>CM073124.1:14589009-15789009 GCA_037039145.1 Fundulus diaphanus
TCAGTTCAAAAATGTGTGGGAACTCTGTCACTCAGGTGAGAAAACTCCTTTGGTTTTCTCAGTTTAGACCCACTTAAAAAACTGGTTTCAAAACGGCAGATCTACAATCTAGAAAGAGAAAATGGCTGGTTTAAAGATGCATCATTTAGGTCATCTGTATGAATGGACTAAACAGAGGTGTATGTCTGAGATGTTGTTTGTACTCAGACCACAGTAATGTTTTATAAACAATTATTTATCGCGCCCAGGGATAAGTTGACTTGCTCTGCCCCAGAGACAGGACATTACCTTAAGCTGCTGGAAGCATGATTTTCTCACAGAAACTACAACCTGTTGTCATGAGACTTCCCCTCATGAGATCGCCTAACTTTCTGCTTTGTGTTAAATGCCATCTTCTGTTTACAGTCATTACAACTGATTGTGGTGTTTGGATAAACACTTTTTAAAAACAATTTTAATTATTTTATGTGCCTTGTTTATAGGGGAAACCTTTAAATAAATCGTACATTATTGTGCAGAATGGGGAAAGACTGAACTTGGTGCTCTATGAGAGTTTTTGAGGAGTCATGAAAAGCTGGGGACGGGTATTTTGCAGATATTTTAAATGGCAAAACTATGAGGAGTGCAACTGTTGAACTGCAATTTGAAAAGTGACTTACGTGTTGCTGGTATCAATAATAGTATAATTAGTATTATTTAATTGTCTGCTTTGAGAGTGTTAACCCCTCAATACTCTGGTAACTAAGCCTGTAATGGGTTACTACCTTCAACTGAATATGATGAATCTATGCATTTGAACAGTTATTACATATTTTTTTATTTTACTTAAACACTGTTGCTGTCAAGATGTGTCTGTGAATAACATATACACAGGTATAGCTTATTTGGGCCCCCAAATTTTGTTTGCGGTGGAAGAGATGAATGGAAAGACATTGACTCACACAAATGAACAGATGCCTGTTGACAGTTTGCAAGCATAGGTGAATGTAATGATGGTAGTATACAAGCGGACTGACATCCATGAATCTAAACAGTCATCCAGTCCAGCAGTTATTACTCACTATAACTCACAATATAATGTTAATCAGCAGCTGTTTTTACTCTTCTTAACTTGAATATTATATTTTATCTGAATATGCCGTTTTATCAATAATTGTGCAATATTTTCTTTTTGCCTTTCAGATAAGTTCATTCTCTTTTGCTTTAGAACATTAATTAGCCTTTTATTCATGTTTAATCTAGTGTATAACTCTGTGTCTTTGCCACTGCCACACCCACATTTCCCTATTTTGGGACAATAAAGGTATTTCTCATTTTATTTGCTGATTATTATTGTTTATAATTGTGAAGCACTTGGTCACCTTTATTGGCAGTGTAAAGGGCTATGTAAATAAACAACTGATTAATATGTGATTTTGTGTTGCAGTGGAATCTTTGTTGTATTTTCCTTTCTGCAAAATTTAAAGTGATCCCACACTTTTGAGACTTTCTTTCGTTTTCTATGTGCTTCCTTTTTGACCAGCGTAGGCTATCATTTGCTAACGTGAAAGTGATGGACAACACACCTGGCAGATAATTTGCCACACAGATTGGTAAAAATGTTTCATCAGAACTGTGTTTTGGAATAGCTGAAGGCTTTGATCTGTATTTTGTGCACTTCCTGATAGTAAAGAATTACAATAGCCCAGCCTTGGAGTAACAAATGTGTGGACTAGTTTTTCAGCATCATTCCTAGACAGAACCCAAGAAACAGGAGACTGTACCAGGCTCTCCTCCCTAAGTAACTGCCCCTCACAGCAGGGTGCCAACATAAACTCTATAAAGCCAATCACCCCCCCCCCCCCCCCTCCCGCTACTTTCAGCAGCACGGGAGGGACGCTCCCTCTTTTCCGTAGACCACAGAGTGAGTAGGGTCTGCACAGCAGAGACGAAGGAGCTGTATGGGGTTTGTTGTCCCACAAGCATTGCGCAGGCTGGAACAAAGCAAAGTACAGTGTGCCTTCTGTGAAATCAGCATCAAAATCAAAGCAGTGGTGATCTTTCTAAGCTGCGCAGAAGAAAGCTGACCCGGGAGTCAAGCCCGGTACGCGCTGTTTTAAGATTTGACTGAGGTAAGACCTGGAGCTAACAGGCTAAGCTACTCACAAGCGAACTCTAAACCAAAGCTATGCTGATATGTTCTGGGTTATGCTCCAAACATCTGCCAGCATTAACAGCTACTAGCCTCCTTAATAACCCTACCTTAGTTAAACATAACGGCAGTTTGATAAACATGTTGCTTGTTTTTGTTTCGCTCTGTCATCGTCCAATAGTGCTACGAGTGTTAGTACACCATTAATAAGGAACATTAATGTTGATTTAATGGTGTTTGTGTAATTTAAGATTTACCATCAAGCTGTCCCGACACAACATTGTCCGTTGTCCACTAACAGTGCCCTCTAGCTTCTTAAGTTACCAATTTGAGTCTAATTAACTTCTGGAGAAAATATTGCATTAATAAAAATCAAGTGTCCTAAAGATTACCGATTTTTAATATATCATTTCCTCAAATGACATTTTACATTCCTCTGAGTTGCTTTGTGAATTGGTTGAATATATACAAAATTTTGTTCAAAATTTAACTAATTTAACCTCATTCCAAATTCTTTAAGATAAATTTAGTTTATCTAACTTAGACCGTCAGTGAACTCTGAATTCACTTAATCATTCTTATGGTGATGGTTTTCAACTATTTTTATTTATCCTTTTGTTATTTTGTGTGTGCATGGTTCCTTAGTTTCTTTAACCTTAATTTTGTTTAGTAGTTTTAGTTAAGTTTCACTAGCCTAGTAGAGAGGATTTGGTAATTGAAATATAATGTTAACTCAGGTAAACATTATATAATGGTGTTCTCTGGATGTGCATTTATTTCTGTTAATATATTCTTACACTTGAGGGGTAATTGTCACTCATTTATTCCATTTGTATGCAGAGTTTGCTGTTAGAAGAATGCCAGTGCTCGAATCACACTTTTAACTACTGTCCTAATATCAGCTGATTGGGCTGATATTCACTAGACAATACCTAACAGACCGAGAGTTATTTGATAAACATTAAATAATTTAAAAACATGCAAAATTCCACAACACTGTAGTCTAAGTTAATGATTGGATTCATCAGGATTTATAGATAAATATTGCTGAGTGTCATCAGCATAACAGTGGAAATTAATCTCATGCCTTAAAATTTTACCAATCGGAAACATTATATATATAGTAAAGAGAAGTGACCCAACTACTGAACCCTGTGGTACTCCACAAGTAACGCTTGAGTTTGAAGATTTATGATAAACATAATTAAACTGGAATCTGTCAGATAAATAAGATTTAAACCAGCCTAGTGATTTCTCTTAAACTCAACAGCACGTTCAAGGACAGTTATAGACTTAAGTCCATTATCTAAGGCCATGAGAATATCATTAGTAACTTTAACTGTTTCAGTGCTATGATGAGCTCTGAGGCCTGACTGAAACTCTTCAAACAGGTCATTTCTGTGTAAATGTTCACACACTTGATTAACAACTATTTTCTCAATAATTTTAGATAAGAAATGAAGATCAGAAATAAGTATGTAATTTATTAAGTCATCTTCATCAAGAGAGGGTTTCTTAAGTAGAGATTTAATAACAGCCATTTTAAAAGCCTGTGGTACATTTACCAGAATGTTTACTAAGGATAGATTAATCATATCTAAAATGGGGGGCAGTAATCAAAGGGAACACTTCCTTCATTTTGGTTGGGATTGGGTCTAACATATAAGTTGAAGGTTAGATGAAGCTAAAATTTTAAATAACTCAGAGAGCTCTACTAGATCGAAACAGTCCAAACACAGATCAGTTTCTAAAGATGCCTCCAATCCTGCCTCACTTACTGAGGATGAAGAAATGATGTTTGAGAGGATACCAATCATTTTATTTTTAACAGAATCAATTTCATTTATAAAAAATCCCATAAATTTATTACTGCTGAGAGCCGAGGAAATGGATGGATCAACAGAGCTATGAATCTGTGTAAGTTTGACCACTATGCTAAAAAGAAACCCAGGATTATTTCATTCTCCTCTGTTAAAGATGAATTATATGCTGCACTACCTTTGCAAGGGTCTTTTTTATATAACAGTAGACTGTTTTTCCAGATTATGTAGGATTCCTCTAGATGTGTAGAGGACCATTTTCTCTCCAACTTCCTAACAATGTGCTTCAGAGAACAGAATTTTAGATTAAACTAGAGAGCCACCATTTTCAATTCAATTAAATTTTATTTATGTAGCACCAATTCACAACACGTCATCTCACGGCACTTTGCAAGGTCAAATTCAATCAAATCATACAGACAGATTGGACAAAAAGTTTCCTATCTAAGGAAACCCAGTAGATTGCATCAAGTCTTGAAACAGCATTCACTCCTGAGAGAGCCACAGTGGACAGTCATCTGCATTGTCGATGGCTTTGCAGCAATCCCTCATACTTGAGCATATATGAAGCAACAGTGGAGAGGAAAACTCCCCTTTAACAGGGAGGAAAAACCTCCAGCAGATCCAGACTCTGTGTGAACGGTCATCTGCTTTGACCGACTGGGGAAAACAGAGCAGAGACACAAAAAAGCACAGAAGCACACAATGATCCTGGAATCCTTTTTATGTTATATGGTAATGGCAGATGATCTGCCACCTGAATGATCTCACAGCTAACAGAACGCCAGACCAGCTGCAAATGGGAGAACAGTAGGAGGGGGCTATGTTGTCTAATGCAAAATACAATAAGGAAGTGTCACATTAAGTTGAGAAGGGGAAGGAATAAAATTATTGTGTCCTCTGCTGTGTATTTCTGTGATACTGAGTAAATTAAAAGTGGGTCAGACTCTTTCAAATTTGCTACAGCATTGTCTACTAAAGATCTACTATAGTGAAACCTTCTTTTCGGGGTGGAGAACTCAGTGAATTAAAAGGTTCTTAAAAATGGTCAGATAGGACAAGGTTGCAAGGAAATACTGTTATTTTCCCGCAATCAATGCCATATATCAGCCGAAGGTCCAAAGTATGAAGGCAGGAATGCATAGGTTTATGCACGTTTTGAGCAATATCAATCGAGACTAGGATAGTGTTAAAGGCTACGTTAAGGTTATCACATTCAGTGTTAACATGAATGTTAAAATCCCCACTACAATAACCTTGTCACTGTTTAACACCAAATCACATAAGAAGTCTGAGAACATATCTATAAACTGAGAGTAAGGGCCTGGTGGACAATACAAAACAACAAACAGAAGAGGTTTTATTGCTTTGCAGTTTAGATGAGGAAACCTAAAGGTTAAATGTTAAAAATAATTTTAGCTATGAATTGGCCCGGAACTAATTAATAAGTCAGACTGAAAGATGGTTGCTACTCCCCGTCTTCCCATGTTTCTGGGAAATTTAAATAATTAGGAGTTGAATCGTTTATGCTAACATAGTCCTTGCAACCAGCCTTCTCTGAGACAAAATAAATCAATTTGATTATCCGAAACCAATTCATTAACTAACAATGGGTGAGGACTGAGACTTTCTATTCTTTCTTTCTAAACAACATTTAATTGTTGTATTTTTTAGTTCAATTTGAGTCAAATTAATTTTTATGAGATTTTGATGATTTTCTCCTTCTTGATCAGTTTTTAATCTATTTGGTTTTGGCCATGGGAAAGACACTGTCTCAGTGGGTGGGTAACACTACAGAAGCTGCAGAGAGGTGTGTTAAACTACGACTCTGCTTCCTGGTCTGGAACCTGGGTTGTCAGCATTTTGGAGAACTAATAAATCCAGCCAGGTTCCTAGAAAGAAGAGCTACACCATCCAGTGTGGGACCATCTCTCCGGATCAGACCAGGTTTTCCCCAGAAAGTTCACCAGTAATGAAAACAATGTAGCCCACATCGTTTTTTAAGACACCACCTAGGAAACCAGTGGTTGAATGAAGACATGCGGCTAAACGTGCTATGTCCCCTGCAAGAAGTTTGGTATTATATTTATAACCATGACTGCTCCTATTGAGATTTATTTGACATTAATATCAAAGAATATCTTGATTTTGTCAAATTTATTTAAGGGGCATTTATGTTAGCGTTAATAGTTGTTTAAAACACCTCAAGTTAGATTCCAGGTTTCAATAATGGAAATACTCGCTGTTTGCATTTTGACTTCTATTTGTGTGAGTACTTTTTTCATTTCAAAGGATCCTGATTATGCAGCTGTGACTAGAGCAGCAGTAATTATCCGTTTTAAACAGAAATCTGCCATTCTGCCTTCCAGGGTTGCACCTTTGTTAACTCTATAATTTTTTCAAAGCTTATGAGTTTTCATGCAAAAGCTTTGATACCCCTTGAACAGTTCCACATTTCTGTCATGTTGCAGCCATGAGCCTTAGTGAATTATACTGGTAGGTCATGTGGTAGACGAAACGCAATGCTGCGTACAGTTGTGAAGTTCAAGCAGAATAATGCACGGTTTTTAAGTAGTCTTCTCAAATAAATAACTAAAAGAGTCGTTTCCATGTGTATCTTCCTTGAATCTAATATTCCCAAACAAAATCTAGCACAGGAGATTTTTGAAGTGATATAATTACTAAATATAGCCCAACATGTGTGTAATATATTTCCAAAGTATACCCTCAGCTGTTCCATGAAGGCCTCAATGGTTTGAAAGAGAAAATACGGCAACAAATAGACCAAGAAACTCACCAGACAGATTTGGCATAACGTTGTGGATAAGTTGGAAAGCACAATTAGAAAAATGTCATATCTGTAGTTTGCCCCAAGAAATATAGGGAAAGAAATAAGAAGGAAGGGTCTTGGATCTGGTGAGACCCACATTACACTTCTTAGCGTACATGCTAAACACCATGGGTGCAAGAAAACATTGAACACATCATTCCCATTGTGGAACTTGTTAGTCAAAACGGAATTGGTTTCTTAATTAAGCAAGAAAAGGAAAGTTGATTAGGCTGGTGACAAGAAGATGTATGGAACTGACTTTAGTGAAATCCTTGCAGAAAACCTGAGAGAGGCTGCAAAAGATGGAGATGGGGTAAACGCTTACCTTCCTTCTCTCTCTCCAAAAACTCAAGAATAGATCCAGACCTACAATAGAATAGATTAAATTAAAGGGTGGTCATGTGTTTTCTTGGCCTATTTGAGAACTATATATCCAAATGGGAATCTGTGGCAAGCCTTGAAGATGTATGTTCTCCAACACACCTACTATGCAATCTGACAGATTTATTTTTCATAGGAGAATGGTTGCAAATTTTGTGGTAAACAGGTAGAAGCATACTGCAAACGATATCACAACCATAACTGCGGCAGGAAATGCTTCTATAAAGTACTGATTAACTGGGGCTGAATGCAAATTTATATTATACTCATAAGCTTATTTAGGATATTTTAGAACAATACATATTTTTCTTGTATGTTTACAATTATGTACCTTCTGTTTTATGTTTTTTATCAAATTCCTGTAAAATTCATTGAGGTTTGTGCTTTCATGTTAGGAAATCTCCCTCTATTGACACACAATGTGGAAAGGTTCAAAGCGTATGAATACTTTCACAATATCTTGAATGTTGTGGGTAGACATAGTTTCTGGGGCTAACATTTCAAAGTACCGTTGCGCAAATTGTATATAGTCACCTTCAAAATTAGGTTAAATACCAGAACGGGGTGGTGAAGGAAAATGTCTTGCATTAGTATCAGATTTTTCCTGATGTTGTAGTTTTTCCACACAGTAAGAAGTGAGGATGGTTTTCTCTGCCTTGTCACATTCGAATGATGTGCTGTCTTTTCTATCTTACACCCAACATCAAACTCCTGATCCAAATCAAGGCTTCTTTTTTATCTATCCATGCTCTGAAAGCACTCTACTCTCCAACGTCACCCCAGCTGCTCCAGCGCTGCTCCTCAGATTAGAGAACTCGCTAGCTCTCTGCTTTATCTACCATTGTTCCCTACCAAACAAAATTGGCTCCGGAGGAAAGTGGGAACGAAAATCGCTATACGACGAGACAGGCTGGCTTTATCTTAATCAGCTGCAGATATTAAAAAGTTACACAGAAATTTTTTTCTCGCTTTTCTCTTACCAAGGCCATTAGGGTTAACTCTGCAAGGAGTGGGATGCAGCAGAGATTTGTCTCAAAGTGTTCTGACTTGAAGAACAAGGCTTCAAGGACAATTTTGAATTTTATACAGCCAGTAGAACATGGTGGGATAAGCAAGAAAAGAATCAATATGATGCTTAACAACAGCTGCTGCCATGGTTCTAGTGTTGAGGGCTCCTGGGGGTTGCCACCTGCGTTATGAGTTTTGTTTTGTTATAACATGACAATTTCATAACTTGGAAAGCTATCTTTGCTCTTATTTTCTTTGCAGCTTGCGTGGGTGGACAAGACTTTGTTCTTAGATGTGTCTGTCTTAGCCTCAAAGAAGCACAGCACATAACAGACTCAAACTGCGAAGCAGACAGGGCAAACAATGGTTTTGATGGCATATTTGATGGTGTATATGAAGAAAAATATGCCTCTTTTCTATTGTTTTACATAACTACTAATGCATTATTTTGTATTTAATCACTCTGAATGCTAACGTTTACTTTTACATCATTACATACATATATTTAAGTACATACAATGCACAAATGTTTGGCTTAAATGATCAAAGTAACTAAATGCAAACGACCTTGACAGTGTGCATCTCAATGAAGATGAAAAAATCCTCCCACAAGTTGACAAATCTCAAACACCCTTTTACAGATTGAAATGATGATAAAACCAACATCAGTCATTTTCTAAACCTAATGTATTGATCTGGACAAATCTTTTGGGTTGATGTCTTGGTTAGGATGCAAAGAAATGATATTTATTTGTAGCACTAGCCATCAAAGAGATCCTGGCATATTACTGACTGGACATTTACACAGAAATAATTAAATTAATTTAAACTGGTTGATGACATGGCACAGATGCAGCTTTTAATCTCGCACCATAAAATTTTGTTTAGGTGCAAGTTGGGCCATTCCAGAACCCTAATGTTTGTTAGCTCGATTCATCATAAATTAGTTTACATGGGTATTTAGTTGGGGGTCTTATTGAACACACATTTATCTTGTACAGTGTGACGGGGTTCTTCTATGCTTGGTCAAACATAAATGACTGGCCAAGGCCGGAGATCACTTTAGTGAAATTTATTCAGTTTTTCTTTCAGGTGAGCCAAAAATGGCAGGTGCAGAATATATACAAGGACGTCCAGGCAGGTTAAAAAAAGAGACAAACAACCAGTACCTTCCATGTTACAGGCATTCACCCTCAGTGTGACTTCTCTGGAGTCTAACCACAGACTGCCTCCATGTGGAGCAGAGCCCTGCTTTTAAAGCCACAGGCTCCGCCCACAGGAAGTTCAAAACAAAAAACAAACAAACAAACCAGAACAACTAAGCAATTACTTCTAAGACAAATAAATTAAAGTATACAAAATAATAATAACAAATAAACTTACAATCAAAAATACAGTACTCAATTTAACAAAACACTCAGTACTTCTGATGGCATCTCGTCATCATGTGACTTCCTCTCAGCACACCACAGTCCAACAATAAGCCTGCTTGAAAACAGAATGGGGAAAATGTTTGAAACTGAAATTAAAAGGTTATAATGAATGCTAACTGAAGCAGGAACACTGTGTGTGCACCCACAATGAACCACATCAGTTTAGCTGCAACGAAAAATAAGTTAGAGATGGTGTATGTGCCTGTGTATGTGTGTGCAGGCGTGCTCGCATGCTGATGCGGACTTATAACTACGTCCTGGCTCGTGACGGCTCCTCCGTCACATACAGCCCTGTTGGTTTAGTCCACACTTGTCCAAACAAAAACAGTTTTGTTTTATACCCCAACACATGCAGAATTTTTGTAGGCAATGTAATCTTCAGTAGTCTTTAGGTAACCAATTAGGGACCAGTATGAAGTCGCATGAAAGCCAAAAGTGTAATAACATAAATTGAAACGTTACAACTGTTGGGCTTACACAAAAGATAGCTCTAAATAAACCTAAATGGGAATGCAAGAAACCTTCATGAGAGAACAGATTTTACTTTGTAATTTATCTTTGCTGCCTCCATGGTTTTTTCATTTTTTTACTGCAATTTTGATTCCGGTGGAGCCTTTTACACCCTCTATTGACAACTCGCCACTGGCCCAAACTCCATGCATGGTATGGGATGCAAGTCAGAGAAATCTCCATTCATAGGAGGGGATTTTCCCAACACGCTACGCTCAGGTAGGCTACAGCTGGTAAACTAGGTTGTCAAAATATCACAGCAACTCCAGTGGTTAAAATGTTTTATTCTCAAATACGGGTGCAGTGAAAGTTTCTAATCATTACCATCAACAGTTTTCAAGGTTACATGGTTATATAATCCATTTATCCAGGCATTGTCTGTGCATGCTTATTCTACTTTAGTCAGAGGAAGAAGCTTTCTACTTTTTCCTTCTTTAGTTAGAACATAAGATCAAATGCATTTCTTTCCAGTTTTTCTTTCCGCTGTCGCTTCATGCTTGCTTAGTATGAGGGATTGCTGCAAAGCCATGGACAATGCAGACGACTCTCCCTGTGGCTCTATGCTTCTCCAGGAGTGAATGCTGCTTGTCGGGACTTTGATGCAATAACCTGGGTTCCCTTATATAGGAAATCTTTAACCAATCTGTATAATCTGACCCAATCTTTAAAATCTGATTGAATTTGACTTTGTAAAGTGCCTAGAGATTACATGCTTCATGAATTGGCGCTATATAAATAAAATTTAATTGAATTGAAATTGAATCGCATTTTAAAAATTGTAAAAGAGTGTTATTCATTGTTGACTGAAGTAAAAAAAAAAAATTCTTGATTGAAGCGTTCTAAAATATACCAAACCATGACTTTAAAACCGAGAAAGGGACCAAAACAGTGATTTTTCTCTTAAATTTTTTTTTGTGCAACATTGCATCCCTAGTATTAAGGATGAATGTCCCTATTTAACACCTGGCTTGGTCAAGCCTCTACCGTCTAAATGTTGATTTCAGACATTTAGCACCACAGACAGCATAACAGACCCTCAGCATGATTCAATCATGCATACACACCCTAGTTCTTGAAGGCAGTTTTTGAGACATGAATTAAGTTAACATGCAATTTTATGGATTGTGTGAAGAAGTCAGATAACACAGAAACATCCCATGTATGCATAGGAGCACAGTTTCCTCTAAGCTGCGCACAGCAACTCTATGCAGCGCAGAAAATGTCCAACCTGAAGTGTACGTACACAAAATAACAATAAACCAAGTTATGTCGGGCCATTTTGCTATTCTGGTGAGCTGGGGTTCCACGGTGCCACTCAGTGTGTGCCAGGTCTTGATCGGAGCGCACCACTGTTGGACGGGTGGGGCAGACGCCTTTAGAGTTGGGCAGGTAGTGGTGTGCGTCTTTGTTACTCCTGCTGCATGTCAGCTGTTTGTGTGGCTGTTTTTGGGATCTGCTTATCTGAAGCCCAGTCCACACATAGGGGTTTTATACATGTCTCTCTGTTCTTCCTTAGCAGGACCCCTACTCTGACATAAAACATACTATACAGCTAAATAAAAAAAAAATCCAAGAGTTTTGTCTTTTTCGTGTAATCGGGATGAATCAGTTGTATCTAAACTATGTAATCTAAAAGAAAGTATTGATGTAATTCTATTCTTTTTGTAAGCCATGTAACTTGTTATAATCTCAGGTTTTTGACAGGCGTAATGCTGGTGTGGCCTCAGTGGGCACGAGCGATGTTGCTCACAGAGGTCCAATGAATGCTCAGACACATGAAAAATTAGGGGGAACATTGCATTGGAGAACATGCAAATTCCATGTAGATGGCCCCCAGCGTGGGATTTCAATTCCAGCAATTGCTTGATCAAGGGCAACAGTGCTAACAACTGCACCAAAGTGTAGCCCATGAACATTAAAGCAAAACTTAAAAAATTTGCCTTTTCAATCATATACAGCACATTGTATAACTCAGTCAAAGAAAGCGAGTGACCGTCTCTAAAATGCATTTATGCTTTGCCACAGATTCTCCATTCAATTAACATCTGGAATTTAACAGTGTCATTTAACCATATAAATGTGTTTTTGTTTTATTTATTTTATTGTAGCTATAGCCGTAGGTTTAGAGTTAATTTTCTGTTTGAAGGTGAACAGATCCCCAACCTCAAGTTTTTTCCAACCTTTAACCGGTTTTCTTCCAGAATTTCCCTGTATTTAGCTCCATCCATCTTCCTATTAGCTATAAACTGCCTCCTTGTCCCTGCTAAAGAAAAAAAAGATCCTACAGCACAATGCTGGCACCACAAAGTTTCTCAGTGAGAATGGCATAATAAGTGTTGATACAGTGTCATTTTTTTCCACACCTGTACAAGTAGGTTTTATTGTTTTTTTTTTTTTTCTTCCTTGAACTTGAGGGTAAATCTGTTAGCTCCATCTCAACTCATATGAAGTTGAGCTACTTTAATAACAGAGAAAAATATTATATTCAACGTATACCTAGATATCTACACCCATGAATATATGTCTCATGTTAATTTCACACCAATTTTGGGAGCCTGTACTTATCAATTTTATCAGCTTAGTTAGTCAAAACTATTTGAGTTATTTCAGTCATCTATAAATTATGCAAATTACATTTCGCATTATATACATTTTTTAAATGTGCATGAACCTGCAAAACCATTTAAGAAGCATACATTTTTCATAAAATATTCCTAATATTATTCAGTTTGCTTTTTATATACCTGACTATACCAATCAGGTGCTAAAGCAGATTATGGTTCTGCTCGGATTGCTTGTTCCCATTATAAAGACATGCGTGGACAACTGATTATCATAAGAAGAAAACACATGCAAACCTAAATTTACATTACAATAGCTATAACCAAATAAATAAACCCAGCTTCTTTATCAGTCTTCTGTTAATTCTTAAATTCATATATGCGTGTGATATTTTGTCACACAGTGTGACACAAACACACTTTTCCTGACGTCTGTCAAGGCAGTGCTTACATTAAAATGCAGCCGCTGTGTGGTCACTCCTGGAACCGAAACAAGAGATGTCCCTGTGGCCAATAAACAGAAAAAAATGGACTTCAAACATGACAGTGATGGCCCGGGGTCATGAACAGAACCAAGTCCCTCATCAGAAATTTGATTGAAACCATAAGACAGTGACAGATTCTCTTTGACCTTGACCGAAGTTGACACAGCCACAGTGAACCAGTCAAATGCCTTGCCTGTAACTAGCTTTCAGCTTCCTCAGAGCACTCGACCTAACTCTTCTCTTTCATTCTTTGTCAATAACAAAACACAACCTTTGCTACGTCTGTTGACTCATCCCTCATATCTCTGTTCTCTGCAGCCCTTCACATCAAACCTCCCATTTGGCCTAATTTTCCCAAGAGCTGCATGTATTAATCAACCCTAAGGCCTGATTGACAGGGGTTATCGCCAGTAAATCAGTTCAGCTCTGCCTATCTGGCCCTTTCCGTCAGACTTAGAGACTATCTGAGCTTCTGCTATCTCTTGTGCCTGCAGCCAGTGTCTACCATGAGGAAGGGGTGCCACGTTCCTGCCCCCGCCCTCTCCCAACACTTATCTCTATCATTTTTAAACATCCCTCAATCAGAGAGCCCGTAGCACGTTGCACTTCTTGGCTAATTGCTGGAGGATAATAAATGTTATACCCCTCCCACCACCACCAACTCATCTGCTCTGTTAACTTATGTTGAGTGACCCACCAAAACAAATCAGAGAAATGGAAAATTTTCCACCACATCATTAGACTACATGGGCTGATGGAAATATTGGGGCACTGTGTCAGACTAGAGTTCTCATTTGAAGATATTGGTCTCTCTCATTGCCCTAATTTAAAGGATTACCATCTTTTTTATTATGAGCCGGTTATGTTAAACCAGATTTACTGTATTTAAACAGATGGCATACGAGGGTGTCAGTTCTGCATGAAAGGATTAGGCTCATTTCGCCATTTGGGTCTCTTTTAAAAAGCATCTGAATATTAAAACATGAGAGCATTAGGCAAGATGCTTTCATGCAGTCTTGCTGAGTGCAAAACTGAGGGGTGGTAATTACTCGGGATACACCCTTGGTCCTAATAATGTAGGAGTTAATTACTCTTTGAAAAAATAAATGTTGCCTTTGGGCAACTTATGAGCTTGACTTCAGCTTTTCCTCTAAGCCTTATCTAGATTCCAATAGTTTTTAATAGCTCTGTTTTAGTATTTGTAAGCTTTACTGATATTAAGCCACATTGGCCCACTGAGACTTATCTGTGTCAAGATGTTCTCTTTGATTGCTATTTTAAAATGTACAATCATCATTTTAATGCAAGTGTGACAGTCACGCTTTTTAACTCAGATTGTAACCCGCCATCTCAAACAGAAACTGTGAAATGAGCTTGGATAAACCCAAGCATATATTATTTTCTTTATCAGCTTATTTTAGCCATGTATGGAGAAAACAAACAATAGGCCCATTTTGGAGGTGTTAAAGTTACATTTTTAAGCATATTAATGCAACTTACGAAATTACAATATCATACATTTTGTTTTTTTTTGTTTAATATAAATTACAGTTATTGAAATTTTATATATGGATATATTTTTGAATTTTTTTTCTGATAATTTTAATGATTATGGCTTACAGTTGATACAAATCCAGAATTTATTTTTAAGAAATTTTGATTTAAAAAAAAGATTATTTGTTATATAAGTTTTAAGTTATATCCATGTCATGGCTCATGCAATCATGGCAAAGACTACTGAAGAAGCTGCCTGTTCAGATAACACTGTCCAATTATTTTAATGGAAAGTTGGATGGAGGAAAACAGTTTGGTAGACAAGGTGCACAAGCAGGAAGGATACAAGGAGAGGGGTTTTATCATTTGTAACTCATAATTACAAATATTAGCAGAGACACATAAAAATATCTTACCCTGTGTGTAATGATTGAGTATGAGTTTGTGAATAAATTTACTGAAATTAACTTTTCAAAGTATTATAATTTTCTGATGCAACAGAAAATATCAGAAGATATGTCAGCATTTAGACTATACTATAAAATGGTAAAAAATGAGAAACACTTAGAAACTAAATCAATAATGTTATCCAAATACTGTTGATATATTTCCTTTTCTGTGCTACTAGACTCTGGAAAAAAAGTATTTAACCTGGAAACAACTTTTTATTATTTGAATTCTTTGATTGTCTGAATGCAAAGCAAGGAAGCTATGTTTCCAACTTTGTTCTCAGTATAACTCCTATTAAGACCAACCTTTATTTACTAAATACAAGTTTTTACATTGATTGGCAACAACATGCTTCAGGTTAAAGATAAATCAGAATCAGCTTTACTGGCCATGATTATATGCACAATCAAGAAATTTGACTTTGGTTACAGCGTTCACAGTGTACAGACATTATGCACACGTGTTTTTTGCCATATGCAAAGAAAACTATAGGAAAAGGAGGTTGTGATGCTGTAAATATGCTTATTTTGTTCCCCAGCGGTGTATCTGACTGCTCAGGCTGTGAGGTGATCATTCTGTCCATCAGATTGACAGCCTTGGGGAAGAAACTGTCTCTGTAGCGGCTGCTTTTTGCAAATAGCGCTCTGTTATGCTGACCTGAAGGTAAATGTCTAAAGAGTTTGTGTGCAGGATGTGTGGGGTCAGAAGAAATGTTAGGGGATTCTCTGCAGCAATCCACCGTCATCTCCACATTCTTCAGGAGCTTAAGCTCCAGGTGGTTCTGACCGCACGAGTGGACCAGCCAATCCACTTCCTGTCTGTTTGCAGACTTGTCACCATCCTGCATCAGACCTGCAGACTTTAGGAGTTTCACAGACTGGTCTGCTGAAGTGCAGTCAATTGTGTACAGAGAGGATTGGGGAGAGAGCATACCCCTGGGGGCGCTAGTGCTGATGGTTCTTGTGTGGGAGATGATGCTCCCCAGCCTCATCTGCTGCTGCTAGTCAGTCAGGAAGCTGGTGATACACAAGCAGGTGGAGATGAAGGAGACACTGTGAGCTCGGGGATGATGTCTGAGTTGATGGTGTTGAGGGCCGAGCTGCAGACCACAGGTCCTCTACCAGAGGCCTGGGAGCTTGAGGGTTGTTCTTAGGATCTTAGCTGTTCCTTAGATTATGCTCTTCTGGACTGAGATGGCTGATGTTTCTACAGGTATCTGTTGGTGCCATTTCTCCAGAGTTGGGGTTACTACCTCGAGTGCTCCAATGTGTGTGTGTGTGTGTGTATGTATGTATGTATGTATGTATGTATGTATGTATGTGTGTGTGTGTGTGTGTGTGTGTGTGTGTGTGTGTGTGTGTGTGTGTGTGTGTGTGTGTGTGTGTGTGTGTGTATGTGTGTGTGTATGTGTGTATGTATGTGTGTATGTATGTATGTATGTATGTATGTATGTATGTATGTGTGTGTGTGTGTGTGTGTGTGTGTGTGTGTGTGTGTGTGTGTGTGTGTGTGTGTGTATATATGTATATGTATATTAGGTCTTCCGGTTAAACATTTCTGTAAAACACAGGCATAATGTTATAAAATAAAACAAGAACCTTACTCAACCCATATCTAAGGGGTTTTACATATTTAACTCATTCAGCCCAAATTAAATAAATTGTATCTATTTGCATCTTGAGTGAAAAAGACTGCCGACCAACTGGATATAAAGTATTTCATTTCCATTCCAATGATCCAGAGTCAAATCTCCTAAGCGGATGGTATCCCACGTAAGGTGGGGTTGAGCTAATTATGTTATTATGTTTGTGAATCTTAGTCTAGTAGTCTTGAGTATTTTGGGAGCTCCAAAAATGTTGTAATGGTTGGCGTTAGTGGTTCTACGGCATTTCCAGCAGGCATTTCCAGAATCCCAATATTGTGTTTGTACTGGTCTACAAACACAATATTTTTTCCCCACTTTTCCTGGGGCATCTTTACATTCACATCTTTTTCCCACTTCTTCCTGATGTGTTCAGTGTTTTCGTTTTGAGTTTGCTGAATGCCATTGTAAAGCCTTCTTATTATTTTAGTACATGATTTACCCTGATAAACATTGACATAAACACTTTTAAGAAAAAAACAACTACTGCTATAGACCTCTTTTAAATTATGATTGTAGTAGTGTCTAATTTAGAGGAATCTGTGAAAGTCTTCTTTTTTCAGACCATAATTTTTTCTTGAGACTTCAAAGTGTTGGAATGTCTCATTATGGATAAATGTGGAGCAAGTGATCATCCCCTTACAGACCAATTTCTTAAACCCTGCATCTTTTGTATTGGGTGCAATATCGCAGAGGATCAGGCTCGGGCCGGCATTATTTAGTAGTGATTTATTAGTTGCCATCTGGCTTTCTGATAGTTTGGTGATACTGCCGGTATATGCCGCCACGTCTGTTTATATCTGCTCATCGCGCCTTGTGCTCGGTTCTATTTAGACTCAAAAAGTACAAAGAAAATACCATCAGGATGGACGCTTGGTTTATATGACCTAATTTTATCATGATTAACCGATTTAGGATTGACTGTTAAACATTGCCATGTTTTTGTTACACACCACATTGTGAGGATTAAATATTGTTGTGCTTGAAATATTGGCAATATTGAGTATGTCACGGATGTAACACAATATTATGTACATTAACACTACTGTTTGATTTATCAGAGATTAAGTCATGTTGTAAACTGGAGATTCAGATAACCATAACCAAAACAATTTTCTTTGGATTATGGTATCCAGAAAGCGATAACGTCACAATGTTCTGCTGGAGGAAATATTTGTATATTAAACTTACTGACGTCAACAAGATGTGAAACTAAAATTGACTTCTCTTCACATGGGAACATTTTCAATAATGAATGTGGCTGAATATTATTTTGCAAGTTCTTGCAATAGAAGTGGCTTCTATTAATCACTGACTTAATTACCACCCACCTCAGCTGTGGATTTTGTGTCTTGTTCAAGTCTTTATTTACTGGATCAAAATTCAAATATTTTAGAATTAGACATTTGAGTTTAGAATGTTTAGAAATATTTAGCAAAAAACAGTTCTTGATAGGAACTGTTATTTGAACACCGTTAATAAATTATACATGAAGCTGTAATTTGATACACTTCAAGTATATAATTTACTAGCAACTTCACCAACTCTTATACTCAAGCATTAGAGCTTGGAGCGAAATAGAACCTTTCTTTATCTTTTTTACTGTCTCAGTCATGTCTTATGTCTGAGAGCAGACATGTCATTTAGTTAGAAGATTTCTACAATAAACACCAAACTAGACCTACATGTTTGGCATAAGAAAGCTGTTATTTACACATCCTCTTCAAAAACAGATAATTTTTCTAAGTACATTTTTGGATGTTGAAGGGGAATACAGCAAAGTTTTAGTCCTGTTATATGATGTAATGTTAGTAAATATTATTTTATTTTTAACTAAGAAACACCATCATTTTATAAACATTGTTATTAAGAACAACAACTATAATTAAATAAATTAAAGCCAAAGAAAATGGCAACAAATGATTAAAATGAAAAACGTTTCAATTTAACTTTGATAACTTCCTCTCTTTCTGCAATATTTCCTCTGGAGTACTGTATGTGTGAATTAAGCTGTAATGTTCATCAAGGGATCTATATTTCAAACCCCTTTTAACATTCTCACCATTCTTCTGTCCTTCTTTCCATCCTTGTTATTTTTTTGAGCTAATTCATGTGTGGAGGTGGCTGACAAATTATCCAGCACTGATGCTAAATCAGCATCCTGGTATCTCTCATGTTCCTTTCGGGATACCATGTTGATGCGTCTGCACACATATGGATGTCGATATTCACTATTTTAATGCCCCTTTTCAAACATCTTTCTTTTTCTAAAAAGCAGATCTTTAACATCCTGGAATCATTTGAATAATATTCAGCTTGCTGGACACACAAACACACACACACACACACACAAAATAATTACTTTAACAAAGAGGGTGAGGCATGCATTAACCCACTGATTATTAAAGTAAACAACAGTAATGGCCGTGAGTTAAGAGCGTTGTTTATTCAACCTCTGTTTATTGACTCACCCATGTTGTGACCTCCAGGAACCACATTATGTGCATTTTGATTGCAGCTACAACCTCCATTTTACCTCTGGTAAACACGCTTAAACATTTTTAATATGAAGACTTATCATTATGATACACATTACACATTTTTTTGTTGATTGTATTGCATCTGATAACTAATATTCACTCATATATAATATTTCACTTTTCAGTGAGGTTATTGTGGTTTAACAGGAAGAGTAGTAATCTTGAAGCAAATTGTGGATTTGATATTAAGTGTATTCAAGATTTAAGCATCTTTGTGGAACATAAACAATGCAGCCGCATTTAAAGGAATTGTACATGTCTTCTTATAGTAAGACATGTTTGCATAAGTTAAATTTTAACATTCTGTGTGATGAATCCTATTGACCTAAATTATCCATTGCATAATAGCCTGCATTCATCACTGAAATACATTTCAACCATGGTTTGCCTTATAGGCTATTATGCAAACTTTCTCTATTTATTATTCTATCCACGTTACAACTTTTTCTTGAGACTGTTTGCTGTAAGAGATATCTAACACAGTAACTGAATAGGAGGTGTTTTTAAGATCTCACACAATCTGTGTCCTCAAGACCAAAAAATCCACATTTTACATTACATTGTGCAGATGTGTCTCCTCCCATTACTTTCGAGCCTTCCCCCAAAATGGTAATCAAACACAGAACGCGTCGGAAGGCGCAGAAATAAAAGGGCTTAATTATGCATCCTTCACACATTAATCTTTCATGATTTGGGAATCAACATTCTTAATTATTCAAAACTGCAAAATGTATGAAAAGTCAAATGTGAAAAAGGCAGAATAGATAAATACAGAAAGAAGCTAAACAAAATGTGCACAGTAGAAGGTCTGGAACAAGGTTTCTTTGAACACATTTGGCATAAATTCAAAATGTCAATGTTTTTTGAAGTAGGATGTTTGATCTAGTTAACTTTATAATTTTATATTGGCCTAAGTTTTACTGAAGAGATTCTTTACCTTTGAACAACACTCCTGCTTCTACCCACCTTTAGTTAAAGTAAATGTCAAATTGTTTTTAGCTGAGAATGTAGAGGCAAGGCAAGGCAAATTTATTTATATAGCACATTTCAGTACAGAGACAATGCAAAGTGCTTTACATAAAATATAGGAAAATAAAACAGAATAAAAGCAAGCAGGAATAAAATGCAGAGACAAAATAGAACATGGGAAAATAAAAATGAAAAGCAAACAAGTAAAAACAGTTGGAATACAAAGTAAACTAATTATATTTCAGTAATACAGTTCAATTAGAACAGTCGAAGGCAATCCTAAACCAATGTGTTTTTAATCTTGATTTAAAAGAACTCAGGCTTTCAGCACTTTTACAGTTTTCTGGAAGTTTGTTCCAGATAAATGGAGCATAGGAACTAAATGCTGCTTCTCTGTGTTTGGTTCTGGTTCTAGGTATGCAGAGAAGGCTGAGGCCAGACGACCTTAGTAGTCTGGAGGGTTGATACACTGATAACAAGTCTGTGATGTATTTAGGTGCTAAGCCATTCATAGATTTATAAACTAACAGAAGGATTTTAAAGTCTATTCTCTGAGATACAGGGAGCCAGTGTAAGGACTTTAGAACTGGGGTGATGTGCTCTACTTTCTTAATATTAGTGAGGACGCAGGCAGCAGCATTCTGGATCAGCTGCAGCTGTCTGATCGACTTTTTAGGCAGACCTGTGAAAAGACCGTTGCAGTAATCAATTCAACTAAAAATAAACGCATAGATTAATTTTTTCAGATCCTGCTGAGACATTAGTCCTTTAACCCTGGAAATGTTCTTCAGGTGATAGAAAGCTGACCTTGTAATTGTCTTTAGATGCTTTTGGAGGTTCAGGTCTGAGTCCATCACTACTCCCAGATTTCTGGCCTGATCAGTGGTTTTTAGCTAAAGCAGCTGAACCTGTGTACTAACTTTTGATCTCTCCTCTATTGGTCCAAAGATTATTACTTCAGTTTTGTTTTTATTCAATTGAAGAACATTTTGGCACATCCATGCATTGATTTCTTCTAGGCATTTACTCAGTGCTTGAACTGGTTCATAGTCACCTGGTGACATGGTGATGTAGAGCTGTGTGTCGTCTGCATAGTTATGGTAACTGATGTTGTTGTTTTTTATGATCTGAGCTAAGGGGAGCATGTAGATCGATATTGAACAGGAGGGGACCCAGGATGGACCCTTGGGGAACCCCACATGTAATTTTTGTCGTCTGGGATGTAAAGTTACCTACTGATACAAAAAAGTACCTGTCCTTTAAGTAGGATGTAAACCAGTTGAGAGCTGTACCAGAGAGGCCGACCCAGTTCTCCAGGCGCTCTAACAGAATGGAGTGATCGACAGTATCAAATGCTGCACTGAGGTCCAACAGAACCAGCACTGTGGTTTTTCCACAGTCTGTATTTATAAGTGTGGTCTCTGTACTGTGGTGAGCACGGAAACCTGACTGGAACACGTCAAAGCGGCTGGTCGTTGTTAAGAAGATGTTTAATTGTTGAAATACAGCTTTTTCAATAATCTTACTGATAAAGGGGAGGTTTGAGATGGGCCTGTAGTTCTGGAGTAGTAGTTTGTCTAAATTGTTCTTTTTCAGCAGTGGTTTGATATTTGCTGTTTTTAGGGACTGGGGGGAAAACACCTGACAGAAGGGACGTGTTTATTATCTGAGTCAAATCAGACGCTAATGACAGGCAAAACTTTCTTAAAGAAAACTGTGGGTAGAACATCAAGGCAGCAGGAGGAGGAAATTAACTGCTGAATGATCTCCTCTAAGCTTTTGTAGTTTATTTGGCTGAATGGGGACATTTTGTCAGGATAAGTTCCAGCTGAATACGGCTTTGGTTCTGGTGTTGATATGGAAGTACAAACTGATCCTCTAATATTTTTTTTTTCCCAGTGTCCTGTCTAACAATGTGGCAATAAGAATTGATGTCTTAATGCCAAATAGAGCTCGACAGATTTTGCTTTCACAAGTGGAGCAAACAGCTTTCGCCATAATGCTCCGCTTGATTTGTGCATGTAAATAGCTTTATTGTGATTCCTGCAGGGAGAATTTCAAATTATATGGACACTACAATGGGAAAGTAGGAGAGTAAAGGAAGAACAAGAAGAGAAAAAAAAGAAAGAGAAGAGGTGAAAGAAAGAAGAGATAAAAGGTAGAGAATGATAAAACATCCTCAGTCTGCTCCATCACCTGGAAAGAGACGCAAAAACAACAGCACAACCAACAGATATAAAGCAACAGATACAATCGTGTAACACCTTGATACCATTGCTAAATCATATGTATTATTATTTAAGCTGACATGTGTAATGTGATACCTGAAAAAAGAAAGTGAAAGAAAATAAATAAATAAATAAATTACAGGCTTTCTGTATATAAGTGAACACTTAATACCTGGAACCCTGGACCTGTGGGACTTTGTGAGAGTTTAGGTGAAAGTTATCCAGAAGGAAATAGCTCGATAGTGGTTGTGGAGAACCAAAGACCCGCCTTCCCCGAGCACAGAGGCAGGGGTCAGGGGACCCATAACCCCGGAGTCCCAAAGGGGCCCCCAAAGCAGGGCGCCCAAGAGGGGCCATCACAGGAAATCTGCAACCCCCCCCCCCGAGGAAAGAGGAGAGACGACCCCGAAGAAATCCCCCAGCCACCGCAATGCCGACGCCCCCAGAGTAGAGCATTTCTAAACATATTACTGTTCAAGTCTTAAGTCCCCCTTCAATTTTTTATATATTTAGCTTTTTTTAAATGTGACCTATTGTGAAAAATCCACTAGTTGTTTTTTAACTTTCATTTGGGTCTGTACTTTTTCTAGAAACAGTCCAAGCGCTAAGAAAAAACAAAACAAAACAAACATCCAGCTGTTTTTAACAATAAAATGATAAATGGACTGCAATTATAAAGCGCTTTTCCAGTCATGCTGACCAATGAAAGTGCTAGAGCCAGATTTACCCAATCACACTCCCTAATGTGCGCACAATCATACGCTGATGCATAGGCAACTTTGGGGTGAGTGCCTTGCCCAGGAACACATCAACATGTGACAAGGGGTAGCTGGAATCAAACCCACAACCTTACGATTGCAAGATGATTTCTCAACCCATCGAGCCACAGTTGTAAATGTTTTGTCAATGCCTGGAAAAGGAGCCATGTCAGATACCTCCCAAGGGTATTGCAGGGTTCTTTCAAGCGCATTACGGCGTAATTGACCGTTACGCTGAAAGTTGTTAAAGTTACGTTGAAATTAGACGTAATAATCAGTACAACACAGAACAGTACGACATGGATGCCGTTGAGAGCAACATAAAAAGTCAGTAAAGCTCTTGAACGTGCATCAGTGCAGCTATAAACCTCCCGAAAAACATTAACGCTAACGCTAGCTGTCATTAGCTCCGCTTTTTGAATGCATTCAGAGAAGCAGTGAAACGACACACCCTCGACGCAGCCTACCATAATCATTAAAGGCTGCCATGTACTTGGGCGTACAGTGCACATACTGTGAGCTGCACAAACTCCGCGCTGAGTCTCCGCGGGCCTTTTACCCTTCATAGTCAAGCGTACCTGTTGCCTACATTTCTTGTGAAAAATTACAACTATTCCCACACTTTTTGCCATCGGTACGAAGTGGGGGAAGGGATGGTAAATGTTTTATAAGCTGGTTGAGCACCTAAAGCTGTTTCTTTTCCAGCAGGCATCCAGAGCACACCTGTCAGTGCGCACAGAGAAAGGGACTGTGATGCCGCGCGTCCTTACGACCTCCTGCTTGGAGCAGCTCAGTGTATCAAGCTTGGTGTCACATATAAAACAGTCCGATGTGAAGACTTCTTGCCGCCAAGCAGTCTATAGTGTGACACCTCTTTAAAATTTTGCTTTGTGCATCAGCGCAGAGTCTGCACAGAGTCCGCCTTGAGTATGCACAGACTCCGCGCGGAGTCATGTATGTTGGGGCCTTTACACTGAAAAAAAATTGTGGTGAGGACCCTGTATCGTCACAGTTATATTGTCAGAACTGTTCAACTAGCAACCCAAGCAGAGCCCAAATCTTCACTAAGCAACCCAAGCGAAGTAAAACTGTGACATAATATGACTTTTATAAAATGCCTCTTAGAAATATCTTACACAAACCTGCACTTAATAAAAAACAGAACACTCACAGACAAATGTTTATAGGCAAATGAGAAGATATAACAGGATAGTTTAACACTGCATAAACGTGGCTTTCAACGTAGCTCTGGAACTACTCCACAAAGTGTTGGCACTAAATCTTTAAGACAAGTAAGAATGTTATATTACAAATTACTGTTATCAATCCTACACAGAGACTGCTGTTATTTTGTTCCAGACACAGCTGTTATTATGAGACTAATTATAATTATTATGCTAGCATAGCAGAATCCTGTGTTGACCAGGAATATAGCAATATGTGTGTAGTCATAGCTCTGATTGCATTTAGAAATTGGCTCCTCACTCCAAATGAGAGCCACGTATCAGGAGAATTTTATTTACCTGATCAACATATGGATGAGGCCGTGCCAGGGGGCAGGCATGGGAGGGCTCAGAGACGATGGCAAAATGCCCCACCTGTCAGTCAGCTCCCTCTGAAAAGCATGAAATCGGTGACACACGGTTCCTCCTGGTTTCCCTCTGTAATGCTGAGGTCAGTTCAACAATAACTGCCCTGGGCAATCTGGACCGGCTAATGAGCCACTCACCATCATGCGGCAGTAGGTCAGCAGGATCTCTGAAAACAAGCTCAGTCTGCATTCTTCCATTGACGATGTCCTAAAGGAGCGGCGACACTGCCATCGTTCCACAATTACACACAACTTTATTCAGCTATTTATGGACATGGGGTGATTGTCTCCACCTTAGAATTCGAAACACCTGTTTAGTTAGGAAGCAATCTGCTGATCCAACCCCGTTTTATTTTTCAGTGAGAATGGTTCACATGCATTAGATGCGCCTCGGCAAAAAGACCGATGCGCATTTTCATCTAAATGTGACAAAAACAGAGGAATATTCACAGTTTACATCCGACCGAAGTGTTTTCCACAATTTTGAGGTGTTTTACGTTATTGTATGAGGCTAAATGTGATTCTATTTCTTTGTATCTCCAGGGCCAGTTGTCAGTTAAACACAGGGCCACACAGCAACACATAGAAGTAATGTGGAGAAATAAACTAACCTAAGATGCATATTTTTAGACTGTGGTAGGAAGCCGAAGTACTCAGAGAGAAGTCACACATGCAAATTCCCTGCATAATGGCCCCGGGCTGGGATTCAAACCCACAACCTTCTTGCTGAAAGGCAACAGCCCTACCAACTATACCACAGTGCACTCTTTTGTAATATTTATTAAGATTTATCATAAATTATATATTCCTCGTTTAAGAAACTTGCAGAAACCCTGTATAAAGAATTAGTTTAAAACATTTATTTGCAGAGTATATTTAATTGTCAAGCTTTTATTGCATTAGCAGGTAGCAGAGTGTCATTTGTACAAATAAAAAAAAAAACTTTGTGTTATTTTACCCTTCCATACAAATTATTTTAATATTTAATGGTAGTCAAATATGTAAACTAACAATTAATTTTGAATATTTGTCTATTTTCATTTGATCTGTTATTTTGTTTAAAGATCTTGTTCCTTTATGAGTAGCCTCTGTTCAATTTGCATATAAAGATGTTTCATGTTTGATAGTCCTTAATAGTCACACTTAATGTGGAAGAAAAGTCTGACCTGAACCAGTGAAATTTGCTGCCTGACAATGCCTCTGTGAACCATTACCCCTTGAGAAAGTTGTTTCTGTGGTTGGAGGTCACCCAAGCTGGTCTGTCGGGATGGCACAGTGGGTCTCTGCGTGTTTTCTGGTGACTGCTGCTTCCGCTGCTGGTCACCAAAACAAAGAATGTGACTTCAGCCAGCACTTGGCCTTTTGCACACTCCCCCTCCCCCTGTCCCTTGAAGTCACTTACAAACATGGGCACTCTATTGCACGTGCATACGCTCTTAACTGTGCATGGGAAGTAGCCGAGGTTCCCCACAAGGGTCTTGGCTTGTCATCTGACAAGGCCTAACAATAGCAGAGAGCAGATGCCGAGGTTCTTGGGCCAAACAGATGGATGGCCCAAGTTGCTTTTGATAAAGATCACCTCCCTAACCCATAAAGGCATCTTGGGGTTTTGGCTGTCAGGGTGTTATGTTTTTAGATAAATTAGCACAGTAAGGGGTAAAACAATGGGCTTTGGAAAACTCCAGGAACAGCTTGCAGGAAAGCAGGCATAAAAGAAAAGCTCACTTATGGGCCAGAGTCATCTAAGTCTAATCTCTCAGCCAGCAATGAAAGGGCAGAAGGAAGGACTGGTGCCTCGGTATGAGCAACTGAAATATTAAAGCAGTTATGATCCATTAGGTTAACCTATGCCATGGCTGATGGGTTGGTTTAAAAGAACCTCTAGATGTAGAAGCTGAACTTTGTCTTTCACTGACGCCCAGGCCTTTTTATTATTTCTATTTTTTAACGGAATTGTGCTATAAAGTCTTGGGAAATGACTCTGTTCAAAGTTCTAGGATGGGAATCTCATAAAAGGTATATAGCCACGTTATATTTCTGTACCAAAAGGACCAAATTCCAGTTGATTATGACAAAATAAGACTATATACTCCAAGGGTCCATCCAGATAGTTTCCATCAGGTGCAATGAGCAGATATAAACAGACATAGCGCCATCTACCGACAGTATCGTACAACAATAAGAAAGCTAGATGGCGACTAATAAATCAGTACTAAATAATGTCGAACCAAGCCTGAACGCTCTGAAATGCCTCAGTAGTTAACCATTATTAATTAAATAGCTGAAGCTTCCTAATGTTGAAAACACTGATTCATCTCAAACTTTTTCTCCCTGACTTTAGGCAGTATTACATTATTTTGAAATTATTGAGAACACCACCACCTTATCTCCAAAATCTTAAATGTATATAGCCATGTAATATGCTTATTAAAAAATACCACACAAAACCGTTCGATCATGATAAAACAAGTTTACATAAACCTTCATCTTGACAGTATTTTGATAGCCCTTTTTGAGCCAAATAATAATTCACTCTCATGCACGATTAACAAATATAAACAGATATGGTGACATCTAGCGACATTATCGCAGAACTATAATACTGCCGGTTTGCTTAATTTATAAATCAATTGTAAATAATGCCGGACCAAGCCAGACCCTCTTTAATGCCTCGCAATACAGCGGCAGCTCGGCGTGATCGAAGACCAGTCATTATTAATTAAATAAACCAATCTACAAAAACTTTAACAGCCTCATATCAGAACATTTACTCACGTCAATCAACTCTGCAGTCACATCTGAGCATTGGCAGGTTTAGCGTGTGCTTCACTGAACACCAATGTTAATGCTGTATTCCCAGCAAAATTCCAGTCTTTTCCCTCTTGGAATCATATTTTTTGTGCTTTTTTTCACTGGATCTTGGACCTTTCTTCATTGTTTCGCTGGGAGATACTAATAGCTGTTAGCCGCTTCCTTGTTTTAACCCCTGCGCAGTACGTACTTCCGTTAATATCGTAAATAAACAAAAAAGGCTTTATTTCCTATCAAATTTAGCAAAAGCAAAGTATAACAGACCAACAACTAATACGCCAGCAGGACGTGATAATCTTTCATAAAAACCTTGTATGCAACCAGAATGAGCTACTGACGTTTAAATAAAAAAAAAGTCAAATAACGTGGCTATGCACCTTTAAGATCGCGTTGTTAAACTAGTGTTCCTACAAAAACACTTCCAAACATGCAAGCTACAAAAAGCAATTCCTTTAACATTCATTCAGGAATTCAATAGTATCTCTGATTGGCTTATATTAAAACTTTAATTAAAACTTTGTTTAAAATTGACAACAAAGCATTTAAATAGAGATTTAGCACTTGGTTTGTGAATAAAGTGGCAATCCTTTGACTCAAATAAGAAGAAAAGCAACCATCAATTCAATAGTACAGTCATGGATTAAATTGTTTGATTAATTCAGAAACAACATTAACAAGTGTTAACCTGTTTTGGCATGTTTTATTTCAGCAGAAATGCATATTTATGTTTTTAGAAGAATAAATATAATACCTTGTTAATTTCCACAACAATTCATGGTAGTTACCTTTCTCTATATGTTCAATTTAAAGTGCTTAGGTGAAATATACTTACAACCTGTCTTGGATTTAAGAAAATGACTTGTGAGCATCTCTGTTTCCTTTGGAAGATCAATCAAACAGAGCTTTTACCTTCAAAGAGCCCTAATATGTCGCTGATTCTACAAAGTTGAGAATGTGATGATGCTTGTATTGGCAAGCAGTTGTAATTTGAGGAAGGGAGCTGCTGGTTGTCTGACCTCTGGCTTGTCGAGCAACTCTGAAAGCACAGAGAGCCTTGCAGCCAAACATTGTGGGGTAGATGGTGTAATGGCCCTTAGTAGGGTGGGAGTAGGTGCTTAGCCAGGGTAATTTAAGAGCCGGACATACGGATGGAATTGGGGGCGGAAAAGAGACTCTGCAGGGCAGCAGCGATTAGACAGAAGGGCTCTCATAAATGCAGCCATGAAATCTGCCACCATGACAGGAGGGGGGGGGGGGGTGAAGAGGGGGAACCCACCTCATGACTTCAACAAAGCAGCTAAATTTGCAAGGGGCTGACTGTGGACTGTTGAGGGAGGCCATAATCCACCAGTTCACATGGAGGCCTTGTGACACAGCTGATTGTGGTACTTTTTCAAAAGCAAACAGAACATCAGGTTGCTATGCTCAGTAAAAAAATATCCCTGTGGTTAGCAATGTATAATAATGTCTTTCCCCAGCGGATAGGACTTGAGGAAGGTAGAATATCGCCAGCCTAAGACATTAAAGTATCACTGCAGCATCAAGGTCTGTGCACATAGTATAAGAGTTAGGAAACAGCACAAGTCATCAAGCTGTTAAGCTATAGTGTAATTAAATAAACCCACAGTAGGTTGAAGAGGCCACTGTTGATAAGACAGCAAATCAAAGAATGCTTGCCAGTGTACGGTAGGTGATTTGATGCCAAGCTGTTACTGACCTATCAACCTCAGCAATGAATACAGAATGCATGCACTTCTCATGCCCCCATGACTCTTATTTATTTGAAGGTAAAACACAAATGGAAAGCTACAAATAGCACTCGGCACCAGCATGCCGCTATTCGATGTTTGGACATTAAGTGTAATGAAAGCCAAACGTCTCCTGTCTGGACAGGTTGGAAATGATGCAGCTCAAATGAACCTGTCCCGCAGTTAAATGTTTTCACATGTCACACTCCATTATAGAGGTGCTGATGTGAGCTGCTGTAGGTGAGCGGCAGGGGATGAAGGCTGTCAGCGGATGAGAGTCTGTGCCCCTTAGCGTGGAAGAGGAGGGGAAAGGAAATGGGAATGGAGCACAGCTCATTGGGAACATCAGCCTGCTACTGGGAAGATGGGGAGGATGACTCATTAGGTATGGACCTCTGCACTTCTTATACTGAGCAGCATGCTAATGTAGGGGAAACATGGCTGAACTGGGACTCCGGCTCTAAAAGACCATAATAATAGAGAATTGGCAAAGGGCTACGGGTTTTCTGTTTAGCAAGCACCACACCTTCACACTGTGAGACATTCAATAAAATACAGTATCTTGCAAAAGGGTTTTAGAACCAGCGTATCAACCAAAATTAAACATTCTGCTTTGACTTCATACAGTTTGAGGCAGCGTTATGTTATAGCAATATCCCAAGCCTTTGACATTTCATGGAGCACTGTCCAATTAATGGTCTGAAGATGGAAGCCTACCGAGACATGACCATCCATCTAAACTGCAAGGCAGCCGCTAAGAAGTACACCGTGTTTCTGGAGTAGGTGCAAAGATGTACAGTTTAGGTGGGGGAAATTGGTTCACAGAACAACTATTAGTTGGGCACTCAACATATCAGGCCTTTTATGGCGTGTGAAAGGGATTTGAAAACCCAAATAAATTTTAACACAGCAGATGTCTGGAAGAAGGTGTTATGGTCAGAAGAGAACGAAATTGAACGGTTTGGGCTATATGCTACACTATGTGTGGCAATAAAGTAACTGCACATCACTCTTACCACACAATCATGCTGTGGGGATGAATTCTTCAGGAGTGACAATAAAGCTAAATAGAGAGCTAAATTCATTGTAATTTTGTATGTAAAAACTGTTGGATGAAGCAATACAGAAATTCACTTTCCAGCAGGAAAATTGCCTTAAACATATACCCAGTCTCAAATATGGGGTTGAGTTGCCTAGTCAAAGCCATTATCTAAATCTAGTTGACTTAAACATTGCTGCTCATAGATGCTCTCCTTCCAAATTGCTGTTTTGGAATGAAGAATGGGCAAAAATTTCATTCTCCTTCTCAAAGCTGGAACGCTCATTATAAAGATATATGGAAAGTGCTGTTGTGGGAGTACCTTACCTACATTCCACACTGAGCTGTATAAAGGGGTTGTAATTTTATTTCTCATTACAGTAATTTTTTTTGCATCCTTGCTTGTTTAGTTGGAAATATTCCAAACACCGTGCTGAAGAGTGCAGGTGTAAGTAACCTGTCATGTTATCCTTGAAACAAACATTAAGTAGGAAGCGATGACGGGGTAAGTTGACGAGGAGCCGTGTTAGCAGGGAAAAAAAAGCTGTGTTGTGCTTTAAACTGGCTAGCTAACAACTATTTTACTGAAGTAATCTGTTTACAACTACTTCATTTACTCATATTATAATAAACCACAAATCATTCTCACCTTGTTCCTGTCAAATTTGTATTCATAAGGGACAGAGTTTAGGAGCAAACTGTAAATACCACAACTGCTCTGGCAGACAACATGCCACCACAGAATATGTTTAAGTCATCATGGCTTAATAAAAAATTAGCCCTTAAAGACACCAAAAAAAAAAATGTAACTACTAAACACTTGCAATCTTATTTTACATGGTAACATAAACACTACAAATGACACAACATATCAATCTGCAATGCTCAGACAGTCAGCTTGTTATTCGGCTGGTCAGTCAGGTGAGTCTCCCGGCTTTGTCGCTCATGTGTCCAGACTACAGCATTAACATCCTCCAAGTTGCTCCTGGTCTGTCACTAAAAGAAATCCCATTTACATTAAAGACAATATGATGAATTTGAATAGTAAATGGAGGAAAAGTCTTAGTTCGTACACATTGTGACTACTGAAGCGAGTGAGCCTTGATGGAGATTGAAGGAGACTGAAAACCTTTATCATACTAATGACGGATATTAGCCATACTCTCCAGGCTTCAACGACATTGACAATTTTACACTTGACATTAATTGCCAATCTCGAGTGCTGAAAATCTTTTTTAACCTCAAGAGTGTCGCTTTATGAGGCTGACTTAAAAGTGGAGGAGGCTTGTAATGAATGTGGACACGAGTCAGCCAAAACTTTCCTATTTGCAAGGTTGAAATGCCAATAAAAAGCTCCTGTGATGGCATTTATTAGCACAACACACATGTCCACTGTGCGTCAAATATGAAGGGAGACAGGGCATTGCCAATTAAGTCACATTTGGTTGGGTAAACCATCATGTAAAGGACTATTCAACATTGGATACATGCAGAACTATGTTTTAAAACCACAAAACAAACGAGGACTTATTTGCTCTTGAGTGTTCATTCTTTTCTTGGCTGCAACTAATTAGATGCTTGAGGATACATCTGATTAAACAACATGCTGCTCTGACAATTAAATGTCAAGAGCAATTACTGTGAGTGGAGTGACCCATCCTTAACCCGTTGTCTTGTATCTCTCCATCGTCCTTCAGGCTCCACTTTTACTTTTTCAGTTTCCATCACTGCCTTCATAAATGCAGGGATGATAAAAACTTGTCTGATTACTGATCCTACAAGATATTCTTGTGATTTTTACAAGATGTGATTTTTTTTTTTTATTACTATACAGAAAAACACCACACACAAAAAAGCAATGTGGTCTACAGTGTCTGAGAGTGAGTCAGTCTCTGACCAAGAACTGGCTGTAATTTGAAAGACTCTCAAAAATCTGAATTGTTTACTCAAATATAATTTAGTTTGGTACTTTTGCAAATGTGCTAATATATATTCTGTTGTAGCATTGAGGCACAAGTGGGTATTTCTCAGTAAGACAGTGTATACTGAAAAGCAAAGATTTTTATTTTTGTGTTGAAAACTTCTTTTCCATGAGCTCAAAAACTTTGAGACACCAAATTTACTGTATACATGTAACAACATTACTTATTATCACATGCAAATATGCAGACACATTGCCAGTGGCGTCTTTGGCATGATAAGGGAAGTGGGGAACAATAACTCAACACCTATTAGCAGCAACTAATTTTTTTGTGATGCATACAACCTGACTTTGATCAATTTTAAATTAAACAGATAAATTAGCATAAACCAACACACCAGAAAATCCATTTTAAATAAGCTAAATGTAATTTAATTTTGATACACATAAAGGCTCACTCATATTGTTCATTTATTGAACAGAAAAGATTCACATGAATCCTTCAGTGAGCTAGCAAGGTCAACCAACACTAGATTCATATATGCTTTTAGTTTCCATTTTGTTATGTTTTGTTTTGTTTACATTTTCCTACATTTTATTCAAGCTGTTTTTTACTTGCTTTTATTCTGTTTTTATTTTCCAATGTTTTAATCATGTAAAGCACTTTGCATTGTCCTTGTACTGAAATCTGCTACACAAATAAATTTGCCTTGCCTAGATGGTCACACACTATCCGGTAGAACGTAAACGTAAAGTGTGCAATTCAAATATTTTGACTGGACTATCCGAGCTTGGGGCCAAAGGATTTGTGCCCCACAGCTGTCTACTGAGAGCGTGTTGGGCATGCACACTGCGATTTCAGAAGTCCATTATTTAAACAAACGTTGGTGGGTCAGCCCCAATATCACGACACCTCAAGAGGACTAAGCCTACTGAGCTTGTCAGTTTTCTGGCAGACTTAGATATATAGACACAGATGTTTCTAACATAATTTTATTGGTAAGGGAATCTGTCTTTTTTACAGTATTGCTCTACATAGAACCATCCTGTCCCACTGATTATTGCGAACATTGAGCTCCACAGCGACATCTGGTGGGGCCATGCCCCACTGGCCCCAAGTGCTGAGATGCCACAGCACATTGCACAGATGAAGATTCACGTACATGTTGAATATCCCCACACACTGCAGGATATTCTCTTAAGAGACACACCGATAATTGGTGCCACTCAGAGGGATGGATGGGGCAAAAATCGGGCTAAAAATCCTGCCCAACTAACAGCCATGTGGGAAAGAACTGGACACAGTGCAGGACGATGTTCTAACAGTAGTAGTTAAGAATAATAATATTTAAAGTGAAAACAAATACTTTCTAAAACAGAACAAGAATTTCTATAGGTTAACTAACTGCCAGTGCTGGGCACAGTTGTGCTAATCCGCAACTAGATAGTAGCGGAGCTGACTATTTGTTCATCACATTATCGTTCATGCTAAGTTTAGAAACTTTAAATGGTAAATGGCTTGTGCTTGTAGTGCTTTATCAAGTCCGACAACTCCAAACCGCTTTACACTACATCAGCACCAGCAGGCAATGCGAGACGGCCAGAGTAGGGGATCAAACCAGCAACCCAACAGTTACAACTGTTGGGTTAACTCTTGTGCCACCGTTATCCCATTTGGTTTTGATACCTGTGATTCCACAACAGTAGCAGTCATTTGTGACTCAGCTGAACTCTTATTTTTCCAACACTTGTGTCCAAAACACTGGTAAGCACTTCCTGCCTACCCTATGGCAATCCTCAAGGCACATTTGACTGGCAGGTTATGGATAGGAAAACATGTTTCTATGCAGTAATGATGAAACCAATTTCAATTAAATTTCAATTTTTCAATTAAAAAATAGTGCCATTAATAAAAAAAAATATATATTACTGATGAGCCAAGTTATCAACAAGTCCTATGAAAACAAAGAGATGACAAGCTAATGGTAGCCCAGCACCTTGAAAAAAATATCCCTGTTCAAGGATCCTCAGCATAGGGTGATGCATGTTTACTAAATATTATTTTACAGCATGATTGGCCAAATCAGATAGTCCTTTAAAATAAAGGTAGATAGCTGTGTGTTTTAGGGAATGTGCTGTGAGAACATTTGTACTTCTGTACCCAACTCAACCAAATTGGAGCTAACCAGTTGGTGCAAATAAGATTCATCAATGATAAAAAGCAACAACAAAAAATGATATTTTTAGAGGGAAGGTGAGGCAAAGGTGAAAAGAGGTTCAACATAATTTTTATTGGTGAGTGAAGTGAAAACACTGAGTTTTACTTTATTTTCATATAGAACCCATGTGCTGCCTTTGCTACAAATAATTAAAGGTAGATTTTAAGAGCTTCTAAAATAGGACATTATTTATCTAATAAACTTAAATTTTAGACATTAACTTTTATATTCTTAACCTAAGATTAAGATTTATTTATATTTCAAAAACAAAAAAACTAGGATATTGTTATACTTGCCTATAACGGCTGCATTAATGGGTTGTACCTTGGATAAGATATTTTTAATGTTTTGCTGATGGTCCCATGTTCCAAACAGAGGTGTCCCAGTTTTAAACAGACTTCTCAGCTTAGGTAAAAACAAAATCCCCTATGGGCAAAACTCCCACTCTCACACCAAAGTGAACATCTAAAAATGAAGTCCCTTTGCAAGTTGCCTTGAGACTTGGAAGCTTTCTGCAACAATGTTTTTGTGCTCTTCTTGTCTCTCGGCTTTAGTGATTTATGTGTGTGCGTTTGTCTGTTGTTGTTTTGTTTATGTTTTTTTTTTTTACTCTAACTTTGTCTGTTCGGTTTTTTTTACTCTTTGTATTTGGGGCATTTCAACACTGTCTCTCTTCTCAGCAGACTTAGCATGCTGCTTTAGTGGCACAAGCACCTGGTGGTACACATCTGGATTCTCTGCAGTATGGTTTTTTGACACTGAATGCTTATTTGATCCCATGGGGAGTATTCTTGAAGTAACAGTTCATGCTGCAGTGGTTCAATCACATGGACTGACCATTCCTTTCGTTCATTCCATACTTAATCCCTTGTGGGCTGCATTATATTGTCCCACATGCCACCACGCCACTGTGATCTGTCAACTATTTTGTGTTTTACCCAAAAGTTGCGTGGGTCATGCTGAGTGTTCATCCCTATATCTCTAGGAGAGGGCGTTTTCCCCAAAGTAATCCCGATTTACTCCTCCATGGAGCCTGCACATTGCTGTCTCGGTGGCTGTGGAGTTGTAGCTTTCTGCTGGATCCCCCCAACTCCCCTCTCCCTCATACACCTCCCCACCCGTTTTACACGTTCCTCAGTTTCCAGTGGTAGGATTTGAAGCTTTTGGGTGGGAGTGTGTCCAATAGCATTAACCCACAGTGGAGCTTGAATCATAGATTGGAACCATGGAGGGACTATGAGTTGCACTGGGTGGGAAGCTTGAGACAGTTGCAAGATGGGGCTTCAGGCGCCTGGGAAAGGTGGACAGCTTCCATCGGGGCCAAAAGGGATGGAGGAATAATGCAGCCACGCGGGGTTTGGAATCAAAAAGAGGGAGTCTTCTGTTGTTGAGAAGAACCTTTGGGTCTAATAAAGGATTCACTTAAGGAAAGAAGAGCTTGTCAGACTTCAGTGTTAGCCCTGCTCCTGGTGCCAGAAAAAGCTAATTCATCTTCTGGGTTCCCTCTGAAAGCAGACACAGATATGTAAAAATAACAGATAATTCATCAATTCAGGTCAATGTTTTACTGGCTTGTGTTAGTAACATGCCTAATATATCAACATATTTGCAATTTTATTATTTCCCCGTGTGTTCAGACTTGCAGCTCACAAAATATAGCTATATTAATTTCCATGTGAAAAATTTAGAAATATATAAAAAAAAGAAGAGGAAGAAAATGAAAAGGCAGCTTGATGTACAGCCGAAAGTTCCAGAAGAGCAATGTTACCTATACACAACACTAAAACCTGGCATCGATCCAAAACACAATTGAATGATGATAATGATAATAAAGTGTCTAGCAGCAATTTGGGTTCAGGAAACAAAAACAATTGTGTTTTGATTTATCCAGCAAGGAGGAGAAAATCATAATAAATGTCTGAATACATTGACTTGGAGACCTGCCAGACAGGCACCCTACCCAGGGATGTAAGAGTTCAGTGGCAAACCTGCTCTTCCGTTGATTTTCCACAGTGTTGAAGGATTACTTGAAACAAAAAAAATTTATTCAAAAAAAAGAGATGTTCCTCTCCAGGTCTGACAAGCATTGTGATGAGCATAGGGTGTGGGTCAGTGTTTCTCTGTGTGATCAGAATTGTCTATTTTAAATTAGTAAGCCATACGAAGATTTCACAAATCTCACTTTTTCATACATAATTAGTATGTGATTGTTTTAATAAGGGGTGTATCTGTTACTGTTTTGTAGCTGCCAAAACTTTATTTTCAGGACTTCAGGATTAATTTTCTGTGTTTCCACTAAGCGGAAATGGATCCATTCACGTCAAAAGGGTATTTTATGTCCAGAACATAACCTGTTTTCTGTTTCATCTATAGTACATGTATAAGTGGAAAAACTCTATTGCTATGATAAGGTGTGGACCAAAATGCTGTTTTTTTTTACATCAGAAAACAGTTTTATACTTAAGACTTTTAGGTTTTATAACTATAAATCGTGATATGAAATATAACCTGGTATTTTTGTCCAAGATGTTAAGACATACATAAGACTTTCTTTTTGTTTCCTTGTCATTCTTTATCATTATGTCATTGCACCACAGGTTTTAATGGTGTTTTGTTACTCATCTCAAGGAAGCAATGCTTTTAGGAATGATTAGTAAGCACTTTTTCCTGGAAATGACTGGAAGAATTTACATGAAGACATGGGGGAACACCTCATTGCTAAAGTGATTTTTCTTTTTTTTAATCTTGATCTTGTTCTGGGTCTAAGTCACAATTCTTTTTTTATTTTAGCCTTGGAATGAATATGCATTATACCTATGTGGTTGATTCACCATGTTATAATGTGGTTGATAATGACTCTCCTTATACCACCTACTTCCTGCAACACTCATACCATTTATTGTTGAATGTCCAACTTCTTCTGTGTATTTTCAATGAATTAATGAATGTGACTGTGTTCTAGTCATGAGTATACTGAGGCGAAACTCAGGCCTCGTCCACACGGAGACAAAATTAGGTGTATTTGGTCGTTTAGGCTGTAGGTCCACATGGATGCGGCATTTTAGGAGACTATAAACAATACTTTTAGAAACTGGGTCACAGAGTGTGTACATGTGAGCAGCATCTTTTCTTAAACAATGATATCATAGCTTCGCCTTTAACTACTGGCTGTGAAAAAAAAAAAAAACTGAATGATTTTTCTTTACCGGTTACCCGGGGTGAAAAACATTTATTCACATGCTAACTTTTGCTGCAAAAATCAGTATAGGAACCTCAGTGGAATTAGCTGGTCTTTGCAATAGGTGGTGGTTATAAGAACAAATATATTGCATATTCAATATGCAATGTACTCTTCATATTAGGATTAAATCAGAAGCTCTTCCAATTGTGTTAGAAAAAACATGCTCACTGTTGAGGTTTTTGTTAGCAGACACACGATAACTAGAAAGACTTGTGTTATAAATGTTAGAGGGAATTGCGTGGGCAAGAATGTTGTTTGAACTCTCATTTGAATATTTACCTGAAGGTGTTAAGCTGAATGTGGATAAATAACAAGGTTTTCTTCTGTAAAACAGCATGAAACTGAGAATCAAATGCCACTTATTTCTCTCTCCTGACAGTTTTAGTTACTCAGGGGATTACAGCTAAACTTGTTTGTTGAATTATTTTTTTCTACTCTTCAGTTGTTTACTTTATTGTTCAATTATGTTACCCCTAAAGAGTAAAACATGTTAAATTAGAGAAAATTTGAATGAGTCAATTGACGATTTGTGCAATTAAGTCAGTGAAACGATACAGTAATAAAATATTGATTTTATTTTTGGTAAGTTCTCAAAAAGATACATAAAACCAAAATATTGTTCTTATACTATTAGTTTCTGTTTTTTTTTCCTTTGTGTGTGTCGGGGGGATTGGGGGGGGGGGGGGGGGTATAAAATGCCTTTACCTTGTTCCATATGGTTTGGGTCTGGATTTAAAAAAACATTTATTTAGCTGTAACAAAACCTAACAGCCCACATAGTCAAGCAGGACTCATGGTTGCAATTTGTCACCAAATATTTGCCACATCTGATAAAACACAATTGACCACAATTTCATTTGACTTAAGGCACTAACAGGTTATTATTATCCATCCATCCATTTTCTTACTCGTTTATCCCTCATGGGGTCACGAGGGGTGCTGGTGCCTATCTCCAGCATTTCAATGGGCAATAGGTAGGGTACACCCTGGACAGGTCGCCAGTCTGTCGCAGGGTTATTATTATTATTATTATTATTATTATTATTATTATTATTATTATTATTATTATTATTATTACCAGAAGGTATTGTAATGTTTTAGAATATCAAGTTATGTTTCGTGTGAAACCGATGGTGAATTATCAAGTCCAGTGCTGAGTAATTATTATTATACAATTCCATACTGTCTCATTTTGTGAACTAAACCTCAATAATGGATAAATTAGGAAATAATCACAAGAGGCAGCCTTAGTTTAAGATCGGGTGTCCTCAAATTACCAGTCCTGAGGAGAAATTCCTTAAGGCCAAACCTGTTTCCTATAAAAAAACACAGAAATTAGGACAGCTAGCCACCAGCCAGTTATTTACCCTGCACAGACCTGATTATTATGCAAATTCATTCAATTGCAAAAGTGGGGGAAGAGCGGTCTTCTGAAAACGAGGAATTGCAGATAATTAGCTTGAAGGTATTTTGTTTGTTCCGAGCCACTTGGACTTGAGATGGACTGTGAAGGTTTGGTGATAAACAAGCAAAGAAAAACACGAGGGAAAAGCAGGAGAAAAAAACATAGACCACAAGCTCTTTCATCTAAACGTACTCAGATAAGTGTGAGCAATAATCAGCTGTTCTGTTGCTAAATGCTGCCGGTATACATCTGTGGAATTAGCCACCTTTGGTCCGATTGTCACCGGTGTACTGAACGCTTTGGACGGCGGGGTCCACAGAAGCCCAGGGTCTGAACGACTAACAGCTTCTGTCTAAATTGCTTTGACTGTTGACGAAACATGGCTGTGGCAGCAGTGCTGATCTGATGTTAGCTTGCTCTCTCTCTTTGGCTGTCTGCCTGCTTGTTGTTTGTTATAGGTATCATTGTTTCCATTCCATTTCACAGCAATCGGCCTTGGTGAGAGAAAAGTGCTTTTCTATCCTTGAGCTGCGTCTTTGTCATATCAAGGCCTCTAGCTTGAGCTTCAGATTTTTTATAAGACTAAAAACGTGTATTTTTTTTTGTTTGTGTGTCTCTCAGGGAACCTTTTAGTGGGCTTTTATGCTTTATCTGCAGCGTGTGCCAATGTTATCGCAGTTTAACTTCATAGTGCATAGCTCTTTAATGTGTGCAAAGAGTGTGAGTGAACATGTCTATGAGCCCCTGAATATGTTGAGAATGCTGATGGATCTATTTTCGGCTAAAGGAGTCTCTGTCAAAAGAAATTGCATTAGTGTGACAACAGACATAAAAGGCTTGTTGAAAGCACTGTCGCTGGAATAAAGAATCTTTTATCTAATCCAGGCCAGCGCTTTTTTTTTTTTTTTTTTTTTGCAAACTGAATCCAAAGACCTCTGTCATGCCCTGTTATTTTTCAAAACTGACAACACATACATTTTTGGGGGCTATTTTAATTCCCTTTTTTCTTTAATTTTTTTTCTTCATTGACAGCTCTGTCTTCGGGTACCTACTAGCAGAACCTGCATTTAACTGAATTTGGGTGGCCTCGAGAGCTACCGCACTACAACTTTTAGATATGTCCCTTCTCCAACACACCTGAATCAAATGGATAGCTCCTTACTAGGCATCTGCATAAATGAATGACCTGCTGATGAGGGGGATTCAGTCATTTGATTCAGTCGTGTGGAGGCAAAGATGCATCCAAAGGTTACAGACAGCTCTTCAATTCAATTCAATTCAATTTTATTTATATAGCGCCAAATCATGAAACATGTCATCTCAAGGCACTTTACAAAGTCAAGTTCAATCATATTATACTTGAGGACTGAATTCAGGTAACCCATGATATTATGAAGGTGTCATTATTCTAACAAATGCTTTTGTTCAAACATAGGCCTGGTCCACACGAAGCAGGATATTTGGGAAAAACAAGACATTTTTATGCAGTTTTATCCGAAAAACTCTGGCTAAAGTGGAGATTTATAAACGCTCCGGTTTTGAGCCTGCGTTTGTACATGAAAAGACATATATCACGGCACTGACGTCACATAAGTGCAGCCATTGCCATTGTCGGCCATAGTGGAGTAAAAAATTACTGACAGTCGACATTGTCTGGAGTTTTTATTAACGTTATTAATTTTTATTTTATTTTTTCTATCTTTTTGCTTTTTCTTATCAAACCGAAATGTTTCAGATCATCAAACAAATTTTTGAAATCAGACAGATTTAACTCTAACCCAATCTGAGTAAAAAGCAAAAAAACAAATACCAGATTTCCAAGGATGATTTAATTTATTGATTGAAAATGTTAAATACAAAACTATCTGGGCCGTATGTGAGCAAATATTTGCCCCCAAAACTACCATGAAGTTTTGTGAAAACTGGGCATTGAGTCTTTTGGATGAATTTTGAACCCACTTTTGTTTGAAGAATTAATTTAATTTAGCCATACTGTTTATGTTTTTTAAACATGGACAGTTTAAGGTCATGTTACAGCATCTAAATCACCTTTGAGTTCAGACTTTTACCAGGTCAATCCAAAACCTTAATTTTTTTTGTTTGCTAGTGGAGGTGGACTTTCAGATGTGGGGATAATTGTTCTGCAGCAAAACCCATATGCTTGTGCTCAACTTCATAAACTGGCGGCAAAGCAATCTATGACCATTACAACATCATACAATACCATTTGCAGCTACTAGGATGATAATGTTTTTCTGAAAATGCTGTTAGTTTAACAGCAGATGCACAAATACATATCAAAAAGCTCCTCTTTTGTCTGCTGAATATTTCCCAAAGGTCTTGGGGATGATAAAGATTTTCTTTGACAAATATAACATGGTCCTTGGTGTTCTTTTTGGTTAGCAGTGGTTTTTACCTTGAAACTCATCAATGTCATTTTCCCTCAGACTCTTTCTTTTTGTTGAGTTGTGAACTTTGATATTTCCTAAGCAAAATAAAGTCTGCATTGCTTTAGATGTTGCATGAGGTTTTTTTGTGACCTCATGGATGAGTTGCTGATACTCTCTAGGTTTGTTGGCTATTGCTTGAATATTTCACCACTGTTTCATGTTGTTCACTGGAGTACCAAAGCCTTAGAAATAAATTTGTGACCTTTTTCAGCAAATAGATGTCAAAGACATCGATATCAGTTGACATTATGACACATTTCAATGATCCTTTAATTTCTTTTGAACCTGACAGTGATTTTGTGATTATACAGTTCTTGAAGTAATGAGGCTTGAGTGTGTCTACTTAAATTTAACTTAGCTTTTCAACATGCATGGTTATAATCACAGTAAATTCATGATCCAATATGTAGGGTGCTTTTTCACATTTGGCAATGTTTTTTTGGGTATTTTTTTTCTTTTTTTTTGCCTAGTAAGGAATCCTCATTATGTGATCTAATACCTTTAAGTGTGACATTAAACTGGAACATAAAACATCTCTGAGAAGGCAAATAGTTTTTTTACAGCATTGTACTTCTGCTACTGTTCACTTCTTAAAGTGGTTAAAGATGATCTCTCTCAGTTTTAATTGCTTGCTGATAACACAGCTAGAATTATTCTAGAGGTAATTAATCACACACACATGTTTTTTAAAGTCCATTTAAAGCAACCGAGTCGACTTACACAGATGCATAAGTGTGCACAGAGGGCTGTGGCTAGGTGATCAATCTAGCTGCACAAGCTTCCAAATACACCATCATTCTCTCCATGGCTACCTTTATCAACAGGCTAATTTGTCTCCCTCTGCACCTCAAACAATATGATTCCTCACACATTGTGCTCCACACCTTTCTCTTTTATCTCCCCAACCACAACTTAGTGCAGCAATTAGAAAGCTGTGGAGGTTGCAGCTTCCCATTAACTCTTGCCAGCTCAGGGTAGTTGCCACAATCACATTCTCTAACCTGTACTCTGTTGTGACAGATACAGTGTCAGCAGACAGGAAGCAGCTACCACAGCCCAGTTTCCCCCTTTCTACCTCTTTTTGCCGATGCTCTTTCCCCACTTTTCATAACACATTCTGCAGGTGCTCTTGTTACATTCATCCTTGCATGCTACTCTCATCGATCTTCCTGCTTGCAATTCCGGATCATACAGGCTCCCGGGGTTGATAAAGCAATCAGCACTACTGTAGCGTTAAGTAGGTAAACACATTTCCATTCCCACTGAGCTCACTCTGTGCAGTTTCCTACACCTTGTATCTTTTTAGCTCTGTATCTATCTTCTCTGACGGTTTCCTTTTTCTTGGTGACTTTCTTTCTTCTTTCCTGCGCTCCTCTGCTCTTGTTCTACCCCTCATCCTCCCAATCTTCTCATGTGGATTCCAAAACTGGCAAGTCCACAGATGAAAAGTGGAATGGAGTCGGTTGAAGAGAGCCAATTTCCTCATCTCTTGTGAAGATTAGCTGAGGCTCATTGAAACGTATGCTTTGTGTTAAGGAGCCTGCCAAATGACAAAACACGGTTGGGGAATTCATAATTACCTTTTTATTACTCTGTGTGTAAAATGGCTGCCCCCATTATAAAATTCGAGACAATGTTCATTATTACGTTACCCCAGACGACACTGAGACAAGTGCATCCACAATGAATTGCAGTTGATGCCTTTGTAATAATGCCTTCATGTATTGTTGGGGGTTTTCTTTATTTGTCATAAGTGATCAGCTATCGTATAAAGGCAATTTTCAAAAAATTGCAGGTAAAATGTATTCTATTCCATAATATAAACACAAAAAAATATTCTCATTTAACTGTGTTAAAAATAGGAAAAAGATAATGTTTTCTTTTTTCAGGTAGCATCTATGGGAGCAGAAGTCTCACATTTGGTCTTCAGTCTAGGCATGGACAATATTAGGTTTTCACAGGGAAAACGCTGCCCATTTCAGTCTATTGACAGAACGTATAACGTGATCTCAACACTTTTGAAAAAAAATAAATAAAAATAACAGCAGCAGTGTGCAGCGACAGAAAGGGTAAGGGCGGTGTTGGATTTATTCATGCTAAAAGCATTAGAAAACTCAAGTCGAACACTTTTCTGTGATCTCATTAGAAAGTCTTTAGACCAAAGGAGAGGTATAACAGAGCACTTTAACAGAAGTTCAGTTGAGACCAAAATGGAACTTCTGAGGTGAAAATCAGATGCTATGTGTGATGGAAAACTGACATTGTGGATCATGCTGAAGAAACCATCCCACCATGAAACATGGTGGTGGTGAAATCATAATATAGAGATTCTGGGACAAGGAAGTTGGCCAGAGTTGATAGGAAGTGGGTAAGAGTCGATGGGAACATGAAAGAAGCTTTATGCTAAACAAAGCACAATCCTTGAAGAAAACCTGTTGGAAGCATTAAAAAGTTTCATGGAATCAAAAGTAAAAAGGACTAAGTTCAATTGTCAGCATTCCATTGTAGGCATTTGCATTCCTTGCAATGTTCACACGTTGCTTTCCTCCCATTGCATTACGTTGGAAGGATAGAAATGTGCATGATGTTTGCCTTGATGGAGGACAAAAACGTGCAAACAGAGTAAACGTTTGAGTAAATGTGTTCACAAATGTGTACTTGGTCTTGTCGATGCCGCCAAACGGTACAGATGCCAGCGAGGGCTGGGTTTATAGGTTTTTAAATGAGGATGGGACAGAACAAATGGGTGGTTTGGCCATAGTATTTCTGTCATCTCAACACAAACAGAAAAACAACAACACTGCAGGCTTGTGAATAGACTCGGTTATTAACCTCATAAATCACTGAGCCGCTGATGGATGCCATATATGAGACGATTCATCAGATTTTCTCCCTATCTTTTTCTCATTTGCAGCCATGCTCACGTATGTGCATCGGCATACACATACAATATAACATAAGCATGAAAAATGTGAATAGTTGGAACTCTTCTGCACTGTAGCATGGCATGCTATAGTTCACCAATGTTCTTTTTTCTTTCCATTTTCTGCTTAAAACTCAGGAGTTTTTTTTTTTTTTTTAAGTCAGTCACATCCTCACTAGTTCCACATGGTGTTAGACAAGGTATTTGACACTTGGCAACTGGGGGTACTAAAAGCAAAGATAATCTTTCCATGAATAATCCTTCTGGTTCTCATGCCTCCTATTGGGAAAAAGAGAAATAGAGGGTTGGTGAGATTATAGGTAATGAAGAGGAATGGATTGAGGCAGAGCAGATGGAAGTAAGAGTGAGTTTTAACTCTATGACCAGAAACTTTGTGATAGTGATTTAAGAGGTCAGAGAGGGAAGATAAAGGGTTGTGCATTATTAATGCTGAATGGATCTAAGTGGATGTGACTGGAAGTTTCTGCTGGTTCTTGCTGAAAAATGAGAATATTTATCAAAGTGTGTTATCACAGCCCCATGAAATTATATATTTTTGTTAAATCCTGTATTTATAGTGTAAAATAAGAACAAATATGGTCTGTCTTTTTGTTGGGGTTCTGTATACCTGATAAACGTTTAGGTTCAAGCATCCTAATGATTTTGAAATTCGTGTGAAAAGAACGTGGTTTCGATTTCTCAGCATCACTGGCTTAAAAAAAAAAATGGTGTTTCTGAAAGCGGATAATGTTTAAATGCATGTGAAGAAAGTTTGCAAAGCACACTGGTGAGATGGATAACGGTGTCATTGGAGCGCAGTCAGGTCCGTGTGCTTGTAGATTGGTCCAGTGACTGTGTGTGCTGCTTTGTGTACTGTACATATTTGCACATGCAGGTTTGCGTGAGAGATTGTGTGTAAGCTTGAGGTTCTCTGTCGCCCCCAGTGCAGATTGATGGCTTTTAGACAGGTAATTTATGACCTCTCGGTGGCAGGCAGTGAGAAGGGTGATGTGTGACTTTCCCCGCAGATAAACAAGCATTGCTCTGTGGCCCACATCACCTCACCTCTACATGTTTGTGAAAGAACAGATTTAGCCCTGGATTTTTATTATATATTTTTATCTCCTCAAACAGCTCTGAGCTCTGTGGTGGCCTTATTATGTTCTTCTGTGCTGTTTATTTTTCTTTTTAAATAATCTCTTCATATCATGGCTGGGACTTTGATATGTTTATTCTATGAACAATTACAGAAAATAAAATAACCTTAACAATAGCAAAACATGTAGGTTCAACTTTTGATTGAGAAGTTTTTCAAAGTTCCATTTTTAAAATATATTTTTTGCTTGTAATAATAATAAAATAATAAAAAGTAATAAAAATAATAACGCATTTCTTTCAATAGCTGTGGGGCCCGCATAACCTCCCCTCTACATCTTTGTAAAACAACAAATTTCAAATCTAACGATTCCACATTTTTATTGTATATATTTTGTCTCCTCAAATAGCTCTGAGCTTTCTGGTACTCTTTTTATCTTCCACTTCAGTGTGGAAGCTGTTACTGAGTAAAGAAAAATCAGCATTTTTCTGTAATATTCTGAGCTGTTTACAAATGAAATCCGAGGAAGCACAGACAGCCTCACTGATTGCTAACATATGATGCCATAGATGTTTTAAAATGTCAACTTCATAATATTTTGGTCAAGTAAAACTTTTAACTATCCACTAATTTAGTTTGCAAAGTCAAATAGGTTTTGAGTAGTTTGCAAAAAATGTGTAGAGATGAATATATACACATCGGTGTCCTGGAAGAAGGCATCAGCAGCTCAACCATGATATGAGTAAGGATTTCTGCTCATATCTGCTCTACATCTATTTTTTAGCAGTGTAGTGTATTTTCTCTATTAAAATCTGCACAAAATATTTTGTAAGATTTCATCTGAAAGTAATCTCTGTAGTTGCTGTTTTTAGTTCAAGGTATTGTATATAAAATGATGTAAGGTGAGGGCTTTAAGCAGCTTACATTTATGTTTGAAATCCTTGTTTTAAAGTGAGAGGTAATTCTTAGGTGGACGTCTGGTAGTATGATTGCATGTGATAGTAAAATGGACTAAATGACAAAATTGTTACTTGAGAATTGGAGAAACCTCAATCACTTTAAAATCATTTATTTGGCAGCATTGTGAGTAGTTAGAAGACAATAGATGGTGACAGGTTGACATAGCCACTGATGACACCAAAGTTGGCAACTAATTTAGAGCTTCCTCTGGGTCTAAACTGAAGTATTTTTATGTATTAAGGATTCTAGGCTGCAGATGTTTACCTCTAGTTGAAAATCTAAAGTGAAGACACTTAATTCTACACTAAACTGAGATTGTAACACAGTATGAGGTTTTTAAAACCTTTTCTATCTGTGAAGGCACAAATGAAGAAATGTCATCACTTCTTTAGCATTATAACCACCATATAAACAGATAAAAAAGTACAATATATTGGTCCACTTCAACCTACAGAGATCCTTTTAAAAACATGTTTTTCTCTAAAATCTTAATCACATTAGTGAAAAAAATGGATTCTTAGTTTTCTCTAAAATATTTCTAATTTCAGTGAACTTAATAGGCTTAATGGTGCATAATCATGACCATATCAAACATTGCTTGCTAGGTATTTTAAATCAATAAGCCCACCAACAGCAAACAATTAACTACACTTTAACAGTTTTTATCCCTATAACTCCCCACAAGCATAGATTGTCACATTTTTAATACAATAAAGACCCCCATAACCTTTTACTTTTGTTTTATCCCTCCCTTGGTGGGAAGGTTGGAGCTTTGACATGCCAGTCATCATTTACAGTAATATAGTGTAAAATCGATCTCACAGAGGACCCCACTGGAATAGTAAATTTTGATGGGGCTACCGATTGATCTCAAGGTCTTTTTGGCAAAACATATGGTCTATCTGAAACTGACTGAACACATGAAGGTGTAATATTATATTGAATTTATCATGTGGCTTTAGTCTTCACTCCTCTTATGTCTGCAACATACATTTATTGAGGGGACAAGTCAGAAATAAACATCAAATGGTGGCCTAGCTCAATCAATCCTTTGTCCATCCAAGTAATTCTCCCCCCAAGAGCAGAACTGTGGCAAACTACACAAATGCAGGGAGTCACCAAGCTGAGAGACAAGAAAGGTTTGTAAGGAGACCCTAAACGATGGATATGGAATTCATGACATTACAGGGAGTAGGTGTCATTTATCATTAAGGGTTATCCTTAAACAGGCAAAATACATGCACAAAGTCACACTAATTATGTTTGACCCTCACACAAAAAAGGGACAGCACAGTCCAGGTACAGAAAGGTTGCACATTTTGATGCTATTTTATAGGATGTTTTCTGTTCTTGAAATGGTCCAAAGCTGCAATCCATTAGGTCTTAAACAAGTTCTTGTGCTTTACTCTGCCATGGAGTCTTGGCAAACATAAATCTGTTCATTCTAATCTAAATGCTTTATAGTTTTAACACCAGTAGTTAACAGTGGGCTTAAGTAAATATATTTAACAGACTTGTTAAAAGACTTACAGAATTCACTATAAGCAAGCAATGTAAAGGTAAATGGACTGAAGTTATGTACTATTCTTCTATCAAAGACATGCTCAAAATGATAAACAGCTCAGGGCCAAGTTGAGGTTTAATGGCTAGTGACCTAAGACGTCTTCTGTTTAGCCACCTTGTAATCTCTAGACAACTGTTCTTCCAGCTGAAACCACAGCCATTGTCAAAACTATGATTCCACTTGCGCCACAGAAAATAGAAACATATAAACTGAACGTATAGCCCCTTGCAAAAGCATGCATACAACTTAAACCTTTAGGAACTTTTTATTGCATTGAAACACAAACATTGAACTATTTTATTATAGTTTCTTGTGATAGACTAACACAAAGAAGTGCATAATTGTGGTGTGGGAGGAAATAAATAAATACTTTTCAGTTTTTCCCCTCTAAAATATATAAATTTGAAAAGAGTGCCATGCATATACGTGTTTAATTTGTTCCATGGCAGAGCTCGTATTTCAAATTACTCTTGTGTTCACATGTATAGACTGGAATCATCATTCTTTTTGGAAAAACTGCTGAAGCTAAGTCAGATCAGAACACAGAATGTTTGTGAACATAAAACTTTAAGCCTGCCACATTGTCCCCTTTGGACTTGGGCCTGGACTTTGATTGGGTCTTAACGTGTTAACCTCAACCTCCTGTCTTTATGTTTATAACCATTGTCCTGCTTGAAGGTGAACCAGAAACCCAATCTCAAGTCTTATGCAGCCTCCAACAATTTTTCATCCAGGATAGTTTCCTGGATGAAAAAATTAGTTTTTCATTTCTACCCATCTAATTTCAGATGCCAATGTTCATTTGCACACTTTTTAGTTTCTCTGGGAGTGTTTGTACAACCAAGTACTGTATATCGCACAGTTTTCTTACATTGTTCTGTAAATTGGCTGATCTTTCTTCTGTTTTAACTTGAACATTTAATTTTTACCTGAATATGCTTTACTATCTTTTAATGATTGTGCAGTATTTTGTTCCCTTTCTGATAAGTTATTTATCTTCTGTTTTACATCCCAACTTTAATCTTAGCTTTTAATTCATGTAATTTAAGATAGTGTGTAAGTCTGGTGTCTTCAGTCTATGCATTTCTGCCAATGTCTTCCCTGAATTTCCCCATTGTGGGACAATAAAGGCATTTCTTTTCTATTTTATTCTGTTCTATAAATACTAATCAGCTTAGACAGTTGCTTATCAATTTGTGTAACTCTATCATCTCCATTCTCTACCACAATAGTGATTAACTATGTGTTAACACTTCACACAAAATGCTAATAAAACACAATGTTTGCTATAGTGTGATAAAATTAAAAACATATTCAAGGGCCATGAATAGTTTGCTAGGTATGGTACAATCGAAGCAAGTTCAAACTTTTTATTCATGGGGGCAATTTCATAAACCATGCTCCCAACAACGTACCAAGCCATGCCGTTCTGTCGCCCTATTTTTCATAACACCACTTTCTTCCAGGGCTAAACAATAACAGAAGGGAGGGACTTTAATAAGCCTCCATCTTAGCCCTGTGCAGCTCTGGGGTTTGTGGCAACAGTAACTGTGTATATTTATTATTGATGGCTAGCACCTTGGCCCTGTGTTTGCAGCGACGGAATGGAACAGGAGAGAAACCAGGTCATCTACTGCGCTATGGAGAAAGTGCCAGAGGCCCCGCTGACTCACCCAACCAGCATTATTGCATTATTATTGCATTTCTTTCATTACTGCTATCACCTGCCTTTTCAATACCTCTGGCTGTGAGTCACAGTTCCCATAGTGTTTACCTTATGGTCTAATGGAGAGCCACTCCTCACTACTACATATACTCTATTAAATACACACAAATAGTCAAACACTCCTTTTGCACCCACTCCTACCCTTCCATTGTTCTCTTCTCTAGTTATTCTTTCTCAAATTTGAAGATAAGCCATGACAGTTTGCCTAGGAACAACACTACTTCTTTTCACTTCTGTTTAGTTGCTTCAAGGTATAATTTGCTGATCAAAAAGGGATGTCTTTCTACAAACCTTTAAACTATGTCTTCCTCTGGGGTAATAACCTTAGCCTGGTGAAAGACCATTCTCATTTTACTGCCTGTTTGTAAAACATTTATTTGTACCAAGGTACAATTTGGAAGCATGTTGTTTGAAAAGTTTTATATGGTGAATAGCATAGTAAACGATTGTACTATTTGATTTCATATTACACTTACCCCTTTAGGGCTTTTTTCTGTTTTAGGGAGGAGTGTAAACATATGCTGCCAAACGTCTATATTTGTGTCTTTGTCTGTCTCTCAGTTCATGTGTGACAACTATTTTATACATTGCCTCAGAGGAATTTTACCTTACTCTTTGCGGAATAGTTATTTCAGTGACGGGTTAGATTTACAAAATTTTTAGGACCAATTTTGAGTGTATATGTATATACATCTATAAAGTGTTGGTGACCTGAGTGGTCTTCTGGCTGGAGCCAGAAGACCACTCAGGTCTTCTGGCTCCAGCCTTCTCTGCATACCTAGAACACGAACCAAACATGGAGAAGCAGCATTTAGTTCCTATGCTCTACTTATCTGGAACAAACTTCCAGAAAACTGTAAAAGTGCTGAAAGCCTGAGTTCCTTTAAATCAAGATTAAAAACACATTTGTTTAAAATTGCCTTTGAATGTTCAAGTTAAACTGTTTTAAAATGTTCAATGTTCAAGTTTTTTTTTTTTTTTTCTACATTCTATCCTTACTTGCTTTTATTCCTATATTTTAATCATGTAAAGAAGCACTTTGCATTGTCTCTGTACTGAATTGTGCTATATAAATAAATTTGCCTTGCCTTGCCTTGCCTAGTGTTTGCAAATGTCTGTCTTCTATCCGAACACCTCGCATATTCCATGGGTTTCTATAGTACCAAAGTACTTTTCAGATGTTTGGCTCATTGTTGCATTGTTTTTGCTTGGTGTATTGAACTCATCTAGCTATGGTCATAATTCATCTCCTGACCCCACTAAAATGCACACGGTGATTTCTTTTACAGTAATTGTAAGGAACCGTGTTGATCTACAAAAGATCACATGGAAATAAGAGTGGTCTCTTGGGTACTGTTTCACATCAAGGTTAACTTGTAGTGACTAGGGTAAGAAGAGTTGTTGCCATAGGGACATAAAACAGCAGTGACAACGGTGATGAGCTACAGGAGACATAGGTCTGATTATTTCTCTTGTTGTGGGGACATAAAAACTATTCTAAATGCTTTTCATATATTTGATTTCTGGGAATGGATTTTCATTCTAATTAATAGAAAGATTTGATGACAAACAATAAAATCGTCTTAACTAAGATTTATTTCTTCCATGCTATTACATGAAACGGGAAATTAATTTTAAACTTCCCGTTGATTTGAGCTGTTTAGTTGCTTGCTTTAAAACCTTGTCATGACATGAGGTGATTTATTAATTTGCTTTTGCTTTTATAAAAATCAATCAGATAAGTGCTTATGGCATTCTACATTCCATTTTAGTTAGCCATGAGACATAATTGCTTTGAGTATCCCATTATATGTCATTGAGAAATGTGTTCAGAGTAAATTGTTTTAGATAAGTCATGATCTTTCAGCTATACATTGCAGCCTGCCTTGCTATGCAGACATAGAAATAGAGATGAATTCAGTAACGTTTTTGTATTCCAATTTGAATTCTAGCTTCAATGACCGTTATAAGGTCCTCTTGCGTAAATCTATATTAATCCATAAAACCAAATTATGTAAAATCCTAATTCCTACCTGTTATCAACTGGGCTATTTTCTTTCTCTAGATCTCTGTGTGTTTATTGGCGAGTGTTTCAGGATAGTATTTTGTGTTGAACAATTCAGGTGGAGAAAACTTTGAGGTCAGAGCCACTTCCTCAATGCAGTTGACACACAAATGTTCCTCGGCATTTGTTTCCACTCGCAGTGCTTTGAATACTGCATGGATAATCCTAGGAGGAGAGGGCTAATGCCCCAAGATCACTCTCAAGAGAGGCCCTACCCTTGCATCCCTAATGCCGATCTCCCTCTTCTCCCTAGTGCCATCTGCAGCAGCACAAAAATTAATAAGCTCAACCATCCTATCTCTGAGGAAGCCTACCTCCCCAGTCTCAATTATCCCTAGCATGCAATGATAATTTGATTTACGTAGGTGCTAATTTCATATAAGTTAAAAGGCAATTAGGAAAATGTGTCTTTTTGACGGGCAGAGGGATTAAGGCTAAGCTGCAATGCCCTGACTCTTCATTGGCTGCAGGCTTATAGTTGTTATGAAGGCCAATGCTTGGCAACGCCCATTATCGGTCATCACATTAATAACCCCATATTTCACATCTTCATTCGATGTGCTACATTTAATTAAAGTGTGAGGTCGTGTGACAAATTAATGCCTAATTGGAAAGGACCTTTTGAACAGTCTCTTTGCCCTACACCAGATGTGGTTGGTTATGAAGTAAAATAAGTTGTTTTATTTGCTTCTGAACGCTGTTTATGTAGTCAACTTTTTATGCCACATATACCATTAATGCATTCTGTTCTTCTAGACTTCACCTTTTAACACTTCTAGGATTTTAAAAGTAATTTCTACCTGAAAATACACAAAATGAACCAAGAATAGCTCCACAGTTATAAGGTCAAAATGCAAACCTCTTAAGGCAGAAACCAAGGAAAAAACTACATTAAAATATTGTTCATAGACTCACCAATCTTAGAAATTCAAAATCAATTTGAAGATTGAATAATTGACATTTTCCTGGAGCTATGTAGCTAACACTAAACTAAATTATGAGGGGATTTTGATTTTTTACTCAGGATTTGTAATCTTTTTTTTGGAATCTATTTTGTTATTAACCAGAAAATTTAGATCCCAATTAAAATGTACATATTGACAAGAATTAAAGTTTAAAACAATTAAAAAAAACAAACTGAAGTTAAACAAACTGATAAAATAAACACCAATTAAAACCTGTACTCCACAGATTTGCAAATGACCTTGTAAACAGTTATTGCCCAAGAAAATCACAATGAATACATTCATTAAAAAGCTATTAAAATGTATAGAAATATAATCTAGCCCGGGGGCCTCTCATATGCTAAAATGAAAAAGATTGTATGTTAAATTCTACATTCTCATGCCTAACTTTGCTCTAGGAATTGTGGAAGGAAGGTCAAATCAAATTGGGATCTACTCTATATGAACAGCCAACTTTTCCATTCCCAGACAGGACGCAGCAGTAGAACAGAAAGAGTGCCTTCTTTGAGCTCTGATTCATTGTTTCAACTCTTATGGAACAAGCCTGTATCTCTGTTGAAGTGCGATTCTGGTACCTATCTTCTCATCTAGGATAAAGGTCAGCTGTTGCGCCAGTCTTGGCCGATGCAAGTCAAATAACTTACTGGTATAAGCAGAGTGCACCGCAACAGTGTGCGGGGAGAAAATATATCTTACAAAAATTTTACTTTAGAAGAAAATAGAAGGGACATGGCTGACAAGTGGGACAATTACCACATCTAAATATAGCAAAGGGATAAACTCCTGTGGCCAGTGAGAAAGCTTTACAACCAGTGTGTGGAGTCTAATAATTCCAGATCAGTGGACAAATTCACGTCCTGTGTGGACTAGTTAGGTAGGAGTTGACTGACACACATGCACAGGCAAAGATACATATAAATTATGCTAGAAATGTTATTGGGGGTGACTTCAGAGACTCTAAGTTCCTCAAATATCTATGAATAATGAAAATGAACAAAATGCAGCATTCCCAGAACAGATTTGACTCTACAGGGCCAAAGGGTCTGAAGGTTAAAGTGCACATTTGGGGTATGTATTCTGTGCTCCATTAGAATGACATAAGTAGGTGCCATGAAAATTGTAAAAACCCTTGAGTAACAGCTCTGCCTGAAAAGGTACCGTGTATTATTTAAAATGTGGACAAGTGGACTTAAACATAACTAATTCCAGATTATACTCCATCTTAAACCACATAAAAATGCAAATCTTCTATACAGCCAAAGTGAGTGTGGATGAGATGAATATCTCAGAAAAGCAGTGTGATTTTCATGCATTTCATTTTTTCTCTGAAGGCTGAAACTTGGAGGTAATCTTGCATTTAATACACCTCAGACTATTCTAGGAGATATTCAAACATCGAGGCTTCCTCTTCATCAGCATTCACAGTATGGGGTGAGGATGATTATTGCAGATTTGTGGAGAGGTGGTGTTAACGACTTTACACTCACTGTTTGGAGGCTGAAAGGCAATTTTAACCCAGGCAATAACCGTGCAAGATATTGAAATATGATGTATGCTCAAAGGAGTTCCCTTGGTTCAACGTTTTCCATTTCACCTGCTGTTTTGTTTACATCTTGTCTTTCTTACATACACTGTGTGCCGTGTATGTTCTGCTCTAATGGAAAACTAACAAATTAAATTTGTTTAGGGGCAGTAAAAAAAACAAGACCCATTACAAACTACTTAGCCATATTTGATCTCTTACTTTGTAATAAATTAAGACTTTGGAGTTGCATTGAACTTGTTACAGTGTTGTTTCCCTGTGTCAAACCTGTTAGTTTCAAAACCAAGCCATACAACATATGTACTTCATGATTAGTCTATTGTCTTTTTGCAAATTCTGTCAGCATTATTTGGTCTGGTGTCTCATCTTCCTTTTTACAATACCCCGTGGATTTGGGCTTTTGGTGAAGCCAGTCTGCTGGCCAGTGAAGCACATTGATACCAGGTTCATCAAAGCAGGTACCGGTACTTTTGCAGCGTGGCCAGGAACCAAGTCCTGATAAGATTTAAATACAGTGTCTGCATATAGCCTGCCAGAAGAGGGAAGCATCTGATGCTTCTCTCTGTTTCTGGTAGAGAGCTATGTTGATTTTAACATGAGAAATTACAGGGAACCAACACCAGCAAATGACATGGCTCCCTAATTCGTTGACTGTGGAAACTTTTTTCCCCTTTACTCCAGACTTTAGGACTTTCCCTCTCCAAATAAGACACTTCTGACATTGTCTCTTGCTTAGACGTGGTCTCAAATGTAGCAGCTGTTGCCCATCTTTTAAATAAGTCTGTGTTCATACAGTTCATGCCTTGAGAATCTTTCCCAAAATCTTTGATAGGCTTTGGTTCACAATCCTCTCAAGGCTGCCGTTATCCCTGTCGCTTGTTTACCTGTTTTTCAACTCTCTTTCGTTCCACTCAAATCTCCGTTTACATTCTTGCCCTGGATGACAAAAGTGCCTTTTCTCTCGGAGCCCTTTTCTTTCCTACATTCATCAATATTAATAAGTAAGAATCACCCTCTGCCATTAATCCCCCCCCCCCCCCCCCCCAAAAAAAAGTTTGGATATTTGATGCACATTGACATCTTGTGAGAATGCCTCTCTGGTCTGATCTATGGTAGGCTAAATCCCTGTCTTGCCCCTCCCCTTTTTCTACACTTATCCCTTATTTAGTGTTGAGCACCTGGCCAAACTGCTGCAGCCGCAGCATTTCTCCTGCGACCCAGAGCATCAGAAAGGCTATGTTGGTGTTAGTTGAATCACAAATGTAGTTTTGTGCAAAATTAACTACAATACTTAATAATATAGCACCATTGAAAACATTATGTGGCTTCTGGCCCAACATTTCATTGAATAGAAATGGAAACTTATGCTGAAAACACTTGCCTTTTCATACAGAGAGCCTCCATTCATAACGCACAGCCTATACGTTTTGTAACATCCATAATTTTGAAACTTTGTCCAGCTGTATGATGATTTGTCAGGTTTAATGAAGAAAAAGAGAGAGATTTACACAGCTGCAGCAGAAAGAGTTTAAAGACAGTTGTTCTGTTTTAGAAAATGGACCAGTTCTCTCATGTGTCATTTAAGATCGTACATATTTTTATGTGAAAGCTCGAAGGGGGAAAAAAAAGAGTATGACCACAAACATTTTGCAGTAGAATATCAAGTAGCTCGCTCAAAAAGTGTGGAAACAAACATACAGTATTTTATAATTACAGCATCTGGGCCAGAACTCTAGTCTGTGTAAAAAGCCATTTTTAGACAAGGAGCTCTTTTCATGCAAGCATTTTACTCCAACAGTTGAGCAATTGTTTTGCGAGGTAATTAACCTTACAAACTAACATATGAAGAAAGCTTTACCTAACATTCATTTATTTGTATTATCTGATCATTTACGTCACCATATTTGATTAGACATGTAGTGACTGAAATAAAAATAAATATGAAAGGTAATTATATTCAACTGTTTGTTTCATTTTACTTTTATTCTTTGAATAATGTTTCACTTCTTAAACTTGAGCACCAGCCCCCAAAAATGTTTGCGCACATGCCTGATCTGTGTACAGACAGCTTCTTCAGCAATACTCTCTTGTGTCTTACCCATCTTGTATAGGTTTGCTAATAACTTTTACTTTTATGTCACTATGATATGATAACCCTATGGTTTCGTAGACCAAAATATTAGCGATAACGTAACTTTCTTTTTTATTATTATTGGTTTTGTTATATTTTGATTGTAAAAAAAAAAAAAACAATTGTTGGTTTTTATTTGCTGTAATCACTAATGATCAAAATTAACAGAAATAAATACTCAAAATGGATCCCTGAAATAAATCTATACATGAGTGTCAGATTTTGAAAATGAGTACTAAAATAAATTATGTTTCAATAACATTTAAAAACACCTGAATATGGAAATAATTAATGTGAACATATGGGAAATTTTCATTTAAAATAAATATTTATTTAATTAATGCAATATCCTTATCCACTTTTTTTTTTTTTTTACCTCTTTTGCCAGTTCTTATGTGAGCACCTGTATAACGCTCCCCTGGAGCATTAGGGATGTTTTCAGGACACCGGGACATCAATGGAACATGCTTTATGTCCAACATGACATTTCTTCTTTGTATTTAGGTAAACTCATACAATAGATATAGTGTTTGAGAACTATGATTTTTTTATGTACAATATAAGCTAATAACCTTTTCGAAATCATCCAGTATTTAGTCAACAAAGCTTTTATCTCCCATTCAGTCACCTGATCCATTTTCTCACTTGTAGTTGATTATTCACAACTCTTACTACTTCACTTGTCCATCATCCTTTGTGTAGCTATAAAAAAAATCCACTCTTATCTACCCCCCACTCTTACACAAACTTGTACACCATTTCTGGGAACTGGGATTATGAACTGTGTCCCAGTGCATCCATATTTCAAAGTTATATCTCTGGTGTCACTCTACATCTTATCTGTGGAAGCAACACGGAGAACTCGGCTCATGTTTAAGTATGTTTATGTTGCTGACCCAGTTACTGGATTCTCTCTGCATTGTTGATGGGGTGGGGCAGGAAGCAGCAATCATTTGTTTCAATTTAGGTCTTCGTTATAAAACACACAAAGGTGCAGCTTAACATGCCTACACTTGGCTTCAGATATATGCAAATGGATCCAAGCCGTCCTGCATCTGCAAACACAAGGCATACACTTGACCGCTGGACCTGTCCTTTAGCTTCGTGTGGGATTTTTATAACAGATTAGTGAATGTGCGCAGTGCATTTGCTATACACTAGATATGCCCGACTCTACAGTTTCTTGAGACGTGATGGAGTAGCTGTTTTGTTACAATACAAATGAGCTCATGATGGATGGATAATTGAAGGTCTGAGCTGTGTACAAAGGCTGGTTAGATAACCAGGGGAACACAGAAGCACGTTGAATGCTTTAGTGTTTCATTTAAAATCCAAGCTATTCAATAATGTAGAGAGACCTCTGAAAGCTCAGCTGAGTATTCACAAGCACAGAGGATGTCGACCACGTTGGCAGAGCCGAAGCTACACCTTGTTCTGAACAGTGTTTTTCATTGGTTAAGAAGCTTGTATGCGAGATGATGTCTGTGCACGTTAATGCATGTTGTAATGAGGCAAAACGTTTAAAAAAAAATTTCTGGAGAAATTAACTGTTGACTCTACCAAAACTGCTTCTCAAATAACGAATTCAGTTATTTAAATACAAGGATGGATTTTAGAGACTTTTCAGTAATCATCATCAGGTTTTAGGCTTTTACTTCCTTGCTGTTCGGAGTAAACTTTAATGATATCATCTATATATAAAATAACGTTTGGTTTCTTTCACAGACATTCTTCTCTCTTATGTCATTACCTTGGTCTTTCAGAATTATATACAATCGTTTAACACTGGCTATAACTGTAAATAAGTACATGGCACCATGCTATGTAAAAGCGCCAATTTTCTGTTCTGCTGTTTTGTCCTTAACATTATTTAGCCCATAATTTTGTCCTGTCTGAATGTTTGTCACAGACAGATATTCTCTTGTATGTGTTGTCAGAAACTGTTGACGGCAAAAATGTAAAATCCATCACTTCCCATGGCCTCTTTTACCACATTTCTATAACACCACGTGTACAAATTTTTTCCACTCACCAGGTGTGAATCTATTCACAGTAGTAAACACAGTTTTAGAAGTTCTATCAACAGTTGCCTGTGCAAATTCTCAGTTATACGGGTTATCGCAACAGCAAACATGTTTAAATAAGAGGCAACAGGACTTTCGTTCAGTTCTTTCTGAAGACGTTTCAACACCAATCCAGGAGTCTTTGTCAATTCTGAGGCTCACACTTGAGCAAACTGTAGTTGGTGCACAGCTCTAAAAACAGCAGTGCACCGATTAAAGGTTGCTCAAGTGTGAGACTCAGAATTGACAAAAACTCCTGAATTGGTATCGAAACGTCTTTAGAAAGAACTGAACGGAAGTCCTATTGCCTCCCATTTAAGGTTATTTGCTATATCAACAGTTATATCAAACCAGTCAATTACTTGTAATAAAGTATGTATCACAGTTTCTGTATTTATTTTCAAATTTAGAACTGAGAGCCTCAGACCACTGAAAACCTACTGGCAGGAATTACTAATTGCAACATAGGTCGACTGAGCAAACAAAACAAACCTGACCTACCAAACAAATGATGCACAAAGGTGCTACTTTGTTGATGAACTTTACATAATAATGAAAAGTCAAACAAGTGGAAAATTTATTCCAAACTACAGATTTTCTTAATTTGCCCGATTTTTGCCTGTCTTCCCCTTCAGACATGCCCCGACTATTGGCATGTCACTTAAGATAATCTTAAGAATGTGTAACCAATCAGAAAGCGAGGAGAAGCTTAATGTGAAGCTTCATACATAAATAATTTTTAAATATCATTATTTAAAAATATCACTTTATCATAAGCACATCATTAGCTATGTTTCAGAGAAAACAAATAAGTAAAAAGAACAATAAAAAAACTTAATACAGTGCCATAGTCTCCTGATTAGAAATAATAACAAAAAACTGAAAGAACCCATGCAATCTTAAAAAGAACACGCCTATGAATACTTTAAGAAATGACCAAACTGGCTAGTTGGGAGTTAGTTAAGTAGGTACAGTAGCTTTGCTTTATTCTGAACTTTTTCATCTGGTTCTGGGTGTTCATTAATAACTGACTGATAGAGGAAGGAATGAATGCTTGTACCGGTTACGCTTTCACAGAAGACCTCTGTACCTTCATCCTGAGTTTAATAAAACATACTCAGTGCAGAACATGAGAGGGATTTGTTAAAATACCGTCTGCCTGTCTGAAGAAGGTCTGTTAGAACAGTTGTTGAGCAGTTAGATGAGCTGTTGTACCCATAAACCTTCCTGCTGTCTTAATCTAATTTGAGCTTTTGAGTTTACAATCAAGTTACAAAACCAGGATGCAATACCATACCTTAAAAGTGACTCTGTTTTCACCCGGTAAAAAAATTATCTGAATATCTGTAAAAACACCTAACAACCTGAGTCTAGATGCTGATGGATCCGAGCACAAGCACAAGCACTGTCCACTTTTATTCGCCAGCTGAGGTAAATTTGCTCTTTACTGCTGGTATACCCGAATTTCCCTGCTGTGGGACAATAAAGGACTTTTCTATTCTATAACTTACTGGACTACTTGGCAAAATCTACTGCAAGTCCCATCCCTGGTGGTTAAAAACACACAAGTTAAAGGGAGATACATGTTAACAGAGCCAAAGTATTTGAAACAGTACATTGAAATTGCAAAATGAACATTTTTCTTCATTCATATAAATTGTTGCATTCATATGAATGAAGATTTGCATAAATGACCAAACTTGTTCATTTTAGATCATATCGATCTGACTGCAGTAGTATATGTTAAAGGTTTCATTTTGCAGAAATTCTATGCAGGCTTTAATATTTGAAAACGTGGATGAAATACTGATGGATGCAGTCTGTTTTTTCTGTGTACGCTATATTTACCATGACATAAACATTATTTCACAACTTTTAACATAATAATAGGAGGGTTTTCAGATAGTTTTAGCAAAATATACAGTTGTTTTTCTAAAGTGGCAAAACTGTAATAAAATGTAAATTAGAATCTATTTTGAGGTCACACCAGCAGACTTTTAGATCAACCATGTAAGAACAGGGTTGGCAATTATTTCCTCCGTGCCTATTTTCCTGGACAGATGGTGATTAGATTTACGTCATGCTGAACAGTATGAGCAAAACAAAAAGCTGCAGCAGAAAAAAAATACTTCATACCAAATTATTTTATTGAACTTCTGAATATACGAAAGAAAATGCTGCAATACACTAATATGGTTGCACTGAAGCTTAAGTATCTACAATGACATTATTTGATAACTATGTATATTCTAATTAGGCAGGGGCTGGGGCAACAGTGGTGCAGGAGTTAGGGAGTTCATCCTGCAACTGGCGAGTTGCCGGTTCAATCCCCCACGCCAACCGTCTCAGTTGTGTCCTTGGGCAAGACACTTCACCCAAAGTGCCTGGTAGTGGTGGTCAGAGGGCCCAGTGGCGCCTGTGTATGGCAGCCTCACTAATGTCGGTCTGTCCCAGGGCAGGGTGTGAATGAGGGCTATACAAGTACATTTACCATTTAAGCAAGCCTTAGAAAAACCCTCAACAAAGCACAAATATGAGAACCTGAGAAAAAAGTCATTCCTACCAAACATTTGGAGCAGCTTTGTTCTTCCAGCAGTAAAGACGCGGTCTAATAATTTAATGTACATCTGTTTTCTGAAAAACATTTAAAATGGCACGAAAAAGCAGAGATTCACTCTGACATAGTTTGTCATAGTTTCATAGTTGTCGCACATATGTTTGTGTGTATATATATATATATATATATATATATATATATATATATATATATATATATATATATATATATATATATTTACACATGTTATTATTGGTATACATCTTATTGGTATTTAGGTTCATCCATCCATCCATCCATTGTCTTCCGCTTATCCGGGGTCGGGTCGCGGGGGTAGCAGCTTCAGTAGGGAGGCCCAGACGTCCCTCTCCCCGGCCACTTGGGCCAGCTCCTCCGGGGGAATCCCAAGGCGTTCCCAGGCCAGCCGAGAGACAGTCTCTCCAGCGTGTCCTGGGTCTTCCCCTGGGCCTCCTCCCGGTGGGACGTGCCCAGAACACCTCACTAGGGATGCGTCCAGGAGGCATCCTAACCAGATGCCCGAGCCACCTCAACTGGCTCCTCTCGACGTGGAGGAGCAGCGGCTCTACTCTGAGTCCTCCCCGGATGACTGAGCTCCTCACCCTATCTCTAAGGGAGAGCCCAGACACACTACGGAGAAAACTCATTTCGGCCGCTTGTATCCGGGATCTCGTTCTTTCGGTCATGACCCAAAGCTCATGACCGTAGATGAGGGTAGGAACGTAGATCGACCGGTAGATTGGCTCAGCTCTCTCTTCACCACAACGGATCGGTACAGCGCCCGCTTCACAGCAGACGCTGCACCAATCCGCCTGTCGATCTCCCGCTCCATCTTCCCCTCATTTGTGAACAAGACCCCAAGATACTTGAACTCCTCCACTAGGGGCAGCACATCCTCCGCAACCCGGAGGAGGCACTCTAACCTTTTCCGGTTCAAGACCATGGTCTCAGATTTGGAGGCACTGATTCTCATCCCGGCCGCTTCACACTCGGCTGCGAACCGCTCTAGTGAGAGCTGTAGATGATGCTCTGATGAAGCCAATAGGACCACGTCATCCGCGAATAGCATAGACGCAATCCTAAGGCCACCGAAACGGATCCCCTCAACACCTTGGCTGCGCCTAGAAATTCTATCCATAAAAGTTATGAACAGAATCGGTGACAAAGGACAACCTTGGCGGAGTCCAACTCTCACTGGAAACGAGTCCGACTTACTGCCGGCAATGCGGACCAGACTCTGACACCGGTCGTACAGAGACCTGACAGCCCTTATTAAAGGGTCCGGTACTCCATACTCCCGGAGTACCCCCCACAGGATCCCTCGGGGGACACGGTCGAATGCCTTCTCCAGATCCACAAAGCACATGTAGACTGGTTGGGCAAACTCCCATACCCCCTCCAGAATCCTGCTGAGGGTGTAGAGCTGGTCCGGTGTTCCACGGCCAGGATGAAAACCACACTGCTCTTCCTGAATCCGAGATTCAACTATCCGACGGACCCTCCTTTCCAGAACCCCTGAATAGACTTTACCAGGGAGGCTTAAGAGTGTGATTCCTCTGTAGTTGGAACACACCCTCCGGTCCCCCTTTTTAAATAGGGGGACCACCACCCCAGTCTGCCAATCCAGGGGAACTGCCCCCGATGTCCACGCAATGCTGCAGAGCATTGCGTGGACATCGGGGGCATTGTGTTGGTTAACGCGGCTCTATTATCATTATTGTTAAACACTTTTGTCAACCAGGCTTTAAGCTGTGCACTGTCCTGTTTACCAGTGTTCCAATGTTTCTGCTGAAGATACACTGGAGAAACTTTGAGAACACATGAGAGGAAGCACGCATTGTTCCATTTCATGTTCATGCGTCACTAGTAGATATCCACTCTAGATCTGTTTTGCTGTTTCTTCTTGTTTGTTGTTCTCCCTCTGCCGCACTAGTGTTTTACAAGACTGCCTCTTTGTGACATTTTATTTTAGGTTTCTTTCAGTTTCTGACATAACTGCTCTAAGTTTGCACGAGCTTTAAGTGCAGCAACAAATTCTTGTTTTGACAGATCTGCTTTTAAGTAATTTCAGGTGTTCCAATCAATAAAGACTCATTTTGACTGTATGGCAAGTTAATGACCAATAACTGTACATTGATTATACCTGTGAATCACATTCGTTTTAGACACTAATCATGAGGTATTGCTATACATAGAATAATATTGCTACACAACACAGAACAAAAAAAACTGTTGTTAAATTAAATTAAACAATTGTTAAATTGATTGTTGCTTGACTTCAGTTTTATTGACATCATTCAGAACACTACCACTCCTGTTTTTTTCGATTTCCCAGTATACCTTAATACTACTGCATGGCCCACCCTATAGTTTATAAATGCTTTGTTTATTTTAAAAGCTGTATTTGGACGTTGAATAATTGTCTAGATAGTTTACAACTGCTTGTAAAGGGAAACATATTTCTTAGATTTAATGATCTAAACTTGAAATTATGTCTAAATGTTTTTTTTTAGATAAAAAGAGCAAATAAGCGAGGAATATTTTGCTTTTCAAATTCCTTTGGTGATATAACACCTTTTTACTCAGTAACAACATTGTTACAATTCAGCTCGTGAATTCATCATGAAGAGGAGATGCACAATCCACAGCTGTCATATTAATATCATTTTTAATTAACATAAGTTTAAGGAAAATTAGTAAACTAGAAACAATTAAAGTATGGGATGCCAGCATAATGAAAGCAGTGATTTAGGTTGTGGATCTTTATGAAAGAGTACAAGTGTTGTGTGGGGTAAAACATAAACCTAAATCAAACCAAAACTGAGCACACCCAATTCTTGGGCTGCCTTCCATGGGAAGAGCTGGAAAGGCTGTGGGTCTGAGGAGCAGACAGGTTTAAATAGACCCAGGAACATTTGGCACATGCTTTTCTAGTCAGGGGCTAAACACCAGACCCCTCCTATTCACCTGAGAGACAGGCAAATACAGGAGTCAACACAGGAGCTTTGCTTAAACTAAAGCAAAGTTTAACTTAAACTGGACTTAAAATGAGCTACCTTTCTATACTTTCTATATCACTTTTACCACAAATGTTTTCCACCAGTAACTCTTACAGTCTTATATTTGGGTAAATAATATAATATTAATAATAATTAAAAATAGCTCTGGATAATGTCTAGGGGTGTAATGGTACACATATTTGTGTTTATGTGTGAAACAGCATATTTTGACAGCATATTTTAAACCAAATGTCACTGATTTGGGTTTTAAGTTAGACAGGAATTTTAAATTAGATGGTTAGATCAGAGCAGTTGTTGGATCATGTTTTTATCACTTAAGGCAGCCGGCAAACATTGGAATTCTTTCAGTCAAGACAACTCCTTGAAACAGTGATCCATGCTTTTATATCATCCCGCCTGGATTACAACACTCTATGTTGGAGTGAATCAGTCTTTGCTTTCTCATTTGTTGCTGGTTCAAAATGCTGCTGCGCATCTTTTAACAGGTACTCCAAAAACAGAGCATATTACCGCTATTCTGGCCTTATTCTGGCCTCCCAGTATATTTTAGAGTTAATTTTAAAATTCTTATTTTTGTCTTTAATTGTTTGAATGACCTTGCCCTGCTGCACCTCCCTGAGCTTCTTTATCCCTACTCGCCCTCTCGGCCCCTCAGATCAGCTGAACTGCATCTCCTGGAGGTACAGAGGTCTAAGAAGAAGCTCGGAGGAGGCAAGGCCTTTTCTATTGTTGGTCCTCAATTATGGAATAACCTGCCCCTGCACATAAGAGAGACTCCTTCACTGCCCACCTTTAAAACTCACCTGAAAACCTACTGTTATGCTTGGGCTTTTACCACTAGTGAGACTTAGTTTTCGTTTTAAATAGATTTTACTGTTTCTTTTAAGTCTTTTTATGCATTATCTTTTTATTTTAGGTCTTTTTTAATGGATGCGTTTTAGCTTGTAGCAATGTAAAGCACTTTGTTTCAGCTGTTGGCTGTTTTTAAGTGCTTTATAAATAAAGATATGGTATGGTATGGTGCAATGCCCCTATTTCACCAAAACAGAGGGACTTCCTGGCTATCACTAAACTCTATTTAGTAACTTCAACTGCCTTTCCTTGAGGAGAAAGGTGAAATGAACATAAACTTTGTCAACCTGTGCGTCTTTCAATAGCAATAACGTGTGTAGCTCGCTGTGCGCCTAAATGAATTACTCACCTGAGACAACGTCAAATGGAATGTAAATATCACAGACGATAGGTAACCATTTTGACATCACCAGATTTTACTCTGTGTGACCCAATGAGCCCAATCTGAGATGCGAATCGGAGGAAACTGCGTTGCTGGGAGGGCATTTTCCTAACAGCTGCGTATGCAGCATACAGGTACAGCTGGTCTAAATATCAAAACATCTCCAAAGGGATATAAACATGTTTTGTTCTCAAATATGGAAAAAAACTTATTCTAAAAATTATTTATTATTTCATTATTCAAAAAATTCTAAACTGACCATTTTCAAGTGATTATATTGTTGTGTCCAAATTCAGGACCTGCATCCTTCAAAGGTGACAAATGCTGTCCAAATTTGAAGGTTCCTTCCGTTGCTGTCGACAAATATGTCCTTCTTTTCCCTAGATTTGAAGGATGAGGCAGGTGTATATTTTGTGGCCCACCCTGTCCCATAAATCACTGCATTTCAAAGCACATTGTTCAAGCAGAAAAGGCGATTGGCGGAAGAAAGCAGCAAAAATTCATTAGTTTTATAAATCCCACTTTCTGTGATACATAATGAACTTTTAAAATATTTTTAGTCAAGAATGTTGCTGTGTAAAACTCAAATATATATTAGTGTTATGAAGACATCACCTAATTAAAAAAGTGCTGGAGATGTGCGTTCCCACTGCCCAACAGCCAGCTCACCGTGCCAGCTGTCAGCTGACCGGTTAGTCTATAAGCTTGCTATGCCCAGAGAGAATGCCAGACTCCCCCTGTCTCGTTTTCAAACTCCCTCTGGCTTTCACCACTGAGTGGAAGTTAAACACAGATGTCAAAGATGATATGTAACAGTTAATATTTGGGTTATTTCAGTGTTTTGTTACTGAGCAAATTGGTTTGGCTGACGTCAAAGTTAAGTTTCATATTTGGATAATTAATTTAAATAGTTAATTTAACTTTGATGTTTTATTGGAGAGCCCTGGAGTATATTTGTAAAGGAATAATTCTGAGGTTTCTCAGGGATTATATAAGCAAAACAAAACATAAAAAGGGCAAAGGTTCAGGCTCAGACACACACAATTAAAAAATGTGGCCTTAATATGTGGGTACAAAATTGGACTTCACGATCAACAACCTGATTAATCTTGCCGAATATTATTTTACAGAAATGCAAATTTTTGCATGTTACCCCTAACTTTTTACATTTTCTAAACTAATTGTCACTTTTCTTCAGCTCTTTGAAAATTATGAAAACAGAATGCTGATCTTTTCTGTGATGGCATATCCTGTTTGATTTTTGTCTGGTTAATAAAGAAAATTAAGACCTCTCATCTTTGTCTTAATAATTTTTTACTTTATTTTTATAGGTGTTCCTGTTAAATCTATTATTTACTTCCTTATATGTCATAAGGCTTTCATGTTGTTCTTTTCCAACTTTTTTATAACTTTTTATAGAGACTGCTAGTTATTCAAGATAATGGCATAAGGAATGTGTATGTCTGTAAAACTTGTTTGCTCCTACAATAAGGAATATTATATATATATATATATATATTTTTTTTTTTTTGCGGCTCTAGTGGCTCGCTTTTTCCGAAAGTAGGCTGACAGGAAGGGGGGTAGAAGAGGGGGAGAGACATTCGGCAAAGGACCGCGGGTCGGATTCGAACCCGGGTCGACCGCGTCGAGGACTAAGGCCTGTGTAGATGGGTCGCACTACCCGCTGCGCCACATGTTGTTTGCTTCTGACCAAGATAAAAAAAAAAAAAAATCTATATCATATATGTTTATATCTCTTCATTGAAGCTCACTAAAAACATACCAAGCAGTTGTTTTCTAACCAGGATACACACCAAATAATGATTTTTTTGGTAGTGTTTAATCCCTAGTATTCTGTATTACGTATTTATGCAAACATATTTCCATTTAACCTGTTATTTCAGAGTTGTGCAGAAAACAAAACTCATGCATTTCACAAACACACAGTGCCACTGTTGCCAAGAAAAAATCAGTTTTATAAACAGAACTGATTCAAGTGAGACTGAGAAAAAATGTAGACCAAAACAGTGCAAATGGTATATTTAGAGAAATATGATGCCTCTTATCAAGGCATAGGCTAGACAGGTAATGGTATTATATGTGAAAAAAACAGGTTTGTCAAACCAATCCTCATATAACACATTCCTATTTATGCGTGGCAAAAATTTAAAGTTACCATTAGATCTGTAACTTGTTTTTCCATTTGCACGGAACAGTCGATATACTACAGTAAATGTATACTACCTCTCCAGTGCTGAAGCCACAGTAGGCCAGTTAGTATCGCTGTTTGCTGATCCATCCCCTTTATCAGTTTTATCAGGTATTGTGCTGTTTCCCTGATGTCACAGTGGAGAGAGGAAAAGAAGAGGGGCCGTACTAGGTTTTTTTTTCACTTCATGCATTGCTAGCCACGGCTTTGTTGACCAGGGTCTGCTTGTATGTGTACTTTGGCCATGACATTAGGGTTGTGTTGGAACAATGGGAGAATCAGTGGAACAGAACCTGACAAGAGAACATGAAGGTTCCCTCTGGAGGATGTTGGATAAAAAGAAAAAAAAATGGGGGAGGGCAACTGCTCATTCCGTGTCTGTTGGATACAGTGTTTCTTTCTGATGAGTCTTGTCAGATAAAAGCAGATGGACTCATCTAAGTCACCAGGAAAAATTAGGTTGCTAAATTATGTATATAATTTTATTGTTTAATAGAATGTAACACTTTTAACTTAATGTACGTTTTATGTGAGACGTGTTGCATTTTGGAATACTGTTTATTTATTGTATATATAGATTAATTTATAATGGTGACCTCTCACTTTAATACTTCACAGAGCTTACACTTTTTAGTTGGAAAAGTCATTGATCATCATTGATCATTGATTGAAATCATCCAGGGAGGACAGATCACCGACTATTACCATCTAATGTAGAACAGATTACTAGATCAATGTGTGCTTCTGTGCTTGTTTGTCTGTCTTGTTGTGTCTCTGCTCTGTCTTCTGTAACCCCCAGTCGGTCGAGGCAGATGACCGTTCATACTGAGCCCGGTTCTGCTAGAGGTTTTTCCTTCCCGCTAACGGGTGTTTTTTCTTTCCACTGTCGCTTCAAGCTTGCTCAGTATGAGGGATTGCAGCAAAGCCATGTACAATGCAGACGACTCTCCCTGTGGCTCTACGCTTCTCCAGGAGTGAATGCTGCTTGTCGGGACTTTGATGCAATCAACTGGTTTTCTTATATAGGAACATTTTTGACCAATCTGTATAATCTGACCCAATCTGTATAATATGATTGAATTTAACTTTGTAAAGTGCCTTGAGATGACATGTTTCATGAATTGGCGCTATATAAATAAAATTGAATTGAATTGAATTGATCAAACTCTTCAAAAACAGTTTCAAGAATGAAGGCACATTTTTGTTAAATAGTAACACATCAACAAAATGCAATGATTAGCTCATATGGAAGGGCTTTGGCACATTATTGTGGTGTAGTTGCTATTAGCTGAGCATATAGCCAGGTGACAGAGAGGTTGCCACAAATAAGGTGTACTTCTTGACAGAGGCTTTGCTAAAGAATTACTAGCAACTGGCACTGCTTGGAGTTGACCTGCTTGAAACAACTACAACTGCTTTTTCTCATGAATGATTTTCTGTTGGAAAACAGGAAGATTTATTTAAAGCTGCAAGAGCCAACAGGGCAAACCAACACGTATTTTTGTTTTTGACTGGACTGAATAACGATGACTTGAGGTTGCCACACCTGATTGTCCGGTACCGGACCATACAGGCAATTTGAATTGCATATTTCTTTTCTCCACTAAGGTGGTGATGAGTGTGCCAAAAATGGCATCTAGGTTTCATTAGATTAGCTTGTTTTGTTTTTACAAACGAGTTGATTACACTGGCCAACCACATCACTCCCTGAAGGGCTTAAGCGTGCATATGGTCTTTAGCAGCTAATGGACTCATTTTCAAATAAAATAAATATATCAGACGACAGACTACAATACTCTGCAATGGATTTAGTTACAGAATTCTTCAATTTTGATTTACATCAGACTAGAAACCTGTGTAACCAGTAGTGTGTTAGTAGCATGTAACAGGATATGAACTGGGCTGATTGTTTGTTGATTTTCAGCAGGGGGCGATAGCACTTACAGACTTGGGAAAGAAGCTGTTTTTAACTCTGTTATATTTTGATTTGATGTTCCTGAACCGTTTCCCTGGTGGAAGTGGGAGAAAAAGTGCATTGCCTGGATGGGTGGGATCTGTGGCAATACGCCTGGCCCTTTTCTGGACTCAAGCAGCATAGACTGAGTCTAGGTCCTGTAGACGGCATCACGTAATCCCTTGTGCTGTCCTCACCACCCGTGCTAAAATCTTCCTCTCCTGTATTGTGCAGCTCCCATACCACACTGTCACACTGGCAAACAACATACTTTCTATGGTAGCTATGCATAAGTTTTTTTAACTGCTTAGTGGAAAGTCCAGTCTAGTCCATTTCAGTTTCCTGAGAAAGAAGAGCCGTTGTTGGGCCTACTTCATCAGGTGAGAGGTGTTCACAGTCCAGGAGTGGTCAGAGGAAATGTGAATGCCCAGGAACTTTGTGCTGTCCACCCACTCAACCACCTCCCCCTAAATGCAGAGTGGAGCATGTTCAGTCTTCCTGTAGTCCACTATGACCTCCTTGGTCTTTCTGGTGTTCTGGATGTGGTTGTTCCTGAACCACCACTGTGTAAGACTGTGGACCTCCTCTCTAAAATAGGTCTGATTATAGTTGGAGTTGAGACCCACCACGGTGGTGTCATCCCCAAACTTCAAGACCATATTTGTGGAGTTGATAGCAGAGCACTCATGGGTGAAGAGGGTGAAGAGAACAGGGGTGAGGACACAACTGTGCGGTGTGTCAGTGTTGAGGATCAGTGGGGCATTTTCAAATCCTCACCAATTAGGGCCTGTTGGTGAGGAAGTCACTGCTCCAGGAGCAGAGCAGTGGGTATAATCCCAGGTTGTGGAGCTTCAGGGTCAGCATGTCTAGGTGCCCTCTTAATTTCTTCATATTAATCTCAATGTTTTACAACTGATGGAGACTTATGTAAAATTGGACAGTATGATTACTAATTCCATATACAATTGACATTTACTGATTAAAAGTTTGCAAACGTGATCTGCCCACAGAAACCCTGTGAACATCAACTGTGTAAATATAATCTGGTTTGCAAATGCACATTTGACACTTGGCTGCATGATCCCTTGCAAGGCTGGCAGTGTCGCTGTGTGAGATGGCTGCTGTTGTGATGGGAAGTTGATTATGGCTCATCTGACTGCCAGCACCCTCAATCAACATCCACAACTAAACGGATAAGGAAGAGGAATGTTTATTCTGGCCCGGATTCTGTACACGGCAATGTGGGGACATAAGCCCCATGCCTTATTTCTCAGCTGAACTTTTTCTGATTTCTAGCTCTCTAGCTTCCTCTTTTTTCACTTCTTCTCTTTCTTCCCCTGTCAGTCAGAGACCTTCTGTCTCTGTCAGAGAGAAATGTTTATGAGCAAAGCTTGAAATTGTGACCTAGGCCGTCTTGTCCCTTGTCTCCATCACCCAATGTGTTTTTCTCGGATCTCCTGTCTCTGTGCCAGAGTCAAATTGGCCAACCCTTAACATCTCCTGCAGACCCTCCAGACAACCTGCTCCCTCTCTCCCCAGCCTGGCTCAACCCAGTCTGCCAGTCTGCTGTGCTGCTCTGTGCTCTACACGCTCCAGTGCGCTGTCGGCTGGTGACAGGCTATTTGGGATTTACCCACTGCTGCTCTGCTTGTCTCTTCATCTGCAGCCTTTCATGGCAGTAAAAGGCAGTCTCTCCTCCCCCTTATCCTTTTCCTCCCTTCAGTTCAATTCATTCCATCATCTTCCTGCTTCTCCACCTCCCTTATACTGCCATCCTACTAATCCCATCCTCCTAAAGACTGTAATTGAGCAATACCACATGTTGGGATTAAGGCTGTTATTGGAGGTATTATCATTACAAGAAAAAATTTGGGTCAAATTACGGGTAAGTGGAACGCTACCGAGATACAGGCAGATGGTTGGTGATTGAGGGGCCCAAAGTAGGAGGGAGTGTGGCAAATATTCAGAGAGATTGTCAGTGGAGGATGCCGTCGTCACTGGACCCAGGTTCTGACAAGGTTGATCCACAGGTCACAGCTGATATCCAACAAACTGACAGAAAATCCATAAAACCATCTCGCTTAAACAATAAAACATGAGCTCATACGGGCAAAAATGACATTGGATCAGTGAACAATGATGGACATATAGTACTCTCCATATAGCGGCCAACATTTGGAATTACATTTCACGAGAGCTATGAGGGCCATTTTGGTGATGGATTGCTTTAATAGCAATCAGCAAGAATCCATGACATGCCACCTGATCTGATATGGGCGAGAAACTTATGACTTGGCACAAGCTACAGATGCTCGTTGCTGATGGATATTTACTGGTTGGTTAGAAGCAATGTGGATTGTTTTTGAGGATTTTCTTATCAGTTTTGATTAGGTCCTACTTGTAATGCGGTAAAAGATGCACACATACTCCTATTTGGTGTTGATTTCCCATACTGTTTGACGTACTTTTTAAACAATTGATCAAATACAATATATATTTGAAAGATTAGACCACCAAATTAGACCATGATGAATCATTTCCAAACCTTTTCCATCCTCTAAAATGAAAATAAAGGGAAGAAATGCAATATAAAGAGAACGTGCAACAACACCTGGTCAGATAAGTGTGCACAACACATAAACTACCATTTCATGAGTTATAGCAAATCTGATTAATCACAAATAGAATGTTATTCATATTTGGTTATTTGCGTCATGTATTTAGTGACAGCCAAAGCTAATGATGGGTTTTTCTGTATAGAAGAAAATATTTAAGCACCTGCAGTGCGAGAATGCATTTGTATATGTAAGGTTTATCCGTAAGGAAATTGCCCAGTAGAAGTTGTGAGGAGCCAAAGACCAGCCCCCCAACTTCTCATCATCAGGTGAGAGGAGACGAGGAGCCCTAGGAACCCCCCTTCCCCGCTTCCAGCAGCCACAGTGCTGATGGGTCCACACTTAGTGGAGACCTGAGATGCCGCAGGAGAGGGGGTAGTCCAAAACCCAACCTGACAAACCCCGATGTATACTCCAGCCACAATCTTAGCCCCGACAACACATGAGCCCCTCCATCCGGAGATGGGGCCAACATGATCTGGAAACCTTTTCCAAAAGAAATGTCTAGGCTACACAAATATATCATAAAACATTGTAAGGGGATGTGTTATAATCTAATGAACCGTATGCATTTTGCCAACAGTTCCAAAGGGTATGTTTAACACAAAAATAAAACAAACCAAGAGGACACGATACTTACAGTGAAACAATGTGCTGCCAGCATTATGCTTTTTATATATTATTTGTGAAATTATCTTTTCACAAATAATTAAATTTGCATTTTAGGCAAGGTGGAAGAGTGAATCAAGACCCGAAATGTTTAGCTATTTGCTAAGATGCTGAAGACGAAAAGGGTTTTGTTTTTGTTCAGCAACACAGTGAGTATGAGCATATGTCTAAATCCACCAAAGGATGAATTCGCCTGAAGAATATTCAGGTTTTGGAAAGATTCTTCCATATTTCGTGGGATCACCTGCTGAAAACTGTCGACAAGAGATGTCCTTACAATTGAATAGATTTTTTGATCCTTTGCTGGATAATAAGTCATAAAATATTAGCAAGTCACATAGTTACGTAGGATTCGGACAGACTCCGGCTAGAGTAGATTGAGTGCTGTAAAAAAAAAAAACAAAGGTTTAATTACAGATAAATGTGTTCATTTATCCAACCTGTTTGCTTGGTTTACGGTTAAATGTCACATTAAAAGTGGAAAATGTTTTGAAATAATTTTGCATGACATTAAAATAGGGTCTGTTTACTTTTAGAATCATTTGAAGGTATACATAATTCCTAATGGGAAACTATTTCAAGTTTTTATTAAAGGGAACACATTTTTATTTTACGGTCAAGACAACAGTGCCACTGTGCTTTGATATACAGCATTATAGGACTAAGTATTTGCATATGATTTTGTTTTTCATCAGTTAAGTTCGCCCATGGCCAGCATGAGGTGGGATGTGTATTTAAACTCTTTAGGATTTAAAAATTCTTGCAAACTGCTGTGGAATCATCAAGTTTATTTCCCTGTACTTTGTAAGCTGCTTAAGTCCTGTGCCAGCTTAGCATTGCCATATTAACATCACCCAGTGAGACAGCTCTGACAAGCTCCCTTCCTCCACAGTTTCCTCTCTCATCCATAGTGCTGAGTGGCACTGTGGAAAAAGAAGCGTCTTAAAAAAATCATCCAATAAACTGACATGCACAACCACACAAATACATGTGAGAGACTTTTGCTTCTCACATTTTTACATATACACATTTACTTCCACTTCCACATTTTTTTCTTATCCAAAGGATTGTGTGTAAAAAAAAAATAAATAAAATATATATATATATATATATATATATATATATATATATATATATATATATATATATATATATATATATATATATATATATATATAATGACCAAGGACTGGTGGTTAGAAAACATCAGTCTTGTCTGAATTTAGAAGCAGAAAATTTAAAATCAGCCAGGTCTTTATGTCTTCAAAGTACTCCCTAAACTTCCCCAATTGCACCAACAAGAGTAGGAAATATTAAGTTTCTGTACAGTTTAATTAATTTCCATATTGGCAGTTCACAGCAGAATTTCAAGGCATTTTATAAGACAAACCGATCCAATTCATGTCCTATTAATTATACTGAATCCAATTAGGTTCAAACCAATCATATAGTAGCTTTTAAATCCAGCTACAAAAAGGCAGTTTCAGTTGATCATTTAATTCCAATTGGTAAAAGGGTTTCTATCTAAGGAAGAGCTGGATGAAACCTGCAGCCAAACCAGACTTAGTATGAGCAGATATCTGCTGCAACCAGCTGGGGTTGAGAGGACAGGAAGGAGACAAAAAACACAAAAGTACTGTTACAGAACTGATTTTTTGAGAAAGAAGAACAGAAACTACATTGAATAGCAGTAGTAGCTGAGTTGATGGCTCTGTCAAAGAAAAAACATGCAGCTAACACTGAAGCACTGAGCCAAGGGTACAAAAAAATTAAATAGGTCATCTGGACAGGTTCTGCTTTGTTAAAATGTTCCGTCTCTTCTCTGAGAGACTTATTTAGTTTGTAGAGTTGTAGGTAAATTTAGCCTTTAACAGTTTTTGCATGGTGGATTTACTGTGGATCTGATCAGCTGGTTGCTCTCAACGCAATTGATCAAATTGCGTTGATCAGTTGCGTTGGGTGTGGGGTAGCTTAGCTGTCTTGCGGGGACACATGCAGCTGGATACATTATGGATTCATGGGAGTTTGGAAGATGATGTGCCTGTCTATTTTGTGCATTGAAGATGTGGAAGATGCATACATAATTGGATTTATGATAACAGGATTTCTGCTTATTGGAGCTGGCGGTTACTTGATATATCGGCAAATGTGGAAGATTTCAGTGGCAGTTTTGGCCATGGTAAGGCTGCCGAGAATGTGTGATGGATTAAACCGAGCTTTGAACACCCAAACTCAGATGCTTTGTGAGCAAAACCCAAAGCTGGATGTGATCCTGGCACAGCATCGCATGCCAGCTGTGGTTTGAACTGAAATGCAAACTGGAAAGTACTCAAGGAAGTTTCAAGTTTGATTTACAGCAGAAAGCCCAACAAATTTGGCTGTTTGGGACTTGTCATGAACATGGACCAGCAGAGACTTGAAGGCTGACTCAAATTTCACAGCCAGCCTGACACAAAAAAACAATCTCCTTTTTGTGATGGACAGCTTTGGAGGCTGGCTTATCTTAATTATGCAAACAAGACGCTCTAGCCCCACCCGGACCCATTCATGGCACCTGTAAACTCGAACAGTGCCCTTCTTGAACTGCTGATAATACACCATCTAAGACTATGGTTGGATGGGCTGGAGAGTCATGGGCCCACACTGACATGCACACACACACACACACACACACACACACACACACACACACACACACACACACACACACACACACACACACAAACACACACAAACATCGTGATAAATACACCCCCTGTGACTCACCACATTCGCTGTGCCTGATTGTTTTTTCCCCCTGCGACAGGAACTTAGGTTGGATGCACACATATGTGCTGCTAACTTCGGGTACTGGACTTGGATGCCCCTCCACCCGAAAACTCTCCCACCTGAAATGTGTCTGCTTATAATGTTGTATTTATGTTTGCTTTTTTGTGCTATTACTCGCACTGTCAGAGAGACAGTGATGTATTCCCTTCTCTACTCTGCAAGAAGACGGCACCTGGGAAGGCTGCATCCACTTTCTCCCATCTACCCATGTCTGCCCTGTGGGGGAAACAAAATGTCCCCATAGGCGACAAATAACGAAATTCACTTCAATTCAATTATGGTGGCCAAGGGTTGCAAACGCACTACAAATACATGAATGCGCTGCAACCACAAAAAAGAAGCTAACACACAAAACATATGCAAGGGAAAAATAGAGCAAAAGACAAAGACTGCAATCACAGAAATTAAACACACAAAGTTCAAACCTGCTGCAAACACAACATAACACTCCGTTATGCGGAACTGGTTTGCAGCTTTTCTTAACTTTCAGTTTTTCTATTTGCAGCATTTTGCCTTTGCATGTGTTTGTATGACAGCATCATTTGTGTTTACAGCATGTTTGCACTTTGTGTGTCTAACTTCTTTGATGGCAACATTTCTCTTTTGCTGCATTTTTCCATTGTATGACCTCTCTAAATTGTCCTTAGGTGTGAGTGTGTGTGAATGGTTGTTTGTCCTGTCTGTCTATGTGTTGCCCTGCGACAGACTGGCGACCTGTCCAGGGTGAACCCCGCCTCTCGCCCAGTGAACGCTGGAGATAGGCACCAGCAACCCCCGTGACCCCATGAGGGATTAAGCGGGTCAGAAAATGGATGGATGGATGGATGTATTATTTCTGTTAGCCTCTTTTTTGTGTTTGGAGTACTTTTTGTGTTTGCAGTGCATTTATGTATTTGCAGTGCCTTTGCATCTCTTGGCTAACCTGATGATGGATGTTGTTACACAGAGCTCCACACTGCTCAACACATCCATCTGGAATTTCTGCCATTGGGAGGGATTTCTATACCACATAAGATGGACAAGCCAATCAGGATCGCCGGGCAGTATTTTTGTAGATGTGACGTATCAGAGCAGCAACTGTTTGGATTCAGACAACAATAGCAGCTCGCAGCGAGGAAGCAAGAGATGACCAGATGTCCCCAAACCCCGTTGTGGATGAGCTGTCCCCGGAAATGTCCCTGATTTCAGTGTATCATAATGGAGTAAAAAAGTTTAACACAGCACAGGGTATTTACCCGGTCCTGTCGCTCTCCAGACGTAGTAGAAGAGCTGAGCTGAACATGCCTTCCCCGCCCCGTTGGCATTACAGATTGGGCAAAATGAACCAACCCCCGACAGAGACTCTGTGCCTGCCCACCTGCTTAGCAAATTCAGAGACGTCCCCGGTTTTCAGTAGAGAAATGTGGTCATATGGTAACATCGATGCTGCTATTTCATCAGTGTTGTCCAATCTACCAAATTTTAATTATTTAAAAGAACACCAGAGAACGGCTTTGGAGGCGTAGAACAATGGTTTCTATGTGAGTCATTGAAGTAGCACGTCAGTAAAGATGATGGACAAGTGGTTTATCCAATCATATGCAAGGATTTTTGATAAACCCTCCCCCTTCTGAAATACATCTCCAATGGAACAATCCCAGATGGATGTGTGGAGCTCAGCGGAACTAAATCCATCTGGCAAGAGTCAAATTACCTCTCGGCCACCGTATCTTAGGCGAGGGTGTTTTGAGTTTGCTGAGTATTTTTCTTGTTTTCATTTTGACAATTAGAATATTTATACCAGGTTAGTTTCTATGAATACTGAGTCATTTGTCTCTTTGCAGTATGGCTACCGACCCAGTGTGGTGACGCAAATACAGAAGCTACAACAGGCTTAAATGGAAGGCTTTCACTCAGTTTTTGCAAATGCATTTCAACACCTATCCAGGCGTCTATGTCAATTGTGAAGGCTCACAGCTGAGTTTGCGAGATGCAGTTTAAGTACTTGGGGCGCATCCCCCTAGTAGCATTCCACATCGGAGGCAAATAAATGACCTGCCTGTCCCTTCCCTGGGTCATTACAGTCTATTGTTATGTGTAAGTTGTTTTCTTGTTAACCTGAATCCTGATTTGACTGCTTGTGTAATTTTTTTGGAATGAGTTTCCAATGCCAGGTTATAGATGTATAACAGTATCCATCCCCATCAGTTCAGAGTCAGATTCTCTCTTTTGAAGAAAGATGGCTTTCTTCCCCTCTCTGTCGGACCATTTATCTCAGTCTAAAATCTGAATGTCATTGTCATAAAAAGTATGTCCTTTGCTCTTGAGATACACTGCTGAATCTTCTCCAAAACTGCTGACTGTCCTGTGCTGTTATGTGTTTATGCAGTTGATGTTTGGTTTCTCCAATGTAGAAGAACAATCCTTGCTCTAATGGACAAAAGACACATTGCCACTCAGGTTTGGTTTTGGGTGTTCTGTTCTTTGGATCAAGCAGTCTTTGTCAGAGAATGTTTTTGGGTTTGAAATTCACCGGTATGTTGTATTCTTGGAAGATTCTCCCAGGTTTCTCAGGAACTCCTGCCACATATAGCATAACAGTTTTTTGTTTTTTTTATTTCTGTCTGTCTTTTTGTCTGTGTTAGAAGCTGTCCTGTTTTTTCTGCCAGTTTTGTTGGCCGACTTTGCAAAGACCCATTTAGATAACCACATGGTTGGAATGATTTCCCAATGTGCTTGTGCTCTTTCTGTTTCTCCTCTGTCTTGGTGGGAATGTTGTCCACCCAATAACTCAGACATCTGAGTTATTGGGTGGAGACAGTTTGTTCTCCAGCCGGCGATGTGAATCATGATGCAGATATTGTTCTGTGTGTGTACGTTTCTGGTAAACCTTAGTGTTGAGACTCCCATCTTTCTCAATTTACACAGCACAGTACAGAAATGGCAATGTGTTGTTCTTAGCATCCTCTCTACTGAACTTGATGTTGCTGTCCACTGAATTGATGTCAGTACTAAACCACTCAATGTATGGTATTTCGGTTCTGACCCAAATGTCATCCACATATCTAAACATGTTAGTGTGGTATACCCATGTTATTTCTCTGTAAGCGTTGCCACTTTACTTGATATATGCAGTCAAGAGACAGGTTCATTAGATCACATATCTGGTCCAATGTTTTTAGTAATCTGTGCTGTTCCAGCCATGTCCTGACAGTGTTCATTGCCATTGATGTAGGGATGCAAGTAAAAAGAGGGCTGACATCAAAACAAGCAATGGTTTCACCCAGTGCCACAAGTGTCAGACTTTGGAAATTAACTATTTGGAGTTCTAAATATGATGAGAAGTGTTGTAGCTGCCATGACTTGGTTGATTGAGAATATGCACAGGCAAATGCAGAAGATGTTTAATTGAAAGGGAGAATAGCGAAAACAGTCTTCTCTTAAAGGTTTGACACACAACTGTGGACTGCAACTTGTATTTGATTTGGCTGATAAAATATGGTGGGTTTGTTTGTTTTTTGGAAGGTGTAAGAGTCAATTACCGATCGTTCAAGCTAAATAAACCCTTATTTCAGTGCACAATTATAGCATATGTCAAATCTGTCAGGAGAAGGAGGCTGCGGGTGAATTTTAAACATTATTGATTGGGTTGCTGTCTGTTTCTGTCAGATTTAGTTTCCCGTGTGGTGAACATCCACATTTTTATACCAGCCTTTTTGTTTACTTTCGCATGATGACACATTGTTTTTTTCCGCATCTGAAGTTGAGTAATTCCTCTCCTCTGAGTTGTGAACATAGCAGGTTTAGCATCTGACAGGTCCAGCTCCTTGTTTCCCGTTCTGTCAGCGACTAAATTTAACACACATAAGCCTCTTACCTTTTCACTAAGATTGACTTTTATGTGTTTTTACAAAACAAAAGTAAGCATTGTTATTTCTTAAAAGAATTTGCCCAAGAAATTGTGTTAGCCTGTCAATCTGATTTCTGAGGCACTGTAAAGCAATAAATTTGGGAAAGTAGAAATGTAATTCTATTCATGACATTCTGTATTCTGTCAGTATTGTTGCATTTATATTAAATATCAGGCTGGTTTTCCTCTAGGGTCTCACTCACTTCAAAGCCCTCAGTTTTTATAATAAAGACATTATAATGGAATTGAGAATACTCTGCATTTCCATTCCTGCTCCTCTAAGTTATTACCACTGCTCCCATTTTAACATAAAACCAAATATTTATTACACAGCATATCTTTATATACCTATTTACTTTGGTGGTTGGCAGAATGGAGCCTTGGGTTGGAGTGTAATTTATAATATAGGATGTAAGATTTATCTGTGTAATGAGAACAGATATATTTTCTAAACTGTTGCACCCACTGTAAGCCCTGATTGATTAGGCACTGGCAAAATAAACTCTGTGGATTCATGCTCCCTTAATGAAAGGAACCCCAAGCTGCAATATTAACCCAGATGCATTACAATAAAATATTTCCGTCTTTGGGCCAGTATAAATGATGGAGTGGGCCGAGGTTACAATAATGTGGCGCTGATGTGATTGGGGTCAGACGATTTTCTCCCTTTTCTCTGCTTCTCTGCCTTCTTCATTTGCCTTCCTTCCTGCCAAGACACTGAGAGCATGTCAAAGACAGACCACAGGGTGGGGTAGGAGGACACATTTAGCCATATGTCTTCACTCTACCACACTCCAGCTCTGGAGGAAGCTGGGAGTAGAGCATAATTCATCACACAGTTTGTATAGAACTGAACACTAAGCTTCTATTTGCTAAGGCTTTATCGATAAGTGGGTAAATATTCAACTTTCCAAATGTGTTTTTTTTTTTATGGCAACACATCCAGACAAGACTAATGGCATATGTCGTAAAACCCCAAACACATCTATTTGTTCTTGATTGGCTTTCATATGCATTCCTTTTGTTAAGTAGCATATCCCATAATGTGGGTGTTACGGTTCGCCCAGAGCATGCATTGTTGAGGAATGATTGCTGAAAATATACTAGCTCAGGAAAGCAGTTCAATCACAGGCTGCTGATGCTCAGACCTTTAATATCCAGCTGAAAATTTCAGTGCAGCACAAACTTTCATAAAACTGACAGCAGAGACACATTAACAGTGGCTTTCTCCAGGGAAAACACAGAGGGTTGAGCAATGCAGCAACACTTGGACACGTTGGCAAAAAAAAGCGAACAACAGGAAGACGAACAGTTCCCCTGATGAGCGCCGCCACATTAATGCAATTTAGAGATGAGTAACAGGGAAAAACAGACAGCATATTATCAACTAATGGCTGTGGTTTTGCAATCCATCTAACCGCAAATGTGTATGCTAATATAAATAACATTACAAACAGCGCTCGGATAATAATACAAAGCAAAAACATGAGCGTAGTCCATGAAATGCAAAAAAGAAAAAAAAAGAAAAATGTTAATGTGAACTATATATTTCAGGCTCTGTTGTAATGTTTAGTATTAGAGACAAAGCCTACATAAGGGGAAACAGACAGCTTGTTCATGTTTTTCATAATAGACAACATCAAACAAAACCTCGTGAAAAGTTCTGTGAATATTTAACTTTGAAGTTTTGAGTTTTACTGAGTTTTAAGTTTTATTTTCAAGGGATCATTTAAAAAAAAAGGTGCATCTCAATAGCATAGAATATCATTACTATGGTAATATTGGTTCATTACACACAGAGCCTATTGAAAAGAATGTTCATGCACTGTGGTGTTTGCCTCAGAACTTGGTCAGCTGATCAGTCTGTAGTTCTGCTCAGTTGTTAAGAAAATCTAGGTTGCTTTAATAGCGACCTTGAGATTGTCTATGTTGTTGGGTCCTAGGTAGATAGCTGCATTGACTCTGAACTTGATAAAACACAGTGGACCACCACCAGCAGATGCCATGACTCATCAAAGCATCACTGACTGTGGAAACATAGCATAGAGCATATCCTTTATTGACCCAGTGCGGAAATTCGGGGAAACTTCACACTGGCACTAAAGCAACTTGGATTGTGTCCCTCTCTGCTCTTCCTCCAGACTCTGGCATCTTGATTTCAAAATCAAATGCAGGATGTAATTTAATCTGTGCACATTTTTCTACCACAGTTTTTTCCCTTTCCATTCAACTTTCCATTAATAATTTGACACACTGCGTATCAGGGTGTTAGTGAAAGTCTGGTGGACAATATCAAGTCAGCAGTTTTTTCCATAATTGTGTAGACATAGTTATAAGATTTCACATTAAAAAATCTGTTTGAAATTTAGTCTTAGGTAATACTCCAAAATTATAATGATTTTTGGATTTTCATTAACTGTAAGCCATGGCCATGAAAATTACCACAAGTAAACACTTAAAATATAACAATAATTAATCTGTAATTGTCTTTCACTTCTTAACAATGTAAGTAACATACTTTTTAATGGTAGTCTAATTTATTGAAATGAACTACTGTATGTAGTTACTACTGTATATATATATATATATATATATATATATATATATATATATATATATATATATATATATATATATATATATATATATAGCTGTTCTTTAAGTACAAATTTTAAATCTTCACAGTCTCTGCATTGCTGCAGCAGTCCATAGTTGTTTGATTTTTTTATTTTATCAGATTTTTATTTGATGACTCATTCAAATACATCTTGTTTAACTTCGAACTACAGGAAAAGCTGAACAGCATTGATTCTCTTGAGGGAGTGTTTTACTGAAAGTAAATTTCCTTCCCAGCAGCATTATTAAATCCTGCAGAACTGCATGTATTTTGGTTTTCCCTGAGTGAGGATCTCAGCATTCAGCATTATCTGTTGTGCTGCAGCAGACTACCATTTTAAAGGAATGGTAAAAAATTCAGAGTTGCATATTAACAAGGAGGAATGAGATGTAAGTTTCGGAGCTGCGCCCTCCGCCTGCAGCGGTGAGCATTCCTGAGTGTATGTGGATTATTATTGTCCCCGTCCTCCCAGGATGGGAGCTGGTGGCAGGAGCGGCGCAGATGTATGGAGACACTAACAGGATTAACAGCTACATCCCCCACTTCAGCCTTCACATGTGGATATTAGTGGTCATTTCTATGGTAATGCAGCATAAAAAAACATACTAGTTGAAAATTTGGCAATAAAAAACAGTGATGAATTTTGTGTTTCTTCTCTTTAAACCAATGCCTATCTGATTTTCCACTGTTTGGGTTTTTACTGCTAAACAAATTGTTGTTTGATAAAATATCACTCAATTAAAGCAGCTTTTTATTTGTTCATGTTTGGTGACAAAAAATAAACATTTTTATGTATTTTATTTTTATTTTTGTCTGTACATTTATGACAGTGTTTATTATTTTTATCATCTTAATGAGTGCTCACGCAATCAACAGCTATGGAGGCATGTGATACACCCTGCTGATAAAACCTGGTATATGCTGATGAGCTGTGACACCACAGAGAAAACATACCAGCAGGGTGCATGGGCCTTGTCATACAGCTGCAGCCCAAATATCATAAATTGTGCCTTGTGAAGGTATTCTTACCCCTGAAGTGGCATGCATCGTGTTCAGCAACCTACACTCATTTACCCCTAAATAAAATTCAGTGCCACCAACTGTCATCAGAAGTTGCCTGCTTTGTAAATAGAGTTAACCTGTTTGTAATTCAATCCCAGTTTAATACAGGTAGACCGCAGAGGTTTGTTAAATGACTTTACTAATCTCACAAGACAGAACAGGGATCGTGTTGGGCAGACATTTACCAACCTACCAAGATGTGTAACAAATTGGAGCATGTTAACTCTGGAAGAGATGCAGCGATACTGTTCAAGTGGAAGAATCTATTGACAGGACAATCATTGGGTCAGTCAAAAGAAAATCATTGTTAACAAAAGTCATAATAAAATCCAGTTTGAAGGTTTTAAACAAACCTTGCAGTGGTAACAGCAAGCATTTGCTAAAAGGCAGTACCATATTTGGGGGTCAGTCTTGAAGAGAAGATTGGTGTAGCTAAAAATAGGGCAATGCCTGCAGAAATTCTGGTCCTGGTTGCAAAAATGCTTTGATTTTAGTTATGTGAATTGCTCAAAGTCCAGACAAACTCTACTGTGGGAAGGCTTGAAAACAGATTTTTACCGACACGCCTTTCTGTTTTTATTTGTAACAAAATATTTATATAATTTTTTGAATGAATACATTAGTGATTATTGTTTTGTCTGGTGTTTGCTACTAACAATTTCCTTCAGTTACTGTTAAGACTGTGTGTATCTTAGTGAAACAACCCTAAGGGACTAACCAGGTTGGCATTGCTCCACATGGAGGAGACACAGATTTGGCTGCTGCCATGCCTGCTAATAAAGACATCACATCCAACAGGCACGTGCTCACATCCTTGGCATGACAAATAATGCTATTAACCCTACCACCCAAACCAGCCATTTTGATTGATGTGCAAGCAGATGTGAATGATGCACTTGTGTGTATTTAAATCAGCCCTGTACTTTGATTGCTGTGACCGTTACAGCTGGTCAGCATTCCAATTAAAACTGGGAATGTTGCATGTGATGTTTATGTTTGTGAAGCTCAAATCAGATTTTGTTGTATTGATGTGTATGATCCAGATTTACATAGCAGCTTCCCTTCATGCGTGTGGGATGCCTTTAATATATCACCAGGTGGCAGCATTTATGTACAGAATGAAGGGGAGCGCCACTGGATCAACATTCCTACACTTTACTCCATAGACCTCTTTTGCTTCACAAAGACATGGTACAAAGGTTTTGCACATTTTCCTATATGAAATTAAGAAAGAAATTTCAGAGGATTTGATACCTCAGTGTCTCATAATTAAAAAATGGAAGTCGTTCAATGTAGATAAAAATTTAATGGCTCATTTATAATTTACAACAACAGATGGGCATTCTGGCACATGGGATGGGGTGGATGTGAAATGCCATTTTTCAGGGGTGGTTGTGTGCTTTGTATGATTACACAGTGATTGGGTCATTTTATTTTGTTTACCCCTGGAAATGATCTCCTGGGAGAGTTAGTCTGAGACCTTTCTGATTGTGAATCTTTACAATTGTTGAAGGTCAGTGCTAACTTTTATAGCAGATGCACTGTCACACATATCAATTATTCATCAAATTTACTGTTTTCTTGCTCAGGAAAAGCAAATGTCCAAATGTCTGTCTTTATTTGTTGAATTTATTTACGATTTCACGTTGTTTTTGCAAGCAGTGTTAGTTAATTCTGCTCACTAGTGGTCTTCCAAAACCATTTGTTTCATTATTATAGTCATCATTACAAGAAGGCTGAAGGATAGAGCAACAGGATTTTGCAATTCTTGAGAAAACTAAGAATCTGTATTATTTAGTTTTTTGTTTTTTTTAATTGACAGATCTTTCTTTTAAGACCCTGTGATCAGTGTAATATAAGTCCTTATATTGCAAGTTTTATAATGGTATACTTCTCAGATGATGCTAATTCCCAGAGTCTTGATAAAACATATTTCACAGAGTAAAGGCTTTATAAATATTTTATAAAACTGTAGTAAGGTTTCTCTGACCAGTGCAATAGTATCCAATTTTGGTGTGATCAGTTTAGGTATTATATATTTCGATATTATTTTTTAACATTTTTGACCACTTGCAATATTATCAAAGTGATCACAAATAGTTACTGCCTTGTCTGTTACTCTGTCACCTTATTTTTTTATCACATACCATACATTGCCATTTTATTTTGCTTATCTAATTTTGAAAAGTATGTTAATGCTCTTGGTGTTCTCTCAAATCACAACCTGTTTTGCAGAAACCCTGTTTAGTGTAGATTCATCCAATCCAGTTTTGATCCATTTTTCAGCCAAGTATTTCACATCTTGAATGGGAGGATCGAAAAAAGGTCAGACACAGTAAAAACTAAGAGAAAGCTTCAAAGCAGAAGCTAAGCATCTGCCACAGTTTTTTACACAGCACTTATAAATTGTTGGCTTGTTCTGTCATTCTGTTACTGATATTTCTGCAAAGTGCCTTGAATGCTATCTGATTGATGATTTAAAATGGTTGAGGCTTCTTCAGAGCTATTGTAAGATAACTTTGTCTGCCGGCAATGTGAGAACTTTATATTACAATATTATGTCAATCCAACAGGACAATCAAATTTAATTGATGCGACATATTCCGGAGCGACTTGATGCGTCAATTAAAAAAGGCGTCATAAAGAGGAAAAAGACACATAAGTCGCACCAGACTATTTGCATTAATGTAGAAATTTATTTTACACAATCCAAGACTAAAACCTGACATTTAATCTGGTAAGACAATTTATTCAATTGCACAACTACATCCACACCGGGCTGAATAATATGGAACATACCTGGGAGGTTGAATGGGGTAAATTAGCAAAACAAGCCATAAACTCCTACCGGGAAGGTTCTTGCCAGCACATTTCAGCGTAACGGCCCGTTACGGTAAAAGCTGTAAAAATTACACAGAAATTAGACAGTGAGCGTAGCAGTGCTACATGCCAAGCTAACAGTACAACACCGATGTTTGAGAGCAACATAAAGCTCATGTGCATCAGCGAAGTTGTAAACCACCAGGACAACAGACGTGTAAGCTAGAGCTAGCTATTAGCTTCACAGACAGCCCAATAACAGGGTTCTGTGGTGGTCTGGGCCCTTCGAGCTGCACCACGCAACACTCCGCTGCGTGAATGCATACTGAAACAGCGAAACAACACACAAACATGTGTTCTTTGTTGTCTACAAGTTAATGTTTCAATTAATCTTTAAGTAGTATGAGAGCAGCATAGAGTTTTCACAAGCCTAGAGAGCCCTCTTGCAGCTATAGACTGCAAAGTTTATTCCTTGGTTCATATTGGTCAATATGAATTACTATTTGAAATTGATATATAAGTCACACCTGACTAAACTATGGCCAAACTATGAAAAAAAGTGTGACTTGTAGTCTGAAAAATACAGTAAGCATTTCCTATCTTGCAGTCCTAAACATGGATACAATGAAATGGAAAGCTTGATGCACACATCCTGATGTTCAGTTTGACATTTCTTTCTTACCAAACAGTCAAGATCTACTAAGTCCAGTTTATGCCTTGATGATTTATAGAATTAGTATAGAAGCATCTAAAAATTGCAGGAGACTAGTCCACGAGGCATCTACGCAAACCCCACATATCCAAGATAAAAACTGTATTGACTTTTACCATCTTGTTGGTGCTACAGAGTATTATTTGAGAGGAAAACAAAACATCCAGCCACCACTGAGACAGTTTCCTCCCCCAGGGTGTCTAGCTGATAAAAAGAACCATTTTACAGTCGGGGAAGTCAGCTACTCTTCTGTAAAACAAAAAGTACTATTATTTGCACTATTTTAACCTGTTTATATGTACTGGGCATTATATACATATTTGTTATTTTTATTTTGTTTTATCTCCTCTACAGTTCATATATTTATTGTTCATATATGTATGCTGAGAGCATATGAAACCAAAGTTAAATTTCTTGTTTGTGTAGCTGCACAACCTGGCCAATAAAGCTGATTCTGAGTTTGAAACCCTCGGTTTAGTGTTTTTCCAGATAGACTTAACTTTGCGGATAAATTTCATGGTGTTTAAATATCATCCCAAATTTCATCGGACATAAAACTGATCAGCTGTTAACATTTGAATTCCACCCCCATCATCTCCATCATCCAACCCACCCCTGGACTGTCCTTCACTTATTAAACAGTGTTTGACCCAGAGGCTCTGAAAAGGGCTGAATGACCGTTTTAATAAACCAAATTAAAGCTAGAGCACCCTGAACCCGAATCAGATTGGTGATATGATGATTTGACTTATGGCAATGTTTGCTGAGCAGTCTTTGTTTATTGCGTAGCTCATGTGTGTGGGGGTTTGCTCGTACACACACACACACACACACACACACACACACACACACACACACACACACACACACACACACACACACACGTGATTTGTTGGGTTGATTGCATTAGGTGCTCAAAGTTGGTCCCCATGGAGGAGCCACATGCTTGTAGTACCCCAGCTGTAGCTGAGATCTAATATTTCACCAGCAGCACCATTACGCTCTTGATGGGCCAAACCCAATCTTCTGCTTCTTTGTGTCTGTCTAGCTATGTGGAAAACAGACTGCAATACGGTGAAAGGAAGCAGATGATCTGCAACCTCCATTTGAGATGTAGCAGACATGCGAGAGGGGGTGTGAGGCAACTTCTACTTAAGATTTGTTTTCTTGCACAGGCATTTTGTTTCGGTGTTGTGAGGCAAGAAGTCCAACATCAGTTTAGAGAATTTATGACTACTGAACCAAAATATTTACAAGTTACACCGTTGAAGTCCTTTTGCAGATTCAGTTTTAGATTCCAGAGCACGTTAGTGTTTCTGTGTCATTTGTAACTGATGCTATTCTGATTGGGGGGCAGAGAGAACCTTCAGAGGGAGCCAGCCCGAGGACTCCTATGGTATCTTTTTGATAATGATTTGAGTGAAAGCATCTATTCTACTGCTGTAAAGCTCTCAGTATCTCTATCTACCCAAATAGCCACCTTGACAAAACAGAAGACCCATTGTCAGAGTACACCCATCAGTTTCATTCGGCCAATTCTGCCTTCATTTTAATATGTCCCACCACACCAGATGGTCTAAGTACAAGCTCGTTCCCCATTTAGGATTAATTCTACAGCTGTTGTGTTTGTTTAGCATATAATGAAAATCCTGTCTACTTTAAAGGACACAGCCCTCTGTCATTCCCCTGTACGCTTATGTTATGGAGAAGAAATCGACCTTTTCACTGAATAATCTCACTCCATTGTCTCTGCTGATTACCCTTATTGTCATCAATTTACAGGCATTTAGGCCGGTGCCGTGTTAGACTAACGTAGCAAGTGGAGGAGCGATTAACATGAACAGCTGCTTACAGAAGGAGACATTGTCTGTCATACTTGAAGGGACAAAACAAACAGGGCAAGAGTATTTCATTTTGAGGCGGCTGATTCAATTGTCATCTCTGCAGTGGCGTCTGCAACAGATATGTGCATTTTATTTGGATTTTATCAGATTCACAATGAGCTTTATTTGACGTATATGTGCAATGACCCATCACATAAAATGAAATCCCTTGTACATGTACAAAGTATTGCCTACTTGTGTGGTGGATGGAAAAGGATGCTTTAATTTCATTTTTTTTACAATTAGAATTCTTTAAATATTGAATCTGCTCACAAATGCAAGTCTCTACCTGATTTACACACAGAGACTAAACCTTTGCCAATTCTTCGTTCAAAATTGCTCAAGTTCAATCTAATGGGATGGAGAGTGTGTTGAACATCAATTTCCAAGATTTTCCATTGACTTTATGTCTAGATTTTTGCTTGGCCATTCAGACACATAAATATGATTTGATCAAAAACCATTGCGTTGGTGTCCTGGCTGTATCTTTAGGGTCGGTGATGTCCTGTATCAATCGATCTTCCCATTAGCTTTGATCAGCCTTCTTTTGCCTTTTGAAAAAAAAAAGGAAATTCTTACAGCATTGCCATGGCTCACTAGGTGGATGGAGGTGTTTGGGTTGATGTGTTTGTTTTACACCAAACAGTCCTCTGAATCATGCCCAAGCAGTTCAGTTTTGATCCACTATGGCTCTATCCTAATTCTGGAGGAGTGAATGCTGCTTGTCTAGACTTGATGCAATCTGTTGGGTTTCCTTAGATAGGAAACTTTTTGGCCCATTTGTCTGTATGACTTATTTGAATTTGACTTTGTAAAGTGCCTTGAGATGATGCGTTGTGATCTGATGCTATATAGATAAAACTGAATTGAATTGAATTGAATCTCACCAGATATTCTTCTTCTACAAGCATCCCCAATGTGTTATGGCAGAGCTATAAACAGGAAATCCTGTTGCTTTTTGTATAGTTTTTTTTCCTGCCCCTCTTACTGACCAGGGGGTGTATTCAAAAAGAATCATACGATTAAAAGTAGTTCTTAATGACATGATTTTAGGAAAACTCTTAGAAATTACAGAATTCTAAGATTTTTTTTCTCAGAATTTTACCTCAGAAAAATACAAGTTATTTCAAAGCATTCCAGTATTTAAGAGAGCTCCTAAGGTAAAAAAATAAATACAAATTTGGAGTAGTCATGAGGACGCTTAGCAAGCCTGTGTCTGGAGCAGGGAAGATGGCGGAAACTTCTTCAACAATCATACAAATACTAATATGTAGATAACATAAACTTTAATCATCCTCACAGGGGGAAATTAATTAGTTTCAGCGGCCGTACTGGTCGCAGTGCTAGTAACGCAATTGTATTGAGGACAAATAAGTAATAATCATCAATAAAAAGTGTACAAACAATATAGGTCAGAGGACTTTCTATATTATTTACAGACGAGAGAGAGAGAGAGAGAGAGAGAGAGAGAGAGAGAGAGAGAGAGAGAGAGAGAGAGAGAGAGAGAGAGAGAGAGAGAGAGAGAGAGAGAGAGAGAGAGAGAGAGAGAGAGAGAGAGAGAGAGAGAGAGAGAGAGAGAGAGAGAGAGAGAGAGAGAGAGAGAGAGAGAGAGAGAGAGAGAGAGAGAGAGAGAAAATTTGCAGGATCCTACATGATAATGTCAGTACCCATAGCCTAAATGGTCATCTGGAAATTTTGTTGTGTGATGCCATCTCCTCTCTGGCTTGTGATTGATGCACGTAGCGCTTCTGACTTTCCATGCGGGTGCATTAATCTGTGCATTTCAAAGTCAGCCTCTTCACCCCGTGATCGTGGGACTAATCTACCTTTCAATACTCCTCTATTCTCCTCCCAGAGCTGTGCGGAAAGAGGCACTGCTCCTCTGTCCAGTTCAGTTTCTCTGTCTTTTTCCCCTTTTTTTTGTTGGTTGTTTTGCCAAATACAACCACTTTATACCAGCAGGCAGTCCCAGTAAAATGCTGACTGGTGAAGTCCACTAATATCAAATAGATGAAGAAGGTAAATGACTAGTATGGAGGGGTAAACATAACACGCAAATCAAAATAATGCTGAGGATGTAAATCAGGTATGTTCACACATTTTGATGCTGTTATTTAATTTAGCTATTTTTCATCATCATAAAGCACATTTCTTAATCCAGACTAGTCTAGATTAATCTAGTTAATTTCTCTCCATTGATTATTAGGAATTTATTTGTATTTTTTTTTTTTTTTTGTCTCCCAGTCACAGCTCTGAGAAAACAGCGTCACACCTAGCAACCTTCCTTACTCAGTCGTTCTGAGCAACTATCTGAATCACTCTTAAACTAAAACTCCTTAGGAGCTCTCTGAGAGGGAAATTGTGAAAATGGCCCCAGATTCTTAGAACAGATTCTCTCACCTGAAAAATGGATTGCTGCTGCACCTCTAGTTTTACCTTTTTTTTACCCTCTATGCTGCTTGTCTGATCAAAGGCATTTTGGCAGGTTTGCAGTTCTCACACATTTTTTTCCATTTTCTGATGATGGAATAAACAGTGGTTTGCAAGAGGTTCAGAGCGCTGGGATTTGTTCATAACCTAAACCTCCTTTAAACCTCTAAGCAATGTTATCCCTGACCTTTCTGTTGTGTTTTTTTTGCTTTCATGATGCTGTTTGTTCACTAACAAACCTCTGAGGCCTTCACAGAACCGATGTGTTTGTATTGAGATTATTGTACACACAGATTAACTCTTTTTTTCAACGAGATGGTTCCGAAAGGCACTTGGCTCTGTTGGATTTCATTTGATTAAATGGGGTTAATTCCACATGCAAGCCCCACTTTTCGGGTTCATCCTCTACACTTTACAATTTTGCACTAATTTGTAATGGATTTTCATTTACAATCCAAATAAAATACATTGAAGTTTGTAGTTAGAGCATGACAAAAAAAGAAAATGTTCAAGGGGAGTTTGTGACTCTTGTAAGGCTGTGTACAAAGAGCTGTATCATAAAAAGTACACAGGTTTTGACATTATTTTACTTAGCATTTTGGCTTGTAGTGAGATGCTCTATATGAAAAAAAGCAAACTAAGGTTTTAATTATATGTCTTGAGACAAACCTAATAAAAGGATCTGTGCTGTGTTTGTTAATGGATTAGTTTATGATGTTTCAAATTATTATACTGAATTGAATACAATTAACACAACTAACTAAATTTACTCTCACCGTGCATCTTTCTTTTAACAAAGATCCTGGAGACTCTGGTTACAGACAATCACACAGAAGGAAGAAAAGTAGATAAAGCCCATATTCTTGAATTAAAGGTTTTGTTACATCCCAATCAATGTTGCCATCCAGCAATTCACATGTGCATAGTGTTTGGAGAGTTTAATTATACTTGCAAGAGTTACTTTGTGTCCAGGAGCAGATTTTCATTTTTTTTTCTCATCAAATGGTCCTTATTCACCTAAATGACTCAGGCCATTATACTTTATTGGCTGAGCCACAGAATAAAATACTGATTTATTTGAATGATTTGGGAGTTGAACTACTTTCCCTAATTGCAACTTTGTTGCCATGGTAACACCTCATTTTGGCAGTACAGCAAAGGCTATTGAAGATAAATTAAGCCACCCATTTGCCACATGTTGGCTCTTTGGCCATATGCGCTTCTTTCTGACATCAGATATATGCTCTCATATGAGCTGTAGTTAAAGGGCTATTTTTTTCCATATAGAGGAGCTGCTTCATATCAACCCATGACCCTCATGTTTACTAACATCTGGTTCATTAACCTCTTATCATGGCTGCAAAAGAGTTGCCCCTGACAAACTAGTGAGGGCCATTTCCTCAGTCCAGGACAGCTGCCAACCGGACAGCAGGTGGCTGCATAAGCCAGTGGATTGAAAAAAAAAAAAGATTGATCACTGCTCTAATACCGTTGGATTCAAATGTGTGAAATCACTGCCGCTGTGATTGGATGTTTCATATAAACTACAAGCCATATTTTGGAACTCTCCCATGGAGTCATTTAGAGTCCACACTAGGTCCAAACATGGCAGCTCTTTGTCAAGATCTTGGTAAATCTCCTCAGCTGGGATGTTTTCTTGCCCAACATAAAATCTTTTTAGAGCATTTCCACCTCTCTAAACATTTGTTTTTGGGGTGTGTTTTTTTCACAAAAGCTGCAATGCTCTACTCCACAATGCCTACTGATGATGATCGATTTTTTTGGCATCTTCAGTAAAAATGTGCAAGAGCTATTAAATAAACTTACCTTTGGTTTTAGCACCAAGATCCCTTAAAATATCAAATGTTTTATCACAGCACATTTATTCAGAGATAAAAAGTCTTGTTAGTTTTCAACAAAAGCACATAAAGTTAGCGCAGGGCACAATTGTTGCTACTCAAGACAGTCCCTTTAAAATAAGTACTCCTGGAGCATTGTTTTTATTATTCTCTCTTTTTTACATATTTCAGAGTTTAAAATAACTTCTAATTGCTTATCCATGACTTTTTCTTTCCTCGGGGTAGAAATATGACAGGACATAGAGGTCCATTGCTTTTAACCACTGGCCAAAATGCTGCACATGGACCCATAATTACTTTGCCATCATGCAGAATGTGAAGGATCATTAAAGAACTGCTGCAAAGACGGGCATCTTTGAGTCACCAAGTGTCCATAAAAGCTATTAGATGCTATCTAAATAGAACAACTGGGAGGCATGCCAGGAAAAAGCCTTTTGTGTCCCCTCTCTTTATAAAACAAAACATGCAGGGTTTGCTAAACTCTGTTGGAATTTAAGCCGGGATCTTGTGCTTTGGTCAGATGAGATGAAAGGTTTTGACCATACAGGGTGGAACATTTTACCTCCAAAATTTATTTATCTAATCCCCTGACTGTCAGTGTTGTGTGTTTGCCACAGTGGAGTCCAAAACTGGGCTATTTATGTGATTCTAGTTTGTAATGCTGAGAGGGTCATGGTGCTGAAGGAGTGTTGCTGATACAGCATTTGTGCTATCCATTAAGACCAAAATGTGATTGAAAACATGGAAATTCAAACTCAAATGAAATTCAAAAATTCTTCATTAATCCCTGAGGGAAATTAAATAATCAAGCAAAAATACAGCATTATCGGATGTAGAAGCTAAAAACAGATTTTAAATTATGTGCCCAAATCCCAACTCTTGAATGTGTGTGAAATAGAGAGGAAAGGAATTCCTGTTGCGAAAAATAGGATTTATTTTCAGTAATAAAATGTAGTAATTCTGTAGCAGTAATTACACTTTAACATATATGTAAAGTCATTGTTAACCTGATGTAATGGTGCAATGTGAAACTTAAAATGAGTTTTCCCATTTCAGACTTCCTGGTAACTTATCTTTGGAGAGAGAGCTCAAGTCAGCGCCCGTCCGCTGGAGCGTGTCTTTTTCATTAAATCTAAAAACAGGTTTCCTACACAATCTTTGGAATTGTGACTGTTTTCATTTGTGTCGTGGAATATAAAAACTGTAAAAGTTTTTGATATTACCTGTTTAAATCCTTAGAAGTGTTTATGCATTCTGCCTCCAGAAGTGATGAAATTGAAAGTCTACAGTTAATTTAACTCATTTAATTAACGTTTCCACTAAGGCATGTCACATTTATTCATTTATTTCAATGTATACACTGTAAAACAATGTGGTATACAACATGAATTAACATCAACATCAGTAAAAAGATTACAGAAAAATATAATTTTCTCCTCCCCTACAAGTTAAAAGTAAATATGCTGTGTTCCTGTTCATGACACCATGACGTCTTTGAAATACCAGTAAACTAAATAAATATCTGGTTGTTAGAGAACAAGACTAAGTGCTCTCAATTGATGGGGATTTTAGAAAGTATTAAAGAGGACATATCATGCTTTTCGTTTTCAAATCTTCCTCTTCACATTGAAATCATTCAATTGTTGTCTACATAAAGTAGATTTCCTTGTTAATTTAGCCCCAGTTTACTCCATTTTACCCCTGTTCTCAGGCATACCTGAGCACCTTGTTTAGGTGTGTTCTCTTTAGATGCAAAAGAGGCACTTGACACCCAGCCCCCTTCCAGGTAGAAGAGCATTTCACTCCACCCCATGTGGCCATTTTTGCAGGATGCTGAGGGGACGACGATGTAATGAGCAACAGAACATTTTCTCATATGTTTCTCTTCAGCTTGGACTACAAAATCACTCAGATAACTAAAAATGACAGATTTACAAAATTGGTAAGCTTCACAGCAAATATTGTGATGTAAATGTGATTTTTATAAAAAAAAATGCAATAGAAAGCAGATGAACCTTAATGGCTTAAAAAATAGATCCAAAAAGGATATAAATGTATCTACACTGCTCCTGGACAAACTACGTCCAGGTTTTTTGCACTCCTAAAGACTCTAAGTACACAACAAATATATTTAAGGGTTAAAAAAGTGGATTTTGCATGATATGTCCCCTTTATCTGCAGGTAAACCGAGAATTGAGGCATTTGGAATTTTTATAATTTATTTTAAAAAAAGTTTAAGTGCAAGATTATGATTCTGTAACAAAAATAATTTAGATAAATTTAGATAAATAATTTATCTAAAGGCCTGAAAAAATAATTTTTCAGGCCTTTAGATTTTATTTTTTTTTACCAGGGGTCTCAGCACACTTGTCCATCTCTCCATGAATTCCTATTAAAATATTCCTTTGTATTAAGCATTATGCTGGTTCCTGTGATTCATCTACTTTTCTCCCGCTGTTGCAAGATCAATATCTTTCTGTCTTTGTGAGACGAGACACGTATCCATGCAATAAGGCAATGGATCACATGACAAATCTCTAATGACTTCTAATCATAAAATATTAAAAAAGCCAATGCAATTATTGAGAAATTATGCCATTCTCAATTTTCAGCCCATGTGCTAAAATTATATGAAAATATTTAATTGATGTGATTTACGTCGCTCCCTCTCGAAGACGGTTTTGATTGTGACCTTAGGAATTACATGAACTTGTACTTATTATGGGGGAGAAGGCAATAAGAACAAAAGAAAAGGAGAGCAACCTTTGATGATGATCTTTTCTGTCACCCCTCTTTGCTACCGGCCACGTCTCTAGTGAGGCAAAAGCTAATTTCATTAAGAAATGGGGGATGGTTTATGTTTGCCTCACAGTTGTGTTCGCATTACATCCTTGCCATCCTCATTTGTGTTTCAGAAGACGCAGAGAACAAGATTGATGTATATTTCTGCAGCTGAAACATTGTTCCTGGCTAATGAAAATCAAATGGTGCATGGATGATTCAGAGTATACTCGCAAGAGGGTGTGTACCTCAGCAAATCATCAGTTCTTGACTGGACTGTAGAAGTAGTGAGAATCTATTTTCTTTAATCCACTTTCTGCTTCCCACACTTCTATCGCTGTCCTTCCAGCACTTGGGTGAGCAGTGCAAGGTAGATTGGAAAGGGAAAGCACTCAGAACAGAGCTTTATCTCTTTTCACCAGCTGCTCTCTTCTGCTATCTATAGAGGGAGCAGGAGAGGAGAGTGAAATCAGTGGTATGGGTTTGTTGCTGGGCTCAACTTGAGAACAACTATGAAACCACGAGAGTTAACGCAAACCAATAATTATGGCTTACCTCTTATGCGCAATAGTCAACATGACCAAATAGGCTGTAGAATATTCTAAATCACCCAAGCCTTTATCTGAGATTGTTTTACAACACCGTTTTTATGTATTTATGCTCTTCCTTATGTCAAGGACATTTACTTCTGCGACAATGAACACAAGATAATTTCACCACGCAACGTCTCACATTCTTCAGACCATGACTAAATAAAAGTTGTGGTAAATGCAGAGAATAATTGATATGAAAAAACAATGCATTATTTAAAAATAAGTTATAGTTATTCTTGTATTCTACGATGGACAGTAATTACTATCTGGCTCAGAGCTAGTGGTAAGTGACATATCACTTTTTAAAATAAAATACAATAACAATTTTATATCTTTCTTCTGTTAAATTAGCTCTCATGTCACATCACTCCAGTCTTCCCAGGTATTTTGTGTTATTCTTGCTTTAACCTTTAGAAAATACAGGCCAGTTTTCACTTTAATTATAATGTCTAACATTTTCTTTAATTGCTGATTAAACCCTGTTTTTATACAAAAAAGGGGACAAAATGGCATGTTATTGATGGCCATGGTAGAGAGAGGGGTGGAGTTTTTTGTCTGAGCTTTTTTTTTACTTTGAATAATTTATTCAAATTAATTTATTATTAAGTTAATTTGACTAAAGAAAATAAACCAATATGTTTTTTTCCCATTGTTGGTTGATGTAAAAAAAACATGAGATTTTTATTCAGCTGTTGTCACCAAAATTTAAATAGAGAAATACATAAATAATTCAAGGTTCCATATTTTAATATGTGGCTGGTGGTTTATTATAAACCTTTCTAATTTATTGTGGCAAGTTATGATAAGCATCTACCTAAAAGCAAGTTTTAAGGCATTTTCTGGGTACCATTTTAGGGTACAGTACTCCACATATTACTATATTTCTATATTGAAATGACTGTACATGCTTGATATGATAACAACATGGCATGATAAAGAAATTCTCAGGTTGGGTGCCTTTATTTTGTTTAATTTTAGTTTAAAATAATCTCATTTAGAACATGGGACTTTGGTATTCCAAGCAAGCCCTTTGAATATCAATTGGAACAATACAACTTGTTAGTAAAGGCCTGTGGTTTACTCTGGTGCCAGACTAAAGTTATACAAGAACAAACATAATGTATTATTCCCCCTTGCCTTTCAGGGCAAAAGAAGAAGCAAAAGGAACAACTGTCCCTCAAGAAAAATAAAATCAAACTTAGATATATTGTAATCTAGATGCTCTTTACATGCTGATGACTCATAAACTTGTGAGGAAATTATAATTTGGTTAGATTTAGAAAATGAGTTTGTAATTTTCTTTTGTTTTCACTTGCCTTTCAGGACCTCCGTAATTTCTACTAGTTTAGCAGTAGGGATAGTTTTCATAATTTCATCTATTTGTTACAGACAAGGCCAGAATTCGTGTCTGACACATCGAGCAGCCAGCATTAAAACTGTTGAATTAAAGGATAGATGTGCTGTTTTGATCAGCTTCAAATATGCTATTTGAAATTCAGCACACAGCATATATTTTTAAAGCTGCTATTGTGAAGGGTTAAAGGAAGCTGTCGGTCCATTTGTCTTCTGTGTAAAATAGATGCTTGTCTAACTGCTTCAAGCAAATCGCATCAACACTTTATAATCCCTCACGGTCTAATATCATATCGCCTACCTTTACAGTAAACACTATAATTTACATGTTGGACAAAATATTTACATATTTTATCCACCTATGTCTTGCTTTAAACAAGCTTGTTACGTTTGTTAATTGTGATTATCATTTGATTCTAAAATTGTACACGTGTCTGAGAGTGAACAAGAGCCTTGGCTCCTGCTACTCTCAGGCAGCATGTTAATTAAAGAAATATTAGTACTGTTCCACATGCAGTCAGACACTGTTGATTAAAATTTAAAAGTGTGTTCAGCATTTTTTGTTCTAATCTGTGAAGCTGAGCCTCTGATATGTAATTAAACATGCAAAATCATTTAGATTGGACATTCTGCTGACTAGAAGACATGCTGTTTCAATAGTCCCACTGCCTGATCCAAAATTAGTCTAATAAAAACTTACTTTGATAAAGCTGACTCAATATATCACAACATTTTCTAGCATACATTTTTCATATTAGTTCTAGTTTTTTTTTTAAAAAAAAAAGGCTATTTAATGGTGAATGTTTGAGAATATTTATTTGACCATCTGATAATCTGAGATTTTCAGAATCTTCTTCCATTTAAGGCTTAGATGAATAGACTCAGCAGAAACAGGATTGTGTGTTATTAGGGCTTTAGCATCATCGGATTTGCTACTTACAGTAAATACTGGATTAGTGCAGAGAAACGGCAAAAGCTTGCAGAAATCTGTAGACGTCCTAACATTTAAGAACCACATGCTTGTGGGACCTTAGCTTGTGTATGTGTGACTTCAGAAAGGATATTCGTGTATCAATGTGTGGATGGATATGTGTTTGTCTGCCTGGATGTTTGGTGACCTTATGTTTCCACAGTACCTGTGTGGTGCCTCGTTGCTTTCTTTTGCCTGGTTTTGGCAGAGTAGCAGTAACTGTTTGGATCAGACAGCAGCTGCTGCTGTATTTCAGGATACCCTTAAGTGCTTGTACACACCTCCTCTGGCTTTTTACATCTGGTCACTGGTTACAAAGAAAACAAAAAAAAACAACAACACATTTCTCAACATACAAACTATAGAATTTACAGCGGATCAGTATTGTACTTTTTCAGCATGCAATGATACATCCTGTTTATTGGGTTCACAAGAAACAGAAATTTACTTAGGATGAAAGTCAAGGCAGCACTGTTGAGTGCAAAAATGTCCTCTCTAAACATCACACCACAGGGAAGAATGACAGTTACCTCCCTTGACATCACCATGTTGCCAGTAAACAAATATAGATGCACAATAGTACTCATGGGTGGTGCTAGCCATTTGGATGCCCTAGGTGTAATTGCATAGCTTCTTAGAAAACGTCTAGAGCCGACGATTCACTCTTCTGGGCTACTAAAATGACACTGAAGACAGTTACACTTTTAGCAAGCAATGCATTTTTCAGCTGCCTGGAATCTTGGGAGTTTAAAGTGCTGTAAAACCAAAAGTATTTGTGAAAAATAATCAGGACTTGTTTTAGAAAAATTAATGCGTCCTCTTTGGTGGTCAGAAATTAATGTGACCTTTTCTGACCTTGTCACATATTCTGGCTCTTTGTGTTTTTTGGGGGTGATTGGCCGAGCTCTCCCTATTCACTGCTCCTTTCACCTTAAATAGCATCACCTGCTGCTGCCTAATCATCTCCTAGCCATTTCACCTGGGACCCAGTCTACTTAAACCTGCTTTCCACAACCATTCTTTGCCAGATCGTCTCTACTCACTGCCTGCATGAGTCTTCCCGTTGTTTGTGTTGCACTGCCTGCTGGTCCTGTGTTCCTGTGTTCCTGTGCTCGCCTTGCCCTCTCTAGAGATTCATCGGCCACTGATCTGGTAATCTCCTGTCATCACCTGTTCTTGGTCAATCATTACTGGCCTGTTGTACATGTTACCTTCTACATCTCCACAATAAATCTTTTTAACGCAACATTGTGCCCGGCTTGAATCTCAGGTTTTCTGGCTAAGCATGACAGACCTACTTTTAAAGCAAGATAAAATAGACATTGTACCAGTTTAGGTATGGATGGGCTTAATAATGAAATGGAACAATGGGAGTCTAATACAGAACTAGGACTCATCCTATGAAGGGCTATTAGAATAAGACTTATTTTTTTGTGCTGTTATCAAATTTGTTCGATAAAAAAACATCGAAAAGGTCTTACTTTACAAAGGAAACTGACCCATATAATCATAACATGTTTTGTTTTCCTGAGGAAGACTCATTAGGAGAAGTTATCAAAGCCAAAAATCCTCAGTTTAATTAGCCAACTTTAATACTGCTGTTCAGAGTAAATCAGTTCTGAATTATAACAGATGTAACAGGCGGAACATGGAATCATGTATCATGTCTTAGTTGCAAGTTTAGTGTTTCTTCAACAGCAAGGAACTGCATGTGAAATTATGCTTTGCTACATCTTTCTCTTCAACTGTAAAACAAGAAAAAAAACTCAGAAGGCTCTTTCTGTTTCTCTCCCTGTCAGCCACTACTGAGGGGTGCCCACAGTAGGCCAGATGATAATTCAATAAAAAAAAATAAAAAATATATATTGATCGCTAGACATGAAGTCCAATAGAAGAACAGTTTTCCTTTCCTTTGCATTCTAGCCTATCATCCTCCCAACTAATCACAAATTAAGACACAGGAAAGCTCAGCCCCAAGCTCTGTCCCCTTCATAGAGTTCAGAGAGCATGTGTTATTTTTATCTTTATTCAACAGTTTTTTTTAAAAAAGGGTTAAGTTTGAATTCAGTGTTTGTGCGCTCTTTATCTAAAAATGCGTGATTAAACAACAACATAAAATGGCCAGGGCAGCCCTTAAAATACGTTTGAATTTTTTGATAATTGTCGATATCAATCAACTTGATTTTTATTTTATCGATAAGCTTTTTTCCTACATCGTCTAGCCCTAGCCCACAGCTTCTCTGAGGTGGACAGGAGGCGGGACAAAATGGAGATGTATCCCCAAATTTTTAAGAAACAAGGGAAACACCTCAAAAAGAAAATTAAACAACATTTAAATTACAGCGCAGACAATGTCCAAAAAGTAAAAAAGCATGTGTGTTAATTGTGCATTAAAAAAATTAACAGTGTTAAACAGAAATTGCGTTAACATACAGTACATTTACTGTGTGTTAAATTTCACAGCCATAGTTGCAATTGTTTTTCAACGTTCATGTTACAAAGCCATTTCCCATTCATCAACATGTGACTTTCTTAAAGTATTCCCTGTAGCGTATTTTTTGTCCACTACACACATACAAACTACACAGCAAATGCCAAATAAACATCCTGAAAAGCAGCAATAGTTTTCTATTTAAAAAAAAAAAAAGTAAGACTATCTTGAGAAACTGGGAACAGAGAAAGCCTTTAGAAAGTATTTTATTTATTAAGGCATCTTGATTGATAGAGGGTTTCTTAAGTAAAGGATTATTTTCACAACCATAAAAACCTGTGTTGGAGGTTTGTTTTTTAAGGACACATACATTCCATGTTGTTGACACACATGTGAGGTATATATGGGGTCTCTGAGTTTCATGACATAAAAATACTAGTGGCAGCCTAGCTTGTTGCCAACGATCAAACTGTGAGGCCTGTAGAAGAGCAATACTGGAGCATTATATACAAAAGCCAAGTCTTTATGTATGGTACTCTATTGAAAAGAAAACAAGATATACAATAGTGTATTGGCAGTTAAAAACCTTAAAATTTCCAAATCTTTCCAATTTCCAAATCATAGTCTTAAATGTAAAGGAGCTACTACTGACCACACACTATCTGGAGAAAGTGACAAAGAGAAGAGAAGCTTGTCCAATAACATCTGTCAAAATACTTTCAGAAAGTAGAATATGGGAAAGAGTCACCAAGCAGAAAATGCATAAATTATTGAGAAGCAACTCATAAACCACTCTATATGTTTTGCTAAAAGGTATTAAAAATGTATAGCTGGGTAAAGCAATAATCCCACCATTTTAGTAATTTCACTAGCTCACCTTGTAATCTGTTGAAAATAAATTTTAAGACTGTTGTAGGACAATTCTGATGTGTTTTTTTTTATTAAAGACATGCTTACCTGAATAATCAACTTTTTATTTTGTATTTCTTTTGTCTTTATACTATTATACATGAAGCAAAATTAGAATCTTACTTTTTTTCCTCCATCATTTGATAAAGTTTAGGGTTCTGTTGAGTTTTACGTTTTTTTTTTTATTTGGTAGAAGCTGTACTGCTGACCACAGGCTATTTATTAATATTTTTAGTTCAAGAAACCAAAGTGAACAAAGTGCAGGGGGCATTTTAAAGTTTAATTATCAGTAAGGATTTTATATTTAATCCAGACTGTTCAATTTAAATTAATTCAGCACATTCAGCCTTTTAAGTTGGTAAAAATATGTATATATGTTGATTATGACCTGACTTTTGGCTGCTTCAGATATACATTCATAGAGTCTGGTTATGCTGGTCTGCGTGTTCAAGGAGAGTTATTGTTGTCCGCTGTCGCCACGTTTCCTCAGCAGGAGGGGTTGCTCCAAAGCAAAAGACTTGATGCAGGCAATTGGGCTTCTCAAGACTGATACATTTTTACCGACTCAAATTAAAAGTTGACTGCATTGATTTCAAATAAATCAGGTGAATTTAAAGCTGGTTATATGATTGTATTGTATTAGATGCACCCATCCATTTTCTATACCCGCTTATCAATGCAGGGTTGTTGTCTATCTCCATTGGTGTCAATGGGCAAGAAGCAGGGTACACTCTGGAGAGGTCTGGTTTGATTATATATTTTAGGCTATGAATTTGTTCTACGTGTAAAGTGTCTTAAGACAGTGTTTGTTGAAAATTGGTTGTGCATAAATTAACTAACCTTAACTGAAAATTGAATATATTAGTATGTTGGTAAGTATTTTGTCATTGATATTCTTTTTCTAATTGAAAGTTTCTGTTTTCCTTTACAGACCCCATTTCATGATAGTTTGATATAATTGATTTGATTCAAATTTTCAAAACAAAGAAGACACAATAGCTTTTTTGTAAATTTTCAGCCATTTTGTTGTGCTTATACACGCTGTTGCTGTGCTGTTAAGCTTCAATTCAATTCAATCTTATTTATATAGAGCATACATGAAGCGACAGTGGAGAGGAAAACTCCCCTTTAATGGGGAGGAAAACCTCCAGCAGTACCAGGATCAGGGTGAAGAGTCATCTGCCTCGACCGACTGGGGGTTAGAGAAGACAGCGCAGAGACACAGAAGCACACATTGATCCTTCTATGTTATAGGCTAATGGCGGTTGGTTTGCCCCCATGGAATGTGTCACAGCTATGCCAGACCAGGTGTACTTACTATGAAGAGAAAAAAAAGTCAGAACATACATAACAACAACAACAAACATTGCAAATTGTAGAAAAACTAAGTGGAGTGAGAAAAATAGACCCTGATGTCCTCCAGCCTAAGCCTATAGCAGCATACCTACAGAGATAGCTCACGGTAACCTAAGCCACTCTAACTACAAGCTTTGTCAAAAAGGAAAGTTTTAAGATTAGTCTTAAAAGTAGACAGGGTGTCTGCCTCATGGACCAAAACTGGGAGTTGGTTCCACAGGAGAGGAGCCTGATAACGAAAGGATCTGCCTCCCATTCTACTTTTAGAGACTCTAGGAACCACCAGCAGACCTGCAGTCTGAGGGCGAAGTGCTCTGTTAGGAACATACGGGGTAATCAGAGCTCTGATATATGATGAAGCTTGATTATTAAGGGCTTTATATGTGAGAAGGAGATTTTTAAATTCTATTCTTGATTTAACAGGAAGCCAATGAAGGGAAGCTAAAATACAAGAAATTTGATCTCTCTTGTTGCAGCATTTTGGATCAGCTGAAGGCTTTGAACTGCATTTTGTGGACTTCCTGATAGTAAAGAATTACAATAGTCCAGCCTTGAAGTAACACCGCACTGTGCCTCTAGGTTTGAAAGGAGAAAAACGTGACCAAGACATTGTTGATGGAGAGGACTGACTGTTTATAGGGAATGTTGTTTCCATGACACATGGTAATGATTTAGGTTGATTTTACAGTAAATATCTTACTAATAGCTCCTTTGAGACATTCATTTTTAAAGGACTCTGGTCCAAAGACGAAAACCTCTCTCTGTCAGTTAATTTTGAAGCAGATCTTCATTTTTCACAAAAACAGTGCTGCTGTAATTGTAATGTAATAAATTCTTTCAAAACACAATATTATAGTTTAGGGAATCATTGTGAAATTCATGTGAAGTATTTTTTTATTTTTTACATTTTATATTGTTAATTCAATAAATCAAATAAACTCAAACATTTCCCACAAAGACTACTTCAGTCTGGATTAGAATAGCTCAATATTGAAGTAGCAAAATGGATTTGGTCACGATAAGCCGACTTTATTGGTATAGGACATTTTAAGCTGGTGCAAAAGGTTATTTAAACAACCCCCCTAAACAAACAGTATAAAGTCATGTTGAGGTTTTATCGCTTTCAATGCAGTTTTATTTAGTGGCATAGGCCCGTAGGGAGTGGGATTCATCCTCTGGGTGAATATTCATTTGAAACTGACACCTGAGACAAACAAGGGTCTTACTGGACTCACTGTTCAGCACAGAAATGATGGATGCACAATACTTGCTGCATTGTATCAGTTGGATGTCCATTATAATCCACATGAGCTGCAAAGTTATTTACTTACGCAATAATTACATGTTGACGGCGTTGGTTTAAAGTAATGTGCTTTTATAAATATGAGGCACATTGCCAGGCACACAGCATTGTATTACTTTTAAATATTTAGCAATTGCAGTCCAGCAATAGTAAAAAAAAAATCAAGCCAACAGTCAAAAAAAAGAAAAAAAAATGGCACAAAATGTGAATGTATACAACTAAACATTTCGATTTAACATCATAATTACCCTCCATGAAAACATACCGCGCAGCTCAAAATCGCAGCAACCAGGACCTTTTGAGCTTCCCCAGCCTTTCCATTGTGTGCAGCATAATGAAAGCATTGAGTTCTTTATGAAATCCATTTCCCTCTAGATCAATCTGCCCTAATGTCATCTGTCTCATTCACATCCAACTGCCAGGCACTGTATTAATAATTGCATCGGCTGTATTGATTCCTATTGACTGTCAGAGCGGCATGTCTGAAGCACTGTAGTCTTCAAGCTCCCTGACCCTAAATCAAGTGACATCTCATTAGAACAGACAGCGGCTTTTAAACAGATCTTTTTGCGGCTATTAAAATGGAAATGGGGGAATGGTCGCTAACATAAAAGGGAATTGTTTCTTCATTCTTCGCTGATTTATTATATCCTGAATGGGTCAATACGCCCCCACTGAAATTTACAAAGAAGTCTTGTTCATTTTTCTGGTATTAATTTGTTAAACTATACAAACTAGTGACTAAATACGTGCCTTCCTTTGCAGTCGGCAGACAATACTTACTGATTTGTAGCTGGATTTTGGATTTTGAGTGTTCACTTGCAAAACAAGATATCTTTTAAATGTAAAATTTCCAGCCTGATACAAGTAGTAATAGTCAAGAAAATGATATGATTTAAAATCTGAACTCTTTATTAGATGCTTCTGACTATTTTTTTTTCAAAATATAATTGGCTGTTAAATTTAAATTGTTTTTCTGTTTGCAATAAACATAAATGTCAATTTTTAAACAGGACGTATTTGTTCCAGTTTATTAAATGGTATGCACTGAATTAACTGTAAACCTAAAGTATCACAATTGACCCACACATATTCATGATTTAAAAAACAAAAACATTTTTAAATAATTTGTGCTGTATGATCCTATAAACTCCTCTTCTTTGAAGAAGCATGCAGCTCTCAGACTTTTCGAATAGCATCTTCAACTATAGTAAATTAGACAAGTGTAGGACTAATTAGAGCAGGTTTTAAAGAACGTGATAACTTTCCCAGAAATAAACTTATTGAAAATGATGGTTGGTGTTACAGGGTTAAGAATTGATCTCTATTCAAATATTTAAGACTAAGAACGGTGGTCTCACTTCAAAGTCAACTATGCAAACACAAACCTTGGTTTGATTGAGTGCCACAAAATGAAAGTCTTTTTATGCATGGCTGTATAAATGCATGGACGTTACAGAACGTAAAACAATCTAAGAAATTTTCATAAGTAAATCCAGAAAATAATTTTGGTTGGCTTTTAAAACAATTTGTATATTAGGACTAGGCATGGGCAGGCAGGGGATTGTAACAGCTCAAAAACCTTGTGTAAAAGTACCATGGTTTCACTGTATTATGAGATTTACACAAAAATGTGCCCCCTCTCCTAGAACATCGCAGGTCTCCTCTAATTGTGGGGCTCATCCCCCCCGTCAGGCACCCTGCCGGTGGCTGGCGCCTTGACCCGCTGGTGTGTTGGTGGTTCTCGGTGTCTGGGGCTGGGTGCTCGGCTCACTCCTGGCGGCTGCTTCGTGAAGCCTTGTCCCCCTGTCTCTGTCGGGGCTCCGCTGAGGGGTGGTGTGCCTTTGGTTCTCAGGTCTCTGGGCCCATGGCTAGATCTGCTCTGGCATAGCTGGCTGCCGGTGGAGCCTATGGGCTCATCACTGCAGCCTCCGCAGGGTTTCTGCACTGTGGCTGCTGGGGAATTTCCTGGGGCTCTCCAATGCTTTTCTCTGGGATGGGGGAGGCAGCTATTCCTGTGTCAGTCCTCCTTTTGGCTGCCATGCTCTGGGGGCCCTTTCAGATGTCTAGGGCTCTGGTCTGCCTGGGGCCCAGTGGGGGGTCTTTGGCTCCTCACAACAACTTTTGAGAATTTTTTTTTTGGGAGAAACCTTACAAGCGCACTCTCACAAACACCCACAGGTGTTTGGCTCCAGGTGCTTACAGATACACTTCTATAGAGATAAACCCTATGGTTAGCTTTGGCTTTCAATAAATACATCTTGTATTAAATAATACTGCATATTTTTCAGTGATGTTATCATAGACGTCGGTTGTTTGTACCTTTCATACTTCTTCTATTTGTTTTGTTGCTCTTTCTATCTCTCTTTCTGCAGGTGTAAAATCAGTCGGCGAGGATGTTATCTTGTACTCTCTTTTTCCTCTACTCTATTTTTGTCCCCTTCTCGCCCTTTTAATGTTTTGCCTCACCTTTCTCCCTTCATTTCTCTCTCTTTTGCCTTTCCGTTTCTGTATCCATTGAATTTGAAATAATCCCAAAATAATTTCCGATAAACTTTTGCATGAGTATCAAGCGGAGCACTATAGCGGAAGCAGTAATGCTCCAACAAAGGGAAAGTAAATCTGTTGAACTCACTTTGGCACTAAGAAAGCAAAATGATCTCATTAGCGGAGCTCTGCAGAACTTGACTGCATGCTAGTGAGGTAGTTTAGCCATTTGATTCAGGTGTGTAGGGCAAGAGACCACTGGTTTAAAATCATCTGGTTAAGTGAGCAGGATGAAGGAAAACTAGGCAGGGTTTTCACTTTCCGAAGCCGGATTTACCCACCTCTGGTTCTACACTATAGTTTCAAAGTGGATGTCTCCTTATCCTGTCCTGAAGAGCCAATGTCCTGCAACTTCTAGTGTACCGCTGGTCCAAGAATGGCTCTTTAGGTCTTTAAGGTTTTTGACCCATACCATAACTTTGCAGATTTTATGGCATGATAAATTGTTATTTTAGCCATTGAATATAAGTTTATTGAAGGGATCCATTTGAAAGTTGTAGAATGATAACTCTGGAGGATTCCAGTTGGATATCTTTGCCCAAGAAAATACATATAAAAGGCGTCTAAACATGTTTAAATTCAACTGTAAAGTGCGGAAGTTCTCTTTCCTGTTTGTCATTTGCATATCAAGCAGAAAAGATTAACTGAAACAAAAATCTGTATTTTCTCTTCTTTCTTATGCACTTCTTGTTACTGTGCACTATTTTATTTTTATATTTGTATCATGTTCATGTTCGAATAAAAATTTCGAATTACGGTAAAAAAAAAAAAAAAAAAAAAGAAACAAAGCACTGTGTAACTGACAAAAAGTTCATATTATTCATTCCTTTGTGTTAGTTACATTGTACAAAACCCTAACATTAATATTCTTGTTTTCTTTTCCTTCTTGCTTCCCAATGATTCCTTTGGGGGATCTTTTTCCAACTAGGTAAGTGCAAAAATGTATTACATTAATCACATCCTATCCTTTAAGTTTGTTCAGTTCAATATTGATACATGAGATAAAGCAATGGAGGTATGCCAATTGATCAAATATCACTGTGGTAAGAGGTCATGACCTGTGGTTTTGAAGGCTATTCTCTTGATCAGTCTAATGAGTTGCAGCAGACAGGGTGCTATCAGAGATCTGAGGTGTTCCTACTCCAAACACTGTAAAAACAAACAAGAAAAAAAAGAAAGAAAAAAAGCAGATAAAAAGTCTGTCTGTGTTGGGCGCAGTTGCCTTTTTAACATCTTTCATCACCAGATCCTCAGAAATGTAAGTAAAATATGCTCATCACATTCAATACAAAAATCATAACAGTGCACTAACAATAAAGCAATGTACCAATCAGGGTTTTTGATGCAGTTAATGATCGTGAAAAAAAAACTAAATCTGATTTTTCATCATTCAAGTTTCGGATCACTAACCATAGCTGATCAGGGGACAACTGCTCGATTACTATTATTTGCTGATTGATGGGTGCATCTACACATTTAACTGTTTTTTGCAAATTAAATTAGAAAAATTATTGAATTATATTTTAGAAAGTCATCATAAAATATCCACAACTCAGGGATAGCATAGCATAATTATAATTTATAATAAAAACTAAATTTGTGTATCTCTTTGTGCCTTATACGTGATCTAAATGTATTATAAACTCTTTGTCTTAAAAAAAAAGGTGGCAACATCTGGAGAATATTTGAAACTATAATGTTTTATAGTGCAGTTCTGGTGAATATGAAAGAAAATCTGCTGTCAAATCTGCTGTTAAATTGGTGCTTTATGATTCAGTGCTGCTCTCCCATGGCTGAGCTCCATTCCGTAATGAGTTTATAATGAAATTTGGGTTGGTGGGTGCAGGGTAATGTGGCTAAGCGATGCGCCGGGGTTCTGTGGTTTATGCTCACTTGCTTGTTGGGCCCTGGGCTCTGATGAAACCCCCACAGGTTTTAATATTAGAGCAGGGGCCAGCATTGGGGAGTTGGGCTAACGGAGCTTTATTGCCTTCTGATAAAAGAATATTGACAAGGTACAGCCGTATTCCACATCTCACCAGGTTTCATATATGCTGTGATTAATAAATAATAGGATAAATAACCGATATAATGTCTTCATAATAATTCTCCTGGTTTAAATTGATACCTATTCAGTCCCCTGACTAATTTTCTGTCACTTCTATTCCAGTTTCTTATTTTCCCTTTCACAGTTATAACTTCCAGGAAGCTCGTTTGCTATAATAGTTTCCTCAACCCTTTAAATGCCTTTGTGAGTCTTTGTAAGTTTATAGCAAAATATCATTATTAACTCTGTCGTGATGCTCAGCAGTGAATTCAGAATGACGTAGCTGTTACCCGAACTGCTTGACATTATTTTTTTTTCAAAGCAGCCCTATAATGTTTTTGATATATAACATATTTGGTATTCATTACACATTTTTTACATGTTCTGTCTAAAATGTAATGTTTCAGTCGCATCAAACCTGAAATGACTGCATATTATCCATATATTCTCTTAAACATTACATGAATTTAATGATTTTTTTTTTGTACCAACAGTTTTCTGTTTTTGTGCTCTTTTTCTGGATAGGAAGCTATATTTATAAAACCCAAGATGATATGCTGTAGCTTCCTTTTGTTGTACATTCTCATGACCCAGGACAGTGACGGGTGGGTCATTGATTTACATCTGACTTAGATCTAGGAGGATGGGCCTCCATGTCCTTAAAAACAGTAGTGCTCCAACTACAGCTTGTTCAAGTGCAAGCCACCAGAATTGACAAAGATAGTTGCTGAAACGTTTTCAGAAAAACTGAGCAAAACTCCACTTATCTCCGATTTAAGCCTGTTTGCTGAATACTTAATAACCTGAGCCAAGGGGAGCATGTAAACATTGAATAAAAGTGACCTGAAAATGGAGGCTTGAGGGGCCCCACATGTGATTATTTTTTTCCTTTGATATGGAAATATTGATTGAAAATTTTTATTTTGAACCTCGTTAGCGTTCCTTTAGTTAAATCTGTATCAGAAATTGCTACCAGGGTTGTCTTCTAGTTATAGTACATTTTCTGTTTCACTCTACCATTTAAGAGAGGCTTTATGTTTTGTTTGTGTTATTTTGTGTGATTATGTTGATAAATGTATTTGTTGCAGATTGATTTGGAGTAATTGTAGCGCTTATAGATTCTAGCATTTATCTTATTTATTGAGAGGGGAGAGTATTTAAGGGCCAATTTATATTTAAATGTACTTTATCAAACATAATTCACTTATTCACCATGAAGCCCAAAGAGGGAGCCCATGAGGTGTTTTTTTTTTTCTTAGCCCCGGAAATGGGCTAAGAACAGCTTGCCTGGCACAATAACCTTGCTGCTCATCATTACCATCTGTCATTTACCTGGGAAACACAATTCCTTTCTCTGACTGGGCAATTACTTTGTTTGTTTGTACATTGTTGTGCATGTAGCATGCTGATAGTCCTGGCAAAGTTGACAGGTGCCACTGTTTGTCCAAAAACTGGACAGAAAAGTGCATCATGTGCACTTTTGACACTTTTTTACAACCCAAAGAAACACACAAACGTGTGAGACATTCTTTGTTTTCTGTTCTCTTCATGTAAAACCGATGTTAATCCAGTCGAACACAATTGGCTGTGTGTGTAAATGGAGCAATTACAGTGAGCTTCCCTACTTGTCTTTTTCCCAGCGTGAATACAGCTGCAAGATGTTCACATCAGGCTTTTGATAAATAGTAGCCTCTCTCAACTGGGCAGGATTAGCAGTGTGAAGAGGGGAGGTTATACAAATGGGGATGGGAGCAGAATGTGGTTTGTTTGGTGGAGAAGCAGCTGTTTGTAGACCCTAAAAGCTTCCCTGTTCTAGGTCCTTTGTACTTGATAATGATGACCCTGGATCCTATTACCCCGGAATCAGGGAGTCAACAGCCTTGCCCTGCAATTTAGAGGCAGGATTCCAGCCTGTAATGACAGGCCCCCGGTCTCAACCACATGAGCTGGCCACACGATACAGGATGTCATTCTAGCTCATGGTCACACTCCAATCAGTCTGACCTCAGCACCATCACCTAAATGTGAAGGCCAGTCTTACCAGATTATAATTTCTCTACAACTAAAGTTAAGAAAGACCTGAACCAATGTGACAAAGAGCTTGGTGACATTAGGCTGAGGTTAGGCAGCTTCTATGTAACATCATGAAAAGCACAATCCAAATTCCAGTGTCTTTAAATAAAATGCCTAACCTTGTATGTTTAACCACTTAAGCTTGCTAACTGGAAGCAAAGCAAAGTAATACGGAGAGAAAGATGAGTGGGACTGAAATTTAACCAAGTACACTTAAGTTGCACTTTAAGTGTTAATTTTAACACTTAAAGTGCAACTTTAACTAGTCTTCCTGCAAGTTCAAATACCTAACAACAGCAGGAAGGAATGATGCTGGGAAAACGTGAAGTAGAAATCAAGTGTATAAGAACATAAATTAAGAGGTCTATTAGGGTACTCTTAAAGGTGGATGCCATATGATATTTCTAATATGTATTTGAGAATGGCTGTTTGCACATTCAAAGTCACTCCTCTTTCTTCAGTCTGCTTGGAGATGGAGTTTGCCAATATTTTTATTTATTTTTTTGCTAATGTTCATCGCCTAGATAACATTACAGGTACAAACCCAGCATATTCACACACAGATTAAAGGACTGCCATCTTTTTTTTCTGTTTTGCTGCATGTTTGCTGCATGATAACATTTGTGAATCCAACTTGATGCACATGTTTGACTGGCAGGTTAAAAAAAAATCCTTCTTTACAAAGGTCAAAGCAATGTGTCTTTGCAAATTCTATATACTGATGCTGAGATTAGAATCAGAATCAGAAACAACTTTATTGCCAAGTAGGTTTGCACTTACAAGGAATTTGACTTGGTGTTGGATGGTGCAGACAAAATAGATATAAATACAGAGTCTAGAGCTACAGTATATACTCAGTATTGAGGTAGTAGTGGCTAACACCACTGATTGGCCAGTTGAACAGTTGGGGAATGGAACACAGGCAAGGAGAAAGAAAGATGCTGCTGATCAGGAGGTAGTAGTGGTTTCTTTGGCAAGTCCACTGTCTGCAAGAAATGTCCGCTGGTCTCCATGTGCTGTTTGAACTCCAGCTTGGAAAATAACTTTGTCTCAATGTGTATGCTTCATTCATATAAAATGAAAAAGAAAGGTTAAGATCTGTCATTGGTTATGAAAAAAAAAATGAATAAAAAAAAACACCTGGTTACATAATAAGATAAACGTTCTCTGTTAGGTGCTGGTCATTTTACTCGTTTGCTATTTCAAACCTGTGCAGTTTTTTTTAGGTTTGACACCAGACTTGTTTGAGTATAATATGGTGTTGTCTACGACACAACATTTTTTTTTTTTACTGAACATGTTTCCATTTATGTCTCACAGGGGGGATGTTTTGTACCTGCCTTGACAACCAATGATTTAAAGTAATTTGCTATCTTCCAGTCATCATATGCTATAATGCAATGTGATTATATGACTCCAATAAAATCTGCCCACAGAAGATTTTAAGTTATTTTGGTTTAATCAGTAGTCACAATCAGTCATATGAAAAGTGGCCAAAACAGGCATCATGATAAAAATAAATGGGAAAAGAGTGCAATCCTAAATTCGTAGATAACTGACAACTGCATTAAATTACATAAAAGTTTTGAGCTTGTGGAAACTAGCTTACGGCAGGGAAAAATAAACTAAAAATATGTTTATTGGTACATAATGGAAATGAGAAGAAATGCATTATTACTGTATGAAACAGGTGTACAAATAGGCTAAGGAGTGAATTGACCAACAGTCTGTTTTAGCTTTTCTTTTATTGACATTTTCTGCTGCTTAGCTATATTGCACATAAGTATAGTATACTTTAAATTAGTGTTGCTGTCTTAAATAATATTCCAACAAGTGCTCTGACTCACAGAGGAAATTTTATTTTTAAAGTAACCTTTTTAAAGAGTAATTCACAAAGGACAGTGTGTTTTCTAGAGGGCAGTCTTTATTTTTCACCTCAGGGGAGTGCTGATGAAACAATTTGAACAAAGGACAATTGGTCTCTGATGAATTTCAAAACTCATTTACTGTCTGTTGCCAATTTTGACAGATGGGGAAAGCTAATGTTAAGCTCCCCTAAGACTAAACAAATGAAATGCAGTTGGGTCACTGATGAGTTCCTGTGACTAAATTGGTGCTACCTTCTGCATAATTGCTTGAGTTTACCAGCTATGTATGTTTCCAGCATGATGTATGTTACCTGCTCATGCACACGATTCTGGCTATATGATGATCCCCTGCAGCTGAGATTAGATTTTCCCTCGTGTCTCTCCCATATTTTGGTTCTATATTTGAAAACTCCATCTGGGTAAAGGCAGCTTCCATTCTCAGTTGATAATACATATTATTAAACCCTACCATGGCGGGTTTGGTGAAGTGGAGGTCATATAGGAGACTCAAACCTATGTCATCTATAATTCATTGTCAGAATATGCTCTTCTTGGTGGGATTAAAGTTTAATAACTAGACAGGCTCTGTAAATACCCCTTTGTGCAAAGCTTGTGTCTTGCCTTTTGGAGGGACCAGTACTGGAACTAGATGTTGGTGCTGACTTTGGGGGTAGGTGGGAAGCTGTTGTTGGGAGAAGAGTCATAGTAAACCCAGGTTAAGCCCTGAGAGCCCCCCGTCAGCAGGCTGGTCTACTGCATGAGGACAAGCCCAGCTGAAATGTGTTTCTCTGAAGATAAGGTCCCGTCTAGAATGAGGGCATGGATGAGATGTGGCCTCTATCAGTTATGGCTCTTATTGTGTGGGCAAGGGATTATGTTGGGAGAAATGTTATACCTCTGTGAAGGAATTTTGCTTCACATTTACCTCAAGGAACTCGCTGTGAGGTCGGACTAGAGGAAATATTGTTTTTTTAGCTGTTGAGGCTGTATTCATCATAGTGAGAAATTCATCATAGCCACTCACTAATTCCCTTGTAAAACACTGCACTATTAGGCAGTGTTATTGTAGCTCGATGAAATATAGGGACTTTTAGATTATTATTATTAGCAAATAATAATAATAATAATAATAATAATAATAATAACAATAATGCATTCAATTAAAAAGTGCCTTTCAAGTCACTCAAGGGCACTGTACACTAAAAGACAGTATAAAAGAGTTAAAATGCGGTAAAATTGCAATTTCTTAAAAAAGTGAGTTTTAAACCTTGATTTAAACAGTTTGAGTTTAAGTTGTGCACATCCAGATCATGTTTGTTTAAAAAGTAATTTGTTTAAAGTTTGTTACAATACCTAAAGTTTTGTTTGCAAATACAGTGAAGCATTATTATTGGAAAAAATATTGTTGTACAACTTTTTTGTCCATAGATCTACTGTTCTGGAAAAAAAGTGCATTTGGAAATGAACGGGTGTGTTTGTCTAACTCTACAAGAAGTTAGTGTTCTTATTGGCAATAACTAAATGTGAAATAATTATCTCTCTTATCATTTGTCAGACATTGTTAATACTCATCAATGCAGTCTACTGTTTCTTTTCCTGTAGCTACATCTTACAGTTTCAAGGCTTGCAACAGCACAGGAGCAGCCCTTTTACCTGTCTTAAAGGACTTGTGTTTAACTGTTGTTGCTGTTACTGTTGTTCACTAGACAACCTCACTGGTCGACCGCAGTATGTGAGGACACGGGGCTGTGTTTCTGACAGGTTGATCTGCAGCATTAGAGCACCACAGGGAACTGTGCTGGCACCGTTTCTGTTCACCCTCTGCACTGCAGACTTCTCCATCAGCTCTCTAGGTTGCCACCTACAGAAGTTCTCTGATGACTCTGCCATAGTCGGTCTCATTACAGATGAGGACGACTCAGAGTATGGACAGTGGATAGAGAGCTTTGTAGACAGGTGCCAACAGAACCACCTCATGTTAAATGCAGCGAAAACAAAGGAGCAGGTGGTGGAATTTCACATATGCAGACCCACTTCACTGACATAGGCTATCATCCAGGGAACTGAAGTGGAGATAGTGGACTCTTATAAGTACTTGGGTGTTCACCTCAACAATAAACTGGACCAGACTCAGAACACTGATCCTCTCTACAGGAAGGGTCAGAGCAGACACTACCTACTAAGGTCTTTTGGAGTGCAAGGAGCACTCCTCAAGACCTTTGATTCTGTGGTGGTATCAGCCATCTTCTATGGAGCGGTCTGTTGGAGCAGCAGCTTATCTGTAGCTGAGAGGAAGCGGTTGGATAAGCTCAATAGGACGGCCAGCTCTGTCCTGGGGTGTCCCCTGGACCCCATGGACTTTATAATCTCTGCTGCTCACAACAGACTCAATGATTGTTTACAACATGCAAATGGTTGCATGGGTTCTAAGCTGATCATGAATCGTTTACATTGTCGCTCAGATGCTAAGATGTACTTGCACACGCCTTAGCTACTCCGAGATGCTGCTGTACTGTCGTGCATATTGCATATTATTTTATATTGTTCTATGAATAGGCTCGTGTTTTTCCATTGTTTAACTTGAATATTTCGTCTTTTTTACAAGTATGCCGTGTTATCAATAATTTTGCCATACTTACTCGGGTATTTATTTTTAAACTGGCCTTTTTGACAAAAGCTGAATCTATGTTGCTTTAGAACTAACTTTAGATTATATTAGATAATTTTATATTACAAAATTGTGTATAACTATGTCTGTGTCTTTGCCACTGTCATGCCTAAATGTCCCCATTGTGGGACAATCAAGGTATTTCTTCTTCTTCTTCTTCTTCTTCTTCTTCTGGTATTGCTGGATGTGAATGCAGATTTCAAAACCATTAACCACAACATATTTCTCTCACATCGGCCCTGGGTATGGTGGTATTAAAGGCATAGCACTTAAAAGGTTTCAGCTGTACCTCGAGTTTCACTGGTTTGGGGCTCCATATTTAGTTCAGTATATGCTTCCATTGCTGTCTGTTTTTGAAGACGCAACATTTCATTTCCCTTCAAAAAAGCTGAAAAGGTCCTCTGAACGGATTGTTCTTTGTTGAAATTTTTCATCTCTTCAAATCAGCCTCAGAAACAGTACCTTTGCATAGTGGATCAACAAGTTTAATGGTGACAATAGGCCCTTTTTCATTAGAAAAAGAGAAAAGCAGGTTATATGCTTTCCTCTTTCCGTGGCAGAGAAAGCGGACGAGGACCCACATCTTTGCAGCATGTATATCCTATAACGCAGTGGTTTTTAACTCCGGTCCATGGGACCCACTGTTTTATCTGTGCCTCTACTACAGCACACCTGAATCAAATGATTACATGACATCCTCAGCAGCCATCAAGGGCTGCAGAGACCTCTAAATCACCAGTGTTTAAGACAGGTGTGTGTGGAGGCAGGGACACACTTAAAACAATCAGGACAGTGGGTTCCGAGGACCGGGATGAAAAACCACTGATATAAGCTATAAAATGAATTGCCCTGTGATCAAAAGTCCCTGGTATTGTACTTAAAAATCCTCGTCATCATTCTCGCCATAGCTGAGGAAAAAGACATCCTCATGAAGCCCTACATTTTAACTTCTTTCAGCAAACTTTGGAGCCGACACATCACAGTGTTGTTTCCCCTCTCTGCTTAAGTCACACACCCACACCACTGCAGTCCTTGCACAGGAAGAAAAAAATATGTGCTTTTTTTTATTTATTTATCCCAAGTAGAATACAGTGGAGCCCAGTGGTGTGGAATAGGATAGGGCTGGTGTAAAATGGGCTGAGGAGATATAACGCCATCAGCAAGACCAGTGCGCTCTCCATTTGTTTCTTTGGAGTCCGGATGAGTGGTAGCATACGGATACAGCTTCTCAGTCTGTCTTCGCCTGGTTGACCTATGCTGTCTTCTTGCCGCCACCCGCTGGACCGGAGTGGTACTGCAGTTTTCTTCAGAACTTCCCCATACGTCATTAGGCTGTTTTGCATAAATAGCGCCTAGCAAATGGAATAAGCCCCAGGGACACCAAAGCCTGGGGCTTGCAACGGAAAAGGGACTATTCAAAACTGGTTGCACACCTGCAAACGGGGACCATTAGCCTAACAACTGACCGTACTCTGATGGCCACTTATTGTTCCCAGAGGGATGAGTCATTTCACTGTTTTACAATGATTTACAAATATATCTGCAAGTTCAAGCAAAGCATCTGTGCTTATCTGTTACAAAGATGTACAAAATGATTAGAGAGGAAATATTTGCATCTTGAAAAATAAAACAGAAGTTTTTTTTCCGTAAGAATCTATCCTTTGTTGATTACATATTTGAACAATTCTTTTTGTTTTGTTTTGTTTTTTACAATTCAATTCAATTCAATTTTATTTATATAGCGCCAATTCATGAAACATGTCATCTCAAGGCACTTTACAAAGTTAAGCACTTTTACTTTTGAACAACTCAGCTGGAAAGAGTATGGTATCACCTTATTGGTTTCTATCTTTACTTGATCACACAGCAGCTAAAGATAAGCAAGCTTTTTAATGGTGGGCCTCCGTCTGTGGAAAAGCTTTCCTTTTGGGGCAACAATTGTGCAGGAGCTAGGAGTTCATCCTTGGTGGGATGTACCCCTGCTTCATCCAACGTTGTGGCCTTGGCCAAGACACTTCACCCACTTTGCCTGCTTCCAGTTGTCAGTGGCCCCGGTGGAACCGATTGTATGGCAGCTCTGCTTCTGTCAGTCTGCCCCATAGCAGCTGTGGCTACAATGTAGCTCACCACCGTCAGTATGTGAATGACTAATTGAAGTGTAAAGCGAGGTCTTTAGACTTGATAAAGCACTATACAATTACAGGCCATTTTTCAGTTAGAGAGGCTCAGATTGTTGATCATCTTAAATCCCTCATCAAACAAACACTTGTTTACACCTGCTATTAATTCTACTTAAGCAAATTGACTTTTATTTGGCCTCATTTATTTAATCTGTATTACATTTCATTGTATATTTATTGCTTTTTAGTAATTTATTTTTTGGTCAATTGAAAAATATATAACTTTATATATGATATAAAATGATATATATTTAAATTGACTTTTTAAAGACATTTTAATTTACTATTGGACTGATCAGTAAATCATCACTCACTTTTAGTAAACACATTTTCTATTTAGAAACGCCTAATCTGGAAAAAGAAAAGTGTGAAAGCATACATAAACTAGCTGCTTTTCTATTATCATTCCAAAATATAATGGCTTAGTTGATTGGTTGAATTCTGTTGCATACCATAAAACCTAAGTGGTTACTATCATGAAAGAACAGAGTAATAGTATAGTAATAGTAGAATATTGGTTCATGTGCATGTGTAAAGCATACAAGTAGAACTATGGCCTTGTAATTCCATTTTCTCTTTAGGATGTCTTGAACTATCCTATAAATCTTTGAACATGTTAATGTAATTCTTTCATTTTCCCCCTCAGTGATCCCGCTCTTTCAGGTTTATGAAGCACATTATGATCTAATTGCTTTGATTTGGATCAGGCTTGTAAAACAAAACCTGCTGTGATGCAATTCAGACCACCTCCTTACTTTGAACAAGAACCCAGTATTCTTCCCAACCCCATTAACTATTGTGATGAGGTGAGCAAGCGGAAGTGTGTCCCTTTAGTACCATCTCATTGATGTAAGCAATATTTTGTTATATAAGGCACATATTTTAATGCTGTTCTTTCTTTACAAAACTCAACTCACCTCTGTTCTATATATGTGTCTTTCATCTAAGTAACATGAATGTATGCCTTCTCTAGAGTGTGTGAGTGCTGTGGTGGTCTTGTGATTCAAGCAACTTGCATGTCTACTCTCCAGGGGAGTGATCCCTTGACACTGAACAAATTAAGGAATGGGGGAGAGGGTCTTTTTTTGTGCTCCACTGAGCGAACGGGCAAGAAGTACAAAAGTAAGGTAATGCTGGTATAATGGATTCCAATAACACCTCAGTTTCAGCTCTGAATTTATGGCTAACAGCTGCAATGCTACTATATCTTTTTCCACTCGTCTGTTTGATGTTCAGTTTTGTGAAAAATGTGTGTGAAAAATGTGTGTGAAAAATCTAAGTATTAAAGATAAGAAGGTGACGTATTTGAGGCTGTGTAAATTAAAGTTGTTTTATTTTCAGTTGTAAAAGCTATTTAGTGTATGCTGTTTATAATACAGGGTTATAATACTGGTATATTATAGTTTGGCCTGTGCTGATCTAGCTAAAAACCAACTGACAGTGGTCTCTGGGTGCATTTCATTAGTTTCTCTAGATTTGTTAACTTTTTAAAGACTGCCAGACAGAATGTTACGACCTAAAATCAATCAGTAAAATTGTAATAATTCAAGATTGCGAGAGAATGGACCAGCTGGTGCCCATTTTGAATAGTTAGTCAGGGTACTCCCAGGACAGGCTACCATTTCTAAAATGCATATTCCAGAAGGTTATTTGATTGATTTGTCTGGAGCATTTATATAAAAGAATACACAAGTTAGTATTTGAAGTAAAAATAAATTAAAAAAATATGCGTGATACGCTGTTCTAAAAGTTAGACTGGTATTTCATCTCTCAGGTTACCCCTAGTTGTCGGATATTTGAAATTGCCTCTGGTCTAGCTGTATTTAATTCATATATGAGCCGCAAATCAGCAGCACTGGTTGTCATTCAGCACACATGCACACACCCAATTTATAACCAAAATAATAGCACACAAGGGAGAAAGGTTCAGCACTTTGGCAATGCAGGACTGGAAAAACATATGTAACTCTTTATTCAAAGCTGTTAGAATCTTAAAAAAAATTGCTAAACTTTAAAATCCCCAGTGTATACATGTTAGACGACTTTTTAATAAAAGCTTTTTTGTTTGTTTGTTTTTTTTGTATTGCAATGTTGCTTCTCAGAGTGGAGGAGCGTGACTTGAAGTTCATGCCGCTCAGAGTTCATGGCACCCATTAGAGGGGATTCATTGGTTTTTTGAAGCAATATTTGTGTGGGTTGAAGCTGTTCTTAGAATTACAGTGGCTTGCAAGGACAGATGTATTATATACCTTTCTGCAGATGATCCTTACTTTGCTAAAGAATGTATGAATTGATTTCTGGTTCCTTTAACAGCATTTACAGAAAGAAAACAAGATTATTTTACCCTGAGCAAAATCACGCGATCAGAAATGTCTCATGGTTTCTTATATATATATATATATATATATATATATATATATATATATATATATATATATATATATATATATATATATATATATATATATATATATATATATATATATATATATATATATATATATATATATTCTTTTTTTCTCTTCAATATAGTTTTACTTTGCGGGTGCAGTGAGAATCTGAATAAGGTGGATAACAATTTTGAACATTGTAAACATACTATACTACCTTTACACTACTTTATCGTTAAAACTATGTAATGGACAAAGCAAACTATTCAGAATGTTCCATCTATGCTCATAAATATAATCATCCATACAAAGTGTGCTGGGAAACATTGCAAAGGCACTACAAAATAATTGTGATTTTTTGTAGAGTAGAAGTTGTGTGGCCATTGAGTACTGTTGAACAGTAAGGACTTTTCAAAGCCTTTGGTATTGAGGCGTTTCTTTTAGAATATGTGGTTGTAAATGAAAGCAAATTTATAGAGGTGACTGAGGCAGATACAGCTAGTGTATAACAAAAACATATAATGGATGCCGCAAAGGATTGCATGAAATACGGCGTTGAAGCGAGCCCATTGTTATCTCATCTATCAAACATGCATATGGCAGAAAAACGGCTGCACAGTAATGTTCATGCAAATTTCAGGATTTATGCATTTGGATGTGAGTGTAGGTTACACTTTTATCCTACGCTGGGTCTCATGGTATACACCACTTTGTGAATTTGCAGTTCATACTGTTCCCTGTTTGTTTTTTTATAGAGAAGCAATAAGTAGCTGAAATGGATGAAAAGTTTTCTAGCAAAAGTTTAATATGTTTCTGTGTGATGTATGAGTGCTTAAGCATTTTTAATAAATACCCTTAAATATTGGCTCCTTGGAGAAAATAAATCATGTCGCTATGCTGTTTACATCCCTGACATATTTAAATATTTTACTTTGAGACAAGAATCAAAATCATTACTTGCTATTATTGCATCTTTTAAATATTGAAAACATTTGGTAGTCTTTAGTAATTTGGTGAATATATAAATATAGATGTCCAAAGAAATATTTATCACGGCATACCATTACAACAACCTTGCTCACGTTACATCTGCAATAATGCCCACTTTTTTAGTGCTTGATTATATCCTTAGGATAGATCAGACAGTGTCCACCTTCCCAGTGCAAACTAATCAGCTCCAAAAAATTAGTTATTGATCCCAGGCCAGGGCAGGGAGGGAAATTTAGTAGTAGGGTCAGCGGAAGGTCCTGTAGTGCTTGATTGTGAGCCAGCTTTTCTAAATCAGGAAAAACGCACTCCAAGATTAATACATACATACATGTATACGCATTCACTCAACAGCTTGTTCATTCTCATTTCTTCGCCAAAGTGAGTCAGTAGCTTCTCCAACATGTACTTTTAATAAGCTTTTCTTTCATGAAACGTCACGATAGATACAACGGTAACTAGATCTAGTTTTATGCTCTCCGGGCCCAACATGTCTGGCCCTTGAAATACATAAATTGGAAATGGATTTTTTGTATATACCGTGCATGACATTTAGCTGGGGAAAGTAATATGATGGGACTGGAATTGAAAAGTCCTCTCCAGTAGGAATGCTCACTGTATGATCCCGTCGGGCTTTGTAATGGCTTGCTGTCAGAGCTCAGACATGTATTGAAGCGCTGCTGGGCTTTGATGGAGTTTTTCCATGTTCTACATTATTGATATGGCATTGTAAATATGTTGTTATATGCAGCTGCACTTCACCAATTTTTAAGCAGTGTTTTATCAATAATCTCATTCTCATTCCAGTTGCATGTTTGACCACAGCGTGGTCTACAAATTTTCTCTGTACCAGTCCCCTGACATGGCAGCTCTCATCCTAGACAACATTGATCGGATCTTTTTAGAGATGAATGGATTAATTACAGGCAGTGAGAGGAGACGAAATACAGTCTGGTGAGGGGACGAATGAAATTGAGGGCTGGGATTGAAAAAGCCATTAAGGGAAATTGAGGGCATTAATGACTGTAGCACTGCCAGGGGGCCCCAGTGGCTCACTCTTTTCCATGGCACCATGGCTTTGTAATGGCTTTCTCAGCGTCTATTTTCCTGCCATCGCTTGAGCAGTGACTCTATGGCAGTGAGGCTGACAAGTTTTTTTTTTTTTTTCCACACCTCAGAGGACAAGCTGCTGTCGGAAACAAGAAGAAAAACACACAGTGCTTTTATAAAGCAGCAATCCCCTTAAACATTGTCACATCACAACCACAAATTTTAATGTATTTCTGGAATTTCTATACAATTATTAGCTATTAGCTGTGAAGTGGAATGAAAAGGATGCATGGTTTTCCAAATTGTTTTACTAATACGAGGTTGGTGTGCATTCTTTTATCCGATCACTTAAACTGGGATACCCCTGGATAAAATCTAACTCACACAGTTACCTGTAAAGGTCACATTAGAAGTAAAATGAGTCCCAATGGGTATAATTTAACCTTGGCATAAAAAGAGCAGCTCAGTGTCATTTTTTATTAAAGAAAAAATGAACAAACAGCATCATGAAGACCAAGAAACATGTTCATGGATAAAGTTGAGGAGTTTAAAACAGAGTTAGATTAGAAAACACTATCTACATTTCACCCATCCTCTGAAAACGCCAAGCCTAAGGAACTTCGCTGAGATGGTTTTTCCCAAAATATATTCATGAGTTTAAGTGGCTCGGTGATAGTCCAGATCTAAATCCAGGGGGGTGGGGAATCTTTGCTGTCCATATCCATCCAATCTGAGTCAGCTTGAACTATTTTACAAAGAAGAAATTGTCCCGAGGAACAGTTGTTTAAAGCTGTAAAGCTATAGACTGGTGGCTGAAACTGCTACACACCAAAGCACATCCCACCTTTCAAATAGTTTTATTTTTTATTTATTTTTAAATCCCATCACAACTGTGCTCTACTTTTAGCTAGTCTGTTGTAATTGAAGTTTGTGGTTGAAATGTGAAAAAGCCTGAAACGTTTTGAGGTGTATGAATTATCTTGCGAGGCACTATATCCAGTTCTGTATCTGCATGATGCTTTGGCATTTCCTGCCTTGCCTGCCTGTTAATACTTATTAGATATGGGCAGTAACAGCAAGGATCGATGTTGGGACAGCATTTACTACACCACTAAAAGTGGAAAGTTTTAAAGAATATATACATTTAAATAAAGTATAAGGTCATTTAGAATTTGCCTTGCAGCACAATGTAGACACAATAGCTCAATTAATTGACACCATTAAAATGAAATGGATGCCTTGTGTTTGTCGCTTCATAAAATATTAAATATAACAAACAACTAGTCAAGGTTTCGAAACTGTCTTTAAGCACACATATGCATATGCTCAAGTTCATTTAAAATCTTTACAAATTAGCCAAACTGAAACAAAATGTGTTTTAAATAACAGTTGCAAGTCACTGTGCATTATGCCCTCATTAAAGGTTGAGCGCACAAGCTCCAGCTCTGTCTTGATGTAGCAATCGATAATGATGATAACAATAATTACAGTAATATAGCTTTTGTGCTCCTCTTTGTTCTTGCCTTGTAAATTTGTCACACCCCGTCTGAATGTCTAGGCTGTTTAAATCTAATCTAGCTGAGCACATTACTCCATTCACAGGGCCTGCAGCCGAATGTAGCAACTCATAAAAGCCTAATATTTCAGCCATATTGATTCCTCTGGTAAAATTGGTTTGAGCTATGATTGTGCAGCAGCACTGTACACAGAAATGTTTTGCAGCCTTGAGGGAATGGAGTAAGGGTGACCTTGAATGTTTCCCTCCCCTCTTATTTTCCCTTTTTTTTTCTTTCTAATTTCCTCCTACGTTTGAGTGTTTTTGTGATTTTCTTACATACAGTGTAACCAGAATGACCTGTTGTTCAATGTTCATATTTTCTCAGACTGAGGCATACTCTATGTCTTGGCCTTCAGGAATAAAGGGAAATATTTTAATCTGTTCCTTTAATTGAGGAAGTGACTTGAAGCAGCTCGTGTTTGACCTCAGGTTCAGATCCTTTATGAGACTGTTTCTTTGCCTCTGTTAATCTTTTTTTTAACTCTTTCACCACAATCTCAGGTGGAAACTGTTATGTGCTCGTATCCGATCGCTAACTACGATTTCAAAGTATGCTGCTGTAGTTGTCTTACTGACTTTATCCTTAGTGATAGTCAAAGGTAATATAGAGAGACAGCTACTATGGAGTATCAGCCTTTTAGCAAACATTAGTCTCTAAGATGGTAATTATTAATGAGTATAAGTATAAATCAATCATGCTCTTTTAGGTATGGTTAACTGTATGTATAGTAAGAGCAAAGAGGCTGAAATCGGAGACAACCAGACTACCGTTCAGTTCTTTCTGAAAACGTTTCAACACTTATCCAGGAGTCTTTGTCAATTCTGGTGGCTCTCACTTGAGCAACCTGTAGTTGGTGCACTGCTGTTTTTAAAGGACATGGAGGCCCATCCTCGTAGGCGCATTCTAAGTCAGATGCAAATCAATGACCCACCTGCCACTGTCCTGGGTCGTTAGAAGCCATTGCTTGGTGCGAGTGGAGTACTTGGTCACCTGCTAATCATTCAGGTGACCAAGTACTCCACTAGAGCTAGTTGTGCGTGAAAATCCCAGTAGATCAGCAGTTTCTGAAATACTCAGACCAGCCCGTCTGGCACCAACAACCATGCTGCGCTCAAAGTGTCTTGACCATGTCTACATGCCTAAATGCATTGAGCTGCTGCCATGTGATTGACTGATTAGAATTGTGCGTTAACGAGCAGTTGGACAGGTGTACCTAATAAAGTGGCAGTTGAGTGTATGGCACTGGGCTATTGTCTAACAGTCAGCAAAAATGCTACTGATGCCACTGATGGTAAAAACAATAAAATCAAAAAGTCGTTCTCTCAAGGCAGGATAATTGGCCCCAATGTTTCCCCGATCTTTCCCTTCCAAAAGGCCAAGAGATATTTGTGCTGTGTGTTAGAGTGAACTGGTCCGCTCAGTAGAACGGTGGGATTACTCCAACCTCAAATCGGTAATATTCAACATCCTGGATTGTCTAGGACTGGTGTTACCCGAGGACAAACGAGCACGTAGCCTGTTGAATGTGATGTGTAGCCAATCAGAAAGCGAGGTGAGGGGAAACGCCAACAGAGAAAAACAAAACACAGCTCACCTCCATATCATAGTGCAGGAAATGTAGAGCCCCTTTCCTCGCTGTCTTCACTCATTTTACCAACAACGCCTTTTCTCACATTTGATCTTGAGAGGTTTCGCAAGATTTCCTGTCTGATATAAGAATGATCTGGAGTGAAATCCATTTGTGTGGTTTGTTGTTCTTGCTCTCTGACTGGACACCACACACTCTACAAGCAAACCTGTTTTTTGTACAACCCCACCCCCAACACACACACACACCGCCACTACCAAAAGAAAAAAACACTGCAAAAAACATTTAAGAAGCTGATGGTCGCTGAGAGATGCCTGGGTGTGAACGTAGGCACACCTGCGCTCTGGGGGTTGGAGAGCGGCCTTTCAACACCCGAGAGGGAGATGTAGCCGGTCTCCACTGCAGGTTATAGAAGAACACAATGCTCGGAGTCTAAAGTATCATACTGGACAGTCATCATCATTGGCCAAGAAATCTTTGATCCCTGAAACCACGATTCCTTCTAATTCTCCCTCACAAGGTCTTCCAACCGCACATCTACCACCGAGCAGCATTACGCGCGAGTGGATTTCACCGTTTACAGCAATTAAAGTAATTGCTGCACACTTTAGTCACAATAATCTGTTAATCTCTGGAACACGTCACTCTGGTGATCATCGGGAGATGTGATGATAGAAAACCCCGATAAAATGTGTGGACTTTAAGATTTTGAAAGGTCGTTTTGTGTCACCAGTGCCAGCATGAATAACACTGCAGTTGTGGGTGCTTATGATGAAGTCAATCTATGATTAAAGTGTGGTATGGAGTGAAATTGAAGTTTGAAAGGAATAATCCTGCAGTTTGGCTGCGATTCACAACTTTACCATCTGCATCGCCAATCCCCCCCAACTCCAAGAAGCGTACGCCTGGGGTGGAGCGGCCATGAGGACCACACATTTTCCAATCATTTTTTTTATAGATCCCCTCTTTTGTGTGAAAAGTGATGTATGCACGTTTCAGGTCCCATTTTGTACGTATACAAGCTTTATAAATGAGACTCCAGGTCCGTAATATGAATTGTTAACAAGTGAAATACCCAAAGAGCAATAAGGGACCACACTACAAGTCTCTGCCCAATCTGTAAATTGACAACAGCTCCGCACCTGATTAGGCTGCCATAACACCTAACAGCTACACAGCTTTCACAATGTTACAATAAGTAACAGTGTCATATTGGTTTGGTTGTTGGCCACTATCTCCAATACAGGTTGTAATAATTTCATGGACATTGCAGCTCTTTATATGGGTGGGGGAAAAGTGTGTCTACCATTGTTCAGTTCAACAAGTCTTTACAGATCAGAACATAATGAAAAATAAATCTGATCCATAAAAGGTCTCTAAATTATGTACAACCTCATATAGGTAATTCCACCTTCCACAATAAACTCTATTAAATAAATGAAAAAACAAAAACAAATAACATCTAGAATCTGAGCAAAAGCGTACGGATAAACCAAGGTTTGTTGGTTTGTAGAACCACCTCTAGTAAGAATAAGTTGAAGTTATGACCCTATCGTGACCGCATCTATTTCACAGTTTGTAGGAATATTGCCTCACTTCTTTTTATATTGCTGCTTCCTTTCATTGAGGCTTCCAGGCATTTATTCTTAGCTGAGCTCTGTTAAGGTTCAGCTGCTGCATTTCATTCTGATTGAGGTCTGAACTTGGACTGGGCCATCGCTGGACCTTTAATCTTTTTCATTTCAGCCATTCCGCCGTAGATTTGCTGCTGTGCATGGGATCATTGCACCGTTTCATGAACTGGTTTGGGCCAGGCTTCGCTTATCAGACAGATGACCTCCCATTAGACTCTTTTTTTTCTGATTGCACAGACTGACCTTAGTTTCAACCTCCTGAGATGCTTCCTCTTGGGAAGATTGGCAACAATGTTTTCCACTCATAAAAAATCTCAGTTGCAGTTGAATGAGATACACAAGTTTAACCTGAAGTGCAATGCAGCCATGTCTGGACATGCAAGCAGCAACAATTTTTAAAGTCATTGCTAATGTCTCTCATTTTTGGGATTTTGTTAACACAGAGCACAATATTCCAGATGGGAAAACTGTTTAGAAATGTTTATTTTAAAGAGATACATACAGTGGCTGACGATCTGTTGATGCTTAGAAGCACTTGACTGCTTAGTCCAGCCTCAGTTGTGGTTGCAGCAGCAAATATGTACTTTCTTTTTTCACACAACTACTTAATTTTGGCACTGGCTTTGTGACATATACCTTGATGTGGGGTAAGATGGTGTCTATTGTTGATTTAAGGTAGATCTGTATATACCTAATTTTAACACCTAGTTATTTTTTGTATAATCCTTAAATGAAAAAAAGGGTGTACTTTCATTATTGTGACTAATCACTTATGAATGCAGCTTCTAGTAGTATGAAACAAGCTGAGAAATGGTGTAAAATCTGTAACAATAGCACTTAAATGCACAGTATACAGCACATATCGAGTTTCAGGATGTCCTTTCTCTGTATTGACAGCAGACGGATCATTAGATCACCATGTTGAAGCTGAAGCAGCAGGAGTGCTTGCAATGTGTTGCCAGGACAAGCTGGGCTGCAGGGACGAAGAGCTGAGCAGCTGTCTCTTTCCTTAAAAACTGTAAAGGCAGTAAATATCTACCTAGTTGTTTTTAAAGAGCAGTCTTTTGCTTTATTTTATTTTGAACCAACTGGATGCAGTTGCATTTATCAAGAAATGATCTACAGGGTTAACCTTCAATCAATACAGCAAACCGATAGAAAATGCCTTGTTCCACCGGTGTGTATGCACACTCACACAAAACATTTAGGACAATTTGAGACCATAGTCTGCCCCTCTTCTTTTCAATAACAGGTCTTCCATTCCTAAAGCGAGTCAGTTTCTTGATCTGTTTACAATCTAAATTTTGGTTGGCAGCCACTACAGCCTCCCAGGCGCTGTTCAGAGAGGTATACTGTTTCCCTTCACTGTAAATCTCATGTTCAGGCAGAGCCCAGCAATTCTCAATAGGATTCAGGAGAGATGAAGCAAGAAGCCATGTCATCACTCTTTGATCTCAAAGGCCTTTACTGGATAGCCACACAGAGGAGCTTTTCAATGCATCTGAGTCAGCATTCTCTTGCGTAAAAATCACTGTCTTCTTTAAAGGAGCCATCTTTGTCCCGTGAAACCACTTGAGGAAAGTGTCTTCTAAAACTGGCACTAGATGTGGGAATTGGAAGAGTTGAATTCGATCTTGATTCTGAAAAGGTCCTACTAACTCATCTTTAATAATGCTAGCTCATACCAGTACCATCTGTGCACGTTACTGATCCAGCAAAGGACTCATCCATCTGGTCTGTCCGGAGTCACTCATCTAATAGTCTATAAGACCTTTGAAAGTTCTTTCTTCAGATATTTTTTGACCCAGTCTTGAAACTTATATTTATGTGTTGAGTCATGGTCAGGTTTGAGCCATGCTTTCACTGGCCATGTCTCAGCACTTAACTTCTTGTACCTCTTGGAAGTCCAGGATGGTGGTAGTTCTGGAATATGGCAGCACTGGAAAATACTTGGTTCTTTGAAGCATTTACATTTAATTGTACTCAATTCTTTGGTTGTTAATATCTAGATTTTTTTTCTTTGTAAAGTCTGCGAGGATGAGTCAGAGATGTTGGATTTAACAACAGAAGAATATATGGATATGCTTTTTTTTAACACTGGTGTCTTTAAAATAAAAATAGAAGAAGAAAAAAAGAAATACATTTTTTGTGCATCTGGGTCTATTGCGATGGCTGAGACCTGAGTCCATGGAGGCAGATGACAAGGAGTAACAAACTACAGTATGTACCAGACTCTTTAGGGGCAGGTCTGTGGTGAAATTGTGCAGCTCCTGGAACAAAAAAGTTCAACCTGATAGAAAAAAATTGGCTGGGGGTGTCAAAGCTGACCAAGAATATAGACATACCCAGGTTCTAAATGGCTCAATTTAGCTTTTGTGGGAGCCAGGAACCAGAGCAGGTCACTGCCCCACACCCTGCCACAGTGAAAATCAATAGGTAGTTTCAGAACAAGGAGCCTTATTAAAACGGGTCCCTTTTTCTGTGCGGGTTTTGGATGACACTGTCGCAAAGAAATCATTGAGCTCAACTTGAGCTCATCGCCACGTTTAAATTGTTGCAATCGTTTTTGACCTGCACATCCTTTCTTGTTTTCTCTTATATCCGCTTTTTGATCTTGAAGATAGGGAGTACAATAACAATCCACAGTAATCTGATAGTAGAACATAGACACATTATACTTTATCTGGAATGGAAGTTTGTGAAGCAGGATCTATTTCACAGGCTCTCGTTAAATAATTATAAATAATTAACTAATTATTCAAACGGTCAAAAGCTTGTACATAGTAATTTATTAAAATATTGCAGTTAGAACAACGTTTAATTTGTTTTCCAAAAGTGATTCTATAAAATGCTTTCAACGATACCTATGCAATTTTGTATGCCATATTTATATCCTGCAAACCAGTTTTCCCGTGTGGCCTGAGTTTCTGCTGTGCTCCACATTGGATTCCTCTTGTAACAAGCTCCCTAAGCAGACTTATTCATGTAAGTGCATGTATAGAAATGTTATTTTTCTTCCTACACAGAGCAACATCATAGCGTGCAGCCTGTTCTGAATGGCTGTTGTTCTCTTGAGGATTAGTAAGTAATTGAGGATTAGAAAGGCAAGATGCTACAGAATTTTCAAACACTAATGTTACCCACAGTTTTAGGCAAATGAGTTACTCTCTACCTTCCAGCCTCTAGTCCTTAATCATTAGTAAATGATAACTCAAGCTTAGTCGCAAGCTGTTTTCAGCTCATATCACTGAAAGATGATGATTTGAGTCTTGAACAGCGAAAACCTTGAAATATAATACTGTCTCTAAGAAACCACACTCTCTTGGCAGAAAAGTCCGTCCATGCAAGCTTCAGTTTTTTTGGGCAATAATCAGCATTTATAACTTAACTGCTTACACATAGCTGATTTATTCTAAAAAAAAAAATAACAAAATGGGAGCCCACAAACAAACTAATAAAGACAGCTTACATCTGCAGGGTTAGGTTATAGGAAACGTTTTCAAATGCATCCAGGAGAAGCTGCTTAAGATGAAAAGATTTACATATACAGACATCCAACTAGTTAAAAACATTCAAATATTCTGGTGAAGACAGTATCTGAACATTTTGGGGCGACGTGGCACAGAGGTTAGGGAGTTTGTCTTGCAATTGGCGGGTTGCCGGTTCGATCCTCCGCACTGACTGTCTCTGTCGTTGTGTCCTTGGGCAAGACACTTCACCCACATTGCCTGCTGGCGGTGGTTAGAGGGCCCGGTGGCGCCGGTGCATGGGAGCCTCACCTCTGTCAGTCTGCCCCAGGGCAGCTGTAGCTACTAACATAGCTCACCACCGTCAGGGTGTGAATGGGTGAATGACTAAACTGTAGTGTGAAGCGCTTTGGAGGTCGTCAAGACTAGTTAAAGCGCTATACAAGTACAAGCCATTTACCATTTTAGAATGACTCTAAATGGCTGTTACTGTGTCACAATGCTGCTTAAATTTGTTGTTGGTCACACAACATTTATTGTGGTTTAGTGTACACTGATACCTTTGTGATAGAAGCTAGTCTGAAACTGAATCAAGGTAATTTCTGAATCTAGAAGCCTGGCACGGGAGGTATCACAGGGTCTCCTTCTTGGACATTTCCTATTTATCATAACAATTCTCCACCTAGGAATTACAATTGAAACATGATCTTTATGCCCATTATGCCCCCTGATCATTGCCAATCTACCATCAAGCAACGTTGCTGTGCATTAAACCCAACCATTCAGCCAAGCTTTAGAAACCTCTGTGTTTGTTTTTATTTTGTTTTTAGAGTCATTCAAAGGAATTCTTAAATAACTATAAATAACTAATAAGACTGTCTGAGATTTAAGTTGGAAATGGTCTTTCATGCTTTTATCTCTTTGTTCAAAGACAGTTGTAAAAGCATTTTTCCATGTTTAAATCAGAAGGAACCTGACTGTATACAGACAGGTTGGAACATATCTGAAAGCCTTCTAACAATGAGAAATTCAAACCTTAACACAAATATTTTAGTCTCTTTACAATGGCTTCCATTTTAAAATTCTCTATGTGGTTCTGCCCCTGCTGATGTTTGACCTCGTAGGGGTTCTCCTCTTGAAGTCTGAGATTGGACTTGTTCTAAGACCAGCGGAGACAGATCTTTTAAGACCAGGGACCATCTCCCTGTCCATGAACATGAGCGGGTTTAACCTGCAAGACTGTACTCATCATATTAGTGTTTTTACTTTAGTCGAACCTCAGCGCACCACTCAGACACCGAGCTTTCAGTACAGACCAACTGTGGGTGATGGGTGTTTTGAGAAGACAATAAGAACAGTAAAAAAAACAAGTGATTTCTCTCCAGAATATCAAAACAGTTTTTATATCTTTGTTGTTTCTCATAGGAAAAAAAAAAACATCAAAAGAGGGAAAACAGCACAAGTTCTTACTGCTGTTGCTTTGGTGCCATCCTTTTGACTAGGACTATCATTTTCCTTCGTGGGGCAGAAAAAATAGGTCCGCAGAGACTGCTAGCACTCTCAATTGGGTGGATACAGATGACTAGATTTTTGTCACACATTCTTCGCGGTCCAGGACAGTCAAGGATGACTTATGAGGCTGGGTTTTAAGTAATAAATGGTTTTCCTTTCAGGCCTCCTTTACCTGCTTCTTGTGCCTTTTTGTGGCTTATTTCGAGGTTATTACCAGTGAAGAGTAGACAACTGTGTAAATGAAATTTACTTATTATAATATTTGATAGTCCCTAAACATATTTTCAGGATCAGTAGCTACAGCTTTGTAATATCAGTGTAAGTTTTTGTTTTCTGGCATGTCTTAAACATTTATTATCACATATGTCTAGACTTTCCTATTTCAGGGCATGTTTGACTAAGCAAGCAAATGCATTCCTAAATGTTGGTGCAAGGTAATTCCTGTTTCTGCAAAAGCTAAAAGGGTGATGATCGTGAAATTTTGCAAAACTGCACAGCTTCTAAAAAAGAAAACGGTGTGGGTGTTTGCTACCATCTCTTTCTAATCTTTACCTATGTTTGTGTTGGATAAGAATCTGATGCTTTCCCAGCACAGATGACCCTTTTGATTTTATGTCTTAAACCTCAATAGCAGACGATAAAGTCTCAAGGCCAACAGCGCAGCACACCAGGTCCAGTGTAGTAAAATCCAAATAATGTTGTTGACCCAAGGCCGCATGCCCACAATCATTCGGTTTGCTTTCTGGAGGCTGTAAGCTGCTACCACAGCAACACAGGCGGTGTGCTGAACATGAGAGGTGCTCCGTCTTAAAGCTGCTTATTTCCTGCTGGATAGAGTTAAGAGTTACCTGTTACAGTCTGTGGGCAGGGCTCACTCTTAGAGTTAGTGTTTACAGAGGAACATTTCCATACATTTTTATTTGGTTTAGTTAATTTGATGTCTTTAGTTCATTTATGTATAATGCATTTTAAAAGTGGATCTCATACATTTACAACACATTTTAATATTTGTTTCTTTCTGCAATTTTTTATTATAGCTTATAGTTAATGAAAACCCCCAATTCAGTCTCACGTAAATTAGAATTTAGTGCATTTTAAAACAAGGGATTTTCTTAAAACTGAAAGATTATGTTATGGGCGATGCATTAATTGGGAATGCTGTTGATGCTGATTTGACAGTTGTCCAGCAGAAAGTTATTGATACCCTTTTACAAGAAGGGTAAGCCACAACAGGGCTCGCTAAGGAAAATGGTTATGTGCAATCATATTATTGGAAAGTTTAGTGGAGGGAAAAGTATGGAAGAAAAAGGTGCTCACCACAATAATAAATGCAGCCTTAGGAGGATTGTGAAACAAAACCATTTTAAGAGTTTGGGGGGGAGGGCTTATGTGGCTTGGACTGGGTCTAGTATCCAGGTTTCATGAACCACCAAGACAGACATATCCAGAACATGGGCTACAACTGCTCAGTTAACTTAAGACTCTCCTGAAGCAGAAACAACATCAGATGCATCTTACCAATACTATGGAGAAAAGAGAACAGCATTTCTTTTCTCTCTCTTTATAGTAGGTACATCTGGGCTGGCGTTAAGTTTAGCTGTGACACCATGCTGGGGGGCAGATCGTTTGCCATTACCCTCTCTAACATGGAAAGCAATCCTGGATCGGTGCTTCTGTGCTTTTTTGTGTCTCTGCCGTATTCTCAATCCCCCAGTGGGTCGTGGCAGCTGGCCGTTCACACTGAGCCTGGTTCTGCTGGAGGTTTATTCCTGTGAAAGGGGAGTTTTCCTTTCCAACGACTCGAGTCATCGACTAAATGCAGTCTGCTGGGTTTTCTTAGATAGAAAACTTTTTGACCAATCTGTATGTGTGATTTGATTGAACTGACTTTGTAAAGTGCCTGGACATGACATGTGTTGTGAATTGGCGCTATATAGATATATATAATTGAATAATTTTTCTCAATATTCCAAATTAATTTTTCGAAGCTTAAATTAATTTTGAATTTATTTCGAAATCAAGGTCTCATAGTTTGGAGGACAAGTGGAATTGCAGGAGGTCCAATGTGAGGTTTTCACAGTCAGTGTTGATTTGGGGACATTAGATGTTTTAGTTCCGACCACCTAACCCCAGAGCAAGTCAAGATCAAGAAGAGAAAAGACCAAGACTCTGAGGGTGGCGAGACTAATACCCAACTCTTGTGAGACCATTTTAATTGTTGTTAAATATTTAAAGAAAAACTCAATAGGAAGCAAACCTATAGCAGGGTTCCGGAAAAACAGGATGATCTGGTGCCACAACATTTAGGTGAATCCAAACTTCTGCTGTCGCAAACCTTCAACTATGTGCCACTTGTCCATTAACTCTGACAAACAGGCAACAGGTTAAACAGACATACAAGATAACTCTGAAGAGCTCACAAATCCAGCTGCTCATTAGCGGCAAGTGTAGCCGAACTGTGGAGCACTTGAGTCACTAAGCATTCTTTTTAAGGCAAACAGAAAACAAAACATTTGTATATTTGCACTGCAAAATTTTTCTCGCTTTTGTTTTATCATCCCTCTTCAGTGGAGGGCAAGTAGAGGAACAGGTGGCAGTGTTGGATTTTTAAAAGCAAAAAACTTTATTGCTTTAATTCAAGTCCAGCCAGGAGACCCAGACAAGACTAGGACTTTGAATATATGGTCTCAAGATTGGTCTTGAGACCCCGACCAAGGCTAGTCTTGAATATCACAGCATGCACATGTCATGACAGAGTCCAGACCATTACGCACTCATTGCATTTTATATTTTTGAATAGCCAAACACATATTATTAGGTGGGAAATGAAAATAGGAAACGGGTGATCCCCTCTCATTCATTTTATGAGAAACTGCATTATTGTTGTCAATTTCCTTACATTTCCACCGCTGAAGTTTAAAGCAGTTTGTTGAGATGTGAGGAACGTTATTTATTTTCTTTCTATCTGTTCAGGAAATGTGAAGAGGATAAGAGGGTGGTCACTGAAGAGTCATTGACATACATGGAAATCATTAACCACAAACAGGGTATAGACAAATAATTAATCATTCAACTACTGCATTCTCCTTGCCAACAACCAGCAGGCAGCTCAGGAGTGCTTGGATTGTGGGTCAGTACTGTGACGAGAGAGGAACAGTGGAGACCCAGAGACTGAGCCAAAAACCAAATGGTGCTGATTTATGTTTATGTTCTAACAACCGAGGGTTTTCCAGCAAAATCAGCTTTTCCTGTTATTAGTCCAAGATGTGACCATCTTGGAGTTCAGTCATGAAACCAGATGTCTTTATTTTTCGTCAATCTTTTCCTTGCACAATTCAAACATCCTGGAGTCTGCCAGCAGTTGGAATGGCCACCTTGTTTCATGACTCACTAAAGTGTAAAGAGTTGTTCTTGGGCAAATTTGACGCTTGTCAGTGACACTGACAAGCTGGTGAATTACAGCAGTAATGGGCATTTTTGCAATTAAGTGATATCTCGATAAAACAAGCAGGTATTTTAGTTTTACACTGCTGCATTCTCACCTAAAAAAATGAACTGTTTATTTTGGGTCACAGAAGGTGTAACATAGTAACTTTAATCACAGTTTTTGCCACTTTCTTCCGCTATTGCTGCATCCTTATGAACAATCCCTTTCAACATTGCCCCTCAACAATCCCTAGGAAATCTGAAAGTCCTAAACCCAGACAAGGACCTTTTTCCTGGGGAATTGTGGACCCGGTAAGCTGAAATTACTCAGATAAAACTGTCTTGAAACGTGCAAAGAGCTTTCAAAATGCAGGGTAATGGCTGAATGTTCCTGCAATGGAAAAGAGGCTGTCCTTAGTGTGTTATTTTGTGTGTGTGCCTGTGTGTGTGTGTGTGTGTATTGCAGTGAAGGAGGCTCAATATTTTTTTTATCTATTTGTGGGGGTGAAAAATTAAAAACCATGTATCATTTTCTTTACAGTTCTCATGTATGCACTGTTCTGAGTTGACATAAAATCCCAGCAAAATATATTCAAGTTTGCGGTTGTAATGTGACAAAATGGGAAAGCTTTCAGACTGGAAGGATACTTTAGCAAGTACAGAGAGGGCACGATGGAAATGTTGCATTTATGGTGTAATGGGGGGATCAAATAGAGCATTTTTAAGGCGTCATTTAAAAGCCACTCTGTGATGAAAAAGATAATGTTTGTTGTAACGTTTAAGAGCTGAACAAAGATCTATTCGAGTGGGCGGAGAAACTGCGATACAGTGTGAGTTGAAAGAAAGCCAGATTACCCAACAAAAGGAAAGGAAGCAGCCATTTATTACTGCTCTGGAAGAGATTACAGAATGTGCAAAAATCAGAGCTTTGAAGATCAATTTTCACTTTGATGTTTACCAGATCGTGTTAATTTGCAGTGCATTGTATGTGTAAGAAAAAAAAAGGGGGGGGGGGGGGGCATCTTTGACGGATGTTGGATTTAGGCAGAAACACAATCTTGCTGAGCTCCCCATGGTTTGGCCTCATTCTATCACCTTTTACTGTGCTCCGCCATGCAAATAAATTAGATGAAAATGCAGCATTGCCTGTTCTTGGTGCCATTTTAATATGGAAATAAGTTGTTTGACTAATATGTCTTGTTCCCTACTCTAATAGGCATCCTGCATACGAAACCCAGTTTTCTAAAACCCTTCACAGCACACAATGCATACTACGTGTTGGGATGTTGACGATATCCGAAGCGCAATAAAACACCATAAATAAAAGGAAATTATGTTTTACGTGCCATGTAACCATAAAAAAGTCTGAGTAACCGAAAACCATTTTTATATAGATGACATCAAGGATTTATAGGCTCTTATTTGGCTTTTGTGTATTCATAGCTCTCAGGTCTGTTTGGTTTAATGTCCCTGTGCTGCTGATAGTATTTGTGGCACTGAGCGAAGTCTGACTTCAGTGCTCTGGCTATAAGTATTTAATAGCTCTGTTGGGATGGAGAGAAAGTGCTTCTTCAGCTCTCTTTAATGGAGAAAATTGAACAGGTTTCCCAGCCCTGCTCTATAATGAGGATCTCCCTTTTTTCTCAGTCCCACCACCACTCCCACCATCATCTATACCTGCATCGCAGAGTCTATTGTTCACATACAGTTTGGGTCAGAGTGGCCGGCCAGTAATTGTATCACTCTGACTGCCTTTGGTTTTTATTTTGTCACAGAGACCTGCGCTTTATTGGGTGCAGGCCATCCCTCAGGTTGTAAAAGCCACAGTGCCCCTCCTCCCTCACGTAGTGACGGGGGCGCTGCCTGCCGACGATCAATATGCCACTATCGTTAACTGGATTTGTTGGTGTGGCGCTTTCTTATGAGCCAGCAATTAGTGTGCGAAGTGGCAAGGCCAGAGTACGGAGGCCAGGGCCGTGCGAGGCTCGTCCCCCGTAGGGATGGAAATGTCAGGGGCACAAGACCACTTTTATTAAAGCCTGGAGAAACTATGACCCACATTGTCTGCATGTGTCTCCTGCAGAGTCTGTGAAGACTTCGAAATATATGTGGGCAAGTTACCAAAGACAGAAAGAGAGCAGAGGTTAGTTGTACAGAGCTTTGCAAAAGTGTAAATATCCATTGAACCTTTCACATTTTGTCACAAAATTAAATCTACTTTTTCCGTTTTTTTGTTGTTGTTAAAGCCTAACATAATTGATTTTTCCTCAAATGTAAAAATAAATAAATATTTTTTTTTTTTTTTTGTTAAATTACACCTAGTGCAACCAGTTGCGTAAGTCTCCCATTTGGAAATTTAGTCAACCTTTTTTCAATATAATCTCAGAATAAATCCACCTAGTTTTTGGAAGGCATCAGATGTTTGTTAGAGAACAAACTGCATCCTGAGGACTGAGAAGCACACCAGCACCGGTGCTTTGAAAGGATAAGACCAAAATTAGACTATTTGGCCTACATTCTGAACATCACGGTGGAAAACTAAAATGAGAACCCTTAGAATACCATCTCCACAATAACACATTGTGGTGGCAACATAGTGCTGTGTGGATGCTGTTTTTTCTAACAGGGCAGGGAAGTGTTGCATGGCTCTAGATATGGGACAATCCTAGAAGAAAATCTATTAGGGAAACCCATCGAGAAATCAACGTTTACCTGACAAGAAAGAAAGCCGTGAGGTGTGCCATTTGAAAGTTTACCACAACACACGCTGAAGACACAGCAAACGTTGAAGCAGACACTCTATTCAGGGGGTTTATAAACCAAAATTAAACCTTTTGTCCCACAAGAAAATACAGTACTGTGGAAAACTACCACCATCCCCATTGTGAAACAAGGAGGTCACAGCAACACACTGTGGGGATGTTTTCCTTTAGCAGGCATGCTAAAATAACTTGTGGAAGAACATAAAGATGCTGCAAATTAATTAAACCTGGGACAGTGGATCTCCTTTTATCAGGATAACAATCCTAAACATTCAGACAGAGCTACAGTAGAATGGCTTAGATAAAGTATATTTATGTATTAGACTGGACTAGAGCTAAATCTGTATCAAAATGGTGGCTGTAATTGAAAATGAATGCTCACAGACACTTCAATCTGACTGAGCTTAAGATATTTTGTAAGATTTTCAGCATCCATATTTGAAAAGCTGGTCGAGGCATACTCAAAAACATGTGGAGATTTGTGTTGGTCCATCACATTAAATCCAAATGAAATGTGTTGAAGTTTGGTATAGTTTTGCAAGGCACTACAGAAGTGGACTTGTCCTAGTGTACTGGTAAGATCCACCTAAATTCATCTAAGGTTCGTAGAGAGGCATAGCCTGAACGAAATGGCTGGGAAGCACATTTCTCTTTATCCTTTACAATATGTGTTTCATTTATTTCAGTATGAACAGAAGTATGTATTTGCACCACTTTGAGCTCGTTTCTATCACTATGTTTGAACCACTGCTTTCATGGTCACATGCAGCTTGATCTGTGTCAGACAATCACTCAGCTCCGATTGGTGACATTGAAGCATTTATGGTGGCTGAGGTGGCCGGAGGCGCTTATGTCTGGATATTTTTACGCCCCGAAAGGGTCACGCATGGGGATGGAGTGTCCTAATGTGTCATTTGGGATCGACGCTGACCTTAGGCTCTAAATCACTTTCCATTTTGGGGGACAATTAAGTTTGAACCTGTGATGTGTACAGCCCTCAATTGATTCTCTTGATAGCACTCAGCATCCAGGGGTGGGGCAGTCTGTATGAGCAGAATACCCCTTTTAAATCAATGTTGTTTCATTCCCTTTATTTACCCCGGCAGTCCACAAATATTGATGAGCGACTTAAATGCAAACAACTGAACTCCCTTTTTATTTTACGATTATAAAGTCAGGCTGTTTCTCTGAATTTGTGTAAAAAATACATAAAAGTAGTAGTTTTAGAACACATGATAATATAACAAACATATGAGTCTATGTTCCATCAAGCCACCTTTTGCCATATTAGCGTTAACCTTTCAAGCTAAAACATATAAGCGATTTGAAGAAGAGCAAAATACATGATCCTACCACATTATAGGGTTTGACCACTATAGTTTTTATAACGTTTTTCCTTCCCAAAAACAGGGTATATATGTGAATGCAGAAGCCTAGGTAGGCTGATGATATTCTGTTGCATGGAGTTTGTGGCATTTTAATGTGTTCTGAATCATTTTTAACCTTATATATACATATTCTGACTGAATAAATCGATTCAATAAATAACCATTGGAACAAAAAGGATACACGTGCTCGCACTTAAGAATGTTTTCTATTGAAATGTGTATCTTACCAGTAAATTTTAATCGTCAGGACTAACCAGAAGACACGGCACGCGGTAAACTATGTTACATTTCATCTTCTTGAATCACAGGCTCTCCTTAATATATTGTAGCCTTTGTTTTGTTCTATTTGAATAACCAACCGATCCCAGTCTTTCCTCTAGGTAACCATTAAAACTTTTTAAATTGATCAGTAATCAGAAGTCCCTGATGAAACCCACTTCTTGCGGCCTGTTTTTTGGTCTGTTTTTTAGGATGTTCTGAAATGACGGTGTAAAAGACTGCAGCTCTCAGGCTGTTTGTGTCATTTGAGCTGTTTCACCTATGCTCTGATATCCTCAGCTGTCTCTGGAGTAGAGTCATTACATGTTACAACACTCAAATCAATGCATTCCATTGATAAAGCAGGCGACCAACTTTTTCCATAAGTTTTGTCTGCATGAATTGGAACCAAATTATATTATGTTATGAACCTATTTATCATTGAGTGGTCTCTAAAAAGATACGAAACAGGCCTGTTTTACTAATTAAACAAAATGCTCCCGATGAAAACAGCAAGACAGCAATAGACAAAAAGATATACTGAACAATTGGGAATAATTAACAAAGCTATTTGCTTTCCAGGTGATGTCTGGACATTCTTAATTTAGTTAATCCCACGCTGAAGCAATGTACCGAGGCTGATTTGCAGAAACTTCAGTTTCGACAAAGTGTTTGTAGCCATCAGGAAAAGCACAACGGTGAGGTTACTGTGTTGAACAGTGTGCAGTACCATTTCAAGAGCTGGTTCTAAATGCATTTAATCCAGTTTAAAATCAATTTGATTCATGTTCTCAGGTTACCTCTTAAATATGTTTGAATTGAGTGCATAGCTGCAACTTGAACTAGTTCTAATTCATTCATCACAATGGGTCTGAAATAAACACATATTGTCATCATGACATCAGTCACAAATTAGTGTGTGAATGACACCATCGCCTAGCAACCATTTACATTTTCTCATATTGTCTTTCTTCTCATAAACTTTTTTTTATTGGCAGAATTGACAAAACAGCTCTCATTCAAACATTTTAATATTTATATATTTTTTTAAGTTTATAGAAAAGACGTCCATTTAGTCTTGCTAATTTCACATTTATTCTTGATAAATATACAGCCATAAAATGAAATTGCCTACGTACAATTGTTCCCATAAGGGAGTTAACTCACAGCAATGGGTCAGGTTATTCAATAGAAAAGGCTCAGTATAACCTAAAGGTGCCATGACATCACTGTATAAAACATTTCATGTAGTTGATATTGCAGCATATGTAAATTCTCTAAAAAAATATGATTAAAAAAATAACGTCAGCTTGTTTTGTCAGACCAGATGTCCCTCCTCAGTAAAAGGGTTGGGTACGGTAATGATACGCAGCTCTACAGAGTTAACTTCACTCTGATTGGCTACAACCATATTTGGAAAACAGGTGTTTGTGTTGCAGGATGTAGGACAGGCGAGGCCAATCTGACCAAAGGCTTTAACCTGGCGGCACGATTCAATACAGTGGGACCGAAATATAAAGCCAAATAGGGCGCGGCGCAGCAGGGAGCTTGCTTTGGTTGCACTTATGCAGCTGGGAGCCAGCACCTTCACGGTACCGTGGCGACACAGGAATATGCAGCTGACTGCCAGCTCTCCCAGGCAGCGACAGGAAAATCATGCTGCTGGTTTTGCTCGTCTGTTGATTTTTCTGTTACAAAAACACCTACATTTGTCAGCATTTAGAAATGAAATAAACGTACAGGTTTGAAAACCACGACTTGATACCTTTCAAGTGGAGCAGTCAGACATGCAAGCACAATTTACAGCTGGTGCATCAGCTGGAGGGGTGAAGGCTGTTTGCTTGATGGCATGCTCTGATTGGAGAATATGAATTACGTGGATCTGATCTGACCGTGTTTGAGCAAAGCGACAATGCTGACTGCCCCTGAGCAGATCCTTTGGTATTCAGTTTTGACATTCACACAGCCTCATCAGTGCACAACAGACCATAGTATACCCCAAAACCTCAGAAAAATGACATTTGTTGTCATGGTCCCTTTGACACAATATTACAACCCAACAACATAACCTCAACAAGGGTCTACAAACCTCAAATGTTGAATAATGTGTCTTTTCTTATAACAGCTCCAAATAGAAAACTGAAATGTTTTGTTAGGCGTAAGTGCATAAGTACTTTACATTGTGTAGAGTAGAGAACGGGAGGATGAAAAGTTGTAAAAAAAAAGAGGCTGTTCAGTCAAGAGTCAAGAGTCTAGTGGGTTATATATTTTAAACATACTTATAGCATATTTCACTAAATAAATGTTTTACTTGAGACTGTTGTAAACAAATATCACTTCCTCACAATGTGTTCCTGCTTCAGATCTTGAGTTATATTTAGTGTTAACATTTGAACCCTAAACAAACAATGTTGTGAGTTAAAATATATTCAACATAACATAATTTTATTGCAGTTAATAAAACATGTGCAGGCAAACATACAAACCCTTGTTAATTTATTATTTGCAGTGTGCTGTGTGTTAATGTCAAAGCGCTTGCATCAGCCAAGACAACGGTACTGAGAGGGATGTGAGGAGGCTTTGATAAATGGGGTAAAGGCGCATGAGTTAAAACTTTACATCTCAGTTTTTGCTGATGAATGCAGTATAAATCTTTTATTAGCCGCATCCTCCACCGCAGCCCGCTGAGCCGTAATATATCTGTTAAAGTAAGCACGGAGGAATTCAGCTATCAGATCTGTGTTTTAATGACTGGATGAGGTTGTCCTAAAAACATTTTTTTCTCTATTCTCGGTCTGTCAAGTGCGAGAAAGGAGAATGAGCATCTGTCACATAGACTGTATAGTACATTGTACAATAAACGGCGACTTTAAAAATTACTAAATTGCCTGCCTAACACTCCGTTCCCCCATTCATTGGCTACATGTTCAAACTGAAAAATAAATTGTATGAGTTACAACAATTGAAATGCCTAGACATCCTTAAATGCTATTTATTGATCAAATGCCACTGTCTCAAACGGTTTAATTAAACCCCTTGTTTCATGTTTACACCCACAATTCTCTCTGAGAAACATTTACAGCAGCCAGCTCATGGGCATAGGTTCATGTGTGGCAAAGGAACATTTCTTTTGAATTTGTATTTATTGGACCATATCCTGTTTAACCAAAAAGCTGCTGACATCCATACCCTGAGAAGTAGTAGCACATGCAGATTTAACAAGGTTTCTGATCTACACATAGGTCAGCGGTCAATAATGCATTGTCTTCTTTTGCCTATGCGCTGCCTTCCTTGCACACTTCATAAAATTGAAGCTGATGGTTTCTGTTACATATATACGCATGCAGATATTTAGCTGGAAATGAACCATTAGTTCTTCAAAGGCACTCCCATTTTGCCAGAGCTAATTAAAAATATTATTTCAGTATAATCAATTGAAAAGGAACAATTAGAAGTGGTGCATATGTGTGGGCACATTTGAGCTAATGAGACTGACACGAGGCGTCTAACAATACTAGCAATGACACTACAATGAGATTATAACCCTTTAACAACATATTTAAATGGCAATTTTCTTAAAAAGATGTTCATTTAGTCTTTAGTATCTGAATTGATTTGTTTTTTAAACCATCTAGGTGTGTAAACCCTATGTGTATCTACAATACATTTTATTCATAGCTACATTTCAAAACACTCAACGTCACTTTACAAAAATCTAAAAATGTAAAACAAAGTGCAATAAAAAGACATACAATAGTTAAGAAAAAACATTAAATAAAATGACGTAGACAATTGTCAGAGCGAGAAAATTGCTTTAAACAGGTATTCTTTAGAAAAGATTTGAAAATAGAAATAGAAATATGAATGTCAGGTAAAAGGGAATTCCAAAGATAGAGGGCAAAGTGGCTGAAAGGTTTGGACCCATGATATCCGGGCAGTAAACAGGAACAACAAGATTAACTGAAAATGAAGCCCTGAGAGTACAGGTGGGTGTGTTAATGTGCAATAGATTAGAAAGATGCTGAGCAGCAATTTGATTAATCGTCTCAAAAGTGAGTAGAATTGTTTGAGTCAATAGAAAATGTAACCAAAAGGCAATGAGGGTAGAGAAGAAAATGGGTTGTGTGATTTAAAGAGAGATCGCTGCAAAGTCAACGACGATGCAAGCAACGGTTCACTGTCCTCTGTGACATGCTAATCCAGGAGCGCTGTAAGTCAATGACTCAATGTAGTTTACTGTGTTTCCTTTCTAACCAATCTGTCTTAACTGGTGCTACATAAGTAACTGAATTAGATAAAAAAAATGTGGCAGGATATTAAATTTCAAGTGTACGGCCTTCATGCGCTATAAATTGGCAAAGGATTTGGCCAGTTCTTTTATTGTCACCATGTGTTACCATGGTGAAATTACCTTTGAGGCAGACACGTGTACACAAGAAACATGACACACATACACAACAGACTTATTTACAGTTTTATTTCCCACACATTAGAGCATGCAAGTTCGTGTCAGTGTCCGAGAGCTCTGATATCAGTCCCTTAGCGTGTGATATGAGCCATGATACATGGGTTAGTCCTTCCTCCATGAATCTCAAGTAATGAGGTAATTTTTGTGCAGTGATTCTGAGGCTTCAGTTGGATGAACTGTAGCTGCCCTTAAAGTCCACACCGATGTGAAATGCTGCACTTAGAATAAGGAGAATGAGAATGACACAACAGACTATATTCCATCATTTATGCTGTTACAGTATTTTTTTTACCATTCAAACAATACAAGAAAGTGCTTACCAACAGCGGTTGTGCAGCACTGTGTGTTTGAAAGTTTGTATCTCATTTAAAGAGACACAAACCCTCAAAAGTGCAAATTAATGGTTTCACTCCATTTATCACTACTTTGAAAGTGAATGCCAACCATATTGGATTAGTGGGAAACATACAAACCTGCTCTCTAACAACTCCCCGTTTCTTTAAATGAAAATCCCAATAAACTAAAAGGCCCATTTCCTGTCATTAATATTTTCTAAAAAAAAAAAAAATTCTGTTGTTGGCACATGCAAAGCTTAGTACCGAGGCGGTGATGACTGCAGTGTGTTTGAGAACCACTGTTCTACAATATAATGTAGAGTTAAAGTCTCCACTGAACTAAATTGGCTAACAATGTCAGACTTTAGAACACAGTACAAATACGAAGCACAGACTCTGAAAAAAAATAAACAAAAATGAGAACATTGGCTGTTAAGTTATTTTCAGGAAATAAGTGACGTGGCTAGGCTGAATGAATCCATTTATTTTAGTTACTCGCGTGTTTATAGACACCAGCTGTGCCTATTTCAGAATCCCCTGCAGGGTGATGAAAACAAACAAACAACTTCTCATTTTAACAGAGACAGATGTTTATAAGATCGACATGGTGGGTGGCATAAAACCCATCTTATCAATGTTCCGGTCAGTGGTGCAAAGCGAAGGGATTTCCAATCAGTTGTAACTTTTCGAGCTTTGCTAATGGCGGCTGTAGTCGTGGTTCTGCCGAGGAGGGGCAGAGAGAGGAAGAGCAACGTCCTAACATATAAGCAACTTGGAGAGATACTTAAAAAGCTCTTGTTCTTCCTTCCTCCCGTTCCCTCCCTTCTAACGCGTCAGGTCTCAAGCATCCACCTCTTACTCATTAGCAGCTGCTGCCCATCGCTCAACAGCCCAAACTGTTTACCCTGTCCTGTCATGACAGTGTCTAGCACTCAGTTATCAAGTCCTGCCCTCGACAGGGACTGACAGTCTTGATGAGTTTCCAAAGACACAGATTAAGCAGCTACGTGCAGGAAGGAGAAAAAAAAAAGTAGGGCAGCTAATTAGCTGTGCCTCTCAGGACCATGCGAGTTGACTGTTTTTCACCTTGACAGGGAAATTCCATAAATGACAGGAATGTGGTTGGATCTGGAATATTTAATGAGAGTGGGAGGAAAATACAAGTCAACCTAAAATAGAGAAAATTGAAGAAAGAGACGGCTTGCCCAGGAAAGGTTACTATGGAACCCGTGTGACTAGTGTAATTTGCAGATTTTGTTTTGACATGTGCACTTTCTTAAAATGACTTATCTACACAGGTGTTACCACTCAAGGAGGGGACTTTTTTCCCAATGTGTACTAATGCAACATAAAGTCTGCATTAATGTTTGTGGTAAATCGGAGTTGAATCCACTTATCTATTGTGGCAGCATATATTGCTGCGTTTCAATAACGGGAAAATTTCCTGAAACCAGGAATATATATATATATATATATATATATATATATATATATATATATATATATATATATATATATATATATATGAAAACAGTTTGTCTCTCTACGTAATTCATATTCTCCTATCAGAGCTCACCATCAAGCAAACACCTCCCCCCAGCTGATGCACCCGCTGTGAGTCGTGCTAGCATCTCTGACTTTAGAGGAGGAAGGTGGAGGAGCAAGTAGACGGCAGCCCCAGTATCGGCTCGAACAGGAGGCAGTCACCGCAGAAGCCGCGGAGCTCGAATATTCAATATTCATCGTAACACTAACTTCACAGCAGTTACTGACAAGGGGAGCTGATGGTGGTCTAAGATGCATGAAGGTTCAACTCACTCCCGAAGGATGAGAGACTCACAGAAGAGTGGCTGAAGTTAATTTATGAGGACTTTACTGACTGTTTCCTTGAACGTGGGGGAATTCAAGTCGGGGGTTTTCGAACAAACGGATAAAAAGAAAAACTTCTGCAGCAACGGGTACGGGTAATGACGTTGTGGCGACCACAATGTCATTACCCCTACATTTATTTCATTTCTAAATGCCAGCTCTCTGTCGCAGTTACCACGGTGAAGAGTTGGCAGCCAGCTGCATAACGTTCCAGTGTCACGGCTGTGCGGTGGAGCTGGCTCCCAGGTGCATAAGAGCTGTTCCGCCCTCTCTGTGGCTGTTTACTTCAGTCCCACTGTGTTGAATTGTGGCGCCAGGTTAAAGCCTTTGGTCAGCTTGGCCTCGCATGTCCAACAGCATGCAACGCAAACACTTCAGCAAGCCTTAAAAACCATAATAATGGATTTGTAATGGAGTGTTGCGCCGAGAAGGGAGGCGTGGATGGAGGGAGAAAGTGGTGTGGGAGGGCCGCTTTTGACCGGTTTTTCAAATAGGGTTGTATCAATCAGAGCATTCAACCCTTTTACTGAGGACGGACATCTGGCCTGACAACAAACTGACGTTATTTTTTATGACATTTTGTTGGAGATAAAAATAATATCAACTACATAAAATGGTTTATACGGTGATGTCATGGCACCTTTTAGTCCACTTTCATTCCCGTTCCGATGCTAGATACTTACATGCATTCGGCTGCTGCCATGTTGCTGGCTGATTTGTGAACCAAGTAAACAGTTGTACCTAATAAAGTGTCTGGTGAAAGTAAAGGGTTCTAACACATTTTTTATATAAATATTTATTTAGTAAGACCTTCAATTGTTATGATTTAATTTTGACTACTGGCATCTTGGTCTAGTTACGGCCAGAACAATTTTTTATTATTCTGTGTGACATGAGTAAATCTTTTTCCCTTTGGTTGGTGGTTGTTCAGTTTTAATATTTAATAGATATTTGTACCATACTTCCAGGGAAGTTTCCCTGGAAGTTGATTGAACATGTTGCACGTTCAATCAACATTTTATCCGACCCTAAATTTGTTTTTTGTTTTTTTTCTTCCTTTGACCCAGATATGCTTGTCATTTTGTTAAGGGTGTCAAACTTTATATGTGAAAACCTTTTCTTAAAAATGAAGGGTACAAGACAAAAACAGGGTTCTGAGAAATCCATCATTCTTTAGCTGATCCATCAGAATTTTGTCAAATTCTGATCAGAAATGTTCTCAGAAGAACGGAGGCTGTCAGGAAGCTTCTAAACAACAAGATGACATTTGGAAATTACACAAAAAGCACCACTGATGATCAACAGTGAAAAGGATTATGGGTTGGTAAATACATACTTTACATTTCTTTCTCAAACTGTGATCAACAAACTGGTTCAAGATAGAGGCACACCAGGGCAACTGTATGGCTTTCTGCAAAACATGGTTTGGTGTAATAAATGGATATAAAATCATACATACTGCAGGTTTTCTTACATCATGCAACTACATCTGAGAAGTGTCTGGTTGGAAATAAATCCATATTAAAGCATGCAATGATACCCCCAAATGTGGTCAATCATGTACAAGTCCCTGGATAATGAATCCAATAAAAGGAGGCTACCGTCTTGGGCTGGCCTACCAATCCAAAGACCCGTAGAAAAGTGATTCTCTTGTAGGTGAAAGGTTGCACTATAACGCTTCTGCACTTCGTTTCTGTTTCAAAATGTCATGTTAAAAACTTATGGTTGCTTTTTGAGGCGGTACTGTCGTATATTCAGCGTAATTCTCATGCAATATGAGGCAAAACATGAAACAACAGGCATACACTCGCTTCAAAAATCTGCAGTCTCTACACAGTAATCCTCAATTTTGCAACATTTGATAGGGAGTCCCCAGCTCCCTTCCTGTGCCTTTCAGTGGATACGGAGGAAGAACATGCAATGTATTGCAGACATGGTTTATGTCCTGCTGATAGAAGGCTCTCTCTTCACTGAGCTCAGGTGTCGTATCCTTCGTGCCCTCTCCCTTCTGTCTCCTCTCATGCTTACGCCCCTCAGTGGGAGTATTAGACTGTACGCATTTCAACATGTCACTCTGGCTTCCATTAAGTGTTGTATGGTCCTGAATATATACAGTTTTGCTGTTGCAAGTTTCCAAAAAAAAAAGTGAGTTCATGTACATTTTTTGCTGCTTTTGGGGTCCCATGAAAAGTTGTAAAGGCAGTGAAGCAACAGAAGCGTTTGCCACTTGTAAATATGTGCTTGCAGAGGTTTTACCAAGTCTTTACTCTATTGCATTTTATAACTGAATGGGTCTCGTTCACCGCTCAGGCGCGGGGTTTTGCATTGTTGGGCTATACATCACGGTGAAAGGTTTGTCACTTCTTTAGCATAATGTGATGGCGGGTTATGTGTATTATAGAGCTGAAAGAAGGAGAGAGGGATATGTTATAGAAACTGCACTGTTTGTCATGCCGGGATTTATCCGTAAGAGTTGCTAAAGAAGAAAGTAATATTTCAGTGAAGAGTTATGAGGGTGCTGTGTGTGCGCGCGTTTGTGTCTGTCACTGTATTGTTTAGAAATGTGTCATTGTGTGGCTGTTATTGCCGAGGCTGGTGCAGAGCACAGCACAGCTTAATATCTGTGTTTGACACAGAGGCCCATTAATAAGGGCCTGATCCGAGCCCAGTGACAGAACTGCTGACAGAGGAGGATCATGTGGAAGAATCATGCCCTGCTGAGGGAGCCTGGGTTGCAGGTAGACCCATTCTGCCTTCCCCAGGTGTCATTACGGATGCCGGGGAGGAAGCAAAGGAGGGGAGGGGCAACGCTGACATCTACATTAATCACCCCACCATACATCACGCACTACCTCCTCCCACCTCCAGCTCCTAATCATCCCCACGCCGAGACCCAAACTCAGTAAGGGGATATTCAGCCTTGAAAGATATCTAGCTAAGAGCTCCCTAAATACCACTCTGATCTGATCATGAGTGATGTTGGTACCTGAACCTCTGACCCACCACACAATTAAAAACACTTTTCTCCTTCTCCCTGAAGATACGCAAGAGAGGCTGTTGTGCTGAAGCTACATGTTTTGTCGCTGCCTGTCTGTGATTCATAGTTTGCGTCTGAATTGCGATGTGGTTACACGCAATTAAGATGCTACAAATGCCTCCATGGAAATGCGCCTTCTCGAAACCCCCAGAGTGCACGGCTGCTGTTGTTCACGCTCCTGATTGTCTCATAGATATCAAACTCTCCACTTGGGGATCCCTTATTGATCCTCAGCTGGGCTTTTATCTACGAGAGGAGCAACACTACACTTAGTGTTCACAGAGTTGCACCATAAACTGAGCCAACATGTGAGCGAGTTCCCAGTAATAGAAGAACAAATTACTTGAGTGAATTTACAGGGCTTTGCGATACCCCTTGAACTTCTTCACACAGTGTCTCTTTTTTTACAACAAAGTTCAATGTGTTTTATTGTGTGCTAGGTAATGAAGCATGGTATAGACACCCGACGATGCAGATGTTTCTATTAAAAATGGCAGTAATGATATAATTTGGGACAAATCCACACGTTCCTCCTTCTCTCTCTCTTCAGCTATTGCCTTGGTTATTGTCTTCTGTGTCAGTGAGGAGCATACAGTCCAGTGAGAGTCCTTCCAACAGGCATCTTATTGGCATGCAAAGTGCAAATTTCTAACAGCGGGGCTTTTCCAGCCAAGGAATGTTGCATTCAAAGTAATCCTTTGCAATATTAAAATTGCCCAAACTGATAATACGGTTCTGATTTATTTGCAGAATATTGCGTAGCATTTAGTTCGATCAACTTGTCTATGATATCAATGTTTTTCACAAATACAAATCTGAATAGAGTGGTGTGCAATTCTATTCTGCCTCCTTTACTCTGATACCGTTATATAAAAATCAGTGTTGCCCATCAGGGTAAATAAAGTGAATCTGTGTATCATTAAATCAATATTAAATACAGCTGTTCTCTGAAGGTCTCAGGTGTTTTGTTAGAGAACAAAAAGCATCATGAAGTCTAAGGAACACAGCAAAAATGGCAGTTGTGGGGAACATTAGGAGTTCTGGTCAGATAAGACCAATCTGTTTGGCATGCATTTTAAACAATACGTTTAGGGGTTAACTAACACTGCTGGGGTGGTGGGCGCACCATGCTGTGGGAATGCATTTTTTTATTAGCAAGAACAGAAAATAGTCAGAGTTGATGGGAAAAAGGTTGGAGTTAAATCCTGGGCAGTCATAGAGTAGAACCTGTAAGAGGGTGCAATTGACTTGAAAATGAGGGGGAGCTTCCCTTTGCCTTAGAACAACAGCAAACATGAAGCTACATCTGGATCATATTCCTGTGTTAGAACAGCTCAATGAATAGTTGAGGATTTTTTAGTACACTTGAAACGGTATGCTCACATTTCCCTATCCGGTTTGACTAAACTTGAGCTATTTTGCAATAACAAATCAAAAATAAAATATCAGCTACTGTTTTAGTCTACATGTCTGGTCAAGACACGTCCAAAAAGACTTGCACATGTGCGTACCACACCATCTTTATTTGTAAAAGAAAAGAAAAATAAACAAAAAAATACCTTTTTTTTCACTTCATCTTAATGCACTAATTTGTGTTGGTCTGGGACATTTAATCTCAGATTACATGTGTCAAAATATTTAAAAAGGTAAAGCGGTATTAGTCCATTTGCAAGGCATTGTGGATTAGAATGGATGTGGGGCAGCAGAACAATGTCCGCAATGAGTGACTTAACCCCTGAACTATCAGTGAGCAGGTGTTTGGAGAATAACTGAAGACCAAATAATTGCGTATTAGTTTTGATCCAATTAAAAAGACATACATGGACAGAAATGAGACAGTAATTGTGACATAATGCAATTAGGTGATAAGAAATGCTCTCTTTTAACAAAAGAAGTAGTAAAAACACTTTTCCTAAATGTTTTTAACCCTATTTGGCCACAGCGTTTCATTCTTTCCAAACCGGCACACTGGCTTTGCTTTCCCTTCAGCGACATCCCGTTCACTTGTTCTTTTGTTTTGTTTGCACTTCATCTGCATGCACGCAGTTTTAAAATTGAAGCGACAAATCAACACTGAAAAACCTGTGTGACAGTAATATTGTAAATGCAGCGCTAATAAAAGATTTGTGATCTTTTTTTTTTCCTCAGCAGTGGAATGAAGCATAAGCTCATATCATGGTGTCCATGAGTTATCAGCCCCATTGCTTAGCCCCTTCCATCTCATATTTTATGTAACGTGTCGGGTCCTGAATAAACACAGCCTGCAGTTTAATTAAAATAAATCCACTTTGAGCTGATATTTAGAAACCCGAGGAATATCACAGCCTCTGCAACAGATAGTGATTGAGAGTGGGGAATAAAAGGCTGAGCTTGAGGGAGAATTACACTCTACATCCTTTTCCACCAATGAGGCTTCTATTGTTTATGTTTGAAGTGGCGTTTTCTTCTTCGTAAACGACTTCTCTCCAATTCCCAAATTTTTTTTTTCTTTCTGTTTTATTTGCCTTGATCCTTCAGCCACACTGATGACACAATAAATCCCTGCTTGGCTCTTTATGTTTGCGCTCATGGCCACATGCATATGCTAGAATCTAGGACACCACGGAGACACTAAGAAGACAGCATTTGCATGCCGCTTGCAAACGTATTAAAATATGAAGACAAATCACTGAGCCTGGCCAGCTGACAGCAACAGCCTGTGGTGAGAGCAAGCAAGAAAACCTGCAACACGTTGCCGCTCCTGGAAAGGGCCTTTTTTTTCCAGGGCAAGCATTGACATGTAGCTCAACAAACAAACAAATGGAAAAAAGCCATGAGCAGTCAAAGCTATTATTAAAGGTGATAGAAGTGTTTCCCTCTGCCAAAGCCATTTTGTCATGGTCTTAGCCCGCGTACTTTGTTATACGGAGAGCTGCGTGTTCAAAGATATCTTCAGAAGACATAGTCTGGACTTTGTTGTGCGAATATCTTTGATGTAAATCATAAAAGTGGAAATCTAAGTCTTTTAGTTCACATTCCGGAAGGTTTTGAGGCTGCCTGGATATAAATCAAATGTTTAGCAAGTCAGTACTTGCAATTTTATAATTTTAAGATTATGTTGTTTTTTTAAACAATTTTCAGTGAATTAGCTTTAAAAACTCTTTATGGGAATTACTTTATGGGAATTAAAATAGGACCTTTTTGGAAACATTTTCGGTCCAAATGACAATTACCCTTCATGGATTAATGTAAATCAGAGTTCATCTGCCCACCACACAGATTTAAAGTGCTTCGTAACTCCTAAACATTGTCAATTTTTTTTCAAGTTGCAACCACAAACTTCATTGCCTTTTTTGGAGGATCCTATATCACATACCAACAAAAAGCAGTGCATTCTTCTTAGAAAAATATCCTAAGTTTCTGTCTTCCCATCAACTCTCATCTATTTTCCCATCCCTGTAAGAGAAAGGCTTCTCCTCAACATGATGCTGCCATCTTTATCACTGCAGGGTGGATCTGTTCAGGCTTGTTTGCTGTTAGTTTTCCTCCATAGATGGTGTTCCATGTGCCCCCTCTCAAGTGGGGTTTAGAGGTACATGGCGAATAGTTATTTAGTAGACTGATTCTCCCACCTGAGTTGTTGAGCTGTGCAACTCCTCCAGAGTTACCAAAGTTCTCTAGGATGCTTTGCTGATTAATGTTCTTACTCAGCCTGTGTGTTCAGGTGGAGCATTACATTGGCAGGTTTGCAGTTGTGCCATACTTTTTTACATTTTCACTTGTTGAATTGAATAGTGCTCCATGTGATGTTAAAAGCTCAAACCTCTCCACAACTAAATCCCTTACCTGTTTGGCGTGCTCCTTGGTCTTCATGGTGTTCTTTTTTCAATAATGTTCCCTAACACACCTCTGAGGCCTTCACAAACAGCTGGGTTAGGCTTGAAATTGAACTATGGACATATTATGTTTAATAATTATTTGAATGACTTTTAGGGTAGTTTGTTTCATTTAATTTTTTTCAGGTGTATCAGAGTAAAGTCACCAGAATATGCACACAGTTTTGTGTTGGTCAGTTCCATAAAATCCAAACAGAATACCCTTAGGTTTGTGGTCATAATATGGCAAAATATGAAGAGGGCAGTACGAACACTTTTGAAAAGCAATGTATTTTTCTCTGAGACATTCAACAGAATTTAATTCAGCAGCTGAACATACAGCAGCAGAATCCATGCATTGCCACAGGCCTCTGGCATAAATTGCAGCGCCGTTCGGAATATCACTGTTGGGTTTGCATATATCCTCTCGTTTTATGTCTCCTGATAGGGCTACATGGAAAAACGCAGTGAGTAAAAGTTGTTATAACAGATACCAGTAGGGGGAGCTCGCGGCTTATAGCTAACAATTCAGTAAAATGCCTTGCAAAAGATCATGTGGAGGGTTGCTGGGCAGTAGTTCGCACCACATAACACAAACCTACCCCACCCTCCGACTCTGAACATCAACATATTGAATCTGGATTTTTTTTTTATGTTCAAACTTAATGTTGGAATTAATCCATGATTAAACGTTGGACTGCAGTGGTGTGGATTTGCTCTTGCTGCGTTTGCTGTTTATCTATCTGTAGACTTTCTTCTTAAAAAAGAGAGACAGAGAGAGACAGCAAGAGACATCTTTGAATTTATTGTTGGTATGCAGAGCCGCATCTCTCCTCATCTTGCAGGGGCTCGGTCAATCAAGCCATTGATTTCTGACAAAGATCATATTTACAATTCTGCATCAGCATCTCCACACATTAACACTCGCATGTAAAGCAGCTTCTGATTCCTCAATAAATTTAGTCTTGAGTCTATTGATTGAGAATTTATCACTTTCTCAAAGAAGAGATTACGTTTCAATATTCAAAAGGATTTTTCTCCCGGTGTTAAGGTGTCTTTTACCTGTTACAAATGTTGGACCATAGGAGTCTGTTGCCACGCTGCTTGTTTTTTTCTCCAATCCCAGTGCTATCTTTGGAAGGTAAACAATGCTTTGTATGTAGAACTAGATGATTCAAAAATAACATATTTTAATAATTTGTCCTACCAATTAGTTCCTAGAATATGATATTTTATTTGTGCCACAGTTGGGAAATTCCATGTATAACTGCAGCCAAATGATTGTCCAGTAGAAGCTCATAAAACATTATTATTATTATTAGTAGTAGTAGTAGTAGTAGTAGTAGTAGTAGTAGTAGTAGTTTGGACTTATTTCCACAGGGATCCAACCTCTCCGATACTTTTAATCCCTTCTACGTTGCTACACCCACTCTCTGGTACCGGTCCGTGTTCGCTGGCTGCCTGCTTGTGTGTTGGGATGTGAGAGACCATCCGTGCGCTCCTAGCGGCCGCACTGTCCAAACCAAAACGCGCGGAGAGAGAGCGAGAGAGAGAGGGGGAGAGACGTTGAAGGGAGGATGTTGAACTGTAGTGTGACTGTACATTTATAGAGCCTTTATTCCTGGCTATGCACATGGGGCTTTTGAAAGCCGGATCTCTTGAGAATGCAACAACTTTTTTTGGGAAACGCGTGAAAGTTGAAGGCGGGTTTCCTGGTTGTTCATTGAGCGGAGACACCATCGCTGAAGACTTGAAATGTGCCTGAGACGCTTCTGAAGGAAAGCAAAGACCTGCATAGAAGTGCAGAGCCCGCGCGTACAGGTTTTTTTTTTTCAGTCTAGACTTTAATTCCTGTCCTGGAAGATTTGGAAAAGCTCCGGCTTGTTACAGCAGATCTTGCGGATGAACTCACCGGGCAAACTGGGATAATATTTCTCATAGAGCCGAGAGTTTGGATTCTAGGTTTGGCTGGATGAGCAGCTCCGGGTGAACTACTGTTAAATGGATCTTCTGTGTTTGGACACTTAAACTGGCTTTTGTCAGTGAGTAGGGCAGTATTAGGAGCTGTCCATCACTCCCAGCACCGCGAAGCGGACTTGTGCGCAATCTTCTCGCATATTTCCCCGCAGTGAATTAGAGGATTTGCGCGTCCGCTGTGGATGTTTTAATATGCAAGGATGGGTCCGCTAGCGTTCATCCTCGTTAGTGGATTACTGTACTTTCCAGCTGATGGTAAGTTCTTGGAAATGTGTTATGTAAAATGTAATCATCTTCAATAGATGACTCTGACATTGGCAACTCACATGCGCATTATTTTAGCCAGTTTGGATACCAAACTGTGCCCACTACCTTTATAAATGCTATTTTGATTTGGGTTAATCATTTAATGTGAAAGTCTCTATTCTGGCCAACCTCTCGGAGTGATGGTTTTAATTTGTTGGGATAATAGTTTTGCATTTTTATGCTTAAAAGATAAAATGAAAAGGCAGTTCAGCTCAACAGATCACTCCCACTGTAACTGAGGAGTTTTGTTCTGTTGCTTGCAATGGTTTTGACCCTCTATATGCATTACCTCCCAGCCCCTGTATGGTACATTGAAGATTAATTTGCACCTAATAAGGACAGAATAACTCGAGATGGACCAATCAAACGCCCAGCTGTTGCAATCGGACACATTTTCCTTTGATTGGTTAAAATCTGTTAAATAATGAACAATCTGATTGTTTTTTTATTATTATAATTATTTTTTAATTATTATTTTGTACTTTGTACTACTATGTACATTAAACAACTCAACCTGTAGCACATTATGTTTTTTTAACAGTGCTTATTGGAGGGGGGACTCATAACAAAATGAAAATGGAAATCTGCAGGTTAGATCTCAAAGAAAATCTGGAAATTCTTGTTGGCCAAGAAAATAACTCTAAACTTTTTTTTTTGTTCACAAGACTATATGATGTAGTCAGTTTTAGAGCAGATAGCATAAACTAAATGTATACAACCCAAAGGAAATTTAGTAATTTTGTAATTTTTCAAATTTTTGGACTTGCTTATTGAACTCTGCAGCATCTACAGTTTTTCTGATGCATTTCTGGGTTATTTTTGCCTCAAGGACTCAGAACTGTAGATCTTAAATCTTAGCAGAAATTGGCTTGAACCAAAGATAAAAATGTATTTCCAAGAGTTATATCCATGTTAAAAATCATTGTGTGATGATGATGTGAAACTCAAAAGAGTTTTATTTTCAATAAAGTGTATAATTTTCTTTTCATTCACCAAGTGCAAAATCGGCATCCTTACATCTTTGTGAGGTTCCTTGGGATTCAGTGGCCTACAAAAGACCTTGTTTAATGGGGAGAAATTTCTATAAAAAAGCTTAATTTACAAAGTTAATGTGGTGACTCACCAAAGTCATCAAAGTAGGCCAGTGCAAATTATGAAAAATTGTTGCAAATTAGTAAAATTGTGATTTGAACTGGTTTATCAAAATCGGGGCTAGTCTTTAAAAAATTGCATGCTGAGACATTAAATCAACAGGCGTGGTGTGATGATTTGCTTTTAATTGTCTGTACTTCGTAGCTGAAGAATGTTTTTTGTTGTCAGTAAATGCAAGAGTCGGCAAAGTCCTACGTTTTTTCCTTTTGCACATCAACCCCTGTTTTTATTCGTCACAGCTGCAAGTTTTGTTTCAGAGCCGTTTTTCTTTAGTGTTCATGCCTTCTGCATTTACCAGTATTCTTTTCTTTGTTTTTTTTTTCTCTTTACATTGCATCTTTTCATGTCCTTGGCCAAACCCACTGGTTGCTAGGCACAGGCTTGTCAAAAGGAAAAGGGTTCACCGTTTCTCCAAAGCCATGGATCTTCCCAATCATTTGCCTGTCGCCCTCCTTCCCACTCCACCTTACTCTCCATCTACATCCAAATAAAACTCACTCTTCCCCCAGCTTTTAAGGGGTGATTCGATGGTCTTAGGAGAGGGAGGAGCTTCTTCAACGAGTCCACTTGGACGTACAAAAAGGGCTGGAGTTGTATTCACTGGGTGCCAAAGTCCAACAATGGCAGGCCTAGTAAATGTCATTAGTTGCTGTTTAGTGTTCTGTGATTAATACTGCCAGTGTGGAGAAGAGAAAAGTTGATGGTGAAAGAGGCTGAAAGAAGAAACAGAGTTAATCTTGAATGCTGTGGCAAGGGTGGATTTATGGTGTAAAGTTGTTGCAACTGTACTACAACACTCAGCAGCTGCATGGTTATCTGTGCTGGATTATAACATGCTTTTCAATGCAGACCCCCACTACTGATCTTATGCTGTTAATAGATCTCTTGCATGCTTGTGTCTGATGTCGGAGGTGGTGACATCACATCATTCATTCTGGGTGCTGAAAGGTAGTACAACTTAGATCTGTCAACGAGAAGACCACTCGGGAATGGGCACATGGTGAGCAGCACCCGATCTGCCAGCAGGATTGTGGTTTCTCTAATGCTGACTCAAGAAAAACTCAAACTGGAGTGTGAGCAGGAAAAAAGGAAAGAGAATTGGTTGGGTGGGTGGGTGGGGGGTGGATGAGGGTAATGAAATCTTAAAATTGAGAAAAGAGTTGTCTAACAATACCTTCTTAGTCTGGGAAATGGCAACGATGATGTTTTATTGTGATAGGACACGGGAGACTAACTGCTCAGTTGATGGTCATGATTAAATGGGAGAGGTTTAAAGCACTGGCCTATAATGAAAAGTAATCCCAGATTAAAGTAGTCTAGGTGAGTGATGAGGAAGGCTGAGGTCACTGTGTAAGAGCCACTGCGATGTCTCGCCCCAAATGTGATTGTTCTGCTTGAGCTGGCAGCGTTTAAGCAGTGTTATTGTAATTGTGGTTCATTGTTGGAATGGGGCTACTGTAATGATGAACCTTCATCTGGGATTTGAGGGACACTACTCTCTACTGTCTCCCGCTGTCTCATCACTGTCAAACAAGTCATATTCCACAGCCCCCAACATGCTATAATTATTTATTCTGTGATTATCATCAAAAATTAGTTACTAGATTGAGACTCAGCAGCAGTGATTATAACAGGAAGGGAGTTAGGGGGAAAAAGGGCATAGGGAGGAGGATGAGCGCATTGAAATCCTTGTATATTCAGACGATCAGTTTTGCTTGACCGGTGTTTGCCAACTCCTAAAGCCTGGTTTATGCTTGACACATGTGCGAGGTCTGCACGGCCATATTACGTCATTTTAGCTACAACACCCTTCCTCTCAGCTAGGAAGATCAACAAAGATGGACAAATTGGTAACTATTCCTGGAGAGAAATCGCTGTCACTCTTGGAAGAAAGGAAGAGGCTGTAAAATGTTGGAAACAACTTTGTTTTCTACATGTGATGGAGTGTGGTACGCTTGGTGTAGGAGAGAATAGTGTCCCTTTGGAGGAAAAGCTGCATGGAGCATAAATGCTGCAGACGTGATGGCCAGATCTCTCAAACGTATGCGCGTCAAGCATAAACTGGCCTTTAGATTTGAGAGAAAAGTTGGGCTACTCTTGGAATCATGTTTCAACAGCCATCACCCCACTCCTTTAAGAAACAACAGTAAAAGTTTTTTTGAGTTTGGCACACATATATATATATATTATATTCTGTGACTATACAAAGGCTTTTTACCTTGTATTAAATGCATGAAGTGAAGCATGTCTCACACAAGTGCTAGCTAATTTTGACTTCATATGGTATAGTTGATCTAAGTTATTATGATGGGTCATAGATACAAAAGTGTGCATGTGCTTTAACCTTGATGCCCTATGTTTGAGACTCTAAGTTTGAAAAATAGAAAGGAAGTACTTCTTTAAATGTTCTGTTGAAAGAGTCAACTAATAAAGGCTGTTAACCGGACGGCAACACTCCAATATAAGTCCAATTAAGCTTCCACCACTAACATCTCTAAAGTTGCCGTCTGCTTTGGACCTTATTGAGCTATTTAATTTTTTCTTAATTTATCTGGACTGCTTTTGATCATTCCTAGTTCAAACTCCAAAATAGTTCTTAACAAAATTAACTTTTGGTACTTTGAGTTTAAAGATGTAAGTGTAACCTATTATTATGAAACCCAAATGCAAAGGTGCTTTAACTTGGCACCCTGTGTCTATCATTGAGAATCTTATTTCGTAGCATAAAAGGAAACTTTTCCATGTTGTGTTGACGCTATGCTAATAAAGATGTCTTGATGGCTTAAATCCCTCGATTACATTAACACTGAACAAGCTTCCACTATTTTTTTGATAATTTATATGCCGTTATTGTGGGTATTTGGGTAAAGAAAACGGTTAAAGATGAGAAATAAATTGTTTGTTAGCATTGTGAGAATACTTCGACTTGCTAAGCATTAGCTGTTAAAGATTTTTTTGGTCATCACCTGATTCGGACCTTTATATTAAGAATAAAATCAGTATAGGGCTATTTTACAATCATTTAATGAGTCTAGACTCCGTTTAATGAGCAGTTCAGAAACAAAAATTATTAGACCAATCAGAGATTCTTTAAAATAGATTTCTAGATTCATGAAGCCTTTATATTATTTGTGAAAAGAGAAAATAAACATTGTCAGTGTTTTTTTGGATTTAAGACCACCTTAAAATGGAGCGTATGCCTACTTTATATGGACTAAAACTAGGACTGGTTAAATCTACACTTATTACAGATTTTTAAACCACAGGTTCTTTGTGAAACCTTAACTCCACTTGTGCCTACACAAAAAAAAAAAAAAAATCCCTGAAATTTTTCCTGTTTTAAAATCTTGTTCTTGTGAACCCAGTATTGTTATCGTCTTGTCTCCTGAGCTAGATGTATTATTGCACCCCTAGAGCTCACAGATCATTCACTTTATCCCTTTGCAGACTTCATGCGTATAACAAAATGTCAGCCACAGACAATGCACTTGGTTGGTTTTTCTGTAAGGCAGCAGAATGCAGTGAAGGTAATACGGCTAATTTATTGAACCTCATTCATGCATAGCAGTGACATTTACAGAGCAGAAAGTTACATAATAAGTTAATGCATTTGCCTAAACAAAAAAGCAAGCAATTACTACTGAACCGAATAGATGTTTACTGAAAATTGGTAGAGGGCATGTTTCCTTGTATGACTTGTGCATTCTCGAACTTCTTAACCCCATCTTCTTCATGTGTACATTTACTGTCTTTGTGCCAGCATCTATCCATGAGGGTGGAATTCAAACACTGAGGCAGTTGTTGTACACCTGTGCTGGCTGTGTATAACAGGGGGGTTTGCAGAGGTAGGGGTCGGGGGAGGAGTAACATGATGAATTGAGCATGCTGACTGTGAGTAAAGGCGGATTGTAAGTGCCTTCACCTGTCTCACACACCTGAACTTCAAGAATACACATCTGTCCTTTCCCCTGTGGGGTCCAACGGCCGGAGATACAATCCCCTTTCTGTTCCGTAAATGTCTTTGTTTCCCAAACAGCCGATTAAGAACCAGGCCAACAGAAAATGCTCTTCTAATTATTGTTTTATAATCCTTTATGAGATGATGATGGTGAAAGGAGCTTTGCTGAGCAGCAGTGAATACTCCAGTAGCGTTTGTGACCCAAACTTACTCAGGGTTGGTTAGATAACTCAGTCATCATGTGGTATTGATGAATAATCATATATATGCAAAACCGAATGATCATAAATGCATGAATGATAGGAAGTCCGATGGGAAAGGGAAAACATGTTTGCCTTATCAGTGTTTTCATGTTGCACGCTAGGAAATGTTGTCTTGGGAAGCATCTGTTTACTGTGTCCAGTTGCTCTCAGCTTGCTCTGTGTTTGACTGCCTCAAAGCGGCCCTCAGATAAGGTGGAAGGGATGTCAAGGTTCAATGACTCACAGAAGTACACAACAGATACTACATGCTCATGGGTACAAGCCCACACACTAGGACTGAATACACAGAGAAACATCTCTGTTGATACAAGCCGACATAAAGAGGTTTCTTTAACTGATCTACGCAAATAAATGAAAATACTCTACCAGCCTTTTTCTCTTTGTCTTTGCAGTCAATAACATATTTCATTGTTTATGGTCAAGAGTTTTGGGAGAGTTTAACTGATCTTGCCAGTTTCTTGAATAAGGTGAATGCCACTGACAAAAATGCATTAGCTGTCTGTCAGTGTGAAATGCCTGAAGATGGACAGCTGGAGTGTGACACTTTAGAACACATCCATCAGACACAGCACCAGACCAAATGCAGCTGCAGCAGAGCAGTTTGAAGTAGTAAGTCCACAGAATAAGGATCTTGTTCTGCCACCTTCAACCCAGTTCCATATGTTGATGTACAACTTTAATACTTTAGATGGTGCAGTGTCTTTGATCTGTCCTTGCAAAATTGCTTTGTAGACTGGGTGTTAGGAGAGCGGCAAGTATTAAATACATAACTTCCCATACTCTTCACAATTGTGCACTACTTTTTGTTGGTCTGACATATTAAAACCCAATTATATACAATGCAGTTTGTGGTTTTAATGAGGAAAAATAGTTGAAGAAATAGTAATACTTTTCTGAGGCATTAAAGAGAACAGCTCAGGTCCTAAAGATTCAGGCCAAGTATCCTGATCTCACTTTTTCCTCTTTTATATTCACTGTAATTAAAATCATAGAAGAGTGTAGGAGCTAAATGATCGTTTTTATGTGTCCCTAATGCCAGTCACATGGTACCTCACTTCTTTTGCAAACCATGCCTCTATGACCATGGCAAATCTTCTTATAACTGTAAATAATGATTCCCTATAAAAGCGGCATTGTGGTAAAAGTCTGTGTGGAAAGGGGCATTGGCCAAGAGTCACAACTTTTGTTCAGGTTTGAAAACATAAAGCAGTCATACCCTTGAATATTTTACTTTCCTGGTTCAATTCCAAGGAGGTGGTGCCTTTTTGTTCCATTTTTAGTGTTCTGGTGACATATATAGTTTTAGAATGATGTATATCTGTGAATGTTTTTAGAACTTTGTAAATGATAACAAGTTCTATATTATGCAGGCATGATTTTCTGGGTCTGAGTTAAGTGAATAAGCTCTTTAAGCACTTATTGCTGTCACCCTTGGCCCTATGGTCCAAAGGAAACCACACAATGTGTCTTGCAGTATAAAAATGTAATATATCTCATCTTGATGCACTATGGTGCTCCTTAAAACAATAGAAAAAAATCACTGCAGGGTATGAGGGCCATTTGATTACCCCCGCTCTGCTCTGTGAGTCCATCACCTGGATGGATTGTGCTTGCAGCTCCTATTCGTCACGTTCATATTGTTTGGCTTGGGGATTGCTGGAGCGACAGAAGGGTGTTGACTGCAGGGACACAGTAACATGCTCACAACAGGTCAGCATGCTCGCAGCGCCTCCAATTATCACCCTTCAACGCAGAGTATCAAGGACACCACAAGGCCTTTTTCTCCTCCATCACAGCAATAATATACTTATTTATTTCTCTTCATTCAATTTGCAGTGGCAGCTTAGGCAATACAGGTAAAGAGATTAAAATGCTTGAGGAGGAATTGGCTGATACCTTACATTTTATGCATTTACCTGCGTACAAAATGTTGGAACGTACCTGCACTTGAAAATAACCTGATTTTGGGAACACCATTGTTCATATTATGTTTATATCTCACACAGACAGGTGCATCCATAATCCAAGAAACACATTTAAAACCGCCAACCAGTGATGACATTATATTTGGAACATCAAACTCAGACATCAGTATATGACACAGTGTCCACCCAAGATAAAAGGAAAAGCAGCAGAGTCACCAGTTTGGATTTGAGCTTATATAGTGATGTATCTATATGGTAGGAGGGTGTCAGGAGAAATGTTGTCTGAGAGCAGAAGCTTATTATGGGCATTATAAGCTTATTGCTTCTGCCAAATACAGCCTTTTTCAGACTGTTTTAATTTATGTTACATGGACATATACTGTCATTTATTATATACTTTTGTGTCTGAAATAAATAAATACCTATCAACCTATTAAGCTTGGAGACATAATAAACAGCACCCTACAGGTGGTTTGAAAGCATTTCTACAGTTTGTCAATAATTTATCACTTTGGCAAATGATTGCTTGTGACAAAAAAACGTAATTGGAAACCCAAAATTCTAGCAGCATTCTATGTTCTGCCCAGGTTCTTACCAGTATTTTTATTCCTATGTGCTCAGACATGTGTCAACATGCTCGTCCCAACAACTGTACTACTGTATCAAGGTGTTTTATGGTATGTATTAAGACACCTTGATACTTGCAATCATTGTGCAACATTACTTGTGACTATCTGTCACACCACTCAAAATCTACAAATCTGTCTGCAGTTGGTTTACTCACAACAGGTCATGTGGTAGCACTAGTCTGGCTGTTGATTTCATGCTCAATTAATTAGTTGAAGGCAAAGCTGGCATGATTTTCTTTTGTGTTCTTCATTTCCTTGTTTTTTTATATGTTGTAATATACTTTGCCATATACATTTGTTAATTTTACCATTAGGGTTTTTGTCACGTTAGTTCATTACTTTGTGTTTACTGTCTTAGTTTATTCTTGTGTTCTGTTCGATGTAGAATTGGATGTATTTATTTTGAAACTCTTAATCTGTCACCTTGGTTAAGTAGTTTCTTCATGTCTTGGCTCAGCCCCATTGGTCTTGATTCTAGCTGGTTTCATTCTGCCTTAGTTGTTTCATATAATCACCTAGTTCACTCCACTTCATTATATGTCATTCTCCACTCTTCCCTCATTATATAAGCTTTCTGGTTGTCATTGTTCTTTGCTTGATCCTCCGGTTATACTGCCTGGTATACTACCCGTGCTCCTTGTCCTGTTCTCCTTGTTGATCCTTCTGTAAGACTTCCTATTTTGTTATTGAACTGTCACTATGCTCGTCCTATACTCCTGTCTACACTTTGGTCCTACTCCAAACTCAAACAACACGACAGAGGCATGAAAAGTGTTGTGTCCTCATTCCTTTTTAGTCAAATCTAATTTTAATATCACTAAACTACTTTGGAAAACACTAGAAACCCGGATTAAAATTTATGTATTTTTCATAATTTCAACATTTAAAGGTTTTATTGTTCTACAATTGAATATGAAGTTTCCAGCCAATGTGCAAAGCCGAAAACAAATGGATAAGCCAGTGCTGATCAAAAGGATCTGCAGAGAAAGAAATGGAGATGAAGAAGTTAAAGTGGTGCAGTGAGCTACATGCTCAAGTGGCCCCACCATCGGAAATCATTTAATCTGCATCAAATAGTTTAGAGGCCCTACCAGTAACCTGACAGGCTTACAGAACCATGGCTAATCTCCATACACTAATCAGACCATACAGAGAAAAGGCTGCACACTTTTCACATTCACTATAAGGAGATCTAAACTGTTTTAATGTCCTCTCTTTACACTTCAGCTTCCTGTCAACAATCTAATCTTTTTTTAAAAAGATATTGCTGCAAAAGAGATAGCCTCCTCTTTCCTGTTTAGAGTGACTGACACCAGGATGAGGACTGAAAATAAGAACAGCCTGTTAAAAACAAGGATGAAGCTTCTTGGAGCAGAAGCTAGGCAGACTGGCCCTTTGCAGCAAAATCAGATATTCAGTTTCCCACAGTTATCTATTTATATGTCCCATCTGTATCGGGGAAAGAGGGCAAATACACAGATGCAAAGTCAATATGACCCCCACCTTGTCACTGCCTGAAATACACTCAGCGTGGAATTCTATCTGATATTTGTTGGAGTCAAGCATGGATGCATTGAGAGGTTGAGAGGAGCTTGTAGAATTACCCCTGTGTTTGCTTTCAGAGTATAAATCTAAGCAGGAGAAGGGAGGGGCAGTATTCAGCGCACTGAGGTGGAACCGAGCCCATCATGTGAGCTTGATAGCTAACTAGCTCAAAGAAACGCTTTGCTATATTTCAGCACCAGATGAAATGGAAGACTCTGGTTTGCACCTGTGAACACATTTCATTCTTATTCCGCGTCGTCACTTTGAGCTTTGCCGGATCCTCTGGGGCTGGAATCCTGGGGTGACACCTCCCTGAGATGAGTGTCTGTCTGGTGTTGGGGGTTGTACTGGAGCTGCCACTGACAGCCTGGTGTAAAGAAGATGAATCCCGGGCGCAGAGCGTGCTGCTCGGAGGTGTCACAGTGCTCCAATGCTGAGGCGTGGACAACCCGGAACATCATTCTTTCACCACCCTCAGTTTCTCCCGCAGCTCTCTCACATTTCCTCTCTGATGACTTGACGAATATGACTCCGGTGCCGAAACACTGAGGGCATGCTGTAATAGGACACAGAGCAAGTGAAACAGATAGACACCAGGGGGCAAAGGTGGTGTTTCATTGGTGGAACATAATGAAATGGGAAGTTAAATGAACAGAACCAGAAGAAATGTTTATTTTATAAAAAACTACATGGGTCTAATACCTGCTGTTTCCAGGAATAACATAAAGTAGCGCATAGTTATAAGAGAAGGAAATAATAAATGGATGTCCAAAGTTTTACAAGTAAAAACATGAAGTGTGGAATACGTTTGTACTCTTACCCATTTACTTTTACATGAATAAATGAAATCCAGTGCAACCAGAATTGTTTAGAATTCACCTAATTAACAAATAAAGGTTTGTTTAAGTACACTGGTGAAGAAATAGCATCATGACGATTATGGAACAAAGTAGGGTTACATTTGTGGGGAAGTTTGAAGGAAGCTTACAACGCTGTTGAATTCATCATTTGGAAACTAAAAGACTATGGAAAAACTAACATGGCAAATGTTGAACCACAGTGATGACAGCATCATGCTGTGAGGATGCTTTTCTTCAGCAGGGACAGGGAAAGAGGGGTAGAGCTAAATCCAATTAATTCCTTGTTAAAAATATATTTGCGACTTATGTGAAGGTTTGACTTCCTGCAGTGCAACAACTAGAAAAATACAGCTAGAATTAGAATGCATTGGCTAGTATCGTAGCATCTTTATGTGTTGGAATGGCCCAGTCAAAGTCCAGACCTAAAGAAAATTTATGTTCTCAGACCCTCTCTTTTAAATGTTTATATTGACAGTGTACTATTTTTTAAAGAAGAATTTTAAGCTCCAATCGTGCAACTATAGATAGAAATTCCAAGCCTTTATTGTACTTGGGGCATAAATGCGATTCTAAAAATGACAAACTCAAGAGTGCTTGAGAACAATTGCTCACTGGTGTGTTCATGTACTGCACTTTGAATAAAGTTAATTTATAAAGCACTATTGAAAAGTGCTTTATTAAAAAAAACTTACCGTACCAAACTTTTGCAGTTTTTATATGTAAAAGTTTGTTGCAAACCATGATCATTATGCACTTTTGTCCGATCTAAGTTAGCTCTTTTCCAGGTCCTTCTTGTTGAGTCGTCTCGTTGCTGTTGCACTGCTAGAGCAACTTGTCCAACTTCTTGATTTTATCATTTGATGTTTTACGGCGCCTCTGTGGCTGGAACTTCTTGCCTTGGTCCAAGGTTGCCGTTGGTTACCTGTGATCAGCAAATGTCTGCTGGCAGAATAAGTAATACCTCTTTGGGGAGCCCTTCTCTTTATGCTCTGCTTGAGACTGGTGTGGGTATTGATTTGGTTTGTAGGCTAGAATTTCTCCTGGGAGCTAATAAAAATAATTACAAAAAGATCATCAAAGGCCTGACCTTCTGTTGCACACATGAATAAATATGTGACAAAAGATAATAGAAAACACAGCCTAACTGTGTGTGGTCAGTGGAGCTGGAGGCATAATTGGAGATGGTTTATCTTAGAATTAATGGGCAAATGAAAGAGTGTTTCCTCTTTGTTTTTAAAATGTGAAACTTACCTGGATTTTAGTTTTAGTTGCATTGCTACCAATGAGATGCCTTTCCATATTTGAAACATGAAAAAGAAAAAACGGCAACATGTTCAACTACTGCACATTTATTGAAAAGCTGCATCTATTTCTGTGACGCTGACATGGGTGGTTGGAAAGAACATGCAGAAAAAAAAAAAAACATCAGCTTCTGGTTCACCAACTGCACACTTGATTTCAGTCTCTATCTGCATTCTAGTTTGTTTTTTTGTGCTCTGGTTCCTGCTTTCCTCCGGGAGTGGGGGACAGCACAGCCGTGGTGAAAAGTAATGGCGATGTTATTGCAAACAGGGGGAAACACAGCATTTTTGATTGGAGCGTGTGCCCAGAGCCCTAGTGAAGTGCACTCACCTCAGCTCAGAGAGCACTTGATTGCACAGCACCAATGATCGCATTAAAAGGGCAACAGAAAGCCCATTTACTGCAAAGAGAGTGGGGAAAAGCAGCCCAGTAGGAAACAGAAAATTTACTTTGACTTTTTCAAGTAGCTAAAATCAGACAAAGTTTTCATCTGGTTCTCCTGGATACAAAATAGCCAGGCACCATCAAGTTGAAACAGGTTGTGTAATCTAACTTGTCCACAACTTTATCCTGGACCTATCTGATGCTGTAGGTCTTCATAATGCTTTTTATTTACTGATGTTTTTACTTATGCTCTGCCTTCAAAGAACAGCTATGCTTATACTGACATTAAATTGCACATAGATGGACCCCATTTACGACTTTGGTGACTTCTGATGTTAATTTTTGTGCATTTTATTTAGGATTCCCAGAGCAAATAGGGTTGAATAGACCTGCAAACTGCAATCTTCATATGTCAAAAATGTATAGCTATGTGTATTTTTCCTACCACTTCACAATTGTGGACTGCTTTCTGTTGTTCTTTCCCATATAGTTAAAGTAAAAACCTTTACTCGGTGGTTGTAAAATAACAGAATTTGAAAACGTTCAACCTTAGTATGTTCTATGACACAAGGATGTGCTTTTAACATTTTCTGCCTCTACACTTGACTGTCCTCGCTCAACAAGGACACTGACCATCAACGTATGACTGTCAGTGTACCCAGTTTATCTTTCCCTGGGAGTGAAAGAACAATAGTAGAGGCATCTGCTGCGTTCATGTCCACAGGAAAGAAGGGAGCAGATGGAGACTCGAGGTTTACGTGATTAGAAGGCAGCAGATTGGAATACAAATTAGATTTAAAGAAATTAGACTGATATAAATCGAAAGGAGTCGCCACAGTTTGCTCCTGTGCATGCGCAGGAGCAAACTGTGGCGAACTGTGGGAAAGCCCCAGCAGGTTTTTTTTCTGGATTATAAGAGGGAAACAGATGCCTCAATGAGATAAAAAAATAAATGTGCATTCAGCATTTCATCAAGGGAAAAGGGGGTGTCCATCACTTTTGTTTATCTCACTCTCCATTAATCAGCGTCATGGTACTAACTGCTGCTGTGTAGGTTGAATCACTCATTGCCACAATTTTAACTTGCTTCAACAGAAAGCTGTCTGTACAAAAGGTTAGTGTTAATAGTGATAGAAATTACTGAGTGGATGATTTCTAAAAGTATACCGTATTTTTTGTTTTGTTTCTGCACAAACAGCATCCAGATTTCCACTTAATGCCAAAAGGATTAGATCATGAACTGTGGGAACATGCTGTCGCCAGCCACTCATGCAAAAACCCACGTCTGTAGCCCCATTTGGCAAAAGACATGAGGCCTGATCACTAATCAATGACGGGGAAATGGAGGGAATTAGCTGAAATTAGGAAGAAGAGAGAACAGACTACCTCCTGTTCAGGGGTCAATATGCTACTGTCTGATGGCTGATTCCTGACGACTGGTGGGCTGCTGCACTTTTCTGCTGAGAAAACGCTCGTTTGCATGCGTGTGTTGGTCTACGCTCAAATCCATCTCAGAAGCTTTGAAGTTTGAGTATTTCATGCTAATAATTGTGCTTCTTACATAGTTCTTCCCTGTTGTACAAAAGATTTGTCAGAGTAAGAGGTGCTGTGCAAACCTTGCTAAACAGAAATCTGAACCTCTACACTGTTGCTTCAATGTGGTTTTGCCCTAGCCAAGGATTAAGGCCTTTGGGAAACATTGAGCTAACAAGCATTTTACTGCTAGCCCAACACACTACCACTGGGTAGGTCAGAGTCATCAACTCAGCTCAATCACACATTCAACCACTCATTTGTTGACAAAAAAGCTCACCTCTCAACTTGATCCAAGTCTTGATTGGCTCGCATGTGGCTGCCAGCTAAATCGCTGTAAGTGATGGGAAAATGTATGTAGTCGAAAAGAAAGACCTTTTGGTTAAATGTTTTGGAAAAGTTAGCCTTATTTCCTCTGCTTTGAAGTAGTTCTTTGATTGGTTGTGCTGTGTTAAACTGTGTGATTTTCATGTAGCTTCTATGGCCTGTGTGATGTAAATGTGTGTGGCCCACAGCTTCTTATCTCTGAGGGTAAGACCTGGTCACAGATGCATACAGCGCCCAGACTTGGGAAGCATTATCTTAACCACCAGACTCTGAGAGCTCAGTCACTGCAACCCTAATGAAAGGGAGTGGCCATGCCGTTGAGCCACAAAGGATTAGCATTTGACATAAATCTGAACTCCAACATCCTTTGAAATAAAAAAAGAACTCCAACATTCATATTCATAGCGGTTTTTCGGCCTGGTCTACTGTAAGAAAAGTCTGTATCCCATTTATTAGTCAGTTAGGGATCTAATTACTCCTAAGATTTCCCAATTAGGTTTGACCAGAGCAGAGCTGTCCTCTGAAATATGTAGGAAATTGGGGTCCATTAAACCTTCCATGCTTCAGGTTGTAGCTACAAACTAGTTTGCATAGTCTCATTGCTTATCTGATTTGAATAGTCAAACCAGAAAGCCAGGACGCCTATGGGATCTTTTGGATTATGGCTCAAAGTCTGTTCAAGGCTGTTGGTACAATATTTATGTTTGATTTGTTTTAAATGGGTTTCTGCTGTTCTTGTTTTAGCATCTTGGCATAAAAAAAAAAAATGTGTTCAGATAGGAAGCTCCTAAGCCAACTTTATTGTCATTAACAGCCAAATGCCAAGGCTTGTGTATTTACCATAATTGGCATTTTTTGGAATGTGTAAAACATTTTGTAATAATATTCAATGATGCATATGGTTGTAACAATGAATGTGCTTTCATACTCTACTATAGTGCTCTTCTTGTTTTGCAAGTGCCACTCACACCATATACTCTCTCTTATTATTCTGTCTTTTAGCAAACAGACTAGTTTTAGTAATCCTAACTGACATAAACAGGAAATGTTTATTCCGATTTAACATCAGACAGTGAAAAACAGGCTGTACAACTTTTTACAGTTTCTGTTAATATCTGTTTTCAGTTGTATTTTAGCAGTCCTCTTTTTTTGCTGATTGTCCAATTACTGCACCAACCAAAGTACAAGTCTAAGTTAATTATTTGTTTTCTATTAATTCTGTTTTAGTATACCCACTGTTTTTTGTGCAATTTTGACACTGTTAGCAGTTTAATTTGTGGAAAGGGAATCCTGACCCCATATGTACTGAATTTACTGACATAAAACCACTTGCAAAGTCTTTTTTCTGTGTTACTAATTGCATTGCTCTTTTTTTTTTTTCACCCAAGGATCCCGTCTGCGCCAGGAAGACTCCCCACCCCGGATTGTGGAGCACCCTTCTGACCTGATTGTATCTAAAGGGGAGCCCGCCACTCTCAACTGTAAGGCAGAGGGGCGTCCCATGCCAATAGTGGAGTGGTACAAGGACGGAGAGCGGGTGGAAACGGACAAAGACGACCCACGTTCACACCGCATGCTGCTGCCGTCCGGCTCGCTTTTCTTCCTGCGCATCGTTCACGGACGACGGAGCAAACCGGACGAGGGAGCCTACGTCTGCGTGGCCAGGAACTACCTGGGAGAAGCCGTCAGCCGCAACGCGTCTCTGGAAGTAGCATGTGAGTCATGACACTGTCACATCTTCCTTCATAATTTATTCTATTTCTGCTTTGCCTTTTGCCGGACCATAAAGTCTCGAATCTGCTGCAGTTAAAAATCTGGATTTCCATAATTTGTCAGTAAACATAATTTGTATTAGGAAATTGCACTGCTCTTACCATTGGGGATAAAAGAAAACAAATCAACATTTAATTTGAGGCAACTGTAATTACATTATTCTTAGAGTTGATTTCATCATGCTTTCATTGTTCTCTGTTTGCCAACTCTGTAATGATTTCCTGAGGTCTCTAAAAGGTTCTTGTTTGCTGGGGTAATGAGTTGTGGCGAATGAGTTTTTCAGCCATGAATCTGATGAATTTGATACGTTCCTAGCTCAGGGGAGCTGTTTTGAAGTTGTCCGCAGATCTTTTAGTTTGGACATAAAGCGGCTGTCACTCTGTGTGAGAGACAAGATAGCAGGACAGACATGGGGTCTCTCACTGGTGAGTGGGGGTAGCATGACAGGGACGGCTCCTGATGGACGCTTAGTTTAAGCTGTCTGGACTGTGTTGATGACAGGCAGAACCTGAGCTCTGGATCAAATTACCTTTGAAGAGGAGCCTACACTCTTCTTCAGCAGGCTTAAGCTGGTTTTCCATACAGCAGATCCCAGAGACCTCAAACAGCCCAGGAGGTGGCGTGGGAAGTCTCCATCTCCTTTTGTTGTTTTGACTTGACATTAATTATTGTATCTTTGTGTCTCAGGCAAGAACTATGAAACAGACAACAGGACAGACTATATTTAGGGCTCATTGGAAAGAGTTTCAAGATCATATAATTTGAATGTAACAGATATTTGGCCTTTTAAAGTCAGTAGGATCTGTCAACAGTTGACCGAAATGCTGAGCTGACTACATTTCAAACTAGCACGGCTCTTGCAATTTTACTTCTGGCTTTATTTTGAAGAGAGGAGAGCAGAAATAACCTCTTTCATTTAATTACTTTATAAATCTATTTTGAGAATGCTGCAATGGTAGGATGATTCATTGATGGTTTGTGGCTGGTTTCCTTGGCAAATTGAGTGTCCAAGGTTATTATCTGCCTCAGATCTACTGCTCCGGACTCCTGAGGGCCTTCCAGCAACTTCCACGTGCCGACTATTTGACAGCAATAGTGTCTCCAAATTGTTTTATTTTTCGACTTCCCATTTCTAAGTTGTTGGTATCATGCAGTGTGCTGAGTTGCAAGTGGGGTGGGTAGCATGGAGCTGTTACCTTTTTAAATTACATAAAGGGTTAGAGATCAGGAGACTAAAAGAGGAAGAGAGAGGGAGTTAAATAATAGTAATACACTACCATTGTGTTACCACTTAACTATACAAAATTACACTTTAATAGACTATTCTACATTGTGCTTTATTCTACTAAACTATAACAATAGTATAATAAGGTTACTTAACAACACACCCTTTTATAATACAGTATTTTTGGTATAGCTACAGTATAAAGCCCTGCAGGGTTGTTTTGAGGCTACAACTGGAATTAACAATGTCTGCCACATGGAAATGAAATCAGTGCCGTGATTTTGTAACTGACTATAGAAACATTTGTGAGGACATCGGCATCCCTGCCAAGACAGTACAGTGAGATGCCTTCCCGGGAGCAAACCATGGATCACTCCTGACTTCGAAGGGACAGCTAAACAAATACCAGATTTTCTAAAACAGTAGAAGTTGGACCTGTTCATTTGTTTTAATTTAATTTTTCAGAAAGAACAAAGGTCATTGTTATTCATTGCCATTACAAGCTAGGTTGAAAGATATAGTGTCTTTCCTTTTTTTATCATCATTCAGAAGTTTTTAGATATGAAGTTATTTTAAAAAAAAAAGAGAGATTTAGTTTTCTCTAATCTCTCAACTCACAATCAAATATAGCTGCCTTGCTTGTAAAGTTTAGTGATCTCTACAGAAAAACAACACTTCTTGTTTAGCGTAGTACTAGCATAGTACTATTAAACTCTCATAGTGAGCATGTTGCTACAGTGTTTGAAAGTACAAGATGCAGAGAAACCCTTTGTTACTCACTTGAATTGCCAAAAGTAGTTAGCCTGGGCACTCAGAAAATCAATTAAAAAACTAAACAAATTCTGACTTCAGAGAAAAAAAATAACACAGCATATGTAACAGTGACGTGCGGTAGAGTTCATAGCTGGTGAGGCACTGACTTCATCAGAGTCAGATTTACAAATATATACACTGTACAGAGTAGACTCATTGCAAAGTGCTGAAGGAGACTGATTGAGCCAAATAAATTCACCAAGAGACATGGAAAAAATATTGATTCTTTGATGAAAAAAAAAAAACTAAATTATTTGTCATTTGATTGGTAACAGTTTATGAGTTATGATGGATTTCAGCATTTGTAACATTTAAAAACTATAACCCACATTACGCACATTTTTATTACAAAAACAAAACATGAATAATTATCACTGTCTTACCTCTACTTATAAATTAAGTCCATGCGGCGCTCTTTCTGAACAAAATTATCGGTCATTTTCTGGTAAAAGTCCTCTTTACCTTCTTCAGTTTTAAAACTCTCTGTCTCAGTGGAGCTCACTGCCAGGGAGGAAAGCCTTCCTTGATCAGTCCTGTTCCGGCTGTATGTTTAGAGTCTTTTTAGTGCTTTACTTGTTTAGCATAACTCGCTAATAAAACATCCATAATTTGCTGTGACTCTACAGTTTTGGGATCAGGAGCGGTGCCCCTTGAGCGCCCCCTGCCTAGAGACCAAGGAACTGCCGGCCTCACCTACAACCCGTTCGTTGCCTTTTATGATCGCGCGCAGCAGCACGAAAACATGTTACCTGCACACAGTTTGATGACCAAAACACAATTCGTAATCCACATATATTAAATTGTGGAAAATCAGTTCATAGCTATTTGAACAATTGAATTTATGATCTAGAGACAGGAAGACGCATTCACAGAATGGAAGCCAGCGCAGTTAACATGGGATTGCGCAATCCCAGGGGAGGCCAAGTTCGCTGCGGCCTCACCGGCTTTGCTATCAAGCGCCACCAAGGATTTACATGAAAAATAGCGAAAAGTCTGCGATTTTAAAGAGAATATGATCAAAAATGAGGAAATTAGATAAAAAAATTACTTATTACAAATGACCGAGTGAATCAAAATTTATATTATGTTATTATATATATTCTTTCTTTCCATGATGACAAGTGAGGCCTGGCCTCACTTGCCTCCCCTGACTGCACGTCACTGATAAGTAAGCCCCAGCACCTTTTCTTCTGATTCCCTCTGGTCATCTCCAGTTCTCTTTGGGAGTTTTGAAAAAATTTCCCACTGTACTTCACAGTTCAAAAGATCAAAGTTCTTGAACATCCCATCTTATTTGGGAGGTCTGATTGGTGTCTTTAATGTATTAGCATAAGGGTTAGGTTATTTACCTTGCCAATCATTAATACTAATATTTCCAATGCCAAAGGGAGCCACATTACCACCAGTAGTATTTTTACCAAAGGTTAAGAACCTTGCTCTGTGTCAGCTGGAGACTGAGTTCTGCTCCAATACGCTCAATCAGGGAAACCAAATGTGGTAAGCAGATCTTTGGAGTGTAGATGGATCACAGCCTCTTTTGATCTTTCACTCAAACTATGTTGTACCTTCCATTTTCATTTATTAGCTGCAATATAGCTACATGCTATTATGCTTGACCTGACCTATGTATGATGAGTTTGTCAACTGACTTTAGTCCTTTTTGACCAAGAAATTAGGACTAAGCTACTTATTATTCTTTGTTATTGTTTTCTTTTTTTATTTTGTAAGATTTACTGTTAAATGGTTGGTAGTAATTTTTGAACCAATTATTTCTTTACATAATCTACTGTAAGGAAAATGTAGTTACGTTACTTGATTAAATACTGTCTGCCAGCAGGAGGTCACTCATAGTTATTTTGGTTTGAACAGGGAACATAAACTGTCATCGGGCAACTGTGGGGCAACGTTAATGTGAAGAGCATTCATGCTGCAATTGGAGTTGTTGATTGTATTTCCGCTTCATCCCCCTGGCACATGTCAATGTGCAGGTTTGTGAGTGCGGCTGGGTGAATGTGGCTCTAGTGTAATATGCATTAAGTATTATGAATAGAGAGCATTAAATAAGTGAATCTGTTTACTATTGTACCATCTGGTTCATAAGCATGGCCTGGGCCAAATGGGGGTCAGATCCAAAATCAATCTATTTGAGTAGCAACATCAATTTTCCTGAATGTAATATACAGTTAATTATATTCTAAATTAGATCTGAGCATTTTTATGATTATGACTTATCCATATTAATAATTAATATAAAAATAGGTAACATTGAGGAATAAACTGATAAAGGTTGAATAAATATGCATGAAGTGGATTATTAACTCATCGGGATGAATCGACCAAAAGGCAAATTACCTGGAGCCACTTTTTACAACAACAAAGAGATCTGCAGTTAAACAGTACTGATGTTTGGTATATTTTCAGCTGAGTTATATATATATATATATATATATATATATATATATATATATATATATATATATATATATATATATATATATATATATATATATATATATGTTGCTAAAAAAATACAAAGAAGCTTGAAGAAACTTTGTGTTGATAAAGATTGTTTGCAGAAAATTGTTTCCCCTGTATTTTCTGGAGGTTGAGCCAACAATTACACCAGTATGGTATCAAAAGTTTGCTTCTTCCAACAGTTAATACCTGTGAAAATCTCCATTTAGTCTTAAACTGCCCTCGCTAATTAATTATAACCTGACACTGTAATAAAGCTTTATTGAAGTAGAACAATGTTCATATAAATTATTGGGAGCATGAGCAGATGAAATCCCCCAAAGGCATGTTTTGGAAATCTGACAAGATGAGAGGAAGGAAATGGAAGTATAAGGGTAGAGTATTATATCAAGACATTAATGACATCCTGCAATTTTAATGGCAGGTAATCTAAGAGATGTGGAATAAAAACGTCCTGAAGTTGATTTGTAGGACTGATGTGTGAACCAGACAAGTGTCCTGCCAAGGGCAACAACATAGTCAGCCCTTATGAAGTTTCACTCTAACTGCTATTTTGATATTGTGTCATTTGATTGTTTGCACTCACTCTTGAATATCCAGAAGATTCACTCTTTTGTTTTTCTAACATCTCATACAAATAAATTATTGTAAGCTCAGAAAGGAATAATTATTCATTTCCATCCTGAGTTGCTGGCCTTATTGAATCGAGCATCTCCAGTATGGGCGTGTGGTCCTAAAAGGTACTGAACATGCACCTCCAGCCTGGGTTGGTTGTTCTGGAGGGAATGAAGTGACCATCTCCACCCTGAGCTGAAGGCCAATGTAGGAAGAAAAAAAAAAGCTCCTGGGTCAGCAGCCCTATTGGAGGTAAATTATGTAGTAGAATGAGGTGAAGAGAAATGCTGCGTCCCTATGGGGCCTTTTTGCAGTCATTAGTTTTATTAGGTCCTGACATCCGTCTAGTGGTTCTAAAGGCAAAGTTAATCGCACAAGTGGAAGTGGCACCTAAATCTATTCCTGTGTTGAGCCGAGAGTATGACATGTCCTGCAACCCCCTCCTTACCCACTCCTCCCACACCCCCACCACCCACCACCTGTCGTCTTCTGCCTCTCTTCTTGCTTCGATGTATCGAACACACCTTTACCCCCCTCCGATCAGGAGTGGTTGAACAAGAATCTAGTGAATTAATTGGATTTCAGCTCCAAACACAGATTCAACTGTAGTGTGGCAGACCTCAAGCTTGGCAGAACTTGCCACTCTAGCTAAGGTGTAGAGAAAAAGCGGAGGAATTAAAGGTCTCAGAGAACGTCTGCTGCATTGTTAATATGGGCCAGATTGGAGAGACTTTACCGTGTCTTAGTTTACTTAATTATTCATTCATGTCTCCTTTAGGTGGTAGATGTTGATCACATATTGCTCACAGATACTTGAATCTGATGGAATAAGTGTGCAGTCAAGGTTGCATAGGCTTACTGTCTGGATAATACAACAAACTAATTTCTTTGCATAAACAATACAATTTGAGACTCTGGTATAGGTCCACCTTTCAACAGGACTAAGCCTGATCAAAGTCCAGATCTAAATCCAAATGCGAATTTGTGGTAAAACTATATTTTTATGTCTTACTCATCCCATCTGACTAAACTTGAAGGATGGGTTAAAATTCAGTTGCTAGATTTGCAAAGGTTGGTAGAGCTAAACCCCAACAGACTTGTAGCTTTAAGGTGGCTCTACAAAGTCCATACAGGTGCATTAAAAAGACATTTTTGAAAGAATTATTTTTCTTCAACTTTACAAATTTTCAATACTTTGTGTTAGTTTACCACGTAAAATCCCAATAATATACTGTGAAGAATGTGGTTGGTTAATCTCACAAGATTCAGGAAATACTTTTGTAAAACACTGTCAGTAAGTGATGTCCTTATAGTCATTAACTGCTTTACAAGGGCAGAAAACCTCTAAACAGGTTGCCAAGAGGACATCTGAATTGCTGCTTTGTAATCTGGTCCTAATCAACACTGTCCATGAGCGAGCTATGTCGAATTAATATAAAATTGCAGTGGGAATAAATGAGTGTGCCCCTTTTGCTCTTTTTTCTGACTAAACTGGGTCAATGAGCAGGTTCATAAATCATTTTGAAGACTGTCACAAACTCTTGCTGCAGCCACCGCCACTGAATAATTTGCTAGCACTGCAAATATCTGATTCTATTTAAGTGTGACAAGGCACACCTGGGGCAACAGTATCCCAAGGAAAATGTTAATTTGGCCGATCTTTTCAGGAAGATGACAATCTCACCTTCCTGGAACTCCAGAATGATCTTGAACTCCAGAACAACCTGGTGCAGTTTTAATTGGATACCAAGTGGTATTCAGATCTGACATGCACTGTGTAAGCTTCCCTGTGTACTAAATTTTTATAATCATTGGGGGGCGAGGCATCACAAATGGATGAAGACACGGGGTCCTGACGTGCAGCTTCATACCCTCATGACTATGTTCAGTGTCTAACCTTTAAAAATGCAAATGATACAGAAATAAAACAGATGTCTTGGGTTAGTTCTAAATGCCGCTTGAAATGGGACTAGATGACTTTTAGAAAGGTCCTTTGATATTATCTAATGTACCACTTTTGCAATTAAGAGAATCGTTAGGTAGCATTTGGTTCTGGTACAACAAGGTAATTAGCAGGAAAATAGAGTTGGGAGAGGTGTGAGTGTTGAAGAGAGGAGGAGGGTGGGCACCAAGCTGTTCCTGTTGTGTCCAGCATGAGGAAAAGCTAATAAAAGGACAGGCAAAGAGGAGCAGGCCAGGTGGGGAGAGAGGATGAGCCACACTGCGGAGCCTTTCACAAGCTCATCTGGACTCATTATTCCTGTTCAGAAATGAGACAAGCGCACACAAACAACAGACATCCATTCACTCCCAGACACGTGTGCGCAGACACCTGCCCTCATGCCTGTGTAAACCCCGATGGACTGAGGTTTAATCCGCACAGAAGTCCTTGAGAAATAATGAAGGGTGATAAAGGAAGCAGCAACAGTGCAACCATTTAGGAAATTAAACCGGGGTCTCAAAAACAGAATGTGTGAAAGTATGTCACTTATTCGTAATGTCATTAGGGCATAACTCAAGTGGTAAAAAAGTTTGAGATACAACTGAAACTGCTTTTGAGCAGAAAAAAGTTTAAAAGGCAAACCCAAGAAACACTTGACACCACAGGGTCAAGGTCACTCTCGAGAGTGACCTTGACCCTGAATGTGAATAAGAATAATCATATATACATTAACGACAACTTCATTGTTTAAATGACTCTCCTGTCATTTGAACAAATGAAAGCATTACCTCAATAATTTGTTTTCCACATTGTCCTACAAGAGGATTGATCAAATCCTAACTGTAATTATATTTTATGCTTGAGGTGACAAAGCTCAAAAGCAAATCCATGTTAAAGTTAATTGTATTCACAGTAAAGGTTGAGATGTTGCCCCTTGATAAGAAAGATGTCAGAACTATGCCAGGGTGTGAAACATGACCGTGTCTGATCAATTGTTCGAGAGGAAACGTCTGATTAAATGTGTCAGCTCTGTGCCGTTGCAGCAGAGGGCTGGTGAACTCTGTAAAGAGCTTCTCCTATCAACTAGTTGGCTCTCACAATGTCTGACAAAATGCACACACATGTAATTCTTTCCAACCAGCAGTATGCCGATAACTTTTCTTTCTGATCCCTATTTAACCCATGTTCAATGTAGGAAAATAGAGCACCCTGCATAGGAGGCAAGACATTTAGAGGGGGACAAGTATCTCGGAAAGATAAATTACATGACACTGTGGTCACTACTGACCTTTTACTGACTCGTACACAAGCATGATGTACTGAGTCTGCATTTTCACTTTCCTTGTCCCAACTATGACCTCCCTAAAACTACCCAGGGACATGGATTGTCTGTGTTGCAACTGAGGAAACAGATAGTGTGCCCTAGAAGGGAAATACTGGCCGACTATACTGCACTCTGTGGCTGAATGATGGCAACAGTAATCGAGCGACGTAGCAAAAGCTGGGGAAAAAGATGGAGAGTGTGGTGGGAAGGTTCAGGAAGGTCGAGGAGACGTGGGCCACTTAATAAACCCAAGCTTGGAACAATCTTGTGCTTTATTTCACAGCTCTGTATCGGTCTTCTTTTATTCTTTACCACTCTATTTATACAATTGTGTCAGTCTTAAGTGGCCAAACTGCATTTAAACATGTGTGTTGCTCTGTTATGGATGCCACAGCCTGTCAGCAGAGGAGTGAGCCATCAAGCTAAGAATGCTGAAGCAGCCGCTTCTCACGTCTATTAGTGCCCAGCAAGATGAAGCACCCGTCTCACCGGGTTTTGTTCCGTTTCTTTTATACAGCCTACTCTCACTCCTTAACACTCTCCCTCCTTCTCTCTTCATAGTGACACTTTTATTGATGGTCTCTCCTCTCTGACAATGCAGGTCTCTAGTTTTTTTCTACAGCCTGCCTCTGTTTTGCCTCTTTTTTGCTGATCCCCCCCCCCCCCCCCCCCATCCTTCCACATGCGTGTGTCTCATCACCCTTGATATACCGCCATATATGTTCGTTAGGCAGTAACGGAAAAAAAAATAATCTCTGCACTCCTGTTGGGTCTATAAATTCTACAAGCTTGGCTCCGCTGCACTTTTTTACAAAAAGTAAACCTACTTTCTCTCACTCCTTCTTCCCGTCACGCAGTTGTGGGGGGAGCTGTGTGAATTATTGAAATCTGTTTGCACGCTTATTATTGATTGGCTTTAAAACTCAGACAGGGGGAGAGGGTTTTGCTTTCATGAGTTGATTGCACTTTGATTTCTGTTTTAATATTGACCTACACACACATTTGAAATGTATTAAAGACCTACGGTTATTCGATAAGCAGAATTTTTTATGGAGTCATTAAACAGCTACCAGTGTATACCAGTTATTAGCCCAGTAATGTGTTCTCTAACCTGTACATGGGATTTACACAAAACATCTTAAACAAGTATGTATAAAATGATCTAACTGCTTTTTTTAATGGTAAAACATAAATGATTCCAACTTCTAATAGAAATAACATAACACATTAAATATTACATTTATAATAATTCTAATAATTCTTTATAATAACTGGTGTGTTTTGGATATAATTTTGTCATTTACAGAACAGTAACAGATGTACATATACATTAACATATTTGAAAATATTATGCTTTAGATCAACTGTCTTAAGCATCACATCAGCAGATGAACACTGACCGGCCAACACAGCTCTAGAACAATCATACATTCTCTTTAAGATCTGTATTAGAAGGTAATATACCAACAGCTTTCAAAATAATGCATTTTTGAGGCTTCTTTCCGGGCATGACCTGTCAACTAGAAATGGGTGAGTTGATATATATATATATATATATATATATATATGAGGGGAGATGGAAGCAGCAGCAGGTGAAGCAAATACACAGTTGAGGGCAATTAAATGGGAGGAAAAATAGGGCAGTGAGCTGGAAGAAGAAAGACCCTAACTAAACCAAAGGAAAACAAGCAGAAAATGAAGATCTAACAGAACTACTGAAATAATAAAGATCAGAACTGAATCTAACAGATACAGAATACATTATTAACATAAATGCTGAGCAGACAGAACCAACGATCTAAGGATGAACTATACTAAAGGTGTAAAACATAAACATGCTGCAGGATCCCGAGGGAGCTACATAAATATTCAAACCCTTGGGGATCCTGATATCATCATATATTTATATTAAGAGCAGAGGTACTGTCACTATGCATGCATGAGAGACCAGTAGCATTTTTTTTTTCAAAGACAAAATGATGGTGGATTTATACTCTCTTCAAAATCATATATTGTCAGTTAGCAGAATTCATCTGGCTTGCATCAAGCATGTGTGCATATCTTAGGGCTAAAGATCCCTAAGATATGAATTTCCAAATCTGGCATGTTCCATGACAGACATAAAACTCAACACAACTTTACGGTAATACATTTAACCAGACGTGGAAAGTGGACCAACATAATGTACTCATGTAAAAGTACAGTTACTTTGTCAAAATATTACGTAAATACAAGTAAAGTTACCGGTGCACAATGTCACTCAAGTAGAAGTAAAAAGTATCTCATTAAAATTTTACTTTAAGTAAAAGTTACTTAGTGACTTTTTTAAGCATATGAAAGTCCTTCTCGTGCATTTCACAAAGGAAAAGAGGAGATTTTGGTCTCAAACTGTTCTTAATTAAAAGAGACATATCAGCATCCTTATGTATCTCACCAAACCCTCTATCTATCTAAGCTTCTCTGTGGTTTTCCTTTTCTTCATAAGCTGGCATTTCTGATCTTCATCCCTTCCATGGCCTTTGTCCTAATTTTTTGCTCTTTAAAGTCCTTCTTGTCGTTCTCACCATGCTTGAGGCAAAAACTTCCTCATAAAGCCCTAATTTTTTAACTCCGTAAGGCAAACTTTGGAGCAGATCAGATACCTGTGGAGGCAGAGAGAAGCAGAATGCTTTGCTTTATCGTTTATGTGTGATCCAGATATTTATCCCTGTGGATTATATTATATCCCTGGAATATTCAAGACATTCTTCCATAAACAATAATACAAACATTATATGGATTTATTATGTGTTATTTATGTTTTTATTCTTTACCGTTTCTCTCAGATTTCTTTAAAGTGTTAATGTCACACAGTAATGCTCAACAACAGCGGAGCGCGTAACACTGACTGCTGGAGGTGGCGCTATAGCCACCGCGAGGAGGCGTTCACCACCTTCTGGCTATACCAGGTCTGTGGAAAACCAACAGGAGTCAAGTGAAGCAAAGTGTGGCCGAGCAGACCAGGCAAAGTAGAGTAGAGCTGGTGTAAAAGGGCCTTATGTCGTCTCATTTAAAGGACTTGAAAAAATAAGAATTGTATGGCAGGAAATGCTGGTGGATTTTAATCTGTAAAAACTTGTTACTGGAAACTTGCCTGTTCCCACAGTCTTCTAACTGTTGACAAGTGGGCAAAAGGACAAGTGGGCTGTAATAATATTAATAAAAATTTGACACTGAGTTAAATCCCTCTAGATGGCTCTAAACTGAGGGTGGCTTCCATGGGGTCCAGCAGGGATTGGCTTCTCTGACCCCAGAAGGACCCCTTGCTCCCCTCAGTCCACCCCGTATCTCTGTCATACCATAATTCCTTAACCCTGCGCACCTCTCCAATGAATGTGTTCCTGTTGTGACTGACCTCCATCAACCCCCCTCCCTCCCCGACCCTCTGAGAGTGCCAGTGATGGTAATCCATCATACAGAGCCAGGGAGGAGGTGACAGGGTGGAGGGCTGAAGTTCAGCCAGGGGCTGATATGGGTTTGAATCTAATGTCGCTGAAGTTGATACACACTCTGCCACGTTATTTCTGTGCCGTTGTCCCTCATTCAAACAGCTGTTATTTTATTTTTTTTGGTTACTTTCTCACCCACTCTGAAACACACATTTATTCATACACTGAAATGCCTTTACTTGACACGATAAGGTGCACAATGCTTCTTGGCATGGGATCGATCTTGTGGAAGGTTTGCAACTCAGCCAGGGCCGCGATGCCGCTTGTTTATTTTTGGCAACTGTCACAGCACACACTTCACCGGTCTGATGGATTTGCCCCAGTGAAAGCTGCTGCACACAGATAAGTGCTCACACACATTTACACAAGTGCACTAACACAGTCAAAAATGCTTAAGTTAAAGTCCTTTTGTGGCTGTTTTTCTAGTTGTGCAAACATTAAGGACAATCCCTCCTTAAAGTGGCCCTCAGGGGAACATAGAAGATGCTGCATTTCAGCTTCATTAGATTCTGAACTCAACTGTGAGGGGGGAAAAAGGAAGCCGGGGGTTGGGAAGATGAGAAAACATAGGAGCAAACAGGCAACCGACCATGTGGAGCTGGGCGTTCTGTGCTTGAAAATGTATAAGACAACCCTAGTCAAAGCATATTTTGGTTAGTGTATATTTCCTTAATTCCATTTTTTGTATGGGGATATAAAGTCTTCTTTGTATATCTTAGGAAGATTTGTTGTGGACATATATTGTGTAGTTTCTTGGATTACATTTTTTTTTTTGAGGGACACCTATCATTGCCCAAAGCTCTCAACAGCTGCAGAGCAGAGCTGAAACCTAATCATACAGTCTCCGCTGTCTCCATCTCCTCCTTTCTCTTCCCCTCTCTCTTCCGCCGTGCTTTCTCCTTCTCCTCTTCCACTCCCTCCCTTTTCCATTTCCTTTCCTGCTGTTTGAAAGTGATACTCAAAGTATTTTGGGCTCTTTCAAAAGTGAGCAGAGGCAAGATGAAATGAGAGCAGTTTTTGAGACAGCTGTGAATCCATGCCACTTTACAGCTTGACCTTTCCATGACTGTGCTGCCGCATCCAGCGGGTATGAAAGCAGAGGAGGTTGTGGGTCTAGATATGGGTCTAGTTGAGGGTGACCCTATTTGTTTCACAGCTAATGGCTTCCCGTTTTTGGCTTTTTGTGTATCCCAACTGCTGCTCCTGACTATTAGACTGCTTTGAGGTTCCCCCGAGGTTTAGCCAAGGTGTTCATTTACTTTTTTACTCCAGTAGCTGCAGCATCTATTCCATTGACAAACTTTCAAGCAATATGAAATTAGCAACTTTCCAGGAAATACAGAGAGCATGATTTCATATTGTCTTGCAAGAGTATGCAAAGCCTTTTTCACATTTTGTTGCATTCCCATCACAGGAAGTAATGTATTTAAATGTGATGATATTGTTTTAGTGATAGACCAACACAAAGTATAGGTTTACTTGTGAAGCGGAATCAAAAGGATACATGGTTTTATTTATTTCTTTATGCTTAAAATCAGATTTCTTTTGCTTGCATATGTATTAAGTGTCCTTTATCCTGTTTACAAAATAGTAAACTCCTGTAAAACCAATTGTCATTAGAAGTGTCATGTAGTTAAGAAATAGTCCATCAGTGTTTAATGTCATCTAGGTGTAGCTGTAACTAAGCTGCAAAGGCCTCAACATATTGATACCTTCTGTGACATCATCCTTCACCCAGGCAGGAAAAGCACTGATCTGCAGGGATGTTTTTTCTGCAATAAGCCAGAGGAAGCTAATCAGAGTTGATGGAAAAATGTGGAGTGCTAAATACAGGGAACTCCTGAAACCTGTTGGATGCTGCAAAAGACCTGAGACTGGTGTAGAGATTTGCCTCCAAGCAGGAGAATGATTCTACAATAGAGCCATTTCACTAAAAGCATATCAATGTAAAAAAAAAAATGCATGTAAGTGTATCGCACTTTATCAAGTCCAGGGACCCCAAACTGCTTTGCACTACATCCAGTCATTCATCCATTCTCACGCTGATGGTGATAATCTACATTGTAGCCAAAGCTGCACAGGGGTAGACTGACAGAACCAAGGCTACCATACAATGGGCATGTCTGGGCCCTCTGACCATGGGCAGCAGGCAAGGCGGTTGAGGTGTTTTGCCCAAGGACACAACAACTGAGACGTTTGGAGCGGGCTGGCAACACACCGGCTACAGGACAAACTCCCAGCTCCTGTGCCACTGTCATCCCAATGTGGTGGAATAGTCCAGTCAAAGTCCAAACCTAAACTCAATGAAACCTGAAGTTTGCAAATACTCGTCATTCTATCTGACTGAGCCACAGCTGTTCTGCAAAGAATGTGCAGCCATGTACAATTTTGCTTTTTATGTCATAATTGTACAATTTTTTGATACCACAATAAAGCTTCAGTAGGTAACTTTTGGTTAAATGCATTTTTTACATATTTGTTAAAACTGTCATTATGTGCTGACAGTAAAATATGAGACAGATAATCTGTGAAAAGAATAAAGCTCCTCTGGCTCCTCCTTACTGCCTTTTGCAGAAACACACCGCTCCCGGTCAGAAACAACCAATCAGAGCCAGGAGAAATGTCTTAGTAGTGTCAATCACGCCACTACTGTCATTCAAGCTCCAGAGAGCCGGTGGGCTTTAGCTGTGTGGAGGAATGGTGGAGAAACAACCTGCCAATTTCTGGACTGGCCCCTGCTCAGAAAACAAAGACAGGAAAACATTGGAGCAGCACGGCGGGATGCACTGTGGGGGAGGAGCTGTGGAGGGAGGGTTGTAGCACAGCAGAGAGCATGAGGGAGGGACCGGTAAGATGTTTGTTCAAATTTTCAGGCTAAGTCCACAGTTTTCTCAAAACTCCCTACTGCAGCTTTAAATTGAGTTATTAAATGCATTGACGTTAGTGGTCGTAGTGTAATTAAATGTAAAGACGGTACTGTAAACTGCTACCTTGTGTGGTAAACAGAGTAATCAGGTGTAGTGAGATGACATCTCATCTTGAATGAAACTCGGAGCTGTGGCATGTGTTGCCACCTGCTTCTACAGCTGGCAGGATGGTCAGCAGCCAGCTAGGCTGATTATTAACCAGACAGACAGACCGGGACACTGACAGACAATGCACTTTGCCAGCTATCGGCTTTCACATTGGTTGGCAATGAGGAGACCAGTCCGACTTGCCCAGATCACTTCAGCACCAGCATGGCTAAAGGCCAGCTGAATAGAAATCAAAACCCCCATTCAAATGCTAAGCAGAATCTTATCTCAGTACCTCTTGCTGTTGCCCCTCATGCTTTACACTGTACAGGGCAAAGCTATTAACGAAAATGCAGGTGCTGCCCGTGTTTATCTCTGTTTCACTGTGTGGGTGTGTTTGGGTTTAAATGGGTGTATGGAGAATTGAGTGCTTGCCTTTACATTTTTTTTACTTGCTGTGTTGATGCAGACAGGATATTATTTCACGACTTTTTCCTTTACTGAAGTAGTGACAAATTTATTGTATAGCTGTTTGTTTTCAATAAATCCTCTTGATGCATTGGCCTTGCCACAGCAATTTCAAATACAAGAGTACACACCACCCAGTGAGGCAGAAATGAAGGCAGTGAATCATCTTAAGTGTTGATGTAATTGCAGGGATTTGTCTTGGATCCACCAAGATCTTCTCATTCCACAGGAAATGAAATCTAATGACACTAAGTGATCACCAATGCCTGTGTGTCTAACTGATGAGTGTGCTCATTTGACTCTACCGATCTTTAAAAGCCATTAATGTTCTCCTGTTTCATGCACAAATTAAGCCCAACACCCCACCCCCACCCTTCCTCCACCCTCCACACATAAAGACACAACGGCACAAAAAAATGTATGTTTGAGAAACATACATGAGGCAGGCTTTTTTGTCTTGAACACACATGCCTGCACCCATACACAGTAACAGACTCTGTTCCCTCTCTCTTTCATCCAACTGGCACGGTTAACGTTTGCCCGTCGGAAGCCTAAATGGCACAGTAAGGGAAAAAATGAACCCCAAGACACCGCCTTGTAATGGAGCTGAAAGAACAGCTTAATTTGCCAAAGTAAACCATGGCCATTCTCTGAGTCTGAAATTTACATGTTGCATTTGCTATATCCTTAGTTTGAAGCTCCATATGGTGTCCATGTGGAACAAACGCATGAACAGCAACTTTGACACTCTGGCTCCTTTTATTATGCAAAACCATTTCATCCAAAACAATCAGTGTAAAGTACTTTTGTAATTAGTTGGTTATGCTAATGTGTTATTAGTTTAATTGCTTGTGTTGGCAGTCATTCACATTTCACATAAAAAAATCTGCTATAATCTAAATATATTTTGCCTCCATATTAGCAGTTTGTACCATCTCTGGGTAAGAAAAGAGGTCTTTAACAAGAAGGATTTAAATACTTTTCCTTACAAAAACATTTTACTTGAACCAAAAGTAAGCTTCCCTTAAAAAATAGCTCCTCTCTTATTGGACCAGGAATGGGTAGGTGAAGTGTAGTTCTGGGTTGGTAAGGCTGACCTTTGGCCAGTTCTTGATGTGACCTTCCATTGATTGACCATTTTCTGACCCCCGCGGCTTGAAAACAGAGCTGCATACAGGTCCATTTGCCAGTCTGGATAGCATCACTAGCATACACTGCTAATGGAGTTATGTTAGTGTTATTGGAAGATGAATGAAGGGAAACATAGCAAGAGAAGGCAGGGTTATTGCTGTGTAAGAGGAAGAAGAGAACACAATTTAATTACAGGCAGAAAGGTATGAGCCTCTGTGAGATTATTCATTCTTATAGTGCTTAAGTTTCTTTGGTAGTGCTTATAGTTTCAAAAATAGTTTCCTGTCAGATTCAGCCCAGACACCATGCCTTTTATTGCTAATTGGTTGGCCAGGTTGTTGTCATTTTCACCCTTTAATGAGGCTGAGTCACATTCTATGACTTTACAAATTTCTAAGGCAGTAGCTCAAAGGTTTTCCGATTAAATGATCTTGCCCTGTTGGCTTGTTATATTATAGTTATGTGTTTTTCATTTTGTTTTTGAAGCCCTTTTGTGTATATCTTACATTTGGCATCATATCAATTGTTACAAAGGATAATGTGTAATAATCTAAAATAGATCTCATCACGTCCAAGCTTTGGAAGGTCCAAAGACTGGAAATCAGCCAAAGAATTCTGCTGGTGTACTTGTTACAGGATTTGGCTTTTAAAAAGGATATAGAAAATGGAAATTACAAAAAGACTCTGCATCTTTACTTCTTCTGTTTCACCAAGACCACTGTGTATTCTCTTTCCTCGGCTCTCTCTTTCTTTCTCAAAGAGCAGGGGGGAGGGTTGGCCCAAGAGCGTGGCATCATTAACTTTCTTGAGTGGCAGACGTTGGATGTGCTGAGCGCTGTTTTGTCCCACCCCCCTGCTGGGTGTCTCACAACCCCCATCACTCCTTACTGTCATCCCTCATCTCCCTTTTCCTCCCCAAAAAAGTCAACCACAGATTATACACTTGATGCTCATGCAAGCATGAATAAGATGAGGCCTCCAGGGGATGCATATCCAGTTTCATCATCCTGGTGTTGCCCACTGAATCATTTATTTTTGTTTACCCGATTTTAGTTCCCTGGAAGCTCATTTGTACATGTGAATGTGCACTAGTCTGTTTGTAACACTTACATTCTAGCCATGATTGTTCAGGTGTTGTGACTTGCACTCTTTAAACGTCCACTACCACACAGTGTCAAGAGTTCTAGTTGTTATCACCAATGTGGCACGTGCTGCTGAGCTTCTTGTGGTGCGACGCCCTTTCTCATTAATCACAAGCTCTGCACTGCCTGGAGCCTCAGCAACCCGCAACCTGGTGGCCCACTACCTCCCCCACATGAATTAAGGTTGTGTCGTTATCAGCTCACAGGAAGAAGCCAATACAGCAATGACAGCTGCTCTTGGTCATTTTAACCAACCCTTTCTTTCAGTTGAAAGTTCTCACTTCTCATATTCAGGGTTTTGGCTTTGGCTTGTCTCGGGTTCACAGGTTTTAAAGCACCAGGGCAAAGGTCAGAGGGATTTGCCAGGTCATCGCAGTGACTCCTCAACATCATCAGCTGTCAAGGGAGTCGGCCAAGCATTACGGCAGTAGGCAGAGAGCTGTGCTTAGCCAACCACTTCCTTCTGGAAAGCACAGGAAACAGGGCACAGGGGCGGGAGGGTGTGTGTGTGTGTGTGTGGGAGGGTCCTTTGTTAAAAAATTCTCTCTCACCCTTTTGGGTTTGGTCTGTGTCTGGGCTGATGGGGGATGTGGTAAGGGGGGTGTTTCCACTTTTATGCCGCAATTGTTAGGAGCTTGTTGGGGTCCAAGTCAAGCTTGTATTGTGGGGTGCAGGGACACGGAGCAGTCTTGTGGTCTAGTTGTGTCATGAGTATGTAGCTCAGCTGTCACTTGTCTCTAATTGGCTTAGCTCAGTGCATGAAGCTCAGTGACCCACCCACTCTCCTTCTATTTCCATCTCTCCCTTTACCATCTTCTATTTTACTCTTCCCTTATTTCAAACTAAGACATTTGTGCCTACATCGTGGATTAATCCACTGGATAGTTTCTTTTTCTAGCACTTGTCATTTTCAAGATAAATCTGGTGTTCATTGTCAACATATATGTCTAAAGTCTAATCATGAACCTTGTTAAGAGCCGGTAATAAGAATGATGAGGAAGGGCACCAAGGGCAGCCTGATCTAAACGTGATTGTAGACCTGATTGATCTCAACCCCCAGGTCATCACAGGGTCAATACATTTTCTGATAACATGATAATATGGTATATCTTTGGGGAATAACCTCTCACAGCACGTTTACATGCCATTACACTGCTTATCAGTTACAACTACAATTCCCATCTGCCATCTAAGGCAAGATGTATTAAAATATTGTATTCACTAAAACTATAATCAGCCATTTTGAATCCTGTCAAAGTTAGCGTTCTTTTCTGGACAGTGCAGGATTTACGATGTGGCATGAGGTTAAGGGAATGACCCTTTAGTCTGCGTCTCTGATGATGTTCTAATTGGATGGGTTGACCTTTCTTCACTGTAATTTTGAAGCGTCCCATGTCCTTGGGGTTGGAAGCAGATTAAAAAGCAGCAGGGGGTGAGCTGATGGATGTGTGCTGTGGTTAATGTGTGGCTGTGGATGGACAGCGGTAGGTACAGGCAGACAGATACATATGATCTCCCAGCTGTTGAAGAAGGATGTACAGATTGATACATAGTAGGTGGCTGCACCAGTCCTGTTGAACTGCTGCCTTCTAGCCTAGTGATAGATGGAAATTCAAGGATGTTGACAGCCTGGTTTAGTTCTATGTTATTTACTATGCAGAAACACAAGAAATGAAATGACAATGACAACAACTACTTTAGAACCAAAATACAGCATTTCTTATGCTGTAAAATCAGATAAATTGGTTGTTGTTAATCCAACAGTTTTCTGTTGGATTAACAGAACTCTGGCTGCTGACTGATTATTCAAAAACTCAAAAATACACTTTTCCCAGTCAGTGAACACAGCATACATTATTGCTGCCAGTTTATGCAAGCCATCACTATTTGATGTTGTGGTCTACTGTGTGAAAACGGACTAAAATAAAGACTAAAATTAAGTTCTTGGCAACACAAATATGTACGAAGCTATTTAAAAACTATTTTCCATGTCTTGTTGACACATGTTTTAGCAGATTAATTTGCTATTTTCAGTACTTGTAGGATGTTTTAATTGAGTAGGAGAAGGTGTTTAAATGGAAGCTGTAATTTCAACAGAAGCATGTCTGCTTTTGATTCTGGTTGCTCCAATTCTATTATTATATAATCATATTTCATATCAATTCTTTGCTGCATTTTGACATTTTTCCTATTTCAGGGCATTATCCTGCATAGCTGAATTAACCTAGGAAGTAATACTACCCATGTAACTTCTTAACTTCCCAAATACCTGTAGCAGCAAATAAATTGCTACGTGTGTAAGTTTTTTATATAAGGCAGCTGAAACAAGAACAACTGTTCACATTCTTGAGCTTTATTAAATAGTTATTCAATAACGTCCTAGTTTTTTTTTGTAGTCTCTGAGGTTGTCTCAAAGAATCATCGTTACAGGTGTACAAAAGTTAAAAAAAGAGCCATCTCCCACTATACATCACACCTGCCTTTTGTTAAGGTAGCAATGGATCGTCACCTCATAAGATGGTGGATTTGGATATTTGGCTGCCTTTTCACAGTAAAGATTTATCTCAGCCATGATATCAACAGTTCTAATGCTAAACATCTATCCATTTATTGTGTCTACTCACTTATTCATGCAGGATTGTAGTGCGGCTGGTACTTGTACCAGCAGACATTGGACATGGCGTTAGGTTAACCCTGGACAGGTTGTTGGTCATCACAGGGCAACACAGACACACATTACAAACAACAATGCACACACATAAACTTATACCTGAAAGAATTTTTAGACACCCTAAACTAACATGCTTATTTTTGGAATGTGAGAGGAAGCTGGAGTACCAGGATAAAAACCACACATGCATGGGGATAACATGTAAACCCCATGCTGTAAGGCCCCAGCCAGGATTTAAATCTAGGACCTTCATTCTGCAAGCCAACAGTGTAAACAACTGTGCCACCATGTAATCCTGGGCTAAACATGCTCATTACTAACAGAATATACTATAAATACAGCTTAAACTCTTAACTCCAAATATTTTTCTTTTGTTTTGAATGTGTAAAAGCAATTTTAGAGCGACTTCCCTCATACAGTAATTAATAATTGGTATTAAAAACATAAATAAGCCATAACACGGATTCTTGCACCTCTCAACATAGTCATTGCTATGTTTAAAGGAACAATAAGTGATTTTTCACCACTAGGTGGAGCTTGAGCACTGTCTGTAGACCAAAACAAGATGTGTATCAAGCCAGGCCTGTCTTTACCTCGCTCCAGCACTCGGCACCCATTTTCCCTTCTCACCCATCTGCTCATATGCAACTATTTGCAAAGGATAAATACACAGCAAAATAGGATCACCTTTTGGAGGAATGTGTCTAGTGAAGAAGTAAGTAACTAATACATTTATAATGCTGCTAGCAAGAGAACAGTTTAATCCGATGGGTGTCTTCTCCGCCATTTTGTGCCTGGGTATGGCATTTTATGGGCAGGGAGTGGGTAAGTCCTGAGTGGCAGTTGTTTACGTGCGTACGCGCATGCACGGCCGGCCCGGCTATGTAATCAAGAGACTGGAGAACAACGCAAAGAGATGGTGTGTGATGTTTAACCTTAGACCATCTAAAAATATACCTTAGTTCTTCACAAAACTATTTTTTATGCTTTCTATCTAAAACAATGAAATTTTCATTATTGCTCCTTTAAGTACTAAAAGAGTATGTTTATACCTTTTTTTGGCCAACGTTTGTTCTTTTTCTTCTATATATGAGTGGGTATGGTTGTAACTGGCATGTATTTATAAGAATGTGTATTTATGTCAAATGTGACATTTTCCTTCCCTCTTTCTGTTGCCAGAATGAATTGAAGTGTGGTGAATGGGGCTGTTTTGGTATACTGATTTGTGGATTGTATTTCAACAGTGACTAAAGCTGGAACTAATTCCTGCATATTTATTTGGATTGGTGTATGAAAGCAGAGCATCAAACCCATTTAAATTTCCAACGGAAACCAACAGACATGGACTAAGTAATATGCAATTGCTTTAAAGAGTTCTGGTAGAACATGAGAAGTCCTATTCTGGACCAAGATAATATCTTTATGCTATGGCCTTCCTTCCAGGTGTTTAATTCCAAGTAATTTGAAGTCTGAGTTGATGTATCCAGTTTTGTTGTATCCAGTTTAAAAGGCTATGCTTTGGAATGCATCAGTGATTAATGTGGATAGTGTCATTTGTACGTTTCATATACAATGCCTTGCAAAAGTATGGCTATATTCCAGTTATCTGGGTCATCGCAACAGCAAACAGGCTTAAATAGGAGGCAACCAGACGTTCGTTCAGTTCTTTCTGAAAACGTTTCAACACCTATCCAGGAGTCTTTGTCAATTCTGGTGGCTCGCACTTGAGCAACCTTTAGTTTGTGCACTGCTGTTTTTAAGGACATGGAGCCTCATCCTCCTAGGCACATTCTAAGACAGATGCAAATCAGTGACCCACCCTCACTGTCCTGGGTCGTTAGAAGCTATTGCTTGGTGTGAGTGGTGTACCTGGTCACCTGAATCATGATGAGACTGCTGATGTAATTTCTTTGGAATGTGTTGGATGACCGGTCTGTAAACACTGGGGGGTTGGAAGTGCAATCCTCCCCCTCTGTTTAGTGATGGCTTTTCTCCTTTGAAATCAGAGGCAACAAAAGTCTGGTTGCCTCCGATTTAAGATTTGATATGGCCATATGTTTAATATATACACCTGTTTCAGGGGTGTACATATGAAATAATAATAATAATAATAATAATTATTATTATTATTATTATTATTATTATTATTATTATTATTATTATTGTTGTTGTTGTTGTTGTTGTTGTTGTTGTTAACTGAAAATAGGACGATCTTAGAGGAAAACCTGTTCTAGCCCTGTATGCAGCAGGTGCAGCATGGATCTGTTCTTTGCTTGGTCAGGTTGACTGTTGAGATGCCGCTCATTGATAGGTAAGCCCAACATCTAGTTTCAGTTAAAACCCTTTATCTTAGTTTTCCCACTTCTTATCCAGCATGGACAGGAAAAGGTTAAAACGATAACAGTCTGAGAAGAAGAGCGGGAGCAATCTGTCTCCCTTAGCCCCCTCCTAGAGGTGTGAAATCCTTTTGTTGTGGACTGCATTTGAAAAGATCAGCTTGAACAACCTAACTCAATATCCATCAAAACATGTAAAGAAGGGGACTCTGAAGAACAGGTGCATTTTATAGCACGTTTTCCCCCGTGGCCCTCAGTGCTCTACAGAACCACGTTGTATATTTGTGTGTATCTTTGAGTGGTTGGAGCTCAACTGTTGCAACGAGCCAGTCTCAACAGGAGGGCTGCAGTCGTCTCTGTACCATATGAGAGCTGCAGGGAGCAGGCTAACGAGGTGTCCAGGCAGCTAACGGCTTTGTCCTGCTGCCCGTGAGTGGCGATGGCACAAATAGGGTCCTGCAGAGAATCCTGTCTGTTCTTTGTGTCTGCACCTCTTGTCTGCCCATGACTTTGGGCAACCAAAGGAAGCCGTGCGAGAAAGCATTGTTGCATCAGGTGGACGAGGCACAGTGTCTGCCTACCCCCCTCTGCCCTCCTCTCAAGAAGGCAATGTTAGCCGTTTATTTTGAAAATCGGGGGTGTTTAGAAAGGGTTTTTCAGAAGTTTAATAAATTTGTTTATTGACATACATCTAGGATTTATTGTCCCCCCTTTCCTCTTCACTTGATCCGGTGTTCTGAAATTCTGCCACGTTATTCCATGCCGAGCGATAATCAAGAGGGCAGTCAGGTTTCTGTCCTCTGTTTGCTGCTTGTATTTGCTCACCCTCCCATCTTCCTCTCTTTGCTCTTGTCTCTAATTTATGAACTGCACACTTGAGTGGGCCGAGTGCCTATTAAAACTGGCCCACTGTCTATGTTTGTCCTGGCCTTTCTTGCTCCACAGGAAGCTCATCTAGAGCCTTCAGTACTTAATGCCGCTGCGGGAGGTGAGAAGGGAACATGGACACAGCTTTGGATCTCCTTCCCACTGAAGAGTCTTGGCGCTTCGTTTATAAGGCCAAAGCCATTTGGCTTTATTTTTTTTCTCTCCAGGGATTGGTTAGATGAAAAAAAGGCAATAGGAAATACAAAGAATGAGGGAGTTTTTTGTTTTGTTTTTTGAAAGCATGTTGGGTTGTTTTTTTCTGTAGATAATGTAAAGGAAGTGCAGGCAGGGATTTGCTTATCCCATTTCTATATTTAGGGATCTCTATGAAGGCTTTTTTCAAACAATTGTCTAATCCTCAAAATTCAAAAGATTTGACTCTAGAAACATATCAAACTTAGGTTTTACTCTTTCTTATTTACACAGAAATATGCCATTGAAATACAATACTTATTCTGCCAGGAAGTCCCGGTCAAGATAAGTGGGAAAAGTGTATAAATAAATGCATAGAGAAAAAAACACAAACCTCAAAGACAAACACAGTTATCACTTAAAACAACAAATAACTCTATTTCCTTTTCTAATCTTCTCAACAATATTTACCGTTTTAAGGGAAACTTTGCCAATTTCGATATGCATGTCTAATTCGATAATTATCATTTAGCCTGTACTGGGTTTATACTAGAGATGCACAGATCAGAATTTTCATAACTGATTTCTAGTTTTGGTATAGCTTTGACTTGCTGATACAGTTTATGAGTAATTATTTCTATTTGAAGAACTGCAGTAGCAGGAGCAAGTGGTTTCCTGCCTTCCTGCCATGAGCAGTCAATGGCATATGCACCTGAACCTGTCCCCCATGTTTCAGCTCCCCTTTGTTTTGGACCCAAAGAAATCAGCTCCCTGCAGTCCAACAAATTTACAAAACCAGATAATTTTTCACCATACGGTTTGCAAACCAGCAAGCTAAAAATAAATATTAGACATCGGTTTCAGAATTTATGAAATTTCGGAGCAGTGACAGCATTCACACCAGGGAGTGTTTTAATGAGTTTGACCTAGTACCACGTTCATAATGACAGTGAATATTTAGTTTACACCTTATAGTATTACAGAACAAGGCTGCTGTGATCCTTCTAACTGCAGGACATCATTACTAGTGTTTGCTCTTGTGAGGGTAGCCATCATATCAACACCCTCAAAGAAGCAAGAGATCCATTGTATCTGTTGAATCTGTCCCCAGTTCTGATGAATAACCCACATCTTTTTCCATCAACAGGCAACAGAACAGCATAACTCTGATGTTATATATGTCAAAACCCCTTGCTGCGCTCGACTGTTCAACTGAGTGTGTCCACATTGTTGAAGTAATCGGATTTACAACAGAGGAACACAGGGCCAGATAACGAAGAGAGGACAAAAATCACAGAAATGTTAGAGTAGAATCCCAGCGGACTACAAATCCCTTCTCTGAAATCTCATTGTTTGGAAACCATGAAACCGGATTCCTGTAACAGGTCTCTGATCAGTGGAGACCCTGCCCAAAGGACTCAATTAGACCAGAACAGACCCTTTCCGACCGGGCCTTTGTTTTGCCTCCTTAGCACTCACAGCATGCTGCTACCTTTGCAGAAGGGCTTTCTAACGCCCCAGACTGGGGCACACACTGCACAATCACATCACTAAACCTATTCCCCTCCCATTATACTCCAGGTTGCAAATCCACACCAGAATGTATACATGCATGCCTGCAAGTGTGTGTGCAGGCCCCTGGAACTACCTTTAACTTACTACTTTAATTGCCAGTGCGAGCACAGTAAACATATATTAAAAACAGTGGAATAACATAATAGTTACTGAAACATCCCTGCACTCAGAGGCAGTAATCCTGAATTTAATTTCAGTCATTTCCCTCTCCTTCTCTTGTGATTAGAGTAAATTATCATAATTTCTTGATTATAGTTTGGTCCCTGCCTGTGAGGACATCACTTGTTTGAGCTCAGCTGGAGATGGCAACGGGAAGCAAGTGCAACCCGCTGGATCTGCAGAGTCAAACTTTTTCCCTTTGAGAGTCCCTGAATTGACCCTGCAATTAGTGTTGTGTTTGTCTTTTATCCAACCCGCTGTTACCAAAGGTAATTTCAAATTATGTTTAGTGTTTGCTTAAACTGTTCGTATTTCATTCATCTGAATACATTAATAAATTGCATCTAGTGTCAGAGGGAGATGAAAGTGATACACAAAGACAAGAAGTACCTTGGTGTGAATTAATGGGCGCACAAATTAATGTACGTTTGGTAATGAGTCTCGGGTGTGACCCGAAGAAACATCAACAGTCGGGTCAGCAATCTCCCTCAACTTTAATGGTCTGCAAGCACAATGTGGCATCACAACTTCAGCCAATCAGTGTTTCAGATAATACAAGAAGGATCGGCCGCATTGCTTTCATCACACGAAAGTCAATTAGAGATTAATTTAAAAAGCAAAATTAGTTGTTATAGATTTAATAAGCAACCTAGGCAGCGGCAGACCCGCCAGAGCCTGGGAGACAGTGGCTGGAGGTCCACAGGGAAATGGCGACCACATCACCCAAGCCCACTCGTAATGACTTCTGTTGAGTCTTGATAATGTCTGCTAATTAGTTAATCAAAGACAGGGGTCCTCTACATACCCCTCCCACCTTAGCAGCTTTTGTCCGCTTCAATGAACAACAACTCTGAGGGTGAAGCCATGAAATCCTTATTCATGCTCTTAACCAAGAGACACACCTGGTTTGGCTTGGTGTATGCCTGCAGCGAGATGTACAACACAGTCATGTTTTTTTTTTTTTTTTTTTTTAGATTAATGCAAATGGATTCACGGACAGAGAAAGAAAATGCATTAGTTAATGTTATTAAACATGTAAGAGGATAATGAAATATTGCACGAGTAATACACTTCATCCCATGTGTGGTGTCAGTGCTGGTCAGTAGGTCGATGTAAAGACCCTGTGGGCTGGGCAGACGGGGAAAACAGAGCATTGACAAAGTGTCTCGGCACCCTTTGGAGCCGCACTCGCATTGTGAGTAATACTCTGTTTTCAGCATAATCAATTAGTAAGCCTTCATTAGCTAGACCATTCATTATGCCTGCATGTCACGGGACGGGACATGGCGCAGTGGTTGCCCCCAGGATGGGCGCGTCCGTGGGCACTGATACATGACAGGGCTGTTGCAATCCCTCTTGCATTTTAAAAGGACACGGCTGCAAACTCAAACAGGCGTCAACACCGCACGGCTATATTGCTCCCGCACACCCAGCCAAGTTAACATTATTCATTCCAGTTGCAAGGCTAAGTAAACATAATTTAACAATCTTACACAGTTAAATATTCATTACGCCATATTGTTAAGCCATTTGTGCTAATTTATTTTTCAACAAAAGATGCTGCTACTTTCCAGCACGGCTGTTTATTATGCCTACAGTATATATTTAGGCATTGTTAAGGCTGCAAAGCACAAGCTGTTTTTGTGTCGGCTTTTAGCTCAGTACCACACAGCTTCATGTCCTGAACACATCCCCATTACTTTGTTTCTCACAGCTCCTTTGAATATTGCAGTAGCTTGTAAGCTCTGCAAGGAGTCATTAATAGAGAACAGATGTTAGCTGTGTTCTCTGGTGAAAAGGCTCTCGTTGCTAGATGTTGGGCCTCTGTAGTATCAGCTGCTCTCTTATACAGAATATTTAAAACACATTTTCTGGCAGTGTGGATTATTGAGTATGTGCCTGTGTATAGTGCCCTGAAGAAGGTATTTATAGCAACCAAAAGCACTTCACGGAGCACTGTTCAGTCTATCATTTGAAAATGGAGTATGGCTCAACTGCAGACCAATCAAGAAATGGCCGTTCACTAAAGTTGAGAGATCGGTCAAGAACAGTGTTAATCAGAGGCAACTGTTTTTTTTTTTTGTTTTGTTTTAAAGGAAACAATGAGAAGTGCTGTTTCTAATTTACCACAAGCCATGTAGGGGGCACAGTGAACATGAAAGAAGGTCTTCTGATCATGAGACCAAAGTTTAACTTTTTTGCATGCAATCCAGAACTCTGTCGGTGAAATAAACATACACTGCACATCACTCTCAGCACACAAATTCCACCGTGACATATGGTGGCGGCAGCTTTGTGCTGCGGGGATGCGTTCTTTTCACCAATGACAGGGGAAACTGGTATAAATAGACGGGAAGATGGATAGAGATGATTCCAGGGCAATACAGGAAGAAAGCCTAATCAAATCTTTACAAGATTTGGCATTCAGGTGGAGGCTCCACTTCCAATAGGACAACGGTCTTAAACATACAATCAGAGCTAGAGTGCATGCATCAAAGCATGTTCATATGTAAGAATGGCCCTGTCTAAGTCAAGAACTAAATGTGAATCAAACTAAATTGAAAAGCTATGGTAATAGTTGAAAATTGCTGTTGAGATGCGCTCAATCAAATCTGATTGAACTTGAACTTTTTTTTCTGGTAGATACATATCCCTGAAGTCTTAAAGCTGTAGCAATAGATGGCTGAATACATACACGTGCCATGTTTCAGATTTTTGCTAGAACTTTTCAAAGCCGTCTTTTCCGTCCACTGTGTAATACCTTGTGTTGGCATATCACATAAAATCCCAATAAAATCCGATGTGTTTCAAAAGAGATGAAATGTGAAAATGTCAAAGAGGTGTAAACACTTTTGCAAAGCACGGTATGTGTGAGTGATTGTAGGTCATAGATGCTTGTAGCACAGATTGAGCCCACTCCCCATGTCTAATGGCCTGTGCTACAGAAATATGATGAGGGGCCGACATAGATTAAAAGAGTAAGATATTGAATAGCAGTATGATGGATGGGAGCTGTTTGGAAATCAATTAAACAATAAGAAATTAATTCTGCCTGTGACATGCTCATTAGAGACCTGGTGTAAGAGAGGCAGTGGGGTAAAGTGATGCATCATCACTTATTTTAATAATCTTCGGTCTGAATTTAATCTGAATTTAAAGCATGCAGTATGTAGTGACACTAGGTCGCAAAGTGTCAGAAAAATAATATGCAACAGGACCTGAGCTTAGAGAGCGACTGCCCGCATGGGAGGGTTAACAAGAAATTCCAGAGGATTTTTCCACCTTGTCCAGTTCTCGGCCTCCACAGTGCAGCTGGATCTTTTTGCTGCCTCCTGCACAGAGATTTGGCTGAGATGAACACGGAAAACAGAGGAAAGTCATGTAATTACCAGAGTAGCTCATATTAAAGAGCCGCTGAGCACTGCAGATATGGAGGCCAGCAGATGTGAGTAACAGCTGCCATGCTGAATGGCAACCTTTCTGATGCTGTCAGTATCTATTTGCCCCATGCATGGGTAAATAACACGTTGTCTTTATTCATTTGCCCGCTTTTGGAGCAGCCAGAGCGTAATGGACTCTAATATTAAACACAATCCTGTTCCAGTGTGCAATTAGTTTGTAGCTTCACCTATTAACACATATTAATAACGTCTCCCGGGATCTGCTGAATGGTGATTGTGAGCCTTGTCATTGTAAGTATGGGAGATCGCCAGCAGTTAACCATCCCTGTGGCAGCCAGCAGAGGCATTATGGAACTTCTGTGGTCCTGTGGCAGAGCCAGCTTGCTCGCCCATCCATAGTGAAGGCCATCCTGATGTGCTGGCTCAGGGAGCAAATGCACAGACGGTCAGGCAGAGACTGCTGCCAAGCAGGGGCAGCCCTGCGCCGTCCATACGCTCTCTGTGTGTACGAATGTCTACGTGGGGGGTTTCGATGTGGATGGACTTCTAAGTGGGCCGAAGGTTGTGGTGGGGGTTGCAGGGTGTGGCGGTTAAGTGGTCAAAGATGCACTTTGTGCAGATGGGGGGTGTGAGGTTTTCTTGCTGAACAGATGTTTTAGGGGTGTGTGTTTGTCTTGGGGGTGTGACATGATCAGTGAAGGGCAGTCGAGGGACCACAGAGAGGACATTTGTCGTCGTGCCTGCTTTACATCCTAGAATGGTTAATGTGAGGTTGGAGATTTTGTCTCTGGAAATGAGCTCTCCCCTCTGTGTAATATGAGGGTAATATCAGCAGCTCAGAATCATCCACATTTCTCATTTGCATGGGCATCATATGACACATAGGTTTCACAAAGTTGGCACTTAAAATCCACTACAAAGTTCTGTCAACAATTTATGTTTTTTAATTTCTTTAGTGAAATGTCAGAGAAAGTATCGAACTGAGGAGAGTTTACTGCAGCTCTATAGGTAGGCTCACTTCGTGCTCCTTCAAACATGCAATTTAGAAGCAGTAACAGTGAAAACAAACATAAATACAGAAAACAATATATTTAAAAAGTATAAAAGAATTGTCTGTAATTGTAATAAGAACAGACTGAAAGAAGGCTATGTTTTCTTTTTTTTTATACTTACTCGGATGAACAGTCATGGTGTGGAAACAAAAGGAGTGCTACCCATCACTATGATCAAGACAGTGCAATTGTGTAAGCACAGTTGGCATGCCACGGTCTGGGTAGCAAGGCATTTTAAATAAAAACAGATCATGTTGAACACTTTTTTGATTTAAAAACCGGGAAATGTGTTTACTCTTTGTTGATTCCATACAAATCTCATACCGGTTTAAGTTGAAGTTGCACTGACATTTCCGTGGTTGATGTAATGTCATGAACATACTAACAAGGCCACTGAGTTAAAAGGCAACTTGTAGTTTTTCCTCTGCTTGGCAGAGAGAGGCATCAAGCCGGCCTGTCTGGCTGTCTCATAGGTGCACTTTTCTTTGTTCCAAGGCAGCAAAAACCGATTGGAGTTTTCATTAAGGCAGAAAACCTGTCAGATTTCTGACAGCCTCTGGACATATGCTCTGTAACAGTGAAAGAAAGCACCAACGCCAGACTACAAAATCTCTCTCATCTCTATCATTCTTTCTCCATCATTTGTTTTATTTCTGTCCAGGTTTCTTGATGAAAATTTCACCGGTTCTTGCTTGGAGCTTATTTGTGTCTGACAGCTTTTCTGTTTTAAATACTTGATAGAATTTTGTCTTTAGCTATGGATCATGGCTCCGTAATAACTCACTCTGGGTATGGATGTGACTGTTGGGTCTAGAACACCACTGAATAGGAATGAGACAAATGCTGGGTAAAAATGGATTTCTAAAGGCCATGGTGCTTCATCACCAGTGCAGCACTGCCCGTCCCTCTCCTGCCTGAATAACACCAGAATTATCACTCGGAAGGAGGAGAGTGCAATGAATACCTCCAGCTACTACACCCTGGGGACTCTGGTACCCCTCCAACGCTCCCGCCTGTCCCTGTCGCTTTCTGGTTCACGCACACACCAATGTGATGCAGACTCACACAGGTAGCGATAGAAAGGGGGCCTAACATTATGCACTAATGGGTTGGTCCATTAATCATACAATGATGAAGGCCATTTCCTTTATTTAATTGGCTGCCAGTATCTCTGAGTCTTTGTTGCATGTCATTTCAGACTCTCAGTGCCAATATGGTTGTGTGCACTCTACTCTTGAAGCTAGTAGAGTGCAGTACCAGGGCATGGCTGAGAGCTCTACAGAGACACAACAAACAAATAGCTTTTGTGTCTGTTCATCCACTAATGAAACCAATCCTCTTTTTATTCCACACAGCATTTCAACAACATGTTTTTGTCCTTGTACTGTGACAAGCTTTGTAATCTACAGTACAAATCTGTTTAAAATACATTTAAATTTGATACATCCATCTGAGAAGATCATTTTAAGGGCATGGGAACAGTCCCAAAACCACTCAAAACATCAAACCAGAGTCGTGAGGAGCTGTTTTTCAAAATTGTGCAATGGCTGGCTGGTGTGGGACTCAAAAAAAAAAAAAAAAAAAAACAACAACATGATCCTGTTGGTCCAGGGTTACGAAAAGAAATAGAAGCAAATGAAAGTCACTTTAAATCACCAGACTGTTTTGAACCTGCTCTGAAAAATTATGTTTATGGAAGGCTTAAAGGCCTTCCATAAACTGTAATGTTGTGTTTTGCCGGCAACTGCCCCCAATTTAAATGCTATGTTTATGTTCAGACTGTTGTGCAACAATACGTCAAGCTCACAAGACAAGATGATACACAATAATATGTGCACGAGAAAAAGAGCAGAGTTTTGGTAATATTTTGTGATTTCTAATTTTCCCCATACACTTCACAGAGTGCAAGCTTTGTTTTAAACAGTATGTCATTAGTGTGAAAAAGTAGGGCCCGGATTTGACTAAATCATATCTTGTGAACTGTATGCTTCGGGGGTGGTCCTATTAACGAAAAGCTTTCAGAAAGCTCCCATTTTCAAACATGTTATATAAAAGGACATAAAGCTTGAAATTGTATATATTGTATATTTGATATATCCAGTCCTGGCTCCAGGAGGGTGCCCCGGTCTCCCTAATCTGGGCGAGGTTCACCTACTATTGTAGTCGTTCATATCATCGGACACATTAATGGAGATGCTCCCTGGGCGCCTCCCTTTAGGCACGTCCCACTGGGAGGAGTCCCCGGGGACGACCTAGAACTCACTGGAGGGACTATATGTCACCTTGGGATCCCCCAGAATGAGCTGGAGGATGTTTCTGGGGAGAGGGATCTCTGGGTTTCTCTCTTGGACCTGTTACCTCTGCGACCCAAACTCAGATAAAGGAAAGACAATGTATGCATGTTTTTTTTTGTTTTTTTTAATGAGCCACTTGCATCTGAATGTTACACACTATCCATTGGTTAGTGTTTTAAGTTATTTGATGTGATCTAATCATAGTCTACTGTAAGGAAATGTGGTTTTGTGATTCAAATATATAATACCCAGGTCACATAGTTATTTGTGATTTAGTCAAGGATCAAAATGTATAATAGTTTTTGAGAGTCAGCTGGCCTAAATGGCATTTACAAGCACAGTCAATGGAATTATGGTGTTATATGGAGTCTTTGGAAAGTTATTTACAATTAAATGAAATTATTCATGAGAGTTGAGTATATTTGTGATGATTTATCAACATAATTAATTAATACTGAGCTCCTAAAAGAAATAAACAGATTTGCATGGCCAAAAACTGGCCACTTAAAGGTTTCAAATGGGGTATATGTTGTTAAAGGAGCTTTTTAAAACTTTTTCATCAAAATTAAAGGGTTTGTCAGGTAAAAATGTTTCTGATTATGGATATATAAGAAATTGGTTCAGTAGAACAATGATAATTTTTGTTGTTTGTGTGAATTCCATACATAACCTATTCTGCATAGTCCTTGGTACGGCAACTAATTAGGCAAGTCAGCTCCCTCGCTACAAAAATGAAAGCAAAAAGTCTGCAGATCTATGCTGCTTGCGAAGGTCTTTTTAGATTTACAAAACCCAGCAGCTTTTACAGGCTTGTCTATTACCATAACACACTCTGCCTGTTCACAGTGCAGAGAACAGAGCCAGAGAGGCAGAATGCTGCGGTTGGCTTGTTTTTCTCTTTGAAGGCTGAAGGAGGGCATGGCAATATTTACTGAGAGTCTATCCACCCCCCCCCCCCCCCCCACCCCCCCCCCCCCCCCACCCCCCCAATGCAGTCCCACCCTGCGAAGCTGCCGTTTGAGCTTCACAGCCAGGGGATGTGTTTTGCACCAGTGTGTGCCGTCTTTTTTCCCTTCCCCCTCAGCATCCCCCTTTTTGCAAACCCTCGATGGACATGGTGCACAGGGACACCCGCTTTCTCATTAAAAAACCAACAGCCATTAATGTTAGATGAGGGCAAGAGGAGCTGGAGGAGGAAGAAAGAGGGAGGTGTTTTCCCCTTGATCGACTCCTAAGGATGCATGATGAATCCTCACAGACACACAGGGCGACATGCTGAGAGAGGAGAGGAGATGAGAGGCTGCAGATATTCTTTTTCTAAGAAAGAATGGCAGACATAATCGAGGCCGTATAAAGTGACTGTAACTTCTCCCAGAGGCACAGTTTAGCTTACAAAAATAGTGCATCACAGATTCAAAGTAATTGTGAAGCTTAGGATTTGGTCAAGCAACCTACCTTCATACCCCCCCCCCCCCACACACACACACAAACACGCACACACACACAAATACAGACAGACACGCACACACACACACACACACACACACACACACACACACACACACACACACACACACACACACACACACACACACACACACACACACACAGCTTTACAGAAGCAGCTCATGTCCTGTATACATAGACTGTTGATGCCTAATATGTTCCTGCTGTGAGGTTTTGCATTGGAAGATACCCTTGACTAGAAATAAATGACGGGCAAAGGGAGGCAGCACCTTCTGAGGCACAAGTCCAGGTCAGAGTCAAGAGATAAAGCTTAGATTGGTCATGCAGACAAACATGCATACTACAGTTTTGCAAAAAATAAATAAATACATAAATAAATAAAAAATAAATACAATAAAATAAACACTGGTGATGTAGAATGCTGAAAAAAATATTGGATCTTGGTAATCATGCAGCAGGCCGTTCCGTCTGGTTTCTAAGATCTGTTATTCAATTCTTACAGTGGCTTAAAAGGTGTCAGTTTACTTTGAACTTTTTTGAATTTACTTTGAGATTTCTATGTAAAATACCTACACAAAGTCATTCATAACTATAAACTTGAAAATGATTTTTAGCTATCCTGAAAGTATACCTGGTATTTGCATGCAACCCCATATACTCTGAAACCCCCTAGATAAAGCCCAAGTCACCTTTTTAGTACATTTCGTGATTTAATCTCAGCATGAATACAGCCATTCTGTGAAGGCCGCAGAGCTTTGTTGGAAAACATCATGAAGACTAAGGAACACACCAGTCAGGTCATGGATAATGTTGTGGATAGTTTTATAACATGTGTATGTTATAAAACAACATCCCAAGCTCTGGCATAACTCATTTAAAGCTGCAGGCGAAGCAAGGAGTGCATGATGGTGCCAACACCGTGTTGTAAGATGGATATCCTCAGCATTGTTAGTTGAAGGGAAGATACAGGACCATCATGCAGGGAAACCTGTTAGAAGCTACAAAAGATTTGAAACTAAGGCATATGTTCACCTTTCAAACAGAGAAATTATCAAAATGAGTACTATTTTATATATTCACCACACAAGTCCTTGCAAAATCAGGGCCCTATGTCCTTTTCAGACATTTTTTTCTGTCTAAATCATCTTTTTTTTTAACATGTTTTTAATATTTAAAAAATGTGGTTGTATCATTTAATATGCTATCCAAAACATGAATTATGAATAAAGTGTGAATTGATGGGATGATGTGTGACATAGGAGTAAGACAATCATAGCAAACATTTGACTTCAGAATGGGATAGAGGTCTATCATCAAGCAGGACAACAACTCTAAACAAACAGCAATAGTTACAATACTTTTGATCATACATTATGTGTTAAAATGGCTGATTCAAAGTACACCCCCCAATCTCATAGAGAATGTGTGGTAAGACTTGAAAACTCCTGTTCACAGATGTCTGACCTAACATTTGCTGTTTTGCAAACGAAAAAGGGCAAAGCTATTAAGGCCTAGATGTTCAAAGCTGGTAGGGACATGCCCAAAACATCTTGGGATCCTGTAAAGCAATAGCTAAGAGTGGCTGAATACAGATACATGCCACACTTTTCATATTTTTCTTTGTAAAAAAAACAACAACAGATCTTGAAAGCCATATTTCCTTTTCCTTCCATTTTACAGTTATGTCCTGCAGTTTACTATAAGAGTGATTTTCATGAATATGATTAACCCCTATATCAGAGTCTCTAAAAGATTGAAAAACATGCGGGCAGAGTGCAAAGGGTAAATGTAGATATTTACATGCCAAGTTTAAGTATATCGTGGAGCTTTGCTACGGTCATGAGGATTATCACTGGCTGCTACATATGTGTTGATGTGCGTGGGAAGAAATTTGGGGTTGTATCATTATTCTGCTGTGTTCAAAAAGAACCTCCAGGAAGATGTAATGCATGCAGTCCAAAGTAATGTGGGTGGATCTTAATAAGGGAATGTATGTTCTTGTATTAGTGTGTAGAGTGTGTACTAGTATTTTAATTTATCCAGCATTTCTGAGGGTGTTGTATGGGAAGTTTCAGAGCTCCTGAAAGAAGGCTAGCTATGACCACAGAACTGCAGCCCTATAGCAACAGCAGGTCTGTGGGGATCTTACGCTGCTTGGGTGTCCGCGGGCCCAGTCTATGTGCATAGAGCTAAAGGGTAGACAAAGGCGAAGAGAGTGTGTGCAACCAGAGTTGGCTTGTTGGGTAATGAATTTGCTCCTGCGGCACTCTTTAAAGCATAATTACACCCATCAAAGCAAGGAAGGCCTTTTCCGCCCACTGAATCTTAGCTAAAACAAAGGGAAGGCGAAAAAAACACCACAGCTCAGTCCTCCTACATTAACACACCGCAGTCAGTACAACAAACCACAATATTATTTTTATGCACTCTTCTGTCTTTCTAGCGAAGGCTGGCTTTAAGTATGTTTTTTTTTTCAGTGTCAGGACCATCATAGTCAGTCAGCAGATGTAAATTTTTAAGCAAATTTTATACTTCAAAAATGTCAGTAGAAATATAACCCTAGGTGAAATTAAATACATAGATAAGTCAATAAAGGTTTACAGCTTAACTGTGAATCTGACACACATTTGGAATTTTCCTGTTTGGCTCATCTTAAATTCAGCCCCACGTACCTTGTTGCTATCTGCTCCCCAGTCCTCCTCTTTGATCTTCCTCTGTCACCTGCTATTTCCATGGGAAAAGGTCAAGGTTGTGTGCGAGCATTAGGTTTTATGTCTAGGCATATACGGACGTGTGTGGCTAGAATACAGAGGAGGACTGGAGGTGGGAGCCCAGCTCCCGCTTACTTGGGTCAGGTGGTGGAAGGAGATAGAGTTGAAGAAGGTTAGTTGGCAATCATAAATGTCATGTTTAAATAGTTTTCAGGCAGTCATACATGTACACAGTAAATACTCATTTCTTGGTTTTGGTCAACAGATTTCTACCCAGTTTGAAGAGCAGATAAAAAGATATAGGCATCTGTGTCATAGATGTGGCATTGAAAACAATTCCTATTTACTCAAACTCAAATTTCTAATGTTGAGATTTTGATTTTTTTTTTAAGGTGATCCTATTTTGATAAAAAAAAAACATAAACATACACATTATGTTGAATTTTCACACCTTTTCTACGTATGCCATATTTGTCTTTTTTAACTTTATCCTGTTCTTTTTGTAAACTCAAAGTGTATCCATGTGTGCACTCAAACTTTAATTTTTACTTACAATGTCAGCTGTGCATTTGTATGTTTTTGAAAGAAATTTCCTAATTTATGAAGATCTTAACACATCTGCCTTATGACATGTTCTCTTGTCTTTATCATTTTGAATATTGGCTAAGAGAAACAGTCCTCTTTGTCATGCTGTATTTATACCTCAGACAAACAGCAAGTCATGGATTACTAATTAAAGCACCCTCTGATTAACTTAAAGTAAAATGTAAGTTACATACCGCTTCAGTTACATTTATAGGAACAGTCAGGGGTGCAAATAATTGTGCCATTGATGGTTGTGGTAAAGATATTACATAACGTGGATTATTTTCCCCACTGAATAAAAGTACTGAAATAGTTAAAAGTTTTCCAAATGTAAAAGTGCAGATTTTATTTTAAGAATATGCAACTGGAATTTAAAAATCTGACGTATTTACAAGGTTTGTACACATCTTCCCTAAGATCTTACTTTATATTTTTTCAGTTAATTGCATTGTTCTTATTAAACACAGACGTCTGCTCTAGCTTCTGTTGTGTTTAGTAAATTCGATCCGCACATTAGCAACTTAACACGATAACAAATAACAGGCCTTAGCAAATTAGTTCAATTAGCTCAGTCTTGACAGATGTTGCTTGCAAAAAAAAGCATCACTGCTTTCCATTGAGTCCAGCTATACAACGTTGGACTTTTGTAGAAAATGGAGAAAACAACCATAATCTTGATATTTTCAGACACGGTGTTGTAATTTGTTTTATCACTGTTCAGCATCAGGAAATGTGACAGCAGCTGAGTGAGAAATGAATCATCCATCCTACTTTAGTGTGTCTCACAAAAGGTGTGTCATGGAGCAATGAAACAATTGGGCCATATACCATCAATGTCTTTGCTCTTTATCTAATTGATGAGAACAAGAGTGAACAAAATGTACTTCCTGTCTGTGCTTTTGCTTTGTGTGTTTGGACTGTTCAGAACGCGCTCAGTCTAATTACTGCCATCGTCTTATTTTTTTCTCAACATTATTTTGTACATTTGAGATGAGCTCCACCTCTCTTCTTTTAACGGTGCCCTCCCCTCCAAACAGTCTGACAACAATTCAACGTAATAAACAGTTGCAGTGTTTTGTTTTTCTCTGCAAAGCCTTTGTGTCCCCTGAGGATTTATTTTCTGCCTACAGTATTTTCAGGGTCTTAATCTCCCTCTGTTTGATTACTACCAGCTAATTAAAGGGAGGCCATGCCAAGCAGGTGACAGAGAGAGTCGGAGCTGTGTGGCACCGCTAGCCTCCGTCTAGAAGTCTGGTCTTCTCGCCTGTCCTTTGTTTAACTTGCTTCAGTCTGCACAGTCTCTGCATTCACTTTCTACAATTTTCTTTGATAAATATGCAAGTGTTTTGTTTTTTTTGGTAGCTTTTTGTTTTTCACATTTTGTACAGCTTTTACATGCCAATATCCATGGAGTCCAATTTCTCTTGAAGCGCTGTAATGTAAGAAGATATAAGAGCAGCGTTGGAATTATTTTCTTCTTGCTTTTTAGACCTGAGTGGTCATTATTATTATTATTTATTTATTTATTATATTGTGAGAAGAGCTGATGTCCCACTTTGTATGAGAGCAGTCAATGTAAAACAGGGCTTTACTACCATTTTAAAGACACAATGAAATTTGTTGAAAACTGTCAGTAGCTTAGTAGTTTGCACTTCTAGAGCTGCTAACTTTTCTTTCATAGAGAATGTCCAACCTTATTCTAACTCTGACATTTGTGAAAGACCGTCTTTATGAACAAATGTTCTCTGACAGACGGAGGTTAAGCTCAAAAGGATTGAAGAGAGAACATTTTTTTCAGGATTCCTGTTATCTTCTTACAGTCTCCTTCTCACTGTTTCTCTTGCATCCACAGACATGTTTCAACATGTCGTAGAAAATACAGTTTCTTTTTAAATAGCTTCTTGGATATCACACATACTGAAAATGGCTAACTTTGAATGTTCTCCCTGCTTTTACAACTTTCACGCCAAAGAGTTGTGTTGTTAAAGTTTATACTGTATATGATCCATTCATTGACTGGAAAAAAAGATGAGCTTTTTGAATTAATGACTGACCAGTCACCAGTCGGGATGATTATGCTGAAAATTTGTCAATACTGATATAAGAGTAGTGTTGAATAATATTAAAAATTCTTTGATTTCAAAAGTGAAATAGTGGCATGTGTGTCTGAGAGGACACCATGATAAATGTCACAGATGACAATGAGTTTGTTACAGCCAAGATGTGCCCTTTTCCCCAGTCCCTTGGCTCTCTCACGGGTCTCAATGGTTCGTCAAGTGGTTGAACCTGCACATCCATATGCATGTTGCGACACATGGAACCAAATTTGTAGCTTGTCGCATGCTGCTACCTTGGTAGACTGTCCTACAGGATGTTCTTTTCCCTAAAGCCAGCAAGACAGAACAGGGACACAGTGATCCCTGAGGCAGAGTGATGGACTGTGGGTCAACTGCTGGGTTTAGGCAGTTGATAAAATAGACTCCAATCAGCAGAATCAATACATAAAAAAGGCCTGTTTTGACAATTCACTCATTTAGAATTTACAGGGAATGCAGGGTTGTGTGTAGAGTCCAACAAATGAAGTGTTTGGTATAGAAACTCTGTGGCCTCATGAGCTAGTTATACCCTGTAAGTCCATAAAAATTAGTTTTGGGGATTTTTTTTCTCTTCCCTAATATCGACCACACTGTACAGCATGGTGAGGTGAATTCCAGTCCTTGTCTTTGTTTGTCACAGTCACAATTGTTTGAAACTTTTTTTTTGGCTAAACGCAGCTTTTTCATAACAATTTCCTGACTTGGGGAAGACAAAGACTCATCTGCTGTGGGAAACACTGAACATGTGAATGAAATATTCTCTATTCTTTCCCATTTTGAAGAATAAGAGAAATGTGCATTAATGTTACAGCATATCTGTATATCAGGGAAACAGGAAATTAAGGTTATACATTTAGAGCTACTTGACACTCTTAAAGATACAAAGTCTGAGTTATAAAAGTGCTTTAGTTACATTTCTTTTTTTAGGAATGTTGGGGTACTTGTGGTGTTGTTAAAACAATTAATTCTCAATGGAATATTTTATTTTCTTTCTGTAAATAGAGGTACTCAAATTAAAGGTTGGAATTTTCACAATTTTAAGATTTAGATTTTATTTTAAGATAATGGTTCTGGATTAAGAATCATTCATATAAACATTTTTAAACATATTTACCAGCATCATTCTCCATGCTAAAGCATACACTAGATGCTTTGATGATAGCTACTCAGCAAAGGTCTATTTCAACCTCAAAAAAATAACTTATGTTGCCGGTGTGATGGATCCTGTGAAGTTTAAGTGTGAATAAATAAGGTGTCAAAAAAATGCCGTCTTTTTGTCCAAAACGTTAGGAAAATATTTATTTTGCTTATGTGTTTTGCTCTTAGGCTGCAGAAAGGTCTTAAACATCTTTAATCACAACCAGATTCAACTGTCATAGCTTGGATTGGTGTCCATTAGTCATTAGGGGGGACAGGGATATCTCTAAGGTATTATCTTCCAAAGTTGATTAATTGACCAATTGTGTAATAGTTTCCTTTTGTCACGCTATTCTCAGTAAATTCCTTTCAAGTTATGTTTTTGTACGGTTCTTTACCACTGTAATTTGGTGATAATGAAAAAAGCCTGCATTGAAAATATGAAGTGCATCAGCAGCACTTAATTAATCTTAATTGCTCTGAAGAAAAAAAGAAAAGCCAGTCGGCAAGATCACCTCATTTTTCTAAACGTTTCTTGCCTCAACAATGTTGCGTAGAGACAATTTTTCCTCGTCTTCTCTGGCATGATGAAATGCACTTTTCCTCGCTATCTATTCCTTATCCACTCTGTTCCGCCACACACTCTCCTCTACGTTTGAGGAAAAGCCTTCGAAGGCTGCCAGAGCAAACCAGTCATCTGCTGGCAGTCTATTTGCTGTTGTTGGTGGGGGATGAGTAATGACAGTACCACTGTCCTTATCACCAGTCCACACACCTGCACTCCTGCCTGCACCGCACACTTAATTGCCCCCCCCCCCAACACGTCACACCCCCACCACTCCTTCACGACCGGATATCTGCTAATGTTCCACATTCCTGGAGAGAGGCCTTCTGTCGATTATTGAAATGACTTTAAGGTATTTATGGCTGTGGGGAAACCAAAAATTGTAAAAAAACAACATTTCTGACAGGAATGGGAGTGCTGTCAACTCCATGTGAAAGACCCTTTGTATTCAGGAAGAGGAAGAAGGCCAGGAGTAACTTTGGTTGCAGTGGGAGGATATAAAACAAAAAAACTAGTGACATTTGGCTAAGATTTTCTAGGCTGACAGATTACTGTAGCTCAGGGTCAAAGGTGGCATACCGCTGAGGAAAACAATGAGCATGGAAAGCAAAGAACAAATCTAAACATGTGCCCTGAAGGAGCAGAGATATTCAGATTGTCTGAACCAGACAGTGTCAGAGTGAGCATAATAACAAGGTGTAATACAAATAAAACAATAGGTCAATGTGCAGGAGGTATAAACAGGGTTTGTAGCGTTATATGACCTCCCAATATAATCAATTCCATTTTTTTTTCACTTTTACACATACAGTTATATTGCACTGCTACCTTAGGACCCATTTTGTTTCTTTCAACATAAATTAAAAATGTCATGCCTTACCAAATAATCGAATAAAAATTAGATTTTTAAAATCCTGAAACTAGCCACTCACTATTCAGGGAATTGCAGTGAAAGGTTGGCCTTTTCCATCCTCCATCCAATTTTTAATTGAATCTGTACATTCCAGACATGCTTTCTGTTTAATGACTGAAAAAGTTGTATTTCATATTCATATTCACATATTTTTCTATTAGCAGACTGACTAAATCAGTGTTTGTCCACAACTAAGATTGGTATCTCCTATATGTACATAGGACATAGGAGGGGTGGTGGCTCCCCCAGATTGCTCTCTGTGCTCTGTGATTGCTGCCCACTGCTCCCTAAGGGATGGGTTAAATGCAGAAGACAAATTTCATTGGAATGTACAACTGCAATGACAAATAAAGATTTCTTCTTCTTTGTATAACGATAAATAATAAGGTCATCAGCCTAAAAAGGTAAGCTCAGCAAACAGGAACTGCCTGCAGGCTTTTGTTCAGATCCCCTTCCAAAACTACTTTTCTTTTGGGTTACTGAAAGGCAATTTCGAAACCGTTTGAAATCCAGTGTTAGTAGATTTCTTAAGGCCACTCCTCTGACAGGACTGTAATGGCTTTGTCTCTCAGTCACCTCAGGACAAGATAACTATCTTCTATCTAGCTTGAAGATCTTGCAGAATAACTCTCTTAAAGGATCATGATTGCACCCAAAGAGATTGTCTGTGGATTTTTTGGATCTTTCTAACAAAACACTGGTATTTTTTGATAAAGCACTTGAATGTATTTACTCTCATAACGGAACTTATCTACACAGATGCATGTTTAATGCGTAATTGTCAGGGACAAACAGACACACTTTGAAAATAGAATTCACCAAATAGAAGTTTTTAGTTTTATATACTTTATATGTGGGCCTATTTTAAGTTATTTCTGAGTTTAAATTATGATTAAGATTTTAAAAAGAGCTTAAATAATTCAAATTAGAGCCAGTTTTTTTATTATTGATTTACCTAATCAACTGAACTAGTTAAATTCCAACTTTTTATTAAGATAATATTGTTTTCTGGGTTGCGGCACATGTAAAAAGTAATTTTAAGTAAGTAATTTTCTTATAAAAGTTTAAAATATTAAGTTTTTAATTACTTTTTTAAGGGGAAATATTGACTGATAATATATATATATATATATATATATATATACACATAGCCAATCTCCCGCTGTCTCAGTTGTCGTGTCCTTGGGCAAGACACTTCACCTGTATTGCCTGCTGCCGATGTATGGCAGCCTTGTTTCTGTCAGTCTGCCTAAGCGCTATACAAATACAAGCCATTAACCATTTATCATATATAAGCTGTAATTAATTAGTTTTAAAATGTCATCAACATCGTATCTTCTGCTTTTAGCTAAAATAATGAATGACTGCTCATGGAAAGGAGCCTAGAAAACAAATACCTCGATGTTGTTCTTACATATTCTGATTTCAGAGTTCTTATTAAAAGCAAAAGAGCTGATCAAAGCTTTACAAAAACAGATCGGAAATTGGCCAACAACTTCTGATGGTTGAATATTTTGAGCTGCTTCTAGCACTGTCTTATAATGATGGGCTTATACAAATCTACAGTAAGATAAACAAAATTAAAATTAATTAATGGTTTCATTTATTTTATTTTACTCTGCCTCATGTCCAGTTTGGGTATGATAAGACTGATATATGAAAACGTGTTCCTAAAAGCTGATTTGTCCTCCAGAAGTGGCAAGACTGTACACATGCTGCTTTACATGTACTGGCATGTGAAACATAGACAAAAGAGCTGAGGACAGCACGGTTTCTACCTTACTTCGTTATTACTCCCTCTGTCTGCAAAAAGGAGTCAAAGCAAAGCATTTAATGGGAGCCGACACTATGGGGAACTTCATGTCACCAGAGACAACCCAGCAAATTAGCTGATAATTAAATTTTTCTCCATTAGGGAAAGAGCAGAGTAATAACTCACACAGTAGGACTCTGCACTCCATTAATGTCTCTATTTTCTTCATGTAGGAGGATAAGGGAGTGAGACGGCAATGTCAATGGCTCAAAAACACTAGAAGACATGAGGAGATGGGGGTTGTCAACATTCTGATACATGCTTTGAGAAAATGCAGAGCAATAATTTTGTGTGCATACTGTTATGATCATGGCAAACAGAAACTGTAAAATAGCTGTCTAGCTGTGGCATGTTTTTTTTGTTGTTTTTTTTACTACAGGTGGGTAATTCTCGAGGACTGAGCGCATCTGCTTGTGTGTGAGGGTGCTTATAATCAACCAGCTGTTGAAGGGGATTTTGCCTCCAGCTGTTAGCCTGGTGATGACAGTGGTCCATGGCCCCACCTTCATGCTCACTGATCCGAGTAATTACCTCGTCCATCTGACCCCCCCCCCCCTCAGACACAACATCGCGAGCGCAACACTCAGGCCGAGGCGGCTGTCACAACAGCAGCGTGGACTAGGCTATGAGAACTCTACAGACCATAATGCTACATACGGCATTATAATAGACTTATCTTTCAGATTGCCCCATGGTCAAGCAATATTCATTAAAGTAACAGGATGCTCAATGAGCAATTATCTGAGAAGCAACAAAAAAGAAAAAAAAAAAAAAAAGGTGACGCAAGTGAATATAGCCATCTTTGTGCACAGCGTCAGCCACAACAAGAATGTCTTCAGCAACTCATGACGAGCAAAAAACTGAGACAGGGAACACATGCTGAGCCAAATATCGTCTAGTTTTTTTTCTACTATTACTTCCCTGTAACCGTCTCTGTTGCTTCCTTTCAGTGAGCAGATACAAGAAGGACCCGGATGATGAGTAATTTCACAGCTGAGAGACTTTCTGTTCCTGATTTGATATCATTTGTAAAAAAAAAAAAAAAAAAAGAAAAGGAAAAAAAGAAGGTAAATCTTCCTGCTCTACATCTCTCCCCAGTGGGATATAACGCGTTCTGTTCATCTCATTTTCTGGAATGGTGGGAGTGTGCAACAGCAGGCCAATCTCAACTAGGCCAGACGGGGAAAGAGTAACTGGTGAACAAATTGAGAAAACGCGGCAATGAAACTAAGACAAAAGAATTCTGGATCTCCACAAGGAGCTCAGTGGTGCAGTGAAGTAAAGCGGGTTTCTAAAAAGCATTATGGAAGATAACACTATCTATGTAACCTGTGTAAATAGTATTAATACTTTGCCATGAGCAAACACTGAAATGTTTGGCCCGAACCATGGTTATTTTTCAAATTAAGCTCCCATTTATGAGCAAATATGAAAATACTTCCAAGTGGAGGATCGAACTCTGCTTATTATGCCAAAGCAACACCGCACACATGTGCTTTCTACTGGCTTTCCTAAATCTGCACTTGACTGGGTAGCCTGGCTGTCTCCCAGTTTCACCAGTGACCTACCCCCCCTCCCTCCACCCCTCGCTATCCACAGTCAACCTGAAGGGGCTGCGTCAGCTGGACTGGTCTGGGGATCAATGCTGGGGAAACAGCCTCATAATGGCCTAGATTAATGATGAAAAATTTTGTGTCATCCGGTAGGCTGGTGGAAATTTATCACTGGGGAGGGGGAGGAGTTGCCATTAGGAACCTCTTGGCACCACCCTGGCTTGTGGGGCTGGTTGCGGGACAGGGAAGTCGCTGTGGCCGCTACCATGTCCAGCTGGAGCCCTTACGGGGGCATGTCTCAGGGGTATTCACAAAGAGGAGGGTGGATCCATTTCAACTGATTTCAATATATAATAGAGCTGCCGCTGCTTCAGCTTAAAGGAAATGTCTGCTATCAACTTGATAAATGAACACAGGTACAGACCTCAGGCATTTTATCCAACATTTCTTTAGTGCATCTTGATAAACATTTAAACTACCGCTAGAGAAAAGGGATCCAATCATTGTTTTAGGATAAAATATTAACTACTGCGATGTGATTGGCTGACCCGTTTTGGGTAGGTCTTGAAGGGTTGAGGTGTGAGCAGGAGAATATGGATTCTCGTGTGTTACCGCAAATAATTCAGCTTGCAGGAAAAGTTACTGTGCAGCACCCAGGGAGCATTCTGGGGCTGAGGGTCTTGCTCAGGGACCCAGGGTGGCAGTCTAGCGGAATTGAACCAGGAGCCTTGTAGCCTTTCCGGGACGTAAGGGCCCTGCTCTCTAACCACCAGGCCACCACTCCCCCAGTGAGTCACTTAAATGTCACTTTTTAAACTTGTGCTTCAAATTATTAAATAAGAATAAGAATTAAATAATTAAATAATAAGAATAACACAGTGCTGTAGGTATTTGCTACATTATATATATTATAACCCACTATAGACTAAGAAAAACATCATGCTTATAATAGGAGCAGTCTCAAATCTGTAAAGAAAAAGCAACTGTACATAATATACCTCTTAATAATGGACCTGAATTAAACCTTCAGAGTGTTACTCTTATTATTGTCAGCTAATGTTTCACATTCATCTGGCTGTTTCTGCTTGTAACTACCGGGTATAATAATAGTCTGCACTGGAGCCATCTTACCTCCACATATTATGTGGATGTCATCCAGTGGGACCATTAAAACAATGTGTTAGGATTGGTTGTCTTAAGCAGTGAAAGGGATTGATTTCCATTTATCCCCCATTAAATCCACTGACATCTGGCATGCCGTTGCCAGCATGTTTCCAGCTCCTCCTTTTTATTTTCTATTGAAATATTCAGGAGTACCTTTTGCTTCAGCACTGTCACTGCAACTACTACCGCACAGTCAAAATAAGCTTGACGTGATTTATTTATTTAGTTCCATCGTATGTGCAGAATCTTGACAGCCAAACTGATATCACCTGATATTATGACACGAGACCCCCGCGATTTCTTTTCGCCCTTGTCGTGGAGGTGTGTTTATAAAAATCTGTATGCATGTGCTGTCTTTAAATAGACATGTGCATGCCGTTATTGTGATGTTGTATGTCAGACCTGTAGGGCAAGTGTGAGTGGAGATTGAGGAGTTAAATGAAAAATGCATGATAATCACCCCACCACAGTGCACACAAAAGCCTATTCAGAGAGAGAGACCCCACCTATCTTTGTGCAAACACTCGCTATTGTTAGTTCATTAGGGTGTGAGTTAGCCTTTTGCTGTACAACAAGGCTGACTGGGGTAAAAAAACAACAACAAAGAATTCTTTATAAAGGTGAACAGAATTGCTTGAATGCATATGTATTTTCATTTCACTATTACAGGTGTCCTGTTTTGATCTTATCACATCCTCGATCAGGTCCCTGCCAAAGCATTTTTGAGTAATTTGCATACTTTCTGACTAAAGTCAGCTCCTGATACCTGTTGTTTGTGTACTGTCTGTGATTTAATGCCAGTAGCTCTCATGGTGTTTCCCAGCAAGCTGTGTGCCTGTGTTTTGTACAGCCAATCTTTAAAAATCACAGCCATGTTGCGTACAGGATTTTCTTGCTCTAACAGCTCAGAGTTTTTTTTTTTTTTTTTTTACATTCTAAGTGTTTTTATTCTTGTTCAATAAATACTTTCTCGGTTGACTCACCTCCAATGTTTCATATGACTTGCTTTGCTTTCTTAACAGGAGAGATTTTTTTTTTCCCCGTTAGTTATGTCCGCACACGATTAACTGGACGATTGAAATGCTCAGCCGGATTATAAAAGAGCCAAATCAAACATGTACATTAGAAACACGAAAGCAAATAGGGGAAGATGTGTTTATTCAGTACTGTAGCTGTAGTTAGAGATGTCTTTACAAAGAACTGCGGGTTTCAGATGATGTTTGTGTGAACATTGCAGTATCTCTCTATCTTAGTCAAGTTCACCCTGTGGTGTGGCTGTATTTAGGCTGTCCTGCAGAAACTTTTGGCAGAGACACAATCACAAAACTGATGTTAGGCAAAACTATTATCAATGAAATATGTTTTTTTATTTCTTTTATTTCAATAACAATCATTATGCCAACAGCGATGACCCTCTGTCTCCGGCTTCAATTGGAATGTTTTAGTGGCCGTTATTGAATTTGTCCTCAGGCTCTATTAAAAGAGGTGTAAATATATGGGTCAGATGTGGAGAGTGTTTGGCCACCCCCAACACTCTGCCTTTGCTCCCTCAACCATTAGGACAAAAATCACACTGCTGTTTATTCATGCGTGCCTCGCCCGCAACACAATATCTTATCAGCTAAAAATCCACACTAGCCAAATCAATTAGAGTCCATGAATATCTGTGGATCAGCAGTGTGAAAGTATCAACATCCCCCCTGCTCCTCCGGAGAACAGCCAAATTAATAACTCTAAGTGGATAATGCCCTCGCTCCTATCGACATCAAAATTGAATTTTTGCAAACAGCTGAAATATAGTGGGGGCATGATGCACCACTGCTGTCAGCAATACAGGCGTTTGCTTTGATAGCTGCGTATCCTAGGGTCCTGCTCTGCACATTAGAAATTCAAAATGCTAATTTTCAACAGTGTCTAATTGGCAGGGGGGTTTTAGTATGATTGTTCCTAGAGTAGTTTCATTCTAGACACTTTCTATTTTTTTTTTTGCAGTGATTCTCCAATAAGTGCCTGTGTTGAACAAAAAGACTTATCAGCAGGACATAAATTCAGACACATAGCAAAGTAAACGATCAAACAGAAGTGAGGTCCGCTGGCTCACTGTGTAACAGAGGACTGTCGGAGAGTGGACCCAGCAGTGGGTTTGATATGAGTGAAAAGGACAGTTAAGAGCTTTTACATAATACATAGCAACACGAGTGCTGGAGGAGCTCCTTCCCTATTTTCCTACGCTCACAATTGAAATCTCACTGCAGACTCGTATCTGTTACGTTGTCCACCTAGCCATCTGGGGCGCGAACAGTCCTTGTGTTGGCACCTCATTACGCCACTTGCGTCTTTTTTCTGTGTTCATAAGCATGTTCAGATAGAATTTAATGGAATCATCATTAAACATTAAATCTAAACACTGATTTTTTTTAATCTCCTTTATTACTTTCAAGCATCAATAATTGAATGTACAGTCAGCATTTTTTCCTGGAATTTGTTAAAGGTGAATAGACTCTGATAAGCTCTTTTAATAAGATAAACTGCATTCTATCCAGAGTGATTTATTACTTTAGAAGGTTGTCTGAACTCTACTTTCAATTAATTTACGTGATAGTTTACTTCATAACATAACATAGGGTTTACTCAGACACTACAGCATTTTTATTGTGCTTTTTCCCTGGTTTCTGCCATTTTCATCTTTCTAAGGTCAGCTATTTCTTGATTACTTTATCCACTTCTGCTTTTTCTCTCCTTTTATTCGTTTGCCCCCTGTCCTCATTGTTCTCGATGATCCCTTTGTCCTTCTTCATTTGATTCATCATTTGACTCCTCTCCATCGTGAGTGGATAGTCAGACTAAGTAGTTCTTGTCTTTGTTTGTCACCAGTATGCTATCCACAATGGCCCTTAAAGCTGCCAAGAAACACCAGCAGAAACATGGACAGACATTCAATGTCCATTTGAAGGGATGGACGCAAGCGGGTAAAGACTGAATAGCCACTAGGGCTGTGACAATCGAAAATACACAATATTGGGTTCATGAGGGTAAGGAGAGGTGAAATTTTAGCAATGTTTTTGGGAAAACAAAAAAAATCCTCTTTTTCTATTTCTGTTCTATTTTTGTTTTTCTGTTTCCTCTTTTTCCTCTTTTTCTATTGGTTTTCACAAATAGGGAGACAAATGTTTGTATATTGTCTTATTCCGGTTTGATCAACTGGTCTTGAATATCACAGATTTTGAACAGTGAAATAGCCCTTTCTGATAGAGAAGCTATAAAGGAGATGGCAATTTTATTATTGTTATTAAAAGTCAGAAACGCTGTCAAACAATTTAAAAATGGTGGTGGCTTTTTCAACGATTTTTGCACCAAACAATTGCTGGCCACTCTGAAAAGCAGTTTGTGAGCAGACTGTCAACACAGCAGGGTATTTCAGCAACCACTTTCTTTTTTTTTTCAACCTTAAGAGTCTCAAACATAGATATAAGGCACTGCGCTACAGCACTCAGCCCCACATATGGGTCTTAAAGATAGGTTACACTTACTTGAACAGAGAAAGTCACCTGCGGATGGCTACTGGATTTCTTTTTGCGAGACAGACTTTTTGTGACAATTTAACATAACTTCTAATGGCCACAAAGAGCTTGCAGAAGCTTTTCAAGATTATTTTTTAAAGCATTGTTGAAGACATTTTACCCCTTTGAATATGAACTTCCATTTCATACCAGTAAACAAACCTATTTATACCTGTGTTCTAAGATAGTTAAATGACTTTGATAAATTATAGAGATAAATGCTTATAAAAATCTTCTTGTATAATGAATTTCAACTGTTTACGATCTTACCACAAATTTTTCCACTAATTGGGGTTCCTATTCCAGTTGGTAGCTCCGGACTTTTATTAAATACATGAGCTTATGACCCCTGACGAAAACAAATTATGATAAGGGCTCTCCTGATTTAAGATATATTGGAGTCTGAGAACTAAAGGTCCTCACATCAAATAAACCAATACATATATACTCCCAAACATTGGTTCAGAACTCTCCATAGCAGAGAGCTCCATTTCATATTCTACTTTCATGTGGGTGAAAGGTCAAAATTGGATCAGAGGACACATTGCTTGGCAATAAAATAAACTGATGGAATGAACTGCTTTCATTTCCCTTCAAATATTTAACATCAAATCAACAGCTGTGCATTTTTTTGGAGCAAGTGAAATAATACAATTATCTACGGATTTATTTTTTATTTTATTTTTACTTTGGATACCTTTTATTTTTTTAAGTCCATGTCACCTCATAGAACATGAGGTTATTGGGGTCTGCCATGATCTGATACAAGGGGAGATGGGGTCAGGTAATCCACTGGCCTGCTTGCAAACACTCTGTCATGCTAGACTGATTTTCAATAAATAAGAAATGGTGTCTCGCTCTGCAATATAATATTAACTTGATCTTTGCAGAGACAAGTGGTGGACTACCTGCAGGGTTAGTGGCAGCAGAGAGGTCTCCAGGGCATACTGCTATTGGGCACAGTCTGAGTGTAACGCAGCACCGCTCAGGCCTTGAAGGCTGAGCTCCATTCCAAGCAACCAATCCCAAACTCAGTTTTTATTCAGAGTTAGCCTCAAATATTAACACTCGAGCTCAGATGATTCAAATCATCCAGAGGATTATACAAGATAAAATATTGTGCTGCAGACACAAAGAGTAATTGCTAATGGTGGTTTTAGAATGGCCTCATTCTGGAAATGAGAATGAGGGTGACAGAAAATATTTCAATTCTTTATCTCAAGCTTTCATTAATGCGAGTTTAATGGAAAGGATGCTCTGAGAGGAATGTTAATTATCCTCGTCCATTTTTCACCCAACAGAAAGCTGAGGAGGAGATTTCCCCCAGAAAATAATGATTCACCCTTATTCTTCTCATAACCTGTACTTTCCCGACAGGCGGATTCAATCCATCTTGTTGTATGATAATGCTGCCCTCAATTGAGTCCCTTCTGACCAATTTAGCTCTCTTTTTTTTGTGTAAATCTTACATATTTGAAGCTTTCTTAGGCCTGTAGTGGGTCAACATGTAGAATGTTGCACTAGTTTGTGAGCAATAAAGCTACAAAACCGTTACCATACATCTTTTATTTATGTCTCCACCGGGTTCTGATATGGAAGAAAATTGTCTGAGAACTTGAATTTCTCTGTCTGTAGAGGAATGCAGAGTGCATATACTATTGTTCAGTGTGTGGAACTTGTCTATAATTTACAGTGTCTGCCCTCCATCTCTTTTGCTAATGGATGGGGGTGTACTTGGAGATCCGGTACGGTGCTGAGATATGCTCCATGAGTACTTCTTAAAGACGTTCCCTATGTCTGCAGCAACCAAAGAAACACAGTTCTATCTGGGGGGAGGCGTGTCTGGACCATGCAACCGGTCACTGAAAGCTGCGCAATGGTTTTGAAGGGTAACATATCTCATGGGACTAGATTTGTGGGAGGGTTGATGGGAGATCGGGAGAGTAGGGGTGTACAATGTAGAGCGTGCACAGATCATTACCATCCCCTGTAGCTCCGGGGCTTGTCATTCTGAAGGGAGGCAGATTGAAAGGACTAATGGAGGCTGGGGTGATGCTGTGTGGTGTAATTTAGTGCAGGAGGAGGCGTGGTGATTGAGAGAGAAGCAGGAGAAAGCGACTATAATCCTCACCATGAAAAGGATATATACCATTTCAGTTCTGTGTGCTGGGAGCACCTTTGATTCATTTAGGATAGGTGCTCAGCTTAGAGAATTATGGGGGTCAGTGTGGCCCTAAGGCGACATTGAAAATGCCTATCTTTCTCTATGTTGTGTAAGCTCAAAAGAAGACAGCCTTTGTTGTTGGCCTTTTCAGAACCTTGACACCAGATGTGTTTTTATCGGCCACAGGATGGAGAACAGCTGCTGCGATGTTGAAATGCTGTGGCCTGGGCAGTAAACTGTCAAGTCGCGGTGACAGCTTGTGGAGGCTGGATTCCCTTAAAGTTTGGGCTGAATTAGATCTTTGGGGGATATTCTTAACTGAAGTATCACTATGGCAATGTAAACATTCCAACTGAAAGTACCTCCCGTCATACTTCTCATTTCTTTTAATGGCATCCATTATTTTTCCTGCTTTCGAATTACTCAACTTTGTCTCTAAACTTAAACAGAGCAAAAGAGTATGTTTGTCCCCTGCTGGCAGTGGAAGGATCAAGAATCAAGAATCCAAATAGTTTTGTTTAGAGCAATGTGATGAGAGCCAGAAATACGGAATTTATTTAAGCCGAAGAACAAAACAGAAGCTGTCAGAAGTCTAATTTGAGGATTTTGATGAAAGCTTGGCCTGTGGACTGCTACGTATCAAAAATGCTGCCTTTAAAGTCATCATTCATTTTGAATCCTGATTAATTTTGACAAACTTTAGACCATTTATAGGCGTTTAAGGAAAGACTAAACCCTATGGCACATATTGCATATTTGCTTTGTCTTTTTTGGTTTCCTGTTTCACATGGAGTTGCATCCAATAATTATCTGAACCAGAACTGTCATGGTTACAGCTTGATGGGCCATTTAGAACCTCAAAAATCTGATCCTTTTTATAAGTAAATCCATTGTGCGTGCTACCACCCTTCAGTGTTGAAGTTGTTACTGTGGGAAAGAGTCTCAAAGTTGTCTGTTTTCAACATTAGTGAGGTGCTTAAAATGAAGTTTACAAGGATAATGAGGCATATCAGCTGTTCATTCAGGTTGCTATTACAACAGAGAGCTAGACCTTGGTGCGGGCTTGTTGTTTTGTTCTTTGATCATTTAAGGCAATTTCAGTTTTGGTGCTTCTATGCTCAGGTTTTTCTGGTATGAACAAAAAGCCATCTGCCAAAGGACATCAATTCATAACCTGGGACTTTTTGTTTAGTTGGTGACAGAAATAATTTAAGAGGAGCCAACTCTACCAGATAACAGGAAGGCTACATTTATAACAGCAACCATGCTCTATTTTACCAGTTTGGGCTTTACCTTTTGTCTGTTATGCATCAATTTGAATTTGAAAATTTTGCCTGCATTCTGTTTTACCTCAGACTTAGGTTAAGGGTCTACAACTTCAAGAGAATATCCCAAGAGACTGGTTTTTAATCAAGCTAATCATGCTAACCACTAATAAAAAATACCTGCAACTTCTAATGTTAGCTCAATTATCATTGTCATCATACATTAATCAAATTATATTTGTTTCATTATGCCTCTTTATCTTATAAAGTGGCAACTTATATCAGAAAGTATATGAAGGAATGGTTTGAATGTTGTTGATTATAGTTCTTAAAGTAGGAATATAAATTTACTAAAAACAATAATGCCAGGTCAGACTTTTACAAAAAACAGAAATCCGAAATCTGCATCAAATCTCTGATTTGTGCATCACTAAAAGTGTCCTGTATTGTTAAACCCGCTAAAACCTTGAACACAATGCTTTTTTAGATAACATGCTACACTTAATATTTATTTGTTGGATTTATGTTTAACAATATCGCTGTGCTGTTTCCCATTGATTATAAGAAGTTGTCGCATCCTTCAAATGCTCAGTAAAAGCTTTCCTGCTTCATATATAACATTTTCTGCATTGAATGCATTGATTTTAGAAGGTCAGATTTGATAGGAGACCCATTAAGCGGTGGCCTGAGGACACAATATTCTAGCTTGAGAGCGACTACATGTCTCTGGACAAAGCAAATAATATTATCTACGCCTCCTAAGGTGTGACTGAATGTGTACCTGATCCCAAAAAAAAAAAACTGAAACATATTAGTGTTTAGAAGAAAGGGTGAAAAACACTTCAGTGCACCAGGATTAGCTTCTGGGGCCATGCGGGCAACCCACTGTTTTCCACCTCATTTCTAACTGGGTGTTTTTTTAGGAGAGATTAGGACAAGACCAGATTGTTTAGTAATTGGTGGAGAGAAGCCACAGCTCTCCATGATCCCATCAAACTCTTCACACCTCACTGGAATTCCCCTGAGAGCAACGTCATAAATATACGAATGGGACTAATGTGTGTGTGTGTGTGTGTGTGTGTGTGTGTGTGTGTGTGTTTGTGTGTGTTTTAATCATATGTGACTAAATCAGATTTAGCACAAGGTAATGTAGAAAAACAAACTATATTGTGAATACTATACAGTTTGTATACAGAATATGCAGGAAGTTTTTTTTTTAACAAAACTGTTAAAAATTGTATTGAATGTATTTTTGTGAAAGTGTCAAATATCAGTATTGAAAGTCTCTTGACCTCTGTGCCTTTCTGGGGAGTTATGCCTGTGTATGCAATTATTCCTCTGATCGCCCCTGTTGGCACTCTTTTTTTCCCCCTTTCCTCCTTTTGATCTCAGACGGATAAATTCTGCCTGGCTGCTCTTCCTTTAGAGAAAAAAAAAACAGTAGTGGGTCAGGCAAGGGCGTGTGGAGTGAGGGACATGGTAAGAGTCAGAGAGAGACAAGAGAGTGCATGAGACAGAAGTAGACTGTAAGGCAAAACAACCAAAAAGAAAAAAAAAAACTTTAGAAATTAAGCCTTTCTTCTAGTACTAAAACACATGCTCTCTCAAATAGATTACACTGAGATTAGCAGAGATAATGTCAATAGTGAGGCAGGTTAATACAAACACTGATACCATCCACTTCAGGCTTCTTATCTGGACTTTGCCCTGCATTACCTGTTAGTTATCAGGTAGGAGGAACTTAACAATTATTTACTCCTATCCATTCTGATTTAGCTCATGTCTGCCCTCTGTCCCTGACTTGCTCCATTGAAGTAGGTCATTAGGTCAAGCTCCCCTTGTCCCCTTCTCCATCCATCCATCCATCCATCCATCCATCCATCCATCCATCCATCCATCCATCCATCCATCCATCCATCCATCCATCCATCCATCCATCCATCCATCCATCCATCCATCCATCCATCCATCCATCCATCGACATAGTTAGATGGACGGCTAGATGGTTAGATGATGACTAGACTAGACCAATGGTGTTTCCCAATGTCCAAGTACACAAGTGTGCTCTCGTTCAAGTGCATATTTAGCAAGTACAGTTAACAGTGCATTCTTACTGAGAATGCCAGTATGCCTTATTCTAGTTCTACAACTGGAACAGAGTGCACTTGATGATGTTGCCACTCATTTTCAGATTTTTCCTGAAGTCTCAATAAATGGTCCAGTTAAACTTAGGAATTTGATTATTTTCACATTTTTAATGGATCATAAGATAAGTAAAAATGCTTGACACATTAGCCTATAAAATAACATAATTTAAGATAATAAGTTAGGAGGAAATATCAGTACTAAGTTGAAACCTTTCAAAATAATGAGCAAAAGGTTTCTTTTTTTATCAAAAAAACGTTTTACTAAGCAAATAATGGTGGTCTACCACCTTGTAACTTTCTTAGACTTATGTTACCAGTGAAGCATGACTGTCCACTAAACAATGTAAATCATTTGCTCCCATAAAAACACTATTTACATCGAAGATTATTTTTATCTCAACTGAGTTATGGTAGTACACGAGGAAACACATTGAGTTTTACAGTTTAAGTTTTTTTTAAATAGTTTTACAGTCATCCATTCTAGTATCCCTTTTATTACATTTGTACCATATCTAAAAGCAGAAAATGTTTAAAGTATTATTTGACATTTAATTGTTTTACAAACCTGCATCTGATCAGATCATCTGATGGTTACTCTACAACTGCATGATTCAGTTACAATAACTAACAAACACTGATTAACAAACTTATGTTTTGTTTATTATTATCATGATCAGGTAAACTCATATCAGACACCCACAGCATTAACAGAGACACAATGATTTCAAAAATATTGACTGGAATAGCAAAAAACAAGCAGATAGTCAGCCAGCAAAATTGACTGTGTAATCATAAGCCACTTCTAATATAATTTAGAAATTTAAAACAACACAAGGAGACAGTGGAGCAGACAATGGCAGGACACAAGGGGTAAGATGATCACTGAGAGCTTTTGGGAAACTGCATCCAAACCTGAGACTGTTGTCTCTGCCGCAAAGCTGTCTGCATTTATTTAGAAAAATGGAAACATTTATTATTTAAATGTAATTTTTTTGAGTTCACACTCAACTAAATTAGGTTTATATTAGGTTTATGTTATATGATTGGTATTGTAAGGAAAAACTATGGTGACATTTTATGAAATACATACATCAACTTAAAATGCTTTCTGCCGTTTTGACTTGAACATGAATCTTATCGGATGCTAAGGACTATTTGCATGCTTTAAGCGTCTCAGTTGTGGTGCAATCAACAAATTTCTTAAAAAAAAAAACAGAATTAAGTGTGCAAAGGTGTTGTTGTGTCTACGTGTTATGTGTAATCTATGTGCATTTTGAGCCGGTCTCTCTCCAAAATTGCATTATGATATCACATAGAATAAATTCTTGATTCTTGATAAGGTACCAAAGATGGTTAGATGATATGGCGAGTTAGCTTTGAGGCTAGTTTGGGTGGGTAGATAGCTTATTAGCTACATGGCTAAATGGAATCACTAGATGGTTAGATTGAGGGGGCTATGGGCAACATCCCCAACATGTAGTTGTAAGATTTTGTCATGGGAGGAGATTTGTTGATGGCACATGACTCTAATGGTGGGGGTACGCGCTACTCTTCTTCTACCACTTTGCCTGTAACACTGACAACAGAGCGACCAAGTAACTTAATAGCTCTTGTTGGTTTTTTTTTTGTTCCCTCGTAGAAAATAAGACAGTTGTAAATGTTTGGGCTTTAACTTTGTATTATTTTCAGTTATTGGTTCGTTCTTACCTTAGCTTGTTTGATTTGAATTACATGAACGCCTCCATTTTACTTACGCACAGCTCTCGCGAGATCTCAGCCGCTCATCTCGAACATGCACACGTCTCTTGTTGTGCACAATTTGTTTTCTCGTTCATAAAGCACTGAAATTGGGGACATTCCTGGGGACAACTTTTGTCGGAGACAGGTCATCCCTAATGGGGATTGTCCCCAGAAATCGGAGGTGTCTGGACTGCTAGATGGCTATGTAGATGATTATGGCTAAATGATTAGAGAGATTATCTAAATGATTGGATGGGATGGTTAGTTAGCTAGAAATCTCATGAACTACAACGCTAGATGGATGGGGTTTCTAAAAAAATAGTTAGCTATAAGGCTAGATGTGATGGCAAGTTGGGAAGATGACTATACCTATAGCTGGTTAATTGTGTGGTTACATGGATAACTAGCTAGTAACCTAGATGGTTTGCACAGTAGATAGCTAGTTTTCTAGCTACCTAAATACAGTTTTAACTTAGCGAGGGCGGGGGTCCTAACCTTGGTGTCATATCCTTGGAGAGTAATGATTACATGCAAACGGTCCAGTTATTACAATTCAGTAGTCCCTGTAGTGAATGAGTGACTGTCAGGCCTGATGACTGAGCGTGGGGTGGACCAAAGCCTCTATGCCTGCAATTTGCACCACATAGGCACATACAGTTATTTTTCCTTATTGCACATTAGTGTCGACATGCACTTTTCCCCACAAGAGCATGCCCACGCATATATAATATATATATATATATATATATATATATATATATATATATATATATATATATATATATATATATATATATACAGTATATATATATATATATACAGTATATATATATATGATACATAATTGTCACCATTAATGCATTGTTTGGTGTGATCCTGTTTTATGTTCTTTAGTTCACTACTTATAGATTCTTTCTTGTTGCTGTACTCATTAGTCACCTTTTGTTTGCTGTTTACATTAATGGTGTTTCTGTAGAGTCAAAAGCAGACATTAGTACATGTAAGGGAGGCTTAAGGCTTGACCGATCCCCAGCTATGACCTATACCGCCCCCACCAAGTCTTCTTCAAATCAGATTGACAGACCTCTATGGACCTGTACCCCAGCAGCAATAGTCAATATATCCCTACCTGATCCAGCACTTCAAAAACAACCACCCTCAGTCCCTGCTCAGACCAGCAGAATCATGAATAACAATTAACACCCTCCAAAAACAGCAGTAACCTTTAATAACAGCAGTCTGTCAGGGATCTGGGGTGCATTTGCATTAAAGATTTTCGACCCCCTTAGTCTCTCTGATGCTTGTTCAGTGTTTTTTTTTCAATTGCTTATATCAGCCTCTATCTATTCTCCTTAATAATCAGCTTATGACAATTACAGTTGTTATATAACTAAATAATTATATATTTTCATAATATTCTACACATAATATGCTAAATTATTTTATGGTTTTAGACATTTTTTTCTGGTTTTGTGAGGAAATCCAGTAATTATTTTTTTCTGTTATTTTTTTTTTCATATTTTCCTTAAATAAATACATGTCTTAATATATTGCCTAACTTTTCCTTTTTCTCTTTGTTCTGCTTTTTTCCTCTCTGGCCTGATGACACCACCTTATCAAAAATCTCTTCAGGTGAGTAATTTTTCTTAGTTCAAATTAAAATTTTTTTTTATCTCTTTCTGAGATAATCATGTTGAGCTATTGCACATGCAATCTGAGATGATATTTCTTTTTAAAATTGAAACAAAAAAAGCATGAACCAAAATCACAAGACAATATGGGGGAATGCAGACATGCACTACTCAGTCTAACCTACACTCATTAAAGCTCCCAGGATAAGCAGTGAGAATTTTCCCTGGAGATCCGGCTGCCGAAACTGTGATTTTTCCTTGAAGGCACCCTTAGAAAAGAATGCCTTCAGCATGTAGCCTGCATTCTGCATTGTGAAACTGTCATGAAGTGAAGTAAACAAGATTGGATTTAGACCTCTTTTTTTAAAGGAAAGCCCTCCTCGCTTCACTTTCTAGTTTGTCTAACTTTGCTCATTTGCCTCTTGTTTTGTTCTGCCCTCCTCTGTTTCTTCTTTGTCTCTTGTCTTGCCTACAGCCTCTCATTTCTCACCCAGCTTCTCTTCTCCATAATCTTTTTTGCTTACACGTCCACATTGCTCTCTCTTCCTCCGATCCTCCTCCCTCCAAACCCTGTCTCCATATGCTATGTCTGGGCTCATTTACATGGCTGGAGGAAAGGAAAAGGAGAGTAGAGGGCTACTCTGAATTATACATGCAGCAACTGTAGAGCACCAATCCAGTTGGGACCCACCAGATGCTTGCCCTCCAGATTCACCACTTTTGTCTTGGCTGCATCTCTTTACATGCACTCTGCTTTCTTTCTGTTTGCAGTGTTTATTCATTTATGTCACTATGCATAACAGCATTATTAAACAACATTGCAACTTTTCTGCAGTTTAAATTACCAGCTTTGCTCAGGGTGGAGCCAATCTTGCTCTTAATTGTATTTCCAGTCATAAATGGTGCCTCGTTCTTGTTTATCATATGCAGGAACCCAATCTTTCTACTGAGTCCTGGGGTTAGTGGCTCATATTCTTCAGGTGAATGCAACTGAGGAACGGGAACCTCTGGAGCATGTGTGCGTGTTGGGGGTGTGTAGCTGACGGAGAGATTTACATGCTCTAATGATGAGGGATCAGGGTGAGGACAGGGGCTGTCAGCAACCCTAATGAGACAGGCCCTACCTGTAGCCTGGGGCCAGGGTAAAGAACCGGTAAGGAATATGGATGGGGGGGAGCTGTGGGGATTGAACCATCCAGATACTCGGGGGTGGGGGGCTAGGTGACAGAGCTTAGCATCTGTCTTCGGGGACTCTGGCCTCATCATTAATTCACATCATCTGTTGTGAATTCCTCTGTATACGGATGGAAGAAAGTTACCTCTGGTCTGCTGAAGAGAGCTATTGATTTGGGTTCTGTTACACCTCCTAGATTGAAGGCTTTTTACTTAAGAAAACAGTGTCCTTCTGCTGTATCAAATCATCTTACTGTTCAGAATATGGCTGTGGCAGTGTCATGCTGCATTACTGAAATCAGTAATACAGACTTTACTCAAACATCTGAACATCTGAAGTAGCTTTAAACGGAAATGTTATGAGGGATTGCCCTTATCTTTATCAAAGTATACCAAGGTTGAAACAAGATATGGTTTCAGAACTGCTAAAAAGTTCCCATCATACTGTCCCTTAAAGTCATTTCCATGAAATATCAGAGAATATCCTGGAGTGATCAGATTTTTATGCAGTTTTATCAGGCTAAGAGTAACACAGTCCTCCCATTCCTCCATATTTTACTGCACACTGCAGGCCAGCTGGCTGAAAAGGGACTCTTACACTTGTACCTCCCTCCCTCCCAGTGAATGCGGTTTTTGTATAACAATTGCAAGTCCTGTGTTTGCATTCTCGGCATGAAGTCAAGCTTTTTGGGACTGACAGACATGTCCCTTGTCAAGCTTCCTGTTTGCAGAGTTCATGTACAGGGTCTTGGTGCATTGTCATGACGAAGAGGGTGTTGGATTTGAAAACCTAGGGCTTCGTCTTTGCTTTTTGCAAATGAAGTAGTTCTGTTGACACAAGTATTGACCTCCAGCATGGTCTGGAGGAGCAGCTGTGAGTCTGGGACTGTGTGTCTCAAATGGATGAAAAGTTCACTACTCCATCCAGCCAATCTTTGCCTGGAGAGGAGGAATTAATAACTGTTGGTGTCTTTTCACTGTTCATGGCAGGATAGATCAGGAGATGGATAGACGAAATGTGGCCTCATCTGCAGTAATATGTGTGCTGCTCATGTCCACTGTGTGGAAGAAAAGGAAAAGCAAAAAATCTAAGCTCTCATTTTACTTTGGAGATTTTCCAGCCATGTTTTTTTTATTGGCAGCAGACAACCTGGGCAGTGCCAGAACTCACTGGATGGATTATATATCCCTTCTGGACTTGAAATACCTAGGGATTATACAGAATAAACACGGAAGTGTCAATAGTGGGAGGGATTTCTGGGTTTTCTGGCTGGACTTCTTACCCCTGCAATCCGATCTTGAGTAAACGGGGTGGATGGATGATCAAATAGACTTTAAAAGTTTGAAATGTATTAACACAGTTGATTCTGTCCTTTATTTGTGGTGAAGGTATTTCTTCTAAGATTGGGAAAAGGCATCATGAGAAGGATTAGCCGAGCCTAAGCCTCTAAAGATGCCCTGTAGACCTGAGCCGTTTTCCTCCACTTCACTACCACCTGAGGGAGTTTATCATGTTCTCAGCTTTGCATTAGTGTGAGGGGCTGGTGTAACATCACACCTATTTCTGTACTTCAGACACTCAAGCCTAATGTGCTCAAACTAGAAATGGCAGCACTGACCTGCTGAATGGCCCTTGCTCTGGATACACTCCACTAAGAATGACTGAAAAAAAAAAGCTTTGTGTGAGATTGAGTTTTATCCATCTGATATTCTCTGGTTTCTGCGTGCTCAGTTATTATCCGGGATAGCCTCGACTTAGTCATCAAACGTCTTTCTAATACCACAGTTGACATTAAATAGTGCACTAATGCAAACTATTGATGCGACCTCTGACATGAGAAACATCCTCAGGGCACGACCTGGCTTTTTCGTGACCTCCCATGATACAACTGAGACTGCTCTGTCCATGTGTTTTCCACTGTGGCATGCTAACCCTATTGATAATTCAGCTAATGAGGGAGAGTGGATGAGCAGGATTAACCCTCTTTAGCACCCCACTGTATACCTGCCGGCCTCGCCCTGAATCAGCAGCCGGAAAAAAGTAAAATCAATTCATTGTTCACAACATGTCACACACAGATCGAGATTTTTAAATTCCGCAAAGAAATATACAGAGCTTTGCAAAAGTATTCATACCCCATGTTCTGCAGATGTATTTAGCCTTGTTTACTCTGATTCCCCTAAATTGAATTCAACCAATTATCTTCAGGTGTCAGTCATTTAGTAAATGGACGCAACCTTTGTGTAATTTAATTTAACTGTAGTTTAGATAAAGCTGTTTTGTACAGGCCTCAGATGAGTGTTTGCATAAATACACCGACCTCCCAATGAAACATCATGGTGGAAGCATATTTTTGTGGTGACTTCTTTCTGCAGCAGTAATAGGTAGCATGTAAAGTTGATGTGATGAAGGATGAAGCTAAATACAGGGCTCCCTAATACATGTGCATTGCATTTTTTAAATTTTTTAAGACAATTTTGAAAACCATGTAAAAAACGATGAACTGCTCTGTGTTGGTCTCCCAAAATCCTGATAAAATAATCCATCAATGTGGTTGGATCATGACGAAATGTGAAGACGTCCCATTGGTATTGCTTTTGCAAAGCACAAGAATTTGTACCATAAACGGGACATCCTTATGCAGTATACAAAATTCTGTATATTCAAACCCCTGGAAGTCTTAGTTTTCGCTGTGCGGGTTAGAGAGCCTCTTGCAGTGATCGGCCCAGCATCGCCACATGCAGCAGGCAAAGCCCTGCTCAGGAATATGTTCTGTACGCGGCTTTACCACATCAGTAGAGGTGGCCTTATCCAGCAACCCTGCCTCCCTGCTCCTCTCCACCCCCTAACCGAGAGACCAAACACAGGCCTGGCCTCCATGACTCTAATTATAATGGGAGCTCCACAATCTGTAATTTATAAGTTTAAAACACTGTAATTAGCTACAGCTTTTATAGGGAGTCATAAATAATGCCAGGCTAGTGTTTTTTTTTTATAAAGCTGACTACTTTGCCTTGCTCTCACTTGGCCATCTCCGTGTTTCCTTCTGGGTAAAATAGGGAGACCTGGGATAATTATTCAAACCACCCACCTTATACAGGCCTGTAATGTCCCACTCATGCAGGCACCCTCAAAGGCTTTTGTGACTGGTGCGGGAGATTTTGAACGGTTACCCACCAACATTACGACGAAACGTATCGTCAAGCCGTGCCAGCTTTCGAGCGTTTCGCTCAGGAGTCGTGGGTGGGTGTGTGTGAAAAAGAAATCTTGATGTGCCGTTGGTGTTCCTGGAAATGTTTCAGTGTGGTGAGGGATACCTCCGAGTTATCATGATATACTTGTCTTTAGAATAGTGACGCAATTAATGACTCTACCAGCAGGGCAGAAAACCTCAGACGGTCGGAAAACTGCTACCATATGGCTGAACTAAAGCCAGATTTCTATATAATGCTCTAGGAAAAGTATAGGATGAAGGCAGAGCACACAGTTTTCAGGTTGACAGTGAGGAAGAAGCTATGTTTTAGAGACGTCAGTAAGATTTTTGTGTTGTAACAAAACAAATCCCCAGCATTCCCGGGCATTTTATGGATTTTTTTTCCCCTTTCATATGCAGTCACAGATTTTCCAAAACAGCAGTGAGGAGATTATGGTGTGGTCGCCTGCTGTAATCAGCTGTATTGTTTGACGGCTGTTTTCATCCCCACTTGTTTGGGTGGCGGGTGATTTATGTGGAGGGCTTTACATTCAGCACTTCATGAGGGAGCCGCTGCACAGTCTGGGAGAGCTAGACTGTATTCCCTGTTCTTCCGCATCCAGACTACTAAATTGCTCCTCAGACAACAGAAAGCAGAGCAGCCAGTGCCTTTCGTTTCCCCTTCACATTTTGTCATGTGAAAACAACCCATTTCAATGTGTTTTATTTGAATTTGATGTGATGCAAGTTGTGCATAATTTTATGTGAAAATAAATCAAGACACAAATAGACAGATTTTTTTTCTCCATTCTTTTTTGCAAAATACCTCAACCTCAATCAAAATGGACGAAGAGTGTCTGTTTATAGGGAATCAAACAATCACCCAATCGGATGTTTGCACAACAGTCTTTGCTCAAACAATAGGAGAAAATAACATAATAAGTATTTGACAATTAGAATAAAATATCATTTAAAATGTAAAACTGAGTTAACACTGGAAATCAGGACAAAGAAAGATACACATCAGTCACGCCTTTTCAGATTTTTTTTAAAAAGAACATAAACAACAACCTGTCTTTGTCCTTCCACTTTACAATTATACATCATTTTCTCTTGGTCACATAAAACCATTAAAAATACAGTGAAATTTGAGCTTCTAATATGGGAAAATGTTTTTGCAACTAACAATCATCACCATCATCATTCACCAAATCCAAAATACAAGATAGCAAAAAATCCTCTACAGAAGTAAGATGCATTGTGAGGCACAAACAGCAGCAAACAAAACATGGGGAAACAAAGCAAAATGCTTTGTGGAAGCGGAGAGGTGAAGAGTGGAAAAAAGCCACCCTGTTCACAGGGAAAGCTCTTAGCACCCACTCCCTTGGACTCAGCAGACAATAGTCCATCTGCTGGAGACACACAAGCGCTTTTAGCCTACAGAAAAGCCCCCTCGTTTGGATTCAGCCTCCGAGTATCTTTCACTCTCCTCCCTTTCGACCACCCAGACATTGCCACCACCCCACCTCCCCACTCTTGCACATCAGACAAATGCTGGAGATGATTATAGTCCTCCCCGTCTTACGGCCCAGCCTCCAGTTTTTTTAGTATCCACTGGAGACAGATCCTACTGATAGTTGAAGGCACACAGAGGCTCTGTTCTGTTGCTGCCTAAATCCTTCTCTTTAGCAGGCTGTGCTTGGAATCAATTAATCTCAAGCCTGACTAGTAAAAAGCCCGAGGATAGATTTTAGTTGAATCCAGCTTTTTTTTTTTCTCCAAGAAAATCTAACACAGAGAATTTTGTCTCAGGTGTTACGCAGAGGTAAACAGAATACAGTCTACGCTCTGTCTCAGGAGACTAAAAATATACCTTACATTTTTTTTATTTTTTTCTCCTCCGCTTTTGAAAATGCATGTACCAAACCTGTACACAAGTGTCTCTCTGCTTGGCAATCTGAGATTCTGTTTATTTGTTTGGGCAAAGCTGTGGCTGGAACCGGGAGCTGTCCTCAGTGGAGCGGTCGGGCCTCATGAGATGTGGCTCTGGAGATTTCTGTTCTCCCTCGTCGTGCCATGGTCTTTAATGACAATATGGTGGCCAGGCAGTGGCAGCTCCCCTGACACTGAAAAAGGAGGAGGCAGAGCTCAGCGGGGGCTGATTAGCAAAGGGTCTAAAGATGTTTACCGGGTTTTACCGCTCTGTGTTTTAACCCCTATCAGCCACTCCTTGGAGATAGGGTTTTTATTTTAACTCCACCAGAGCGTATACTGCTGATCTTAACTCATCTTTCACATTGTTCTCCTCTTCTTGTTCTTCTCTGTTATAAAATATACCAAATTTGTCTTTGGTTTATCACTTAAAATATTTATTTGGCAGTTAATCGGTGTGACGTTTTAAAAATGAATTTGATGTATCAGGATGTATTGGCAATAAATGCTCTAATCATAATTTGATGGCCATGTTTTAAATGTTATATCTTATATTATATTATATATATATATAATATATATATAATATATGCAGGTGTGTGTGTGTATGTGTGTGTTCAATATTTATGTGACTCGCTCTTTGTAAATCATTTAAAAATGCCCTCAGAATTTTTTAAATGATTCTTTTGCAAGTGGAACTTATGTTTGATATTTCAATGCTGTGTCTGGGATTCATGCATTACACAATTAGCCCACAATTTCCAAATCCCCCCATCTATGAGGATAAAACAGCAACTTTGCTGTACTCTGTTCAGCCTTCTTATTATCTGCTGAAAATCCTGCTCTCCCTCCTTCTCCCTCATCTATAAAGATAGTTCCATTATAACTACCCTCCAACATGGCAGTTCTTCATTGATTTTTTTTTTACACCTTACTGGTTCTGAAAACTGTTTAAAGTCTTTTTAGACCAGTTACAATTTCCACACAGAGAAACGTTGTTACTGTGAGCTGCTGGCACTTAGATATGGTGCATTCACTTATTGGAAAAATTATGTACTTTTAGGCTACGAACTAGCTAGGCAGTGGTCAGTACTGATCGAGAGAAAATTTCCTGATTCCAGACACCAGGGTGTCTCTAGTTATGGCCTAGCTTTTATAGATTTATAACATAGGTTTTATTTTTAAAAGGATTGGCAAGTAGCCATGGGGTCCAGACTGATTTTGCTGAGGATGACTGAAGTAATAGTATGAGCATGTGTGTGTTTGTCTGTTCCCGTGGATGTCACAACCCCAAAGCTCTTGATGTGAAGTAGATTTTAATCCTCCCTCTAACTAAGCTGCAAGCTCTTGGGTATAATTTGAAACCATCCAATCTAAATCTCAGCGTGCCTCTCTGCTAAGTGGTATGTTGTGGGTTGCAGTTTCTGTCTGGGCATGGCAGCTCTTTCCTGATGACATAATGCATTGACCCCTCCTACTTGTTTTCCATGGAACTGGCCGTTGGTGGTGGAATCACATAATCCGGAAACAACTAAGTGGCAGGTAGTGGGGAATATTCTCTTTTAAACTAAGCTATCTGCCTGGCTGTGATGAGAGGGCTCTGGGTGACGAGGAGAGGAGCTTAGTGCATCCCTGTGGTCTTATCCCTGCCACAGCCTCTTTTCGGAGATTGCCAGAATGATTGGTTGCAGGACTGCTTCTGTTGCTGATCCTCTCACAGCTATTGTTGTGTTTACCAGAACGCATACGTTTTTAATCACTTCATTGTATATTTCATAATTCTGACAGAATTGCAAATAGGCTCTATATAGCATCTGGTTTCTTCTCTGCCTTCTGAATACACACTCACTGCACAATGCTTGGAGTGCTATAACATCCACCTGAGGAGATTTATTTATAACCTTAGTGATGCTGCAGACCAATTGTATGTTTAAAATTCATAATCAAATCAATCTGTAAATGTCCCATGTAGGGAAGCTGAGTAGTCTTTGGTTGTTGAGATACAGGAGGTTGCTGAAGGAAGAGACTAGATGATTTATTTGCTGAGGAAATTGCTGTCACAGCTGCCCTCCTCTCAGCTTTTTTCTGGGTGCCCAGTGGGCCAATTAGACTGGTTTCTAATCCAAAGTACAGCACCTAACTATGCCACCAGAGAGTAGGAGCATGCACAACACGGAGCGGCTGCTGTCATGAATGCTGCACTTACAGAAACTCACCTATTTTGTCTGTTTAGCATTCTCATTCACCTCCTCTGCCTCTTGATTTCTGTGCCCTACTGTCTCTCCCGTGGAACCTACTGCAGTGTGGGCCAGTTAAGCAGCATGGTTGTGTGGCCACAGCCGTATGGTCGGTGCCATGCTCAGATGATTAGGCCTAATTACGAAGACATTTGTGCTGCACTAATTAATGGGCTTGTTTTGTTGCCTTTTAGCCTCTTCTCTCTCTTTCTCTCAGTTGTCCTCCTACAGTTCAGACTCGGATGTCTCACCTGCTCTGCAGCCTGGCGTCTGCCCTTGCACTGTAGCAGCAACCAGATTGTACTCTTCACACTATCGTCGCACTCTTCCAGCCAGGTGTTGACAGTTAATTTGACTTAACCTTCATCAATAGCGGCAGTAAATGAGAGATGTGACACACTTTCAGAGCCTTGTCATAGTATCTCAAACAAACGTGCGATACCGTCCTATCAGCCAGTCACCTCTGTACTTTTTAGGGCTGATATTATCCCAAGAGGGATGAAAACGAGTAAGTTACAAAATAATTGTTGAGGCTAACGCCCTGACTTTATTACCTGCTAATTTCAGATAATCAGATACTGTTTAGAGGTCCTGTGTTGCACAGGGGAAGGTTACTGACGTTTACGGCATGCTCCTGTTTAAAAAAAAAAAAAAATTAAATTAAAAAAGAAAGAAGGTTAGTTACAATTTTAGTTACATAAACAAGTTTTAACAATGGGCAATATTGCTACTTGAATTTATTCCTGCCTTCAGATTGATTGGGTTTAAAAAGGACGTTTTCAAAAGAACACAGACATAAATCTTTGGGATAACAATCAGCAAGCTGATCACTCAGACACAACACACTAAGTTTCAAGAAATTCTCTCTACATACCCGTTGGAGACTGCAACATCTCATAAGAATAAACTAAAGCTACAGACATCCTGACACCACATCTCTGCAAAAAGGTCTTGATAACCAATGTGATTTTTTTTTTAAATCAAAGGACAATGGCCCAATGTAGGGAGTCTCATCAGAAATGTTGGTTATATCTGGTATAGCATATGCTTATCTGATCCCTTCCTTAATTGAGGGGTTATTCAATAGAGTACTAAGTTAAAAAGAAAGTCCTAACTGTTCTGATAAAAAAACATGTCTCCCTCCCAGTTTAACAATGTAAGGGCCATTTATTTCTGAATTGTATTGTATTCATCTAGTCATTCAGACAGTGATGTCAAAAAGATGCACAACAGAAGGGTCTCAGTACCTTGTTATTGCCACTGGCCTTTCTTGACAGTTGTGCCATTAGCAACTGGTGTCAAAGCGAGGGCAAATCCAGGCAGGAACGAGAGGTCTCCAGGGAGAAGGTAAAGAGCTGAGGTGGCTGAAGATGTAGGGGGTTGGGGGTGGAGGGGGTGTCATATTGCAAGTCATCAAACAAAGCAATAAGATTACCGACAGTCACAGGTTTTAATATCAGGGTTGTGATGTTGCCAGGATCCCTGGTGCGGCAACTTAAAAATGTCAACTTTGATTTAAAGGTTATCAGACTGCCCTGTGGGGAAAAGGGTCATCGTCTCCTTTCTGTTATCAAATTGTTAGGGTAGGCTTCAATTTTTTAAAGCTTCCTATTTGGTTTCTGACAGGTTTAACTTGCAGTGCGGCATCCAATAAGAGTGATCACAGGGGTAAATGGATATAATACCAGTCAGTGAGTATCACAACTGCAGAAACCATACATTAGCAGCCATTGATCTCATTGAGGGGTCTTTGTACTCTCATTTTGGCTGTTGTCATGAACGCAGCTTGTTGTGTTGCCTCCGTGTCTGCGCTGTGATCTGAATTCACAGGGTGCCCCCCAATCCGGTTGGCTCCCCATTTTGTTGCCGAAGGGGGGCCCTGCAGGAACCGTCCTTTCCAGTGGCAGGTCTTTGATGCTCACAGGAACCATTAGATGTCTTGTTCAAGCACATTAGTTCCAGTGTGGACCGGGGACCGCTGAAGAGAACTGGTGCTCAACTTAATGCTGGCTGTTGGAAAATCTGGAAAGCCAAATTAGAAGGAGGGGGGTGTGGATTTTCAAAGCATGGGCTGAAGTCAAAAAGGTTACAATTTGCCTGAGCTCCAATCCCTCATAACCGATGCTTGTCTGTCCCAACTGGGTAACGTTTATCCTCCAGCCATTCCTTGCCGAATAAGTATCATGCATATGCAACGATGCCGAATTCCCATCCACCTGCTCTCCTTTGCTGCTGCTCCAACATCTCCAAAGCCCTTAGGGGAAGAACAGAACTGATATTCTTGACACCCAACTCCACACTCTCTCTCCCACCCATGACTATCACCCACCAATTTTCTTCTCACCACTCATTACTGTTCTGGTGAAGAGCCAGCACAATTTGCCGTATAGAAATACAAGAACGCAGGAACAAATAAATGTTTAGAAATCCAATTTGTTGGTGGAATGAGATGTCCTGCCGTGTGATCTGGGACCATTAAAGCATCTGTACTCAGTTTCAGCACCTGTGCCTGGCAGATTTTTGCCTAAAATGTAAATAATTTTAGCTGTCGTAACTGAGAAAGGCTTTATTCATGGCCGCTTTTTTTTATCCCCAAGACACTGAAGTATATGTGGCTTTGTGGGAAGCCAGGTGGCTATGTACTGCACGTCCAACTCTTTTGTGATCCCTCTCATCAGCATGTTTGTAGTGCGGCATGTTGAAGTGCTGCATGCTCATTTAGAAATTTGTTTGCTTCATAAATCATTTGCTTTCTTTCTCTGCAGTAGATATAGAGAAGAAAGTGGCTGGGAGCAAAAAAAGTGCTTTTCAAGCACTCCCAGCTGCTCAGCGCCACCACTTATATGCAATCCTCCTTACATACAAGTGAGAACTGAGGCAGAGCAAATTGAACCAATCCATCAAACATGGTACAATTTGTTTAACCTCCCTCTGTCAGATATTTAATGACTCTGTTATTACACGAAGGAAAAATACCTCACACAGTTGTGACTCCTTAAATAGTTTTAGTTTTAGATATAGGAACAGGTATAGGGATGCATGTGGTATGGAGACACGCAGTGAAACATCTGATAGTACCATTAAAGGGAATAGAAGAGCACTCCAGAGAACACAATAGCAAAGAGAATGCAGGAGAAAGAGCATGCACTTAGAAAAAAGGAAAGAATAATAAAAGTCTCCCTGGCAGGCAGCCAGACAGAGTGTGAGGGCAGGGTTCAGATGAAAAGGAATAGGATACTTGGATGTAAGCCAGTAAGATTTCACAGTTTTTTTTACTCCTCCTTCTCGTCCCTCCTGTTTTTGTAAGTGCCAAGATAGTTTGAAAAGTAATGGAAACTCCCTTGTAGCTGGGGTTTAGGTTTAGCAGGTCTTTTCAGTTGTCGTTTATGATTCTTTTCCATTAATAACACCGAGTACAGATGCAACAATGGGAACAAACTCTTTTGAATCTGACATTTGTGACAGCTACCAATTTACCATTCAAGCTTTTCTTCAGCTGTATATTAACTTCAGCTGTAAGCGTCGTCCATCTCAACACGACTCGAGCTGACTTCATTTCCAGAAACAGTTGTGATGCTTTTAAACATGAGTGGTCTTCTGAAGTTTTAAACCAAAACCCAGAAGGAGTTGCCTGGGGAAGTCAGAGTTGAAACGGAAACGGTCTGACTCGGAAATGGTTCCCGAAATCTGGGTGGGGAGTTTACTGAAATTATCTGGCAACCACCCATGAGCGCAGCTGGGGAGTCTTTCCTGTGACAGACACTGCAATTCTGCAGAGCCTATAGTACCTTGAAAATTTTCTCTAATGCTTTGATTGCTAATGCTTTTTCACATTTACAAGCACAAACATCTGTGTGTTTTAATCATTATTTATATGACTGAACCACACAAAGCTAAAAAACAAAATTGCCTGAAAAATAAAAAATGTGAAAAGTTGGGCATTGTTTTGAATTCACTTCCCAAGTCAATGCTTTATTGAATCACCTTTTGCTGCTGTTATAGCTGCAAATTAAAATTACCTCTGCAAATCTACTCACTTGGCAAAAGTAGAGCCTGAAATCATTGCCCATTCTTCTCAGCAAAACAGCTCAAACTCTGTCATTTCTATGAGCAATTATTGCCAAATCTTACACTAGTTTTGGGTCTTGACTTTTTCTTGATCATATTGACATCTGAATACACTTTAATTCAAACCATTCCATCGCATCTCTGGCTTTGTGTTTATGGTTGTTCTGCTGGATGGTGAACATCAGGCCCAGTCTCAAGTGCAGTGCTGCCTCTAGCAGGTTTCTTTTTTTTTTTCCAAATGTTGCCCTGTATTTAGCTTCATCCATCTTCAAACCAGCTCTGACCACCTTACCTGTCTTGGTGAAGAAAAACCATCTGCATGGCATGATGCTGCCACCACTTTCTTTCACAGTGGGGATGGTGTGGTCAGGGTCATAATGAGCAAAATTAGTTTTCCAGTATAGAAGAGATACGCAACTCCAAAAATGTCCGGCATATAGAGCTTAAAAATAGACCCGTACACCAAACAGAGCTCCCATCATCTCAATACATTATTTAGCCGAATCATTAGAGCATACAGGCCTTATTGAGAATCATAGCATTAACACAAAACATTCAGAGGTACAGATGTTCTTGAAATAGAAAGCATTTACCTCAAAAAGTCTATTTTGGTTCCAGTTGTCCAGAGTACCTTCTTCCACATCTTTGCTCTCATGTTCTCTGATGTTGTGTTAAAACCCAACTCTGTTTTCAAATTCTGCACAATTTCATCCCTGACTTGTTGGGTGGTGGTTTTTTTGTTGTTGTGTTTTTGTATTCATGATGCTGTTTGTTCACTAACATTCTCTAACACCCCTTTAAATTATACACAAGTAGACTTTATTTACAATTGAGGTGACTTCTGAGGGCAAATGGCTGCACTGCAGTTTATTTAGAGGCGTCAAAGTAAGCAGGGTGGACAAATGCTCATCACATTTTACTGATTTTTGTCAGTATTAAAAGAAACAGTTATATTATACTTTGTATTGATTTATCACAAATAATACTAATGAAGTACATTGAATTCATAAATAATTTGAAGAAAAAAAACATGTCTTGAAGGACAGCTTGCCTAGTCAACCTAATTAGGATTAATTAAGATTGATGGAAAATGCAAAAATTGCAACTTGCTTGTTGCTGACACAATGTCCACTAAAATATTGCAATTAGATCATAAGAAACACTCCCGTGATACCCAGACCTTGTCCCTACAGCTCCCTCCCATAGCCTGGAGGCTTGTCTGAGCGCTGAGAGGAAAGTGCTGACATTGTGAGCTGCTGCATTTCCTCATTATTGCCAACCACATCTCAGAGCTGTCAGGAGCTACCTGGTGGTGACAAGAGGAAATTGGACTTACTGCTTCCAGGAGGCCATGCCCCCTGCTGTGCCCTGACTTGAAAATATTGTCAGCGGACCATCAACATCTTTAGTGCTTGCAGAAACAATGGCAGTTGCACCTCAACCTCGAGGCAGCAGTTTAGCATGTGGATTTCGGTTTGTTTAAGTAAGACAGCCCACAGCTTTTTTGTTTCTTCCTTTGAGCTGAAGCTGAAGTCAGATGATTTCTAAACGGTCGGCCTTTTGAGTGGGACTCACCAGTTGAAAGAATTTATCAGTGATTAGTAGACGATTGGACAAACTAATCCTTTGGAGCTACTTCAGGGATTCCCTGTCTCATATTTTGGGTGGGAACAGATGCCTGTGTTTGTCTTGGATATATCCAAAAAAAATCCCGCATTAACACATCCATCTCTTTATAGATAAACACACAGAAAAAAGGTTTAGTCGTTAAATAATTCGCTGCACTAACAATAATGTATTCAGATAAACTCACACACGCTTGCAGCACAAACCAAATCCCTTCTCTACCACCTGCTAACCCACATCCATAATGTTTTCCTCTCCCCTGCAGCTCATCAGGGATTAGGGAAATTGCGTGGAATGAAAGAAATATGGTCTTTGATGGGCCCTTTTTCATGCATATGGTGGCAAAAGACACAGCTGGAACTTCTTTTTTTTCTTTTTGCAGCCTGGAAAAGGTTAAGCCGAATGAAGCGTTGCCAGTGTTAGTCTTTCTTCTTTTCTCTTTGAACAAAGATACATTTCTCTCTTTTTTTGTTCTAGCTTTTACTCTCACTTGGAATCAATTGGACATCTTATGGATTTAGGAATCTTTTGTCTGATTGGGAAGTTCTCCATTCACAGGTTACAGCTTTATATCTTCTTTTGGCAGATGCTAAGTGAATTAGGACATCCCAGCGCTATCTTCATCTAGCCTAATTGGCCTTCCAGGCTGGACAGCTGCTGAAGCATTTTGTTGTGGTCTTACATGATGCCACTTCAGCTTTAAAAAGGGCTCATGGCTTTTGCCTCAAATCCGCTGCCTTTAAGCACTCATGCCCAACTGGATACCAGCAGCCTGATGGTGAGGCTAAGATGTAATGACCCCTTCTGCGTGTGTGGGTGGGGCTGAGAAGGCAGACGACCATGTAGTTGTCTGTAATTGTACCCAGTATGACCACATGTTGAGGTCTGGTCTCCTCTTGATGTGAAAGCGGCACATCCTGTTGGGGGCTCTGGAGTCTGGAGAGTTAATTGAATGGTTTTAGAGAGGACTTCCATTTCACCTCAGAGGTTTTGGTTTTATCGCCACAGGAGCACAATAAGTACAATATTTTTTGTACCTAAACCTAGCACAACTGAAAACAATACATTCATGTTAGATTCATCACTTAGCTGGATAGAGTAAGATGTAGAATGTGCATATTCTATTTACAAAGATATTTCTAGGACTCAGTCAAATCTGACTTTCCTCAGCTTTTTTTCAAATGTTTTCCAAATTAATATCTGATAAAAAAGGGTGCGCTTGTATTTATCCTCCTTTACTCTGAAACCCCTAATTAAAATACTGTGCATCAAATTGTCTACCGAAGCCACCTGATAAGTTAATGGAGCCCACCTGTGTGTAATCTAATTTCAGTATAAATACAGCTGTTCTGCAATGGCCTCGGAGCACTTTTAGAAAAAATTGTTATTTAGTTATCAAACAGAATCATAAAAACCAACAAACATACCACAAATGTCAGGAAAAAAGTTGAGGAGAAAAACAAAGGCAGGTTAGACTATAAGTATTCATCTAAGGCTATGTTCACACAGCAGGTCTTGATGCTCAATTCCGATTTTTTACTGAAATCAGATTTTTTTGAGTTGGCTGTTCATACTACCATTAAATACGACAGGCATCAGACTTCTGTCTGAACGGTTCAAGACCGCAAAGCAACCCACATGCGCAGATAACAGAAGGGGATGTCACACATCAGCGCACTGTTTGCAGAAGTAATGGTGAATGTAATTGTTTCTAGAAATGTTCAATAAAGTTTTGTTAAAAAAAAAGCTTTGAAAAAAATCTGATACGTATGCAGTTAGTACCACATATGGAAGTGGCCCAAATTGGATTTTTGGGGGGTGAAAAGATCGGATTTGGGCCGTTCACACTACCATGAAAAAATCAGATACGGGTCACATATGGGCAAAAAGATCGGATTGGGTCGCATTTCCCTGCAGTATAAACATAGCCTAAGATCCAATTGGACTGCAATCAGCTGTTGACTTCACAAATTTAGCATGTACTTGTTGAAATAAAGTCATAACAAGTCTATCTTGCAGTATGTCAAAAGGTACAGAGGACGAAAGAGCTTTGATCACATGACTCAAAAAATTAGTACAATACATGATAGAAAACTAATATTGCACATAACTATGAAAACACCAACCCTGGGGTAAAACATGGTGGTGGTATCATGCTATGAGGAGGCTTTTCTTCAGCAGTGACGGGGAAGGATAGGACATGGAGTGTGTCAGTTGATGGGCAGATGGATGGATCTTATTTAGCACAATCCTGGAAGAAAAACTGTCTGAGAATACGATAGACTCGAGACTGGGACAAAGGTTCACTTCCAGAGCTACAATGTAGGTTTAGATAAAACCATAATAAAGTGCTAGAATTGTGCAGTCAAAGTTCTTACCTAAATCCAGCTGGAAAGTTTTTAAAATAGCCGTTCACAGTGACTCTCTATCCAATTGGACTTGGCGTGAGCTATTTTACAAGGAAGAATAGTACAAAAATATTGGTCTAACTATGTGCAAAGCTAATAGAGACTTGCCCCCCAAAGGCTTGCAACTATAATTCATGCAATCTTGGTTATTTTCCTTAATTTATTCTTTTAAAAGTATTGATCAATATACACATTTTCTTCCCCTTCATCGTTATGTTCTACTTTTTCTTGGGCAATCACATAAAACTACAATACAAGGGAAACATGGAATATCTAATTTTTGCTAGTAAAGAGCTTTTTGATTTTTTACAGCAATCTTTCTTTTTTTGATGGTGGTCTACTTTCTCATTATTTTAGACATTTTCCCCTAAGAACAAAAATACTCTTTGTGTGTTTTTTATGATCTTCTGTCAGGCACAAAGGAACAGCTTTTATCGTTTCAAAGTGTATTTTAGGGTATGCCTGCAAAGATCATTTCATACATATATATCTGTGGAGAAATCATAGAGTGATCATTTTCTTTTACTTGGTGCCTAGGAGAATTTTTATTGTTAGTGTGGAGTAAAGACTGCACCAGCCTCCGTAATCTGAGTCTGAAAGAAATGTCTTTCCAGTCCACAGTGGGACTTTTTCACTGCCCTAGTGAAATGAAGGGTAGAAAGGAGGGAAAACAAAACTTTATTTTAAATGGACTCCAAGATTGGGTCCCAGAACTTTGTCCAAGACCCACAAGAAGACCAGAGTGACTCCTTTGTGGTCACCACAGCCTTGTGGCCTCCTGGCACAGGCCAGTGGTACAAAAATAACGGCAAAGAAAATGGAAATCATCATATTGCTACGATATGGTGGTGTCCAAAATAAACATACTTACCACAGGTCGTTGGAGGGAAAATAATAATATGGAAAACTAAATCTGATTATGATTAAATTTAATTTGCGATATTACAGATTGTGCTAAAATGCATGTATGAAATGGCTCCCAAAATGAACAGCCCCTAGGCCAGCAACACATGGTTTTCTTTGAATAGTTTTTGCTTGAGTCAGTATAACAGAAACATCACATAGGGAACAAAGAAAGAGGACTCTCAACTTCACCTCCTGTGCTGATAAGGGGATCATATCGTCTTTGCCCCTCAGGAAAGTTGTACTAAATGCCTTCCCGTTGTTTGGCCAATCTCTAGTTGATAAGCCAGGGAATATCTCTCCAAACACAACAACTACTCCTGAAAAACCCTCCCACAAAGCACTCAAGGTCAAATCTCATGCAATTAACGGAGCAAAGCTGAACACTTGAACTCACTCCTCCTTTAGCTCCAGGAAGTGGAAAGAAGATGTCACTTGCATGGGGTCCTGGCATGGTGACTACCATGGGGGCTGTCAGAATTGATTGGCTACCCTTACTTAGGAATAACCAAGCTTTACTAAGCGCTTAGCACTCTGACCGAAGAAAGATGAGGTTAGTGTCCTCTTGGCAATTTCCACACAAATCCACTCCACTTTCCTCCACCACAGCACTTGACTTCATTCTGCAGGTTCTACTCACAATGGATCTGTGTGCTCAGGGAAAGGGAAGATCCATGAAATGAATCTTGTTTTAGAATGATGCCCCCACTCAGGGTCAGTGCAGCAGCATGTAATCTGAAGGTAAATAGCGAAGGATAAAGTGGAAGATAAATAGAAATATTTAGGGAGTTTGATATGTGTTACCTAGATCTTTGGCCAAGCATTACCAGTTGGCTGAATGCATGAAGGCCCTGAGGTCATAGTCGTCACAGCTAAATGGTGGTATGGAAACGTAATCACAGAATGTCAGGGACCAAAACATCCTTATCTCCCTCTTTTCTGCTCAGCTCTACTATTTGTATTTACTTTAAAATATTTTTATATTTGCTAAAATTAGCAGAAATTAAGTTTTAAGAATTTCAAATATTGATCTTTATTTTTCAATCGTTTTGGATAAGACTAGAACTATGGAGCTAGGAGCTGATTTGGACAGGTTTCCGATCCCTAGTTTTTGTAAAGCTATTTGTAAAGCTGGTACCAATTTTAGCCAATTTGGATTTCCCTGTAAGAACCATAAGTGATAGCTATCAACACATTTTGCTCAAGCCCTCTTGCTGTGAGCAGTCAACATGTATTTAAATTGGGAGATAAGGTGAGGTCACACTGTGTGTAGGAGACGTGCTGCCGTGAAACACTTTATCACTATTTAAAAACAAATACCAACTTTCACTTTCTCTCACAGCCTTAGGCCTCGTCCAAGCTAAGCAGGGTTTGGGTGGATATGACTAGCTTCTTTGTCGGCTATGGGGTCCCATCACAATAAAGCCTCCGTCAAACCTACTGAAACCAGCTGCCAGACGGGATAGGTTAGCTGCCTTTCTAGCAACAACAACAATGATGAGCTCCACAGTTACAGTTGTGCTGCACGGGCTTTTCAACTTACTATTTTGTGCTGGTCTTGTAGTCAAGTGTAGCCCAGAGGAGAAGTTCTACCTCATCATCAGTCCAAATAAAAGCCTATTTTCTTACTCCGGCAGTGAAAGCAGTCGTCATTCTTCTTCCTGTTCTTCCTACAGCACTTCAGCAAGGTATACTGCGCCACCCACTGGTGTGGCATACATATTATAATGTGTATTATGGCTTGTTCGGCTTCAGGTGGTTTCATCGTTACTCTCAAACATTTCTGTGTGGATATCTTAATTTGTCTTTGTTGGGCTTTGTGTGGATGTGGCCTCAATGAATTTCAGACTTGTATGTCTCAATGTTTCTACCTCATTGTAGAAAAGTTTTCTTTTAATTAGCTTCTTACACATCTTAATATCAATACAGACTTGAACAGATAAATTGCTTATTTTACCTGAGGTGGTTAGAACAAGAACAAAGTTTTTGTTTTTTTCTGACCAGGATATTTCTTACTTCACAAAAACTTATGAGGATTTCATAGCTCCCTCCTACTGCAGCATTAGTATATAATAGATTTTTGAAACCACACAAGAAAAAAAATCTGCCCAGATGATGTTTAAAGAGCAAGCTGCAAGAACATCAAGACTGCAAATACAGAAGTATTACATTCTGTTCTTGCAGCCCCGTGAGAGAGAAGACATTTTACTATTCTAGTACATATAGGGGTTTGCTCTGACGTCATATTAAACACCTTGGTGATATTGAAATATGCTAACTTTGATTCTCAGTAACAGCATGAACACCTAAAAGTCTTGTCAGTGTGACTTGTTTGCACTTAGGTATGATGATTTCACTGATGGGAAAATGATTGTATTTTTGAGATGCCCAAAAGATGGTATTCACTAAGGGTTAAAGCTAAAATAAAACCTGCCAACTCTGTTTACCAACCAGTTTCTCTTTGAATCAACACTTGAAATGGTTAACATCCGTGGGCATTGTTCTCCCTTCATAGGAAGATCCAAAAGGACTTAGTTTTATATGCACTTCTTGGAATTATAATCTTTTCCAAACTGAAGTTAAAAATCCAAAATTTACTCAAATAACACCATACTACTTTGTGAAATGCAGAAAATCTTTGTAAACAGCAAGTCTTTTTCCTTAGACTTCAGACTTCACTAGTACTGAAAATCTCAAACTTTGAATCTTCGTCCTGCAGTGACTACTTCCTCACAGAAGAGTGTTTTTGTCAGTGTTGTCTAGGGTGCTAGGCCATCACTGATAGGAAGAACACTGGGTCTTCTTTTGTTTCTGACCAGCAGGTTAAGCTGGAAAGCAGCCATTTGCAGAGACTAGCCAATGTCTAATTAGAAGAGATGAAAATATTTCAGTCAATTTTACAGGTTACCACCAGAAAATATGAATAAACCAGTTGTTTATTATGAACACCAAGTTTCCACACACTATTTTGCATCTGTGATTTAAGGCTTGCCATTTATGCAGCTTACTTTTAATGCATAAAATGTCTTTTTCATGTATTTTCTTGTCATTTCGAAGTCTGATATTTTTATGTTCATCTTCATAACAAGGAAAACAGAAAAAAAATCAGGGTTGACAGTTTGACTAAAATATTAGAATTTGCAAACAATTTGCAAAAAACACTCTCAAATTTATACACCTTAGAGTTTTTCAATTGAATCAAATCTAACACAGAGTATAAACTTTAAGTAATTTATTCAGGTGATCATTTCTGCTGTCTGCTGTTTTTAGGTCCAGTGCAATCTTCACAGATTTATGCAGGAATTGTGCCAGATGTTTTTGAGTACCATAAAGTCAGAAATAACTATTTGCTTTCTGACAGACCAAAGCCGTCTTACTGAATATTGCTATGTTTGGTATAAATCACAGACACAAGACCTACAAGCCACCCATCCTAATATATAGTACCCCAATGCCTTCAGCCTGTAAGTGGATGTCAGTTCATGGGAATTTAAATAGTTTTTCTTGGCCTCAGACAATGGAACGTTAATGAATAATGGTGATCCGCCAAGCATGAGGATGGAAAAAAGAAAGAAAATGGTCAAGGTTGACAGAGTAAATTTCCTGGGGTCAAAGGTGTAGGGATTAGCAGATGTTAGTGGGAAACAGCTGGGAGGTATGGGGGCGATGCAAGAGGAGGTGGTGTGGAGATGAAGGGGATGTGTAGGTGTGGGGCGGGCAATACGATATCAGTCTGGTTTCTTTCAGACTTTTAAGAAATACAAGTTTTTTTCATTTTTTATTGTACTGAAAAAAAAATGTTCCTTTTGTTTTACTTAAAACTAACTAGTTCCTTTGCCCTTTTTGCATGTTCTTTCTGGACCATTATTTGTGTCTTCTGCTGTCTTCCCATCTGCTGTGGTCTTCACCTCTCTAGGTAAGTGAAAACTAGTTTATCAGATCTGGAAACACATGCAATTAGGATGTTAAGTGGAGATATGCATGTCTTGTTTACCTGTCAGAATAAAAGAAGAAACTTAGTAACTTAGTAACTAAATTACTCACAACACTAATTCCATGACAAGAGCATTTACTTAAATATAAAAATAATGCAGATAAAATTATCTTTGACATATATTCTAATATGCCTAAATTACACACTTAAAGATTACACCCAATCCTCCCAAGCTGAGCAGTTAATATTTGTTCAGAGGACCCGTCTGTGTGTGTTTAAGCCCAGCTGGGATCCTGGTGAGTGCAGAGTGAGAGACAGAGGGATGCTGAAGAAAAAAAAATCTACAAAATCAGTTTAATTGGCTTAAATTAGAGCAGCACCGTGTAAATTGGAGTGTGAGGTAATCCTAGATTGTTGCACAAGGACAAATATGTGTGTCTGTGTGTGAGAGGCTACCAGTGAGCTGCTTGCACCGCCAAAGCTCCTTCCAACGGGTTACTTGGCACCAGATGGCTTCCCTGAGCACACAACAGCTGAGGAGTTTGGTGAGTCCTCTGGAGGCCTGGTGCAGAGATGTGAAAGAGGACTTGCCTTCCTTACACATTGCTCTATCAGGGGGCTTGGAGATATACAAGTCTTGTGAGGGTTATTAAACTTTCATCTGCAGACATCCCCCTTCCTACAGCTGCTTCAGCTCATATTCGTAGTCTCATGGTGGCCAGGGCCATGCACACAACTTCTCTGCAGCCGTAATACATTCATCACTTACACGGGAGAAGTTCCTCTAGTCTCTTTTCACATGTCCCATTCCTGTAGACAGTTACATCCGGAGCAAACTGTTTGTCTTTCCTCCTAATGTACTGCTTTGGCTTTATTTTACCTTCCTTTCACTGGCAACAAAGCACATAAAGATTATCTCTGTCTTTGCAAATTATCACAAACACCGTTGCTTCTTGAGTATAAGCAGCATTCCTCCCTCAGTAGCCTTCATCTCCCCAAGGGCACTCCTGCGGAAGAAGGAACGATGGTCTAGACGGATGTCAGACCCTTTGTTCTTGGTGTTCAGTGTCAAAGAAAAGTTAAGGAGCAGTGATACTGTACAACCGTAGATACTGTACAACCGTAGTTTAACCCGTGGGTAATGATGTGGCCTGTGGTCTCACACAATAGAAACATGAAGCTATTTCCCTCCACTTGTTGAGGTCTTTGTTGCAAACATCAGATTCTGTGTTTTATCATGTCTGTGGTCAAGAACCTAAATTAGCGAAACTGTTTTTCAAACCATAATGACAAAGGGATGAAGAGAATTTTAGAGGTGATCTGAATCCCTGTGAGCTTCACAAATAGTCACTTTTTGTTCAAGGTGTTTAAAAACATTGACCAGAGTGGCAAAAATACATAAAGTAAAACCACAAAACCAGGCTTTCAATACTGTTCATTTCTATTTCGACAGAATAAAAATGTCCACTTTAAAAAAAAAATTCCCAAGACACTTTGTAAAATAGGAATATTGGGTGAAATAAAAAAAAAAATGAAAACTTAAAAACAAACTTTAATCTGTTATTTTTATTTATTATAAGAGAAAGACTGCATGATATTGATACAATATATAAATTGTGCTGTTTTTGAATTTTGAGACAATGATTTCTGTTTAATTATTTAAAATCTTCTTCATTCTTTTAATCTTTCTTTTGTCACTCTGGGGGAGCTTTAGTGTCAAAAATACCTTTATCAGGCGGAGCATCATGGGCAATGAAAGTCCATTTGACCAACCACATATAGTACTGCCATGCAAGCCTGATAGTATTGCAGCTGAAATTAATTACCACTGCATCTGAGCAATCATTTGTGATTACAATGTTTAAGACACTGAACTGCTCTAAATAAGTGTCAGACAAAGATGACAGGAGAACAACTTTAAGGAAACATCTGCTTTCTGTCACCTTCTCAAAAAAAGTTAGACTATATCCTACTGAAACAAACGCCCAAGTTTGTCATCGGAGAGTTTGAATGGTTGTGTATGGGAATCCGTCTAAATGTCTGTATTTTTGATAACATTTGTCATTATACATGTATCGATTTATTTATTTATGCATTTGGATATTAGATGTTCAAAATGGATCATTGGTCACAGCTTAATATTTTTGTTTGTGATGAACGGCAATTTGCAAAAGAAACTTTTTTATGTCTAATCGTCTTTTCAAGGTTATGCCACACATCCATGACGTATCTTCAGGGTGTGCTAGATTATATTGCATAAGTAACAAATCCGAGAGAGTAACCAAAAATATAGCTTTCTCTTCTGGGTCTGCCCCAGGGTCTTCCTCTAATAGGCTGTGCAAGGAAAACTTCCAGAGGGAGGGGCCCGTAACGGCATCCCGGCCAGATGGCCAAACCACCTCAGCAGACTCCTTTCGATGTGAAGGTGGAGCAGCTTTAAGATGTTGATGGTAAAACCGCCAAAAAGGCAAAGCTTCACCCAAATTAGGGCGATTGAAGGATCTTTCTGGAACTATGCCCGGCATTGCGAGCTCAGGCTTCAGGTTGTCAGAAAGGCTGAGCCCAAAAAAGCAGCAGGATCCCCTTCCACATGAGCAAACCAATTACTGGGAAGAACCTTTAGGTTAGATGCCTTATGAGCTGGGTGGCCGGGGACGCGGGAGGCCTGATAATGCGAATACCAGAAGGCATATTTTTTAGTCAAAGTTCTTTTTGGTAGTTTCGATTTTTTGACTTTGTTTTGTAAACATTAAAATAACCCTAATGGGCTCCTATGCATTTACATTTATTGTTGATTTGTATTTGGGATATTTTGGGTTTGCAGTTTCCTTTCATGTATTGCTTTTCAATGTTACATCATACTTTTTTTTTTTTTCGTGGGAAGATACCTCAGCTAACTCATACACGTGTTTATCACGGATAACTCTGAGTAGGTTTACCTTTAGATCATAGCCTTAAAACTTGTTAAAGATAGTTTTACTAGCATTGCCTGGTTTCTGTATATTTGACTCTATCTCTCCGAGTCTACGGATGGAGAGGAGGTTAGGATTTCGACAGGCTTTATCTCCTGAGTGAAGATGCGTCGAAACTCTGAACTGCCGGGTTGCCAACCCTGTCAGTACCAGACAGAGGTATCTGGTGGAATGAGACCTGAGGATGACTTGTGTGTCACTCTTGCCTGATATCCTTTCCCTTCACTGCTTTAAAAGCCACAGGCCGAGTGTGTGGAGGCATTCTGCAACATACAATGTGAGAAGTAACATTTCTGACGTCGTTGCCTGAGCCAGTCAGAGAAAAAAAAAAATTTGATTTGAATATTCTCATCCGAAAAAGCTTCCATGTGACAGTTGTTCAGAAAACAAATCACGATTGTGGGGCTGTGAAAAATTGGTTGACAATTGGATCTGCAGTTTCCTTTGTGCAGAACCGTGTACAAAAACCTTGCCATTTGTCATGTACAGCAATGTACAGAGATTGGATCTTATTTTAAATCCAGGGGAAAGGCAATCAAACTCTGACCAGAGATTTGAATTTCTCACAGCTTCTACAAACTTAAATATTGCACTGATCAGGCTTAACACGATCACGGGCTGGAATGTGTAGTCCTATGCAACAGACAGGCCACTGTAGCTCAAATTGTTGAAATAATTGCTGTTTCTGAGAGAGGAGTGTAACAATACACATTTTGAGGCGCTGACATGGTGTCCAGCTTCCCTAGATCTCAGGCCAATTGAGGATCTGAGAGCTATGCAGAACAAGTAGGTCCGATCCCAGCCACACAACTTACAGGACTAAGCAAATCTTATACTTATATATATTTGAACCAGCAGGTTAAGGAGAACACGCAGAGTAATCAACAAAGTTTTCAGAAAAAAAAACTCTGGAGATGTTAAAAGGTGTTTTTTTCTTTGCCCTGACGCTCATGTCCACATAGAATGTCAGCGTGTGGTCATGGAGGCATCAAAGATTATTTACCCATCAAACCGACTATGTAGAGTGGGGGATGTTTATTTGGCCCTGGGCCCTCGTTCAGCTAATAGGCAGGGCTTCGCTGTTGATGAATTGTCAAAAAGAAAGTGCTGCATTCCTCCTCTGATGCCACTTTGAGAGTGTTATTGCTTTTTTATTGCTTTCCTCCCTTAATGAGTGGATGGTTACCCAATTACCAGCCGAGGCCATCAGGTTTCATCTATGCAACACGTTTCCACGGGAGTATTATTATTGTTCATTAGGTCGAGGCTAGAATCTGTGTATCTAATGAGAAAGCTCAGTAGCCAAGAACTCTCCTGCTCTCGTGTACCAACAAGATTGCAGTTCCATTAATCATAAGGTGTCACTTATTAATACCTTGAGAGAAGAGTGCAATCATCAGTTTCTATTTTCCTTTCTGTTCTTCCTTTAAAGATGCAACACGGCAAGCTGTGCTTTGAAAGATGTTTGTTTAAACAGGGACTCTCAAAAGGAGTTGAGTCTGTTAGATGGCTGTTGAAAGAAAGCTTTGTGTGTTTGTTGAAAATGAGAAGAGTTTGGGCCTGGAGGAGACATGCCAGCATTGCTGTTTAAGTACACACAGCTTTATTGTGTCACTCCAGAAAGGGTGGGAGTAGACTCCATGCACTTGAACTAGGGGTAGGGAGTATGGTGACATTAGATCCTGAAAGATTTGAACAGACAATCGGCCAGAGCAGGCTGATTGTCTATAAGGCACATTATGTCCTTTGAAGTTAGTAATGTAATAGTAATAGTAATATCATCTTTATTGTCATTGAAACATACATTACAACGAAATTTGTTCTCTGCTTTTAACTCATCACCATTGGGGAGCAGTGGGCTGTCATGTGTGGCGCCCGGGGAGCAATCAGGGGTCTTGCTCAGGGACCCAGAGTGCAGGTACTGGGGATCGAACCGGGTACTTGCATCTTTCTCTGAGTGCAAGCAGATTCTTTCAGGAGTGGGACTCGAACCCACGCCTCCAGTGGAGACTGGTTTAATGATCTTGCACATACTCGACTGTTAATTTTCCTTCTTTTCCTGTCACTTCATACAGTACTTTTTATTTATACTAGGGATGAAAATGCCACATGTATCATTCGTTAATATGACCAAATTTAGTCAACATATATATCATGACCCTTAAAGGGTTTTGCTGAAGCAGAATGAGTACTAAGTAGGCTTTAGATGGGTCTCAAAGGGATGTTAGGAAAATAAGTTGAAATAGGGCATCACATCTAGAACTCATATAAGTCTAATTTTTACCTACTTGTGACCGTTCAGACTGTGGACGCTTTGAAAAAAGTGCAATATGTATCCAAATTATTACCACATGAAGAAGTGGCCCAAATGGGATTTTTTGGGGGGTGAAAAGATCAGGTTTGGGCTGTTCACACTGCCGTGAAAAAGACAGATATGGGTCGCATTCAGGCAAAAAGGTCAGATTTGGGTCGGATTTCGCTGCAGTGTGAACGTAGCCTTAGTTAGCAGATAAAGTGAGATACAAACTCACTGAAACCTTCACAATATGAGCCTTAGGAATGTAAACAGAACTCTAAACATCAAATAAAAACCTCTCCAGAGCACATTTTAATTGAATAGGCATAACAAAAAAACTTCAGTCATGATTTAACTTTTTTGCCGTGTTACCCACTTGAATGATGTGTGGGCCAGCCGGGTGTACCTAAAGATGCAAAACTGACTTCTGCCATGTGTTTATGTACCTCTGCTAAAAGAAAAAAAAAAGAGCTCTTCGTTAACAGACAATGCTCAGCCATTTTTAACAACACATTCACTCCTGCTCCTTTCGGGGCTCATTTCTCCTTTACAGTCTTCGTAGCAAACAGGGTAATGCATCCCTTGGTGTGGGAGGTCTTCAGGTGAAAAACAGGAGCTATTGCCTCCATCTTCATCCCCAGTGACTCATCTCATCTTATAGTCCGCGAGTCCCGGGCTGGCCAATGTCTAATTAGCTCACCGGCACAGAACACAGCCAGAGTAATTGCGGAAACTTAGCCTGTAGCAGCCTGGCTCGTACACACACAAGGCTGCTCAAATAATGTGGTGCCGTGGCAGGCGGCCACCACAATCTTCTCTCCTTTATTTATTCACTTACTCATCCATTGAGTCACTTAGCCTTGCCTGCCATCTTCGCTCTGATGCTTAATCAGATTTACCACGCAGTTAGTACCGTTTCAGGCTTTATGTTGTTCTTTGTGGCTTGACTGCTTTTTTTATTCCTAGCTGTCGATCAGCCCCGGCTCCCTGTATCTTTCCCTTTGTTCTAACAGGATTATGTAACAGTTCTTTTACTTTAGGACTTTCTGACAATATGCTGTAATTTGGGTCATGCGTTCTATTCGTCTTGGATCCATTATTGCATTGACAGATCATTCTCAGCTAATCTTTGTGCTCAGTTTAGAATAATGAGAGGCTCATTCTCTAGACAGAGAGACACAGGCCTGTCTGCTCTTTCAATAACACAGTAGTGTTGAAAACAAAGTCCTATTTATTTGAATCTATGTAACGATTCAAGTTACAGTATCTTCCAAAGGCCTTCTTAACTTAACATCCTATATCTGTTAAGTTCAGCTGCAAGTTCCGAACTTCATATTTTGTCATGTTATGATCACCCCCCCAAAAAAAATAATAAAAATGTGTGAAAGCATTTCCTTCCAGAAGTTGCCTGATCACTTTTGAATCCACCATATCATAATTGTGCCTGCTTGTGTAGTAATAGTAATATCAGTAATATCATATTTATTGTCATTGAAACATACATTACAACGAAATTTGTTCTCTGCTTTTAACCCATCACCATTGGGGAGCAGTGGGCTGCCATGTGTGGCGCCCGGGGAGCAATCAGGGGTTAAGGGTCTTGCTCAGGGACCCAGAGTGCAGGCGCTGGGGATCGAACCGGGTACTTGCATCCTTCTCTGAGTGCAAGCGCGCTGCTCTAACCACTAGGCCACCACTCCCTTTCTGTTGGTCTGTAACAGAAAGTCCCTATAAAATAAATTTATGCTTGTGGTTGGAGCACTGTGAATAGGGAACAAAATCCGAATGTGAATGAATGAATCCTTTCAAAAATACACCGTATGCTAGTGTTCATGTGACATTTCAGTAAAAGAAAATAATCTGATATTTAAACATTACTTTGTGGCTCGGTGGGTATTTTAAAGGCTTTGGGATTATGAGGCAAAAAATAAAGAGGAGCAAAAGGAATTTGGCAAAAGAAATTGTTCTTCGAGTTGTGAATGCTAAAAGAGGCAGAAAATACAAAAGCACGCAGAGTGACTCTAAATGCAAAACAAGCAAGTTTCTCTGAAATAAATGGACCGACTATTTGCTCCCTGTGAAGACAGCAGTATTTAGTACCGTCACCAGGGGCAGGGAGGGCGTGAGGAGTCAGCGAGGGTCACAATACACCCATCTAACCTTCTCCATCGTTCATCTTGATGGCTAGTTTAAGGGAGGCAGGAGATAGAAAAAAAAGGACACTGGACTCAAAAAGGAGGACAATTTGTGTAAGGGATACTCAGCTCAGCCTCCGTGCGATGATGGATAGAGGGTCTTTAAAGAGAATATTACAGTTGATGGTGGTCTGGTGGCAGAAAAAGTGAATAAAGAAAGCAAGCTGAATTAAATGATTTATCACTGTGGAAAAGATGTTAGTCTGATGATGGGAAGTAAAGAGTTACACAGAAGGAGGGGTGAACAAGGGGATCTGCAAAGTGACATAATCTCAGAAGTGCAAAGAGGGAGAATTTGGTAAAAAGAAATAATAATTAATGCCAGCTAACAGATGGACAGTCTTTTAGAGGCTGTTAAATTATCATGCTGAGTCTAAAGCGAATTGGGAGAAACTAGCTATTGTCTAGTCTCATCTCTCCCATTCAAAGTACAATTTTTCCCTGCTGTCTGTTTAGTGGTGGGTCGTGGGTGTTACAGGGATTATGAGTTTTGCCAGGCAGACAAGGGTTAAGATGAATGGTTGCCCTTTTGGATCCAAGATGGTCATTATCATTCGCACATGGTGCTGCCAGATAAAGCCCCCAAAGCCTTTTGTATTTAGATGGCTCTGTTGTTCATCTCATTTTTTTTTCTTTCTTTGTTTCATAAGTAAATGCAGCCATGGGTTGTAACTCCTAGTGAATCGGAGTAAAATCTGGTCTAGACTGCTTTTTGCTTTTGTATAGATTTTTTTTATTTTTTTTATCTATTTTTTATTTATTTTTTACAGTCGGCAAGCCACAATACTTCTAAAGTTGAACTGATATGATTTGAGCAACTTTAAATTATTTTGAGGTTCTAAACCAATCTGTTTCACGGTCAATCAAGCACCTGGCTCATGATTGAAAGAAGTAATCTGAAGAATATATAATTTTTTCCTCAACCACTGAGGGATTTTGGACATATTTTCCAGATTTATTTAGGAGCAGAAAAATATAACCAACACTTTCATTCTTAATTTAGACATGAACGAACAAAAACGGATAAGGAAGTGAAAGCAAGATTTAAATGTATTGCTCATCAAACTGATCTATTCCCTACTAATTTGATTAAACATGACCAAGTAAATAACTGTAACTCTGCTCTTCATCTTCAGAATAAACGTGCATTTAACAATGGGGAAATTAACATTTAGAATCATATTATAAAATTTAATAACATTTTACTGTTATCAAGAGCTTGTTGATCTCTCAGATGTAGAAAGAAAAAGGGTTTTTATGCCCTGATTTTAATTTTAATTTGTATTTTAATTTGAGAAGGCAGCAGTAAAGGAGGAGAAAACTCCCCAAACCAGTTGGTCCTGTCAGCTTTCCACGTCAAAACTATCAATAATTTCTATTCCATAAAGTCATAAGGCTGTTTTGATATTACCATTTTTCTAAAACATGTAGCTTAATCATCGCATTGAATAGATGACAGGTTTGGTTTCCAAGTTGGACACATTAATCTATATTGAACGATTATTTGAAAGCTTTCTGGTTTTCTAAAGCTAATTCACAAAAAAAAGACAATAAGTTTTGATTTGTCTCGACTTAGGAGGATCTTTTGATATATCTGGGCAAATTTTATATAAAATGAAGCTACAATAGCATAAGGTCATATTTTTTCATATTTTGGAGGTTTCAAGACACAACCTGCAGGAATCGGAGTTTTGACTAGACGTGAACGTCCGGTGAGAAAATGTTGATGTAACATAGAGAAAAGCAGTTCAATGAGTTAAGTATTTATGATGAATGTGTCATAATCACTTTTTTCAATACAGACAAACCCAGTAAATTATCTTTTTCAAAATCATTTTAAATGACAATTCAAACTGAAAATAATTCTTTGTCTTATCGAATTCACATTTCTCTCTGACTGTCCTGATTTGAGGTATTTTTTTCGACTCTGTCACAAGCTTTGTCATTCTGTTGCTTTTCCATTCTTGACATGGATTGCCCTTGTCCAATCATTTTTTTTCCCATAGTTAGACCCAACTATAAATGTGTTTCCATCTGTTACCTTGGTACCAAATAACAGGGTTTAAAGCCATTTCTCACATGGATTCTTCTAATGGCTGTGTCTTTCTTATTCCTCTCAATTGGAAGGTGGTGTGATTAGCCGTGTCAGTCACTGGTAAAAACCCCTCATACACAGCTTTGCTGCAGTTTTCCCTCTGAATAGACCTAAGGGTGGATACTCCCCAGTTGCAGTCTGGACTCAGGAGCCATTCACATTTATGTCACCCTCTGTTGTGTCAGTTCAGCATTGTAGCATAGGGAAACATGTTGACATTCCTCTCTGCAGGATTATTGTCAGTCTGTTAGGGCCCAGTCCATTAAGGCCAAGCTGCACATTATTCTGAGCAAATAATAACACGTCCAGTCTGGCTTCATGATTCTCTAGGATGGGAATGGGCTTTAACTAAAAAGGAGATGAAATGTCAGGCTGTCTGTTCAGCTTAGTTGCAAATGTAGCGTGTTTGGATGAATTCAGTTAAGCTGACGTTTGATTGTATGTTGGTGTTCACATACTGAGCTGACAGGCAGTGGTGAGGATCTGACGGCAAGATACTGTTAAGGAAAATACCACAGTTTCAAAGCATAAATATCAGCAAAAATATCAGTAAATATCAGCAAAATGCAATAGTAAGTGTTCAGTGCACAGAATAGTGCTTGTCTTTACAGGGTAAGTCAAGAATAACCAGTTGAAATTAGCCATTTTTTAGGCAGACTGTCTCTCCATGTAGCTAAACCGCAGTTGGCCGTTTAACACATGCTAGTTGTAGCTCGAACACTGTTGTTCTGAAACAGCATCACTTTAATGAGAGTGATGGGAGTTTCTACTTTAGATTGCAAGCCCCAACTGGTTGTTTTTCATGACCAAAATATTTCTCAACATCCAAAGTGCCTTTGTTATAAGTGAGCGAAAAAGATTTGTTGCCTTCTTTCTGCAACCTGTTAGGCAGTGTGCAGCAACCTGGGGTAGGGGCGGTACTGCATTAATTTGTAACTGCCCAATACTTATTGCCTTCTTTCACATGCATTTTCTTTCCTGCAGGAAATCAAACCTGTAACATTTTCTCTGAGCTTTTTGGCCAAACCTCTTCCTTTCCCTTAACATAACACTATATTTGTGTAGAAGTGGATATGGACTTTGTGTTAGGGCTTCTAGGGGCATATGATTAACATTTTGTTCAGACATGTCATCAGTGTCCCTCCTGGCTCTGCAAAACATTGAAATTTTTAACTAATTGGTATAAATATTAAATGTAGTGTGGTAATTAAAGAGATACAAATTTTATAGTTAATTTATTTTTATTTTACATGGTTATTAAGACTTATTTTTCTTTTAGGCTGTTACTCTGAACTCAGTATGTCATGCAGGGAGATCATTGGCAAGAAACTGCCTTTTTCTTCCATTTCCTGTATAATTATTGGTTTTCATGTAAATAATGAAGACAATGGCAAAGGTTTAAAGGTTCATAAAGTTGGTTATGTATAAACTGCTGTTATTTTTTAATAAGTGGAGTTGTTTTAGGATTACACTAACAGGTCACTCTAGTAAATGAGAACTCATGTCTCGTTGAGACTACATGAACAAGGTTTAATAATAATAGACCAGTTCACGCGTGACGTCACAAGCTACATCCAGAAAGAAAGACGAAAGAAATGGATAATTTCAATGAAACGGACGCAGGCAGACAATCCCAATCGACTGTGGGAGCCATCATCCCACAACGGAATTTGCAGTCTACACTTCATCTCCTGTAAATACAACTTAATTTTGCACTGGTCATTGTTCTACTTAAATAATTATATAAATAAATTAAATAGAATCAATGCTTTTAGCAAAGCTCTAAAGACAATGTGGAGAATAACAACCTAGGACAGATATTTGAATATTTAGTCTGCAGGACTATTAGTACGAGCATGCCACAGAAAAGCAGCTCCACCATCTTGGTTCTAGATTCATTGACACCTGTCTACCTTGCAGGTGATGTCTGGAAACTGCAAAAATGGCACCTTTTATAATGATACTAGGAAAAATACTTGATACAATTTATAATACCACATAATTTTTTGAAAGCACAGGGTTATCTCAGGTTAAGAGAAACAAATATGATTAATTACAATATGAAAATATTTTAATTTCCTAACTAGGGGTAAAACCAGTAAGTAGGTAGAAATCAGCCATGATTTAGAAAAAATAATCAAATTCAAACATGTAATTTCAATCTTTGGCAAAACAGTAGACAGGATACCATATAAGTGTTAAATTCCTTTATGGTAGTATATACATTTAATACAGTCTTACTATAATGTTTCGTTTAGTATAATTGGTAATCTTTATTGTGCCACTGTGTGCTTCCATTTTGTTGTCAATCTGACGTTGATCCAAATAAATGTTTCTACTAACAGACAAAGGATCATTCTATAGTAAAATAATTTTAGTTTCAAAATGAACATGGATCTGGTGCATGAAAACATATTTTTTACGGTGTAAGGATCTGGCCCTGTAGAATTTCTGTGTTTTGTATATTTTTTTGTGATCAACCATAGCAGTATATTGTTGCTATAAGTTTTTATGTGTTTCTGCATCTTACCTTCAGACTGGCGCCACCTTGAAATGTTAGCCACATTAGCTTCCAATACCTTTACAACTAAATAGAGCAGTAAGGGATGGGGCTGCAATGATTGCCTCACTACATGGTCGCCGAAAAACCCATGAACAGATTAACATTTCCCTACGTTAACTCCAGCAGTAGAACGGAGTGGAAGCACATCCCTATGGGGGAGCTCAGATCGACAGATCATTGTCACTGGCTTGTACATTTTGCTAATTTTGAAACAAATAGCATTGACTTGTGTCATCTGGGATGTTTGTTGCTGCATTGTTGCAGAAACAGCAGCTTTTCCGTTGCTCTCAAACATCAGTGTGAGCTTAGATTTAGCACAGCTAGCATGTGGCCTTGTCCTGCATTTTGTTTTTTTTCCTGTCTGTCTATCTTATAGGAAACTACCTCCAAACAATGCTTTTGTTTTTGCTTTGTCGGCTAAATAGGGTTGCATCTTTTTTTCTTTCTGGCTGCGCTCGACAGGCTTGCTGAGTTTAAAACTTCCAGCAGCAGCTCGTTAGTTTGGTCAGATGAACGCCTGTAGGGAGGGAAGGGGCTGAGTGTCTCCGTTATTCCAGCGCTGCTGAAAGAAGTGCGACAATTTGGGCAAACGGGAATGGGTCCGTTATATTGCTTTTGACACAAATTAGTGTCTATTTCTGTTTTTCTATTATATAAAAGTATGCATTATTTTGACAACCCTACTGGAAACATTTAAATAAGTGAATACAAAATATGAAACTTGATTAATAAATCTAATTTTAGAGCAGTTCTAAAGTACCACACTTTCTGAAAGTGGGAAACTGGAGCTGCATCCGTCTCCCACCTCACCCACTGCAGATCACTTGATCTCTGACCCCTGCTCGGGATGGATTGACAGTCAGGCCACTCAGTTATTGGATAGCCTATCCCAGCCTGTCTCTTACCCTCCTGGTCACCAATTAGGCTATATGTCCCTCCACCAGTGAGCCGACGAAACCCCCTTTTCCTGTAGATGATAGGCTGCCACAGGGAGGCCATATTGCTCCTGTCCATTTATCTTCATCAGCCGCTATTGCGAAGGAGGCCTCCTTTAGCCCCAAAGGGGCCCCTGTCTCTGGTCATGTCTCACCCTTCGCCTCTAACTTTGCCTGAAAGGTTCATGCATATTCCCATCAACCTTTACCTTGAGAAACACTTGATGGTTGACAGAAAGCCAAGCTATTAAGATGAAGCCGTTTTGTTTTTCAGCATGACAGTAAGGAATGGGAGAGGGCTAATAGCTAAAGACACTGGACTGGATAACAATAGGTTTGCAGGAGCCATTATGCATTGAAGCGTACAATACTTTGCAGGCCAGTAAATGTGGCTTGGTCAGTGTGAAAGAGAATCACAGCCATTTAATGGGCAATCGAATGGTCCCACCTCGGTTTGAAAATGCTTCTTTTAGATAATTTTCTGGCTGCTCGTATGTATTTATTTATTACAACGTAAGCATTCACATGTTCATATGTGCACATGGGGGGCTTGGTACCTCATTACTCAAGTTAAATGGATGTCAGCCTGCAGTGAAATTAGACTGTCTCTCCTTTGTGCTGGACTGTCACCACAGAAACAGAAGAGGGTAAGTGGTCTGGTCCCAAAGCTCTTTTTGGTGGAGGCCAATTTTGGAGCGTTTGCTGTAATGTTTGACACACTGACAATTTATCAAATGCACAGTGACCTACAAACAGTTGTACACTGCTGAAATGGTGATGTAGAGCCAGTGTTTTGGACTAGATGCTCAAAGTCAAAAAAACATTAATTAAATTTGGCTAGCAACAGCTCACTATTTTATCAAAAAGGTCTCCTGTTTGGCAGCAGTATTGAAAGTAGCTGATTTAATTCCAGAAAGCCAATCCTCCTGATTGCTTCACATATTCAGGACGACTTATGCTCCAATCCGTTAATATACGAGGTAAGGCTGCAGATACACTGCATGACTTCAAGGACAGTACTGTCCTTAAGAATCATGCTTCACATCTTGTTTCGGTTTTACATTGGTATTTATACCAACTGTTCTACATTTGTCATATTATAAGTATAAACATCAAAATCAGAATCTGATTTTTTGTGCACACAATGTACACTATGCATATTATTAAAATAATAAGATAATATTTTAGTTAGAAGTAAAATGAGATTAAATTGTGCAGAATCAAAATTAGTTGCATATGCAGATGCTAGTCTTTTGGGCTACCAGCTTTATAACAATTCTTCTTTGCAAGAACAGCTCATTCTGGTTGGATGGAGAACATAAGTGAACTTTTAAATTCAAATCTTGTCACATATTTTCAGTTGGATTTAGATCTTGAAATTGATTGGTCCGTTCTAACACATGAATATATGTTGATCTAAACCGTTTCATTGTTGCTCTGTCTTGATATTCAGGGTTAGAGTTGCTAGATCATGAACCTCTATCCCAGTCCAAAGACTTTTAAAGCTTCTAACAAGTGTCCCTGTCAAAGATGAAACACAAGCATCCTGCGTCATGATACTTCCGTTTTTGTTTCATTGTTAGGCTGTTCTGTTCAGGGTGATGCCTATTCAATTCAATTTTCAATTCAAATTTATTTATATAGCGCCAATTCATGATACATGTCATCTCAAAGCACTTTCCAAAGTCAAATTCAATCAGATTATACAGATTGGTCAAACAGTTTCCTATCTAAGCAAACCCTACTACGCTACTGTTCATTTTACACATATCCCAAAAGGTTTCATTTTGCTCTCATCTGAACAGATTACATTGTTCCACATGCTTGCTCCTTTTCTGATTTCATATAAAAAATGTGGAAAACATCCCTCTTCTTTTGCAATATGTGGTACTTAAGTAGGTGTATCCCGTAAAGTGCCCATAAAATGCGTGTAAGTACTGTATGTGGTGGTTATGTGACAAAATGTGAAAGGTTTTAAAAAGTATGAGCACTTGCAGGGCACTGCATTGTCATCTCTGCTTTAGTTTTTATCTTAAGAATATTTATATTTCAAGAAGATTTTAAAATGATCCATCCCTCACATTTATCCCTCTGAGGTTTTTGTAAAGTTATGCCGGCGTGTTCATGCTTTGGCACAAACATTTTATGGTTTAGCTCCAGACCGCCCTCTCATTTTCAGGCTTGTGATTAAACGTTTGCTATTTGCTATCAGGACCTTGTTCTCTTATCGCTCACATTCAACAACTTTTTACAACATATTAGATGTTCTAAACATCTAATATGTTTTTACTCCCTTTATTCTTTCAACTCAGTTACTAAACCATGATTCTTTAATTGCTCACAAAAGCATTTGTTTTACTCATGCACACCTGTGCTTTGCAATGTCTGCTGAGACTGCTCACACACATGTTGTGATCTTATGGGGATATAGCTCATGCACTCCCCAAACTGTCTCTTGCTCTGATGGCAGAAAGGTGGAGTGATGTTGCAGTCTTTTATTTTATCAGGCTTTTACCAATCCTCTGCTTCCCCCCGCTCTTCCATTACAGGTCATTCTTGTTCTGACTCCCGTTGTTGTGCTTTAATGCTTAAAAGCCCTTTCCCCTTCAGCTTTACAATTTGTGTTCGCATTCTGTTTTTTACCATCCACTTTATATGGTGTCTGAGAATAATACTATGTCTGTTATTTTCTCCTTTTCCACCTTGTTTGTGTGCTTCAACTAGAATAATGTGTTTTATCTGCCACACACAGAGAGAGAGAGAGAGAGAGAGAGAGAGAGAGAGAGAGAGAGAGAGAGAGAGAGAGAGAGAGAGAGAGAGAGAGAGAGAGAGAGAGAGAGAGAGAGAGAGAGAGAGAGAGAGAGAGAGAGAGAGAGAGAGAGAGAGAGAGTTTTTTTTCATAGTGTTGCCACAAAATCAACTCTGCAAACCATACCCATGTGGAAACATGGTGGTAGCAGCATGATGGTGGATGGAGATGGATGAAGCTAGCTATAGAACAACCCTGGAAACAAACCTGTTAGCCGCTGCAAAGTCTTGAGATTTGTGCTGGAAGTCCACCTTCCAGCAGGACAATGACCCTAAATATAAGACTAGAGATACAATGGAATGGGTTTTATCAAATTATGTATGTGTGCAAAAAGCACCCAGACCTAAATTCAACCGAGCAGGTCTTGAAATATGGTCTTCACATGTGCTCTCTATCCAATTTGACAGACCTTAAGCTACTTTGAAAAGAAGAATGGGACACAGTTTTAGTCAGACGAGGAAAGCTGATAGAGATGTACCCCAACAGATTTGAAACTATAATTTTAAAAATGATAAAAATTGTAAAATGTTGCTCTTCAGAATACTGGCTTGGGAGGGGCTGAATGCATACTTTCTGGATATTTATTTGGAAAAAAAGGATGAAAGCCATGTATCTTTGTCCCCACTCCCCAGTTATGTGCTAGTTTCAGTTTGTCTATCACATACAAACCCAATTAAGAGACGTTTTTGATTTTAACATGAAAAACACATAAAAAGCTCAAGGGATTTGAACACATTTGAAAATCTTGTATCTGTTTGTCATTCTCAGACTTATGTTGGACCAAACAGTGAAGATGACAAGACATTTATTTTCTTCCACATCTTAGACAGCAACAGATTATTTTCTCCAATCCCTACTTTTAGCATAACCCATGATTGTGTAGTTGATATGGAGAGGATGTGTTTGTCCTTGCAACCCTGGCCGCTTTAGTTTATGTTGGCCCATAAACGGTGTGCGGATTCGCCGCCGATAATTTAGCTTTTGGCTACTAGGGGTGGGGACAGGACCCGGTTCCTGGTCATTAATAGCAGAGGTGCAACAAAGAGAAAGAGTGGAAAGTCCTCCAGACTCCATTGATTCACTGTCTCCGCGCTGCATACTAATGCGCAGTGCCCAGCCGGGTTCTGTTGTTCAACAACCTTAGAGAGTAGAGGCTGAGTGAGGAAGAGAGAGGAAAAAAAAGACTTGCTCTGATAAAGATTACCGTCTCTGCTGAGTGGCCTTCCCACTTGCAGCGACACCACTGCTCTCGAGAGAGGTGATTGCGCTATGGAAAATCTATGCCTCGGCCTTTAAAGTTTTCCCCAGCTGTCAATGACTCTCAGTCATGTCAGAGTTGTGTGCTCAGTCAAGCTGCATCAGAACAAAGAGTTGTTTGCAGCTGTCTCTAGTGTGTAGTTCTTATAATCTGCTTGTACTACATTTGTTTAGTATGTCATGACAAAGCCTAACAGCTCATTAACTTCTACTAAATCACTGTTGATGTTCAGTGAAAACAGTCATGACCCCAGTAGGCCACTCAAACATTGGGGGCCCGGGCAACTCAACCAAGAGAGGTTAAAGGTTAACTGAAGCGGTTAACAGAGCAGCAAGTCAAGCCTTCTCTTACCTCGGTTTGACCTGAGAGTTGAAGATTGGTCACCACTCGCTCCTAATCTGTCAGTTCCAACATGGTGGTCAAGGACATTTGAGGAAGCAATGGGAGACTCAGTGCTCAGTGCCAAAAAGGGCAAATGAAGTTCTACAAGTAGAGTACAGGCAGAGTATTAATACCGCTTAACCTTTTCACATTTGTTATGTTACAGACACATTCTAATAATGATTTGATGTAAGTGGTTCTTAAAAATATCTACAGGTGATTTTAGTTTATCAACCTTGGGAACCTTCTGCAACTTGATTTTAGTTCAGCTTTGGTAAATTCAGTTGACTGAAACTAATTTTAAATGTTAAATAAGGTCTCGCAGTTGACAGTGCATACATGAGCTGAAACCATACATTAAAGTCAAATGAATTGTCCTAGAAGTTCAGGAACGTGTCGCGCCCCAAATGTAAGGAAGGTTACAAAAAGACTTTTGCAGCTTTGAACCTCCCAAAAAGCACTGTGGTCTTCATCTACAAAAACGGAAGAAGTTTCGATCTACCTGGGCCTTCCCTAGAAGTGGCTTCCTGGACAAACTAAGTAACGGGCGAAGAAGGGCCTCATTCAGAGTTGACCAAAAACCCTTTAGTAACCAGGGTAGATCTATAGTATTCCCTTCTGGTAATTTAACCATCCGGAAGACCAATCATCACTAAAACACTTGTGATCACACGAAAGCTACTCCTTATACAGCAACCTGCTTCATTTAGGCAAAAAAGCAATTAAGGGATGGTTGGACCAAGAGAAACAAAATTCTCTGTTATAATGAAACCAAAACACATCATTGCATGGCTAACAGCTATCCCTACTGTGAAGCATGGTGGTGGTGGTAGCATCAAGCTGTTTGGACATTTTTGTGCAGCAGCCGAATATTGTGAGATTATTTAAATCAACTGACCACAGAATGCCCTGAACCTTAAACTAGGAGGACTATTTATTTTTCACCATGACAATGGCCTGAATCGCACGACCAAGTAAACAAAGGAGTGGCTTTTCGAGTAGTCTGAGAATCATCCTGGATGGGCTAATCAGAGACTGGACTTGAGATATTCAAGCCAAATGGGGGGAAATGAGAAGGGATATGGGCATTTTCTAATGAAAATTATAACTCCAAAGGATTAATTGACGGTGAGAAACCTGCATATGTTGGTTTTAGAGCTTTTCTTTTCCTTTTCCAACAAAGACTCTGTCTCTGCCAGCTTTGTTTCACTCAGTGCTGCAGTATTGCGGCCGCGCGTCTGCTCGGCTCAGGCGTCAGAGCTGTTGAGCCCCCCTGTCTCCTCTCTGGGGAGTCTCCTTCGACTTGTTCACTTAGTCCCCCTGCTGTTGCCTCCTTGTGGGACTACACGGGCGCGTAGAGCCCAGATTGAGCCAGTCTTACTTGGCCCTGCTCCATTCCTCCAACAACGCTAATTACATCTCAAATGGTAATAGATGAGGCCTCGTTAGCAGCTCTCACTCCCTTGAAAGATTCACAAACATACATCAGAGGAGCCACTGATCGGCCCGAGCTCCCTCCTTCAAAGGGCCGGACTTCACAGGGAGCTCGGGGGGCCTGAGTCGCTAATTATTCCAGCAGTTCCACTCTGCTGCCATGTGCACCGCCTGCACCAAACAGACATCACGCATTAACAGTGCTGCTCTCAAACACGTGTGCCCTTAAATCCAGGCCAAAGTATGTAGGCGTAGTAAATCTATAATTCAATGACTGAATTATCTAGTTGTCTTTTTTCATCTCAAAACAAGCCGATGACAATGCAGAAATCAAACTGTCGTTTTTTTTCTTAACCACGAAAATCTCTTGTATGTAATAAAAAGATGATGGAACTTTTTTTTAAATTATATTTATGGCGAAAACCTCTGTCCTTGTGTTTTACCTACAAAAATATAAAAACTGAGCCCGGTTTCTTTGATATCACAACAGTGAGTTAGAGGTACATCTCAGTGAATTAAAAACTGTTACAAAGTTCATTTATTTCTGCACGAAGTGATCAATTTCAAGCTTTTATTTTGTGTTAATTTTCATGGTGTTGGCTTACGGTTCATGAAAACCCAAAATTCAGGATCTCAGAAGTGTGGAGTGTTACATGGGAGGATGTTTAAAAGAAAAACGTTATTGACAAGCTACGGCTGTTCACAGTGCTCTATCCAAACATCTTATTGGAAGGTCTAGTGAAAAGAAAAAGTGTTATAGGAAACAGTAGCAGAGAGGCACCAAATCCAAGTTGCTTGAGGTCTAATACGACATTTCTATCATTGGTGATGGTCAGATTTATATGATGCTATCTACCAGGACTTTCAGAGCACTTCAAGATTTCCTCTGCTGACGAGCTGTTTTAAGACTCTAATTGCCTTTTCAAGCATGACTTGGCATCTGCCCACACTGCTAAAAGGGCAAACAATTGGCTTAATGACCACTGTGCTTTATGTGCAGGAGACTTTTCGAAAGAAATCGGTGAAATACTATACATCAACTTTTCCCTGCAGTTATTTCTCTTGCTTGTGTGCCCTTCCCTACTTTGCTGTTTTCTCTCACTCAACTCCCCATTAAAAAGTGTTGATAAAGCACTGCACTACTCTCAGCCTTATCCTTCTTGTGAAGATTTTCAGTGTCTGGCTGATGGACAACTGTAAAGTCTGCAGTCTTCCCTATGATTGTGTTGGCCATAAATAAGTAATGACTTAACATAACTGCAAGCCGTAATATTCACAACTGACAAAAATAAATAGTTAAAGCATAGCACCTTGTGTGTAATGTTTCCATACAAGTTTTGGTTTATGAATTGATTCACTGAATTAATTACCTCTTTATAATATATTTTTTTTAGATGCACCTGAAATTGTTGATTATTCAAAAGACCTGTAATGTGTGTTGCTGGAGAACCCAATATTCAGCCAGACACAGAGCTTTGTTTTTAAAAGGTTTATTGAAAAGGTGAATAATGGCAGACGAGGCAGGCAGGCCCAATGGATTGGAAATCAGAAGATACACGTGGGATGGCAGGCAGAACTAGGACAGATTCTGAGTTCAGCAGGCGGAGCACACAGGAACCGGGAGTGTCAAGGCGGCAGTGCACATGAGACAAGATGATCTCGCAGGGATGAGTTGGCTGAGGCAGGTATATGTAGACAGGGGAACAGGTGAGCAGAGTTGACTGGAAGATGACTGAGCTGATTGGATGGTTGCTGTGGCTGAGAGGTGACAGAGCTGAATCCGGAAAAGTCCAAACAAAACAAGCCAAAAACCTAAATCATGACGCATACCTTTATTTGTTCATAGGAAACTAGATCCTAAAGTGTTAACTGTGCTCTCTCGCATCACACGTTCTCACTGTAATGAGAAATAATATGAATTCCATGAAAAATATACCGCAATAGTATCCCGAATGATGGCATTGTGTTTGTTCAAATTTTTCACTTTTATCTGCTGAAAGCTGCCAGTTTAAATGATGATCACCATGACAAAAAGCCTGTTAAGCCCGGGTGCCTATGAGGTATTGATTGGTATATACCTCCATAAGCCTGCTTTCTCTTCATTGTTTAAAGTGATTTAATTCCACAGAATTCCATTAGGTTTCATTATCATTTGCGTTTTATTCGCCGGATAGTGGTTTCAAGGAGATGGAGTCTACAAGAAGATTAGACAGTGCTCTAATTGTGGTGTGGTTTACAATGGGCCTGTTTATCCCACATTGATCTGCTGTAAGAAATAATAATAAAATGAAAGTAAAGCGTCGCAGGGAAGGAAGAGGCGGGCAAGGCGCAGGGCCTTGTTACTGAAGGAATGACGTATTGATCGTGTCTGACAGGGAGCTGTGGACTGATCAATCCTGATGGGCAAGAGGAGCCTGTTATGGGATTCTCCTGGGCCGTCAGGGTCACTCAGACAACAGGCAATGGGAGAGAAATTAACTCATCAAGGAAAAGGGATAGAAAGGAAAGATTGATGGTTGCATGAGTAATCAGGACACAAAATTGGAGGGTTTCGTAGAAAATAATTTATTGCTGTACCAAAAGATGCACGTGTGCATTTTTATGTGAATACTGCTAAAGAATCCAAAGCACTTTTGCCAACCTCAAACACGTCTGTAGCCAGTATCTAAAATGTATTTATTTTGCAATGGAGAACTGCACAGTTTTTGTGATGTTTATCCACCTTTATTCAATAAAACATCAAATGCTTTTTGTAAAAATACATTTAAACCTTATAGGTTCAGATAAGAGCCTGTGGTCAATGTAGATGTTAATGCTGGTTGTAAGTATAAGTATCTTAGGATCTACATGAATGTTGCAATATTGGTGAAGATGGCAAAAGTCACCTGGATCCACTGTCCAACATCCGGGCAGAGTTCCTCTCTGCTACACCTGGTTTTGCTGGGGTTAACTGATAGCCTGTACTTCCAGGGAGGTAGACCTGAGTGGCATCTGTTAACGAGGGTGGAAGCTCACTGGAGAGTGAGATATAGCTTGAGGCATGATCTAGAAGCCCCACAATGTAAAGTAACTTTTGCATTTAAAGAATACATTAAGACAAATTTTCACGCTGGTTTTACCTCGATAAAATTGGCTTACTTATAGAGTACAATGGAGATGCAAGTACAGGTTTAATCTGCAACTGTTTCAACAAAACTCAGGAAGTAACTTATGTATATTACAACCTGTACAATTGATTACAGGTTTTTTGTTTTCTGCCCCAAAGGATCACAGTGTCTAATTATTCAAAAAAAAAAAATTAAAAAAACTATTTTGCAGCATTGTTCCCTTCCAATGACTTCCAGAATGCTTCAAAGACAGGAATCCACATAAGAACACAAATTGTCATTGTTTATAGAAATTTGGAGACTTCCAGCAGGAGAAAAACTGTCCTGTAAGTTTCCCCTACTCTAAAATTAACAGTAAGCTATAAAGAAATCTGTTGCAGGCCAAGTTATCAAAGCGTCACATGAAAACAGAGGAGCACACAATAGTCCATCAAACATCCGTAGAAAAAGATCCTCAACAGATGCGAGATGCGAGTATACCAAATACTTTCTAGTCATATGCAGAATCAGATGTTACTCTATAAATAAAAAAAGCCTTCAGATGTTTCTAGGTTCATGTTTTGTCAGATCATGATAAATGTTGGCTTTTTAAGACACGGTTTAACATCCCTTTCCATTTGCATTTGGCTAATATAACTGGTTGCGTTCCCAACACCTACACTTTTAAAGGGTATAAAGGTAAGAAGTAGTTTGAATTATTGGCTGGTGAATTTTGAAACAGTGGTTTTAACAGATTTTCAAATCTTTAAATCAGTTGACGGAATCTGTGACTTTTTAGCCACGCAAGGGTGATGCACATTGCACAATTCACGATCATTGCAAGAAGCAATTTGCAGTAGGGTCATACTGATGTAAAACATAGGGGAAAAAAAACAATTACCTGCTGGGATGTGACTCCTGTGGACAGAGCTAAGTGCCGGTTGTCACCATGGCATGGTGAGGTCAGGGGTCCCTTTTTTTACAGCAGACTGCTCACATATCACCTCCCTGCTATTTAAACTGAGGCACTTTGCCCCATCCCCACTTTCCCCCTGTGCCCTCATATTTAATTCAGTAGCAGCCAAAAGGAGCAGGAGCATCATGTACGGGTGACTTCTCTGGGGCTCCACTGAAGCAGGAAAAGTTAATTTCAGTCTTTCTTAATAGCACCTCCACTCCCAATGTTTCTTCTGTTGACCAAAACATCATTAATGGCAGACAATCTTCGATGTAGACATTTTGGGCATCACTATTTACATTTTCTTTGAGGGGAGGAGTGCAGGAGTTCTGGCTGAAATAGGAGTGGGGGGGTTGGAGCAGTCATGCATGAGTGAGGCTCCCAGCTCTTCATTTTGAGACCACTTTTCAAAAAAGAGGAGGGGGATAGGAAGGATTTCTTCCAATGCCTTGCCCATATTTAGACACGTTCTATGAAAATACAGCTTCCACTCCTGCCATATTGGATTCATTTATTCAGATATTCATGGCTTTAGGCTGAATAATGAAAGATGGTGAAAAAAAACACTTCACTCTGCTCTTCTCTCCCCTCCTGTCTCTTGACTGGATTGCTGCTTAGTTGTTAACTCCTATTGAGCAGGGGCACCTAAGTGCCAGTGGAATCAATAGTGTTGAAAGAAAAGTCACTGAAGTGGCATTTGATATTCTACGACATAATAAAAGTTGAGAAAGATTAGCAGGTGCAAAATAGTCATCACCAAATAAATCATATATTACAGTAAATCATATATTCCCAAAAAAGGAAATTCATATATTATATAATTAATTAGATATAGATATTGATATATTTGAAGCATTTCTTTCTTAATTTTGAAGATAATGAACTATAGCTTATTAAAATCAGAAACAGATATTTTTTCTTGTGTTTGTATATAACATAAGACCGACTAAAAATATTTTTTATTATTATTTATTATTATTATCACCATATTAGTGTCTTCACAGCAATGGGGCGGACTGTTGACTTGAATGTTGCCAGTGACAGTTTCCAAAAAAAAACTGCATTCATTAGTGAAGCAGTTAGCTAGCTTCAGAATGCTTCTCATTAATATGCGCAAGCAAATGTGGGAAGAAAATGTAGTGGAGGTGCAGAACTCAAACTGCTTGAGATCCAGGGTGAAGTTTCATTGATTTGGGAAGCAATGCCATCTACTGGTGTTGGTCTGTTGGGTTTTATCAATTACCCAATTAGCCAATCAGAACCAAAAATGCAGTTTCTCAGACAGTTTGAATATTACATATGACCAAAAATGTCTCATATCCCCATGTTGCTTATGCACCTTTTTTCTGATGAGCTTTTCCTTCCACTCAACTTTACATCAGCATGTTAGGATACACTCTGAAAAGTAAATTTGTTTATTAATTACCTTTTGTGGCTTATTAACTGTGACTGTCTGCTAGAGATCTGTCAAGTCAGCTTTCTTGCTCATTATTGTGTTGCTCATAGCATCAGCTTTTTTAACTACCCATATGTTTTACTGGTTTTATTAGGGTTTTCAAAAGTTGCAAGCTTTAATCATTAAAATTAATAGAAATAAACAGAACTATGTCATTTCGTGTAATCAGTCTAGAGTCTATCTGACTTTCCCTTTTTGAACTTAATTTGTTTCCAAAGAGATTCTAACTTACAGCCCCTGCCTAGAGATTGGAATAATCATGTCACAAACATTCCCAAATGCAACAAATGTAAATGGCCCCTATTTCATATCAGCGTCGTCATATATTTAGTTAAATATTTTCCAGGCCTACAGTATGTTCTTGTGGGAGGCTCTGCATCTTGAAAGCGATCCATGCCGTCAAAGAGCCCAGAGTGATACGGCACATGAATACAGAAGTAGCTCTTTTTGACGGCTGCGGCGGAGCCGAGGCTTGCACAGCACGCCGGCTGCGATTGCCGCCGTTCTAGTCTGCTCTTTTATGTGGCTGCGAGAGGTGGAGGTGTTTGAAGAGTGGGATAAGGTTGGTGTTGTGGTGCTGTCAGCCACCCCCTTCTTTCTTTAACTGCAGTCATCTGGAGGGAAGAAAATCAACGCCCAGACATGTTGTGAAGAAAAACAGCTGTAATCTTTAATTATATGTGGCACAGAGGGAGAAAATTTACTTGGATTGTGTAGGATGGCTTTATGCATACAACATGTGGTTGTTGTTGTGTAACAGATTGTGTGTGTTTTATGTATAGCACCAATTATTAGTCTAAACTTAAACAAGCTCATAAGGATTTTCAATTTATTTATATTGATTTACTCTTATGTGTTAATGTGTATGATAACACATTAACACATTTATGGTCACAGAAGCACAGCCTTTTTTTCTCCAGATCTGTGCCTGCCTGACAATTGCGGTCCAGCAGGGGGCAGATAATGAAAAACAGGCAACATGCAATCAGGTGACTGCGCGGTTATCTGAATGTGTTGCTTTGAGAGAGCAGCACACACTAATTGGGTTTTTACAGCAACCTCACGCTCACAATGCTCTTTCATTACCCAGGGGACAGAATGTCTGCTTGTGTCTATGTACATACAGGAGTGCTTACAGCGTCTGCACGTGTGGGTGCTTTTATCATATGTGATACACCATAGGAGTCATGGCTTTGGGGGGGAAACCAAAATTCTTAGTTTCAGGGCTCAAACATTGTGATTTCAGAATGCTATTTTCATCTGTGTGACCGTTCAAAGACCTGATATTAATCAAAGCAAAAAAAAATGTGCACTCTGTCATAAATGGCAAGAACATTCACCTTTGGTCCCGGCATTTGGTGGAAAGGTCTTCAGAACTGAATAGATTTTAGAGTGGCTCAAGGTCTACGATTCCTGCAAAAGCTCTGTGTCGCTATGTTGTTGTAAGATATAACATTATATTGTAGTCAGAGCACCTTGAAAAGTTCTTGTACTGCTAGAACTTTACGTTTTGTCAGGTCTCAACTTCAAACGTAGTGGTATCTTATTGGGTGTTTATGTGACTGACTAAACCAAAGCGTCACGCAATTGTGAAGTGATGCTTGGTTTTACAAACATAAATCTGAAACGTGTCTTTTATTATAGTTGCACCTTTTACTCTGATACTACTAAATACAATTTAGCATTTGTGACTTTCATATTTTTTTATAAATAAAAGTTAAAAAAAATTTAAAAAAAGTCATAAGAAGTCCGACTTGCAGGTGTCATGAGGTAATGTAGGCGCTGTTCTGGTCTGTTGTGGTGAAGAAAGAGATTCCAAATCAAGTATTGATCTCACCTATGAAACAGAGCAGTCAAGTTCAGTTTATTGTTCCATATTTATATCTAAGGAAATCCAGCAGATTGCATCTAGATTGACTTGCATCATACACTCCTGGATGAACATATAGCAATAGTGGGCAGTTGCTTCCATTGTCATTTACTTTGCAGCAATCTGTGATACTGAGCATCCATTTAAATGGTACATTTTTTTTTTTTTAAGTCATACCCACCACTGAAACCGCTTTACACTAGAGCCACATTCACCTGATCAAACTCACAAACGACCACATATTCATACACCGATATGGTCGGCAACTTTGGGTTAAGTGCCTTGCCCAGGGGCACATCCCTATTTATCCATGTCTTTAGAAACACAGCTAAGCAGAGCAAAAAAGCTCTGACACAGCGAGCGCGTACAGTTGCAGTAAGAGTTCAGCCAATAGTTACGTCTAGAGAGACAGGGTCAAACACTGAAAAACCGGGCTTAGCTGCCCCCCCCCCCCCCCCCCCTCCAGAAAGGCGTTACAGCCAAACTTAATGGCATGTCAGATGTAGCTGCTATGAAAGAAGACTGAGAGAGAACATAAAGTTCAAGCTCGTTTCTTTTCCACTTCCCTGTTATGTCCTGCAGCGGTCTTTGATCTGTCATACATTAAGCAATATTAAGATCATTGAGGTTTATGGTTGTAACATGAAAAGATTGAAAATTTTCAGAGGATTTGAATATTATTTTTTTATAATGCACTGTAAATGATAGATTATAAGAAAAATGTTGATGTATGTTATGCATTCTATTTGCAATTTTAAGGTCAGACTTGGAAAGACTAAATAGCTGTGAGTCAGTGAAATTGCATCTAATTGTCAGGTGAATTCACCATTGATTATGTGTTGCCCAGCAGCAAGTGGTGTGACCGGCCGTAAACTGGATCCTCCTACAGGATCACATGCAAACCGGGCAGTGTGAGGATAAAGGACACTGTGTGGGTGAAGGGGGGATGCTGGCCCATGTACACACACACACACGCACAAACACACACATCCAGTTTACACACAAACACACAGACTGTATTTTTTCTTTCTCCCACTGTTCTGTCTCCGATGCAGAATCTTTGCCCTGGAGAGTTGTGGGATCACTGTGCTGTGCTGCCGTTGAGCCACTGTCTTGTCCTTGCTATGTAGGTCATCGGTGCCCTCCAACGATATCTTATCCTATCTGCAGTGCAGTCAATACTGTTGACCAAACTCCATACAGCTATGGATTAGAAGTTGCTTCATTAGCCACGTCTCTTCTGCGGAATAATTAACCACGCGTCTCCAGCCTACAGAGATGTATTTCCAGCAACGCTCAACGAAAAAGCCATGTTTCATCTGCCAGAGAAAATGTAAGAAGCAGGAAGCAGTGGGAGAGAGATGGAGAGGTTTCAGCAGGAGACGAGGCAGGGGCCAGAACAGGAATGGTTTAGACACAGTACTCTGCACTGATCCTAAGCATGGCAGCCATTGGCATGTTTCAGATTGTTTTTCATTTGCATGATAATATGAGCTTGGATGACTCACGCAGGCACACACACAGGCACACACAAGGTTTATGACATATAGACTAATGGTTCCAACAAGGCAGATTACCTGAATGAGTCTCCCAGATTTTACTCCATGCCCCGAAATGAATTAAATTCCCCTCATTAGCATGGAGGTTACATAAGCTGGGTGCACAGGTATATCCAGCTGCTCTCAGGCAGTAAGCTGATTACAGATGGAACTAAGACAATTACTCCACTGAGCAGAAATCCAATTTAATTGAATTGTGGAATAAACAACTGGACTATGATATGGATACTCCTATGATGAGGTGCTTTTCCAGAAGAAGCTGCAACTCTTAAACTACTTAAAAGCTTCTACAAGGCAGGCAATGTCTCAGGATATTAGCAAACCACCAGGACTCTTCATATCCCACATATAGATACACAAACATTTGACTACGCTTTTGTAATTATTCTGCTTTGTGTACATGGGTGTGTTTTTTTTTTTTTCTTTTTTATGAGACATGCAATGGAGTTCATGTAAATGCAATCTCTCCCATTTCACTGGAGCGTGGCGTGATCAGGTTGTTATTAGTGCTGTTGGTGAATTGCTCTGCCATGTGCTGGGCAAGTGCTTTCCACAGAGTCTGACAGACAGCAGAGGCACTTCAAAAAGTAATCTGTGTGTATTAGTGTGTGGTACTTAGGTGGGCCTAATGTAGCAGTGATTTGCTGAGCAGGCAGCAGCAGTGCGGCAATTTATTCCTTGTATTTAGATGTTATGTGCAGCGTTCAATCACATTTCTGCAGACAGGCATAAAGACTAAGGCGCATCTTCAAGCTGATAGTTGTGCTGGTTGTACGGGGATTTTCACACACTCTCACTAACTAGATGGAGAATTGCTTTTTCTGCTTCAGTTATTAACAGCTCACACACATGTGATGGCTTGCCAAAAGTATTCATACCCATTAAACATGTTCACCTTTTTGTTGCATTAAAGGTAGACAATTCTGTGTGTTTTATATTTTAGATCAACACAAAGTAGTATATGATTGTGAAGTGGTAGGGAAACAATACAGGGTTTGGAGCATAGATTTTTAAGTCAGCTGACAAAATCAATTCTTTGTAGAGGTATTTTGGAGTATCGCTCTTTCATATTTGAAAGAATTTGTTGCCCTTTCTTCTTTGCCAAATTGCTCAAGCTCAGTCAGACTGGACAGAAAGCAGCCGTGAACAGCAATTTCTAACTCCTGTATATGCCTTGATATAACCCCTTCATTTTAGCGCTGCCTGTGTGTTTAGTATCACCGTCTTGTTGGAAGGCAACTCTCCAAAGATTTCCTTTCCCCACTGAGGAAACGCAGCCACCGAGCTTGACGTGACCACCACCATGTTCCACTATTGGGAAGGTGTGTTCTGAGTGATGTGCGCTGTTAGTATTCCAGCTCAAGTATTGTTTAGCAAGCAGGCAAGAAGATGTAAAGTTAGTCCCATTTGATCAGAGCATATTTTTCAAAAGTGTTGTTACACCTATATGGCTGAGGACAACAAGCAAGCCAGACTTCTTACGGCTGTCTTTCAACAGCGGCTTCCCTCCTGCCTTTTCGGAAACTAAATATAAACATTGGGGTGACCGGGACTTCTCAGTTGCGCCATCTCCCTCTGGATCTCCGCTCAATCACTGACATGTGCCTTTTTAAATCCAAAGTTAATATGTTTTTATTCAGGAAGGCTTTTAATACTCAGTAGCACTGAGACATTGTAATCCAGATTTCTAACTTTTATAGATTGTTTTATCTGTTTTATTGTAAAGCGCATTGGCCGCCTGGTTGGCTGTTGTAAAAGGCTATATAAATTAATTAATTAATTAATGTTCCCTCAAAGGCTAGGTATGTGTACCATTGTCCATTCAACAGATTCTGAAAGTAGGGTTTTACAAGGAACTGTATGCTTCCCTAGTTGTTTCCCTCACCAAAAAACAGAAGTGTTTCCCCTCTTGGAGGTGCTTTTAAACGTCATAAAGTGCATGAGGAGCATTTCATTATGTATCACCACTTGTGTTGTCATCGTCCTTCCATTTCCCAAATGCCTACCATATTATCAGTGCCAGCCTCATGATTGAGTATGACACTTACTGTGATCATGATGTCTGTTCTATAGAAACATGACAGTATATGACCTTAAAGCATGGATGTCTTTACATTTGTCATTAAACTTCATTTCTGAAGTTTAATGACAAAAAGACTGAAGTCATGCTCTTTGGTGGCACTTCTGTGACCCCCCCCCCACCCCACACCTTAGTTGATCTGGGTTCTTTGGCACAGTATTGTGTGTCATTTGTTAACAATCTGGGGGTGAAAGTGGACAGCCAGATAAAAGCTGTGGTGGAATCCAGCTCTTTCCAGCTAAGGGAGCTGGCAAAAATAAAACCAGTCCTTCGAAAAAAGGCACTTTGAGACAGTAATCCATTACTGTAACACACTTTATATGGAGGTTACCGTGTCCTCCATTGCTCGCCTGCAACTTGTGCAAAATGCTGCTGCACGTCTTTTAACTGTGAGCATATTTCCCCTCTTTTAGCTTCGCTCCACTGGCTGCCCGTCCATTTTAGGATTCATTTTAAAATAATTTGATTGACTTTTAAAGCGTTGAAAGGCCTCGCCCCACCCTACCTTTCTGAGCTGCTGCACCCCTACACTCCTAGTCGATCTCTCAGGTCAGCTGACTACTGCTGGCAGTGCCTAAAGCTAGGCATAAGCTCACGTAAGCTCAGAGGGGATCGGCCATTTGGCACATTAGCTCCAAAATGTTGGAACAAATTGGCGCTGCACATTAGACAGGCCTCTTCTATGTCTGATTTTAATCTACTCTTAAAACCCACTTCTACTCTATGGCATTTGATAACATATAGCGTGTTGATTTTTATGTGTATACATGGATATTTTCATCGTGTGTGGGTAGTGCGCTTTATTTTTTTTTAGAATTTTTTGTTTATTTTATTTAATTTCACCGCCTTTATCTTTCTATTGTCTACTTCATCTTTTATTGTGTTTTTATTATGTTATATATTTATCGTGTTTTTGTTGTTGTTGTACAGCACTTTGGAAACCTTGTGTTTGTTAACATTGTGCAATATAAATAAAGTGGATTGGATTGGATCAAAAGATTCACCCAAGTGAGCTGTCGAACTCTGCTGCTCCTCCAGAGATACCAAGAGCATCTTTGCTCCTTCTTGGATTAATGCTCTCTTTGTCTGGCCTGTCAGTGTAGACGGACAGCTATGTTTTGTTGCTTGGTAGGTTTGCATTTTCCGATGATGGAACAAACAGTACTCCATAGAATGTGTTTCAGCCTAACAATACATTAAACCTCTATGCAACTTTATCCCTGACTTGTCTGATTTTTTACTTTGTCTCAATGATGTTACTCGTTCGCTAACCTCTTCTAGCAAATATTTAAGACCTTTATAGGGTAACTGTATTCAGCCTGAGATTAAATTACATACAGACGGACATCTGAAGGCAGTTGCTTTCATTGGATTTTATTCAGAGTAAGGTGGACTGGAAACAAATTCATGTCTCACTTTTTCATTTTCCTGACCTTCACAATTATGCACTACTTTGTGTTGGTGTCTCACATAAAATTCTAATCTGAAGTTTATGTTTGCGACGTGACAGACTGGGGAAAAAGGTAAAGCAGTGTGAACTTAAAGGCTTCTGCCGATATAAAAACGAGTACTATCCGTGAGTGAGGTTCTTCTAAGGGTCATTTCTGTGTTCAGTTCAGTTTTTGCTCCCTTTCAACATTTCAGCTCAATGAGATGATCAATAAAATCTTTTACCTTATTTCCATCACAGTTGTATTTGATCCAGGACCCACCTGTTCTGCCTCCCGCCTCACGTTCACTGCTCTCTTTAGACCTCAGCCTTTTCATCGCCTAGAAACTGGTCCGACTCAAGGAGCTGATGGATGTCAGGAAAAGTTCAGCATCCTCCGTGAGGTTCCGATCCAGAATCACTGGCCGACTCCTGCCATGGAAAATGTGTCACTTGTGATCTACAGTGGGGAACAAAGTGTCCTTAGGTGTGGGATACTTCTTTTCAGGCAGTATTGATTGAAGAACAGATGATCTGAAAAGCCCATTAGGAGGATTGAAAGAGGTGGGGGTGGTGGTGGGGAGTCAAGGAAAGACTATGATGATCAGCTCTAATCATTATGCCGCATACAACGCTGCCTACAGTATTAGCCTCGCGTGCAGATAATAGAGTAAAGCAGAATTTAAAGCAGCAGGACGTGGGAGATCCGTGTTCTGCTGTCTTCGTTTAGATCACTGCTCAAACCTGCTTTCTTCTGTTTTATTGAGCATCGGCTTTGCATCTGCACCAATATAAACATCACTCTATATCATTGCTAGGTACTGCTCTGCTGCAGTAAGCAAAGGGAAGCACTCTAATGCACTGCACAGAGGATTTTATGATGTGTCTTGGTATCATGTTGGTGCGGGTATCTTGATTGGTATGCAGGGACCAAAGTTGAGTACAGTAAACCGAGCTATCTACAGCTGTTACAAACGCCTCCTCTCCTCCTCGTCCTGCGGCGCGGTGTGTAGCACATTTGCACTTGGGGCTCATCCGACCAAGCCAGATAAAAGCTGCTCAACTCCAGCCGAGAGCTTAATTAAAACGGGGCCGCCATCGCAGAGTGACACCTTTTACAAGCTCCTAACTGCTCAGTGTTCTGCGTTACTGCCAATCCAATTATAGAGCAAAACAATAAAATAGACACAGAGGGAGCGGCAGCAAACAGGCCGTCATAAAGGAAGGGACAGGGATGCTATTAGCGATTATATTGAGATTTGCACTGAAGGTGGCAAAACAAGATGGTGTAAGAAGTTTCATTTTCGCAAAAAAACAAACAAAAACGATCCCCGAGTTGGTGAGCAGCAGCAAAAATAAAAAAAATAAAAAGAGGATTAAATTAAAAAGTTATTGTTAGCGTGTGTGTTTAATTTGTCTCTAAAAGTAAGCACTGGCGCAGTCCAGCTGCATCCTGGGAATTTCGTTTCCACGTGGAAGCGCACGACTTCTGTGTCATTAGCTCAGAAGCCACACAAAGACTTATGGACAGCATTGCCACCCCCACATTCAGCTCATAAACAGCCCAGGAAGCATTTTTTTTCTTCTTCCTCCCGATCATGCTATGGAGCTTCACCTTCAGGCTGACAGATTGTGTCACAGCTGGACCCACAACAACTGGCACATTTCAATGGCCACATGTGAGAGCAGCATGAGGTTGAAATTATGAACTACAACACCGGGGGTGAGAGGGTTTGATGGTAGGAATGTGGACAGCTTTAATAACTTAAGATATGGAGGAGAGGTGCACCACAGCATACAGACGGGTATGCTGTGACAGACGGGTAGCCAGGAGCTGGTTATCAGAATCGAGGCCGCTTCAAAACCAACTAAAACTCACCATCGTACCGTTCCTAAAGTTTATATTCCCTTTGATGTGATTTTATAGAAAGTGTCAGAGTGACTAGGGTTTCCCTCCTCTGATTCAATGGCTGTCAGTTGCCGGGCATTGCTGGTCAGAAAGAAGCTTACTTTAATTGTGCTACCGTTAGGAGAAAAGACAAATGGAGCTGTTTTCAGTTGTAATAAAAACATGGATAAAAACAAAAAAAAAAAAAAAACGTTTTTGTTAGTCTAGACTTCAGATCTTGCTCTGCACTAGTGTCATGGGAAGCCCCTCAAGTGTCAATCCTTAAGTTTCTGCTACATTCTATGTATCCGCTGGTTCCATTCTCAGACAGCAAGATATGGTAGATGCTGGTGGATGATACATAAGCAGAAGAATGACTAATCCATGCAACCACTTAATGTTTTTTTTGTGTATGTAATTAATGGAAACTAGGATGCCTTTTAATAAGGAGAAAACTAAGGTGATGATTTTTGTTTAGGTTCTCACTAGTGTTGTTGTTGTTTTTTTTTCTTTTCTGACAACATATTTGACACAATATGCACTTTTTATAGTTGTTGGTATTTTGTATATTTTTTTGCCGATAATGATTATGGATCAAAATCTCAAGATAAATAAATACATGTTATGGGTGGAACAGTGGTTAGCACTCTTGCCGCACAGCAAGAAGGTCCTGGGTTTGAGTCCTGGGCTCGGCAGGGGCCTTTCTGTGTGGAGTTTGCATGTTGTCTGCGTAGGTTTCCTCCGGGCTCTCTGGTTTCCCCTACCAGATCCATCTGATCTACAAAATTCTGTTGTATGTACAATGACAAATAAAAGTGTCTTATCTATGTTACAGATAACATTAGAGCGACACAGATAATGCCATTGTAGCAGCAACATAAATGGTTGAAAATAGTTGCATTTGTGTAATTGAAAACAATTAGATCATGTTATTTTACTTTTATGTATAACTAACATGAAACTGGTTTTATTAAACGAGAATCTCTAGTCCATAGCCAGTTGACTGCAATGGAAACATCTGTTTTCAGCAAGGGGAGACTGGCCGACTTATACATGGCTCCTGTAGAAAAGAAGACACTGACATGAGGCGTGTCTTCCTCAGTGTGCTGCTTCCTCCTCTTCCTCCCAGAATCCCTCCTTTCTGCTCTATCTTCACCTCATACAGGAAGCAAACCCACCTGGCCCCCTAACGACGCCTGGCTGCCCCTGTCCATGCTCTCTCGGTGCTGGAATTGGCAGGAAATCAATCCCTCCCTCATCTTCAGGCCCCTCACCCCCGCCCCTTCCCTTCGGTTCCCTCCTTTATGTCTTAGTCCCCCTTCCGGCTGTAAAGTGTCCGTTCTGGACTCAGCGCAAGCATGGGCAAAGCGAAGTGCCTTATCGGAGCAGACACAAAGGCCCACGGGCACATTGTTCATCAGTATCAGCCAGCTCCAGTTTCAGCACACCGTCAGCATCTGCCAAGCCTGTCCCAAACCCCTAAATAAGACAGCTGAAGGAAAACTAGAGCGGCCGGTGAAATCAGTCCGGGGCAAAAATACATCTTTAATTGTAGCAGTTGTTAATTACAGAAGCTGGAGAGTGGAAAAAAGATACAAAGGAGGATACAGCACAGCATTATTTAATATGCAAATGTATTCCATTTTAGACACAATTAAGTGATTAGAAAGCTGTCGCTCTGTGCTCTTTCTTCTCATTGTCCTTACGTGTCTTTTTCTTTGCTTTTCACCGTATTACCGTAATGAAGCCATTACTTCTTCAAGTGAATTTTAATGAGTTTTTAAATAACATTTTAATGAGCTATACATTACCATAAAACATGGATTAGGCCAAATTGAATTTAGTGTGTGTGTGTGTGTGTGTGTGTGTGTGTGTTTCGGTACTGTAACGTGTGTGTTGGATCTGTTGAAAAGCATAAAGGAGAGAGGTTCATTAAGAGTTAATTGTATTGTTTCACAGGAGCAACACCGCACATTTTTCCTGGCCAGCAGAGTGGCCCACTGTGGTCTTACTGTCATTACTGTGCTGCTCTGGGGCTTGTTAGGCCAAATTAAGGGTGCCGTTTGATAAATGTACTTTGAACAAGCGTGCTCTTTAAATAAAGATGCTTGTTTAGCCTTATCTCCTCAATCAGAGATGGAGGCATGGACGGAGCTATGAGTGTGATGGAATGTGTTCCGTTGCTTCACCTTCAGCCCCATCAATTCAGCACCTCTGCGGTCCTCACCACCTCCTTAGTTTGACCTTGATCAGCCAGCAAACACGCTTCTCTTGTTGTGTGTCAAATATTGCCTTACAAACTTAGTTCAAAACGTTTTTCAGTTTTACAGCTCCAAGTTTTTTGGAATATGTCTCTACTCGCTTTGCAAGTGGCGAGCTTTCTTTTTTTTATTATTATTTGCAAAACAGCTCGAGCTCAGTCAGGTGAAGAGGATCTTTAAGAAGCAATTCTCAAGATAGCCACAGATTCAGAATTTCACATACAGTAGCTCTGTGCATTGACTGGGTCGTTCTAAAGCAACTACTACACTGTTTCCTGTCTTTCCTATTTTGAAGGACTCCTGAATACTGCGTGTATGCTTTGAATTCAACCATTCCGTTGTAGCTCCGGATCCATGTTTAGGGTCACTGTTCGGCTGGAATAAGAAGCTCTGTCCCAGCCTTAACTTCCTTTCAGTCTCTATAGGTGTCCTTCCATCATATCTCTGTATCTATCTCCTTCCTTCCCATCAACATTGAACGGTTTCCCAGTCCCTGTTCAAGAAAAGCATCCCCACAGCATGATCTTGCAACTGCCATATTTCGCTGTTTGGGTGACATGTTCGAGGCAATATCCGGTGTTAGTTTTGTGCAACACATACTGTTTTGCATGTATGTCAAAAAGCCCAAATTTGGTCTCATCTTACACCGCCCTTTTACAGATTTGTGGTCTCCACGTCGTAAACGAGACTTCTTATGGCTTTCTTTTAATGACTTTCTTCTTGTCGCTCTTCTTTAAAGCCAGGTTTACAAAAAATTGTTGTTCGACAGATCTCTCAATAGATCTCTCTAACTGAAGGGGTATGAATACTTCACAATATTGTTTGTTTTGTGAATGCTTTGATTTTTGCTTCAAGGTGTTTTAAAGTTGCACATTTAATATGGCATCAGCACCTGTGTTTTTTACCTTCCTTCCCTTCCTTCCCCCCAAACAAAAAACACTATAAAATCAATGCCAATGGTATGATTCTCTGTACTTTTACTATTTTCCATTTTGGCTCTATCTTATCTGTGAAAGTGACAGTGTTATTTAGAATCCCCTAGCGCAGGATTTGCAGATACGGAGAATAGCGCTGGAGATGCTATCGGATCTATATGGTCTGGAGAATGACTGGTTGTGCACGTGCACGGCTTCATCTGCAGTCGTAGCGGAGAGAGAGAGAGAGAGAGAGAGCCCTGACAAGCAAGTGGAAGAGGAGAAGAAGAGTGGTTATGTGTGTGTGTATGTGTGGGGGGGGGGGGGGGGGAGGGGGGGTGTTTGGGTTGCAATGCGTGGCAAACGATTAAGAGCAAATGGAGAAAAGGGAAAGTCAGGGAGTGACCTCCAATGATGGTGAGAATAAGTCAGACATTGAGAGATGGTTATGAGCCGTGTTAATGATGAGAGGATGGAAGCCTCTCCTCAGCTCTTGGTAGAAGTGCAGCCTTGGGCACTGCCAGACAGATATATTTTTGCAGCTGTTTCTCTGCTCTGACCTGCAACCCCCTGTGGAGGAATATAGGAGATATGTGTGAAGCTGGTGCTTGCTTGCCAGCTGAGGGGTAATTTCTTCATCTGGATGAGGGGCAAAGGTTAGCGTTGGCCAGTGGGAGGGCAAACGGGGCAGTTGCAGGAAGCAGGAAGAGTTTGCATCCAGACAAATGGGGCCTATCAGCCATCAGGACAGTATATGTGCTGCCGTAATTTCCTTTTGCAGCCTTCAGCATTAAGACTAATACAAGCCATCAATGACTACAATAGATTTGGTTCAATTTGTCAACTGATTATATATATATTTATATATATATATATATATATATATATATATATATATATATATATATATATATAAGTGTCTTCTCTCAGGGTGGAATTGAAAATTGAGGCATTGTAATAGCACTCTGCTGGATGAAGCACAAAGAACACTTGAATGAGAAGATATTATAGCTTGGAGCAACCACTCTAAAGCTCTTTCCTTTTGTGTGTGCATGGTTTATTTTCTAATCAGAGTGTGCAGAGAAGGTGGCGAGTTTGGGTGCTGGGGTTTGGCCCTGGGGCTTGAGCAGTTGTAATATCTCGGTATGTTTTTTAGCCTTTGACCTGGCAGGATAACTATAAAAGCACAGAGTGTTATATTATGCTTTAAATAGCATGAGAATAGTAATAACCATGCAAACGTGCAAATAGGTTCACAAAAACTGCCTTGTGAAAGTATGCATGCCCTTTCAACTTTTCCACATTTCCTCAGACATCTACAAACTTAGATGCGCTTTATTGGAGTTTTATGTAATACGCCCACACAAAGTACAAGACATTAAAAGGAAAATAACACAGTAGAATAGTTTGGATCAAATCACATTCATGTGTTAGAAAGGCCAAGACAAAGTCCAGACCTAAATCCAATTTAGAAATACTGGCAAGACTTGACAATTAATATTAACATAATGCCCTACATTCAGTAAGACTGGGTATAAGCTATTTCACTAGCAAGAAGAGTCAATAATGTCAGTGTGTTAATGTGCAAAGGTAGAAACATGCCTACAACACCAAGCAGTAATTGCAGCAAAATGTATTTTTTACTAAGTATTGGCTCAGGAGGCTGAGTGCAAAATTGATGCAACGTGTTCCTCTTAGATATTTTTGCACTGCTTTTGTTGGTCTAGATCATAAAATCCCAATAGAATACAACAGACCTGTGTTGAAAGATCCATTGGGTATGAATACTTTTGCAAGGCACTCTATAATGCAAAACAGTAAGATACCCATGCCACTTTTAAGAATGTCCCATATCTGTGTTTTTTTATTTGTTAAGTCAAAAATATGTTTTTTGAAGTTGTGGTAAAGAGAGCAACCTTCCAAAGCTCGATGCTCTCCTGCAGGTGAATATGTTTGTCAGCACTTATTCTCGAACACAGGCTTGCTGCTTCAAGGTTTCCCACTAATCTTTCCGACAAGCAGTGTCACCCTCCTGAGAGAAATATCTTGTGTTGGAGGAAAGGGTACTGAACTATACCAAATGTTATTCCTCATTCTGTCCTTGCTGGCCATCTCTGTGCAGTGATGCATCTTGTTTGCATTGTAAAGCAAGAAGCATCATTGCGTCCAGCTGAATGTTTGTGCACCAAGTTTTCTTAAGTAAAATTTCAAACTCACATGCAGTACCGTACAAATAAAATGTTTCCATGTCTTGTATGCTTTTGTATTCAGCCTCCTTTACTCCGATACCATAAATAAAATCCAGCATAAAATCTATTATGTATATTTTTCCTTCCATTTGACAGTTATAAGATACTTTGTGATGGTCAATTGAATAAAATCCCAATTAAATGCACTGAAGTTTGTGGTTTTCCTGTGACATATTAGAAAGGATGTTGACGTTTTTGTAAGACGCTGTAACTTCCCTAATGCCTGCTGGAGGAAGGCTTCTCTATCAGTGCAGTGAAATGAAAAGCGATTACATGGATGTCTCTTTTGTAATTCTGTTTTGGCATAGAGTCATGAAGTGCTGAAATAGAGCCAGCTGAAAAGACCTGAAACTTTGTAATGCTTTGCCCCCCTGCCTGATGTTCCTCCATTCATCAGTAAACTCCCACGATACTTTGGAAATAAATTAATAAATTCAAGAAGCGAGTGCATATCAATATTTTTCCAACAGGGGTTCGTTTTTAGCCCACAGCTGGATCGACAGATGCAGGACTCACCAACGAGGGGGTTTAAATCTAAAAAACACAAAAAAACCCCCATAAATATTAATAAGCAAGTAAGCAATATGGCAGAGTTTGTGGCCTGCTGGAGCTCCGCAGGAGGTGGGATGTTTTCAGTGGAAGAAGAGCTGAATGTTTCAAGGGGATAGAAAGTCAATTACTCTACGTCTGTTGGATGATTTGGGTCTAAATGCCTACAGGGCTTGGGAGTCGGGAGCCACAGTTCATCTTCTGACAGTATGTGCACAGATCCACTTAATGAAACAACCATATCTAATGCCTCTCACGTAGGAGAGAGAGAGAGAGAGAGAGAGAGAGAGAGAGAATACTTGTATTATGACGCCAATATAAAAGTATTTGCTTGCTTTGTGATTCCTGACATAGAGCCACACAGGGAGGTGTGTCATGTTCCTTCTGTCATGCTTTGTATGACAGGAGATAAGGAGAACATGCAAACACCATGCAGGTAGAGCTCAAATAAGGGGCCTTCTTGCTGAGAGGCAACAGTGCTAACCACTGTATCAACGTTGAGCCTCTGGTAGAGAAAATATACAATCAACTCACCCTTTGGGAAATCATTCTATTTTCTGTTAAATTGCGTTAAAGTTGTATCCTGTGATCATTCCATCCTCAAAAAAGAAAACAAGCTCAGATTCGTGTTGGCGATAAGTGTTGTAAACGTTTGACCAGAAGTGCATCATGGGAATGGCCCTGCCCCTAATTGTCCGATCACCTGCACCCACTCTCGGGGCAAAAGCATCTCTCCTCAACAGATGCAAATTTTTACTGTACGTGTTGACTCCGTTTTAAGTGTTCAGCTTCTCTTCTGTTGTTCCCCACTTGTGTCTGTTTGTATTTTTCTTCCCGTTGTCGTGTTTATGTAGATTGCAGGGTAAGAGATGCATTTACCATAACACACTATGCCACAGCAGATCAGATTAGACGGCGAGGCGCGAGCATCGTAATGATGCACCTAATGCGTGTTTCTTTTGTCACTGTTCTGTTTGAAAGGAAATTGATTCCGACAAAATCCCACGGGTGCTATCAGCAGTGAATGGAAGCGAGCAATTAAAGCCGACGTGGTATTGAAAACAACGGCCTGTGTCTGGTCCGGACCAGGCTATGATTTTTAAACCGTGGGATGCCTGTTTGTAATGCAAATACTTAGAGCTCAGAGATGGTGGCTGTCATGCCCAGCCTGGCTAGGGGGTCCGGAGCACTGGAGTTGGCTAATTGCCTTAGTTCTTTAGATTAGAGGGCAGCCCTGCATAAGAGGAGTGAAAATCTCCATCTCTACCTCCTCTGTATTCTCTTCCATTACCCCTGTGTAAAGGTTTCATTTGAATTCATGTCACACAAAAGTCCTATTCTCTGTGCCCCTGTGCATCCCGAGGATAATTGGGTTGAAAGCATCCTCCCTTCCTCCAATCCGCCACTCCTTGGTCTAAATAAATAAATAAGGAGACAATGGCCACAGCGTTTTCTGTAGAGAGGGTAAGGAGAGCGAATGAAGAGATGAGAGAGGCCGGGAGCGCAGGGACCAGTTATCCCCTCTGATAATCCCGGCCATCCCTATCAATGTCTCCTGTGCCACATGAAATTTACATAAGGACCTGTGGTGCTGCCCTTAATTTAGCCCTCCTTAAGCACCTTCAAATATCCACCCAACAAGCCTTGGTCTTTTTATCCATCAGGAAAAAAAATGGCGTGCCCTTCTTAGCAGCACTGATGGAATAAAGGCTGACACAGAAATTCCTATGGTGCTACTTCAGGGATTAGATTGATAATAGATTAAAAAAATCTGTTTGACTTCATGCAGAAGGTGAAAAGGAGCAAGTCTCGGTTTATGTCTTTAAACTAATTTTCAGATCTGGTGTGTTTTTTTATGCTTTCTCATTATAAAGGCTCCCCCCTCTTCTGGACTCAGCCCAGGGTTACAGCTCTCATCGTTTTGTTCTTTTTCCTGTTTGTCCTTTAACGTTTGCAGTTGTTTGTGTGTCTGTGTGTGACAGTAGCGCTCCTCGTCTGATAATGAGCTGCTGTTGTGTGTTTCTCTGAACACTCTGCGGGGCGAGAGGTTATCTCTCCAATGAAAGGCCTACCTGGGGGGATGATTAGATACAAGGCCACAGTTGTTCATCAGACCACCCACTGGCTTTTGTGTGTTCGCATACATTTGGTAGACATGTGTGCAGAAGCGGATGCGCACATCACTACCAAAGTGAAGCAGCCCTGTTAGCCTTCACAAGTGAATGACACCAGGCTTTAGGGCATTCTGCCTCTGTTTGTTCTTGTGCTTCCACTGGGACCTCCATTAGCTCCAATTAGCTGTGGCTTTGTTGTGCCCAGTCAGATGAAGCTGCACATTCCATTCTAATAGCTAAGATATGTCATGTAATGTTTAAAGTTCTCTATGCACTCTAATAATTACATAAGCATGTATTTTGCTCTTTTACACACCTGCATTGAAACATACAATTGTCAGTGAGAAACAAAAAGGGGTCTCACACGTATCCACATTTTGTCACGTTACAGCCATAGACTTCAGCATATTCTATCAGTATTTTTACATCATTGGCCAACGTGATGAAGTGCATAGTTATGAAATGAAAGGAAAAACACGTCATTTTCAACTATTTTTAAATACAAATTCAAAAGTGTGCAATGTATTTGTATTCCCCCCTTTACTTTGATACCCCTCACTAAAATTTGGAGCAACCAACTGCCAGAAATCAGTATATCTTAATGTCTGTGGGTTTAATGCGGCGAGAAATGTGCCAATCTTTAGTTCAAGGTGTTGCTTGCATTCCTGTGTTCCTCTACCCTCACTGAGTGCCTCTCTGTTCACACAGTGCTGCGAGATGACTTCAGACAAAATCCTACTGATGCGGTGGTGGCAGCAGGAGAGCCAGCAATACTTGAATGTGTTCCTCCCAGAGGTCATCCTGAACCCACCATCTACTGGAAGAAAGACAAAATGCGAATTAATGACGAGGACGACAGGATTACTGTGAGTATTGTTCTAAATGATGTTAATGAATCAAAATAGAAACGTTGATATCAGCTGTTTAACTATGAAGGCTTTTAAGAGGATTTTATGATACACCAAGGACAGTGGTGCCTAAAGTGGCATAAAAAAATAGAAAACTATACAGTGTGGCGTACATTTGTATTCACTATAGTTTAGTGCATCAAATGTATTTCAGTAGTCACAATTAGTAATTAAATTCAAAGGCAATTGAAAAGAAGAGGTAAAAGTTGAAAATAATAGTTAATGGATATTCTCCACTGAATCTGAATGAGTTTTGCAAAGAAGAAGGGAATGAGTGGGGGTGGGGAGGTGAACACAAACACACCCCGCACTTTCCAGAAAACAATTTGGAAAAGTAAATTGTTCCATTTCAGAATTATGCATGTCCCTGTGTTGGTGTTTCACTAAATCCCAAGGAAGAATGTGGAAGTTTGTGTTTTTAACATGTCAAGTTAAAGTTGTATGAATTATTTTGCAAGGCACCGTATGAAACATATCTCATGCATGAGTATAACTATTCTAAAGAACTTACACCCAGAAAGTACAAAAAAAGAATCTGTGTTTAATCAGAAAATGATTTGTTTTTCACCTTTAGATTCGGGGAGGGAAGCTCATGATCTCAAACGCAAGAAAGAGCGACGCTGGCATGTACGTGTGTGTCGGCACCAACATGGTTGGAGAACGGGAAAGTGAGACTGCACAAGTAACAGTCTTTGGTACGCCTTCTTTTTTTTCTTGAAACTTGTACCTGCTTGGTGCTGCGGAGGTGTGACATCCATCAGATTCACTGCATACGTTCATGAAAATCATGTATTTAGCCAGGTGCTCGTGGAATAGGGTTTTAAAACCCCTGATGCTTAGACCTTTTGCCAGACTGGTCCTGCTGGGTTACATTCAATGTTCTATTTGAGGTTGCTATTATGCTGTCATGATATAATATAGAGCTGGAACGAAATGGATCATAGACGGTGGTTGGTAATCTGTTTTTTCCAGTGTTGACTTCAGGGTACTATTCCAAAATTTCTTTGTGGATATTGTTTGTTGAAAAACAGAAGCAATAGATTGAAGGGAAAACCAGGGATTAAAAAAAAAGTTAAAAAAGGATTGCACGGCATTATCCTTTTAGATAGGATAATGTTGGAAGTTTTAATGTTGGAACTGTATACAGCAGATAAGAAAATATATTTTTCTGTCTTTCGGCACATCTTGTAGAGCGACCAACCTTCCTTCGGAGGCCAATTAACCAGGTGGTGCTAGAAGAGGAGATGGTGGAGTTTCGGTGCCAGGTACAAGGAGACCCCCAACCAAATGTTCGCTGGAAGAAAGATGACATTGATGTTCCTCGTGGGAGGTATGTGCTTTTTAGAGAATATTATAAAAAAAAGCAATAAATTCAGTACCGATGTGACAGACTACATTTAAGTTGGCAATGGCCAGCAGTGGTACCAATGTCATTTACAAAGTAATATCTAACACATAAGGTTTTCTTCCTGGTCAGGCTACCAGGGGTTCACTCTACTGTATACCTCTGTTAGCTGCACCGATTACAACTCATGCATTCAGGGGAAAATGATGAAACCAGAGGTTTGAGTTAAACATTCCTTCTTTTACAAAACTGTTCTGCATAAGAATAAAATCATACTGTATATGGACTGCAAACTAATGTCCAGTATAGGTAGGGATGAAGGCCGATAGACATAAATGTAGAGGGACCGAGACAAAATCTGTCACATATTAAAGCATTTGGCATAGCAGTTGGTTGGCTATGCTGAAAGACTAAGTAAATATATAAATCAGTATGATCAGTATTTTAATGTATCAAACAGTTAAAGAATTAAAAAAACAACTTAGAGCTGGTAATTGATATAACTAGTAATTAATTTCAATCAAGTAAAAAAAAGCTATTCTACAAGCTCTGTCAATAGCTAAAAAGGGATGTTTTATAAATAAACTGAAGGTTCAGAATATTGTTTAAGCTTATTGATGTATTACCTTTATCCAAAAGTGTGTAGTTCTCTAAAGTATTTTAAAGACAGAGTTTGTTTTAGCTGACAGTTCTGAGTTAATCTGAGGGGATGGGTTTGGGGGAGTCTTGTGATGGAAGCTATTTTCATATTAAAGTTTGTGCACAAGTAGTCATTCTATACATTGTATACGAGAGTCATACACAGAAACCCCCATTAAGTGTTAATCACGATTTATTCAAAAAGCTAACAGTTTTTTTAATTAAGAAATTAGGATATTCTATAGAATAACATTGAGATGTATTGACAGACATTCAGTCTATCTTGGGGACAGCGGTTTTGCAGTTATGAAAACAATCAGTTTCAATATTCAGGGGACAATCTATGTCTATCAAGGTCTATCATGGATATATATATATATATATATATATATATATATATATATATATATATATATATATATATGTATATATATATATATATATATATATGGTACTGAAAGAAAACTAGTTGTTGTGGACTAAAGGTAAAAGCTCTGTCTTCTTTGCACTGTAGCAGACAGAAATAAAGGCAGAACTACATGAGCTACAGTAAGAAGAAAAGAGTCTGTCTACAACTGCAGCTGTTCAGAGGAACACTTGGCACAGAGACCTTAAAAACCTGGAAGATATCTGCTACGTCCCACAACCATTTAATTAAAGTTAGCGTGCAATCACAGGCATGGCACATGCATTTTACTCTGTCAAAGAGTCACAACTGCAAGAACAGAAACAGGCAGAAGAGAACAGCAATGACAGTGTGTAATTTGGAGAGAAAAGTCTACACCTTTTCCAGCTGCAGCCCGTCTCTGTGGTCACTGATCACACAGTGATACTGCTTTTGTTGGGTGCTGCGAGCGTGTGTGAATCAACCTATTCCCTCGCTGTGAGTCACTTGAGTCATGGTCAGCATCGGTGTCATTGTCATGAGTGGACTTCAAAGAGACCAGTGTTCTGTCTTCAGCCAGCAGGCTGGTCGCATTCTGCTTGGATCACCTCATAAAACATACACTCAACGGACCTGACATCTCCCAAGGCTAGCTGCAGAGCTGAGCGTAGGCGGCTTGTTTGCGTCTGATAAGGATTTGGTTCACTGGGCAGTGGGATGTGAGCCCTGTGCCAAGGCAAACACATAAAAGTGTTTCACGCTAGTCTTTGATAGGGAGTTGGCTCTGGAATCAAGTTCATTTTGTACACTAATTAACAGATTTATTATGGAGTTGGATATGTGTCATGTGCCTGCGTCCTTGCTGACTGTAACATCCCTTTGAAGTGTGGCCATACTTTTGGATGATAAACGTGGAAAATATAGAGCAAAACTTAAAAAGAGATACATATTGTATTGCCACTAATTGCAATCTACAAATATTTTTTTTTCTAAGCTACATGTAGTGTTGCCAGCTAAGACAAGTATTTAGATGTAGATATTTTAATTCTGACATTTTCATCCTGCTTTCCTTAGTCCTTATCATCACTTGGCAAACATCAAGGACTGATGGATTTTCCCACACGAGAAAAGTTTCCATTATGATAACTGACAAACGCATTGAAGAAGAACAACTAGAAACAGAAATGCAGCCCTTCTGGTATCTCACTTTGTGTAAAAGGGAATAAAAGCCTACAGAAGATCAAGCAGTTTTCTACACAGTGGGGAGTGGTCTCTGTTTGTTTTTTTCATCTCAAAAGGTTACGCTGTCCTTATTATTATGATAAGCTGCAGAAAGAAGCAGAGACTTAGCAGGACCGCTGCTCTTTGTCATTATATTGTTTCAACTTGTCTTTCCTGGTTCCTTTACATGCTTCCAATCTCTCAGTGGGTTTTCTGTACGTGCAGCTTTCATGCTAGGACTGGTGAGGGAGTGGGGGTGGGCTCAGCTGGGTAAACAGGTTGTTAATGTGCTCAGTGGTTCCAGCTGCTTCACAGGCAAACACATGCACACGCTGGCACATAGAGTGCTGATCTAAAGCGCCAAGATGGCAGTGCCTTCCATCTCTATGGGACAGAGGAGGAGATAGAGATGGAAACCAACCAAAGCTTTAAAGAAGAGAACAAAACTAGTTGTTGCTTATGTCTGTGTTCTTTTTAGGGTATTTATGGAAGAATAGATCAATTGAAATCACAAAAAAATGTATCATCTAAAGGATCAGCTTTATGAGGTGTCGTCTTAATCACAATGAGAAATTTTAGAGAGGTTTCAGTCTTACACTATTAATTAAAGATACTTTACAGCAGGGAATTAATTTGTGTTCAAGTGAACCCTGATAATGAGAACGCAGCTGGATTTTCACACCGGGATTTCACAAAATACGTCAAAATACGTATTTGGCCGATGACATCACAAGAGATGCAATAAACAAGCTGATCAGATGTGATTAAGAAATGCAAAACAACTAAATAGCGTTGAGTTGTAAATGGCCCGTAGTTGTATAGCGCTTTATCAAGTCCGACGACCCCAAAGCGCTTCACACTACATTGAGTCATTCACCCATTCACCCACACATTCACACTCTGACAGTGTTGAGCTACATTGTAGCCACAGCTGCCCTAGGGCAAACTGACAGAAGCGAGGCTGCCATACATTGGCGCCACCGGACCCACCGCCAGTTTTTGAATGTTAAACCAAGAAGAAGGAGCAAAAACAAAATAAATACGAATGGGTGTACGCCAAGAAATACTAGTGAGTTTCATCCTGTCTTCCATGACATCCCTAAAGAATGTATTATAATCTGCAAAAGAATGTATTATAATCTGCAAATTTATATATATATATATATATATATATATATATATATATATATATATATATATATATATATATGAATATAAAAAGAGGAATACATGGCTGAATTGGTGCAAATATTGATGTGTTCCTCTGAGTGAAACCATGGTGGAAAGAAATTAAGGCAGCTGCTTTGTTTTTTCATTTCTAAATAGTGCCAACTTCAAAGTAAATGTCTAAACAGTTTGCATCCAAGGTCTGCAGGGTGTTTGGAGATGCTAGCTGCCCATTTCCTGTCCCAAACCTGTACATGTACATGTTGGAGGGTGGGTCTGCCCTGATGTTTAATAGTAGTTTGGGCCTGTCTTGTTTTGTGGATGAGCCAAACCACACAGTGATGGATGTGCATAAAACGGACTAAAGATTGTCAGTTTAGGTGTTGACCAGTAGCTCCTGAGGAAGGTTGTACTTCTTGAGTTGCCGCAAGCAGTAATCTCTTCTTCTGAACAGTGTCAATGTGAGAGGACCATGTTAGAAAAGGCAGTGTGTTCCCTGGAAGTCCACCATCATCTTTAATTTTCAACATGGAAAATTAATTTCCCCATTGTCGGACCAGAAATGAATTTCTTACCTTATCGTATCTCCACTGTCTTGAGCCAGTTTAGCCCCAGGTGGCGGTCGACCACACCAGTGGACCAGCCCATACTATGAAGGTAAAAATGTTTCACGATACACGTCTTGTCTGTATGCACACTCGTCACCACCCAGGATAGGATCAATAGCAGTGGTATGATCTGCCAACTTCAGGAGATTCAGGCATGTCCGCTTAGGTGCCATTAATTGTGTACAGTTAGACAAGGAGTGGGGAGAGAACATAACCCTGGGGGGGCGCCAGTGTTGATGGTTGTTGTGCGGGAGAAGATGCTACCCAGTCTCACCTGCTGCTGCCGGTCAGTCAGCAGGCTGGTTGTCCACTGACAGGAGGAGGGTGGCATTGGGAGCTTCTGGTGGAGGATATCTAGGTTAAAACTTATCTACTACAGAGTAGATTTTATTTTAATTTAAAAACAGTTTGGAAAAGATATGTACTGTAGAAAGAGGTTGCAAAACTCACACCCTTCGATCCTGCTAAACAGATGAGAAAATAGCTTCAGATATGATGCATTTCAGGTAGCTGTACAAACAGAAATTCACTTCTGACAGGAATGTCAATTCCATAATCATCATGTCTTTGTTTTAAAATATTAGTGATTGCTCTCATGTGCTCACATATGTCCTGAAAAATGTCAGGTAATTTGGGCTTAAACTGGGGCATTGCCACAAAAACTACCTTTTTGTGCTTCAGGCAGGTGTAAAATCACTGACCAGCACATTTAATATTGAAATCAACTCCACCCCCATCTATTACTCAATTAGAACACGGACTTTTGTTTTCAGGATAGCATTCAAATGGGGCGAGGTTGTGCTTCCCCTGAGAAAAATCTTTTATCTTTCACCTAAAAATATTTTTACTGGTTTATGGCAGTATATGGTATATGGCATTTTTGTTGTTCTTATTTGTATTTTTCTTTTCAGTTTCCGATTTCTAAATCTGTCTAAATGTGTAATCCTGTTAGTTTCAGATTGGTAGCCTTTTATCGGTTATGTCTGCTGCTATAACACGGGGCCAGGAGGGGAACAGGAACTGTATCTTGTTCAAAAGAGATTCCACCTCTCTCTTAGAACACCCTCTGAAAAGACCTAAGCAGTGTGCATTGCCTGCTTTATTTGCCTGCAAGCTTAGTGTGCTTCCCATGCCTTTCCCTCCATAAGGCTACTCATTTGCTTTGGACCCTTGTGCCCTCTTCCTGTGCCTTATCAGAGCCTCTAATGTCTTGTAGTCCATATGTATTCAAGCCCCCCTGTCCCTGTTGACCTCCACAGTACAGCCCCTGCAATGATCAGCAGAAAAGCCTTTTCTTTTTTACTTTATTCCTCTGGGTCGTGTGTGTGTGTGTGTGTGTGTGTGTGTGTGTGTTTGTGAGAGAGCTGTATGATAGAGGTGTATGGATGGGTCATTCTATTCGAGTAAGCTGTTAAAGCTAAAGTGACAGAAGTGTCCGTGGTATGCTGACCGTCCAGTTTTAGTGATTTTTTTTTTCTGCTTCTGCAACTCAGCAGAAGGGAAAGATAAGAGGATGCATTTCCTGTCTCCATTATTTCCTTCAATTCATTATGTATTTAGGATGCCAGCTTGAGCTGAAATTGATATAAATGTACTGATCAGAACATGGGCGATTTCCAGTCTTCTGTTTTTGATTTCACTTTGAGAACTATACGAAGATTTAGGCACACCAATCAAAAGATTGTTCTAGGTCCGTGTACCTTCAGGCAATTTGTTTTTTTTCTTGAAAACCAAAACTAGAAACGGATACTACTTCCGTTTTTCCATTTACAAATCAAGACGGAAAACAACGCCATTTTTCCTTTCCTGTCACCAGAATTTAGAAACGAAAAACCAGAAAAACTTAATGAAAAAAACGGCACGTTTTTGGATTTCGCCAATTCCTTTTTCCATTTTCTTCTTCAGATTGAAAGACGAAGACGGTTTCACGGATGGCCCGGAAGTGCAGGAAATATTTCAAAATAAAAGCCTAGATAAACGCGTAACATAATGCAAGCCTGAAGAAAAAGTTAATGAAGTGTAGAGATGTCTTTTGAATAAAAAGAGGACTTTTTTACGTTGCAACATGGTAGTTTCCTTTTTTTCCTGCACTTCCGGGCCATCCGTGAAACCGTCTTCGTCTTTCAATCTGAAGAAGAAAATGGAAAAAGGAATTGGCGAAATCCAAAAACGTGCCGTTTCTAAATTGTGGTGACAGGAAAGGAAAAATGGCTTTTTTTCTCTGTTTTTCCGTTTTGATTTGTAAATGGAAAAACGGAAAAACAGAAGTAGTATCCGTTTTTGGTATTGGTTTTGAAGAAAAAAAAACTATTGCCTGAAGTTACACGGACCGTTCTAGCCTTGCTGCTGTGCACAGTTCTTACTTCTTGACGTTTGAGAAAGCACTAATAGTTTATTACTGAGTTAGTGCTGAGTTTACATCTAAACCACCTTTAGCATCATAGCAATCAGCGCTGTTGGTGTATACCTCAGAGAATGTATTGCAGATCCTTTAGTCTGAGTTGTCACAAACGCTGCCCAGATTTCAAGTAAACATGTTCCAAGAAATTTTATTTATAATGCCCTTTCAAACAACCACAGTTGAAACTAAGGGCTGTACATAACTTTAAACTTTAAACATACATTATATATATAGATAGATAGATAGATAGATAGATAGATAGATAGATAGATAGATAGATAGATAGATAGATAGATAGATAGATAGATAGATAGATAGATAGATAGATAGATAGATAGATAGATAGATAACTTTTCTGATGTGCTAGGTTATTCCACAGTTGAGGGACAGGAGAAGACTCCTGCTCACTCTTCCTGCTTCCTCCCAGACCTTGGTACCTGCAGGAGCTGATGTTCAGCCAAGCTCAGAGAGGTATGGTGGTGCAAGATCATTTAAACATTTAAAAAACTATAATAAGAACTTTAAAATGAACTAAAATGCACAAGCAACAAGTGGAGTGAGGGGAAAACAGGCTAGATGTGCTCTGCTTTTTGCGTACCAGTTAAAAGACGTGCAGCAGCGTTTTTCACCAGCTTCACATGAGAGAACAAGGACTGATCAACCCACCATAAAGTCCATTGCAGTAATCTAAGCAGGAAAAAATAATAGCATGGACCACGGTTTCAAAGAGTTGCTTGATTTCACTTTTGCCAACCGCCTTAAATGATAAACACAGGGCTTTACAACTTGCTCTAATGTCACTGTCCAATTTAAAATGTCTAATTTCATACCCAAAGCGGTAACGGTTGGTTTAAAATATGCTGTTAGGAGATTCAAATGCAGATTGACAGCTGAAGAGGATAAAACACAGCAACTTTGCCTCACTCCTTTAAGTAATCCAGAAAGTCTTGCTCTTTCTCACTCTCTTGCAGCCATAAAGAGCTGGATAAATGTCTCAGAAAACCGCTTCTGATTAAAAAGCTTCATACGTCTTAAAAAGCTTAAGTGGCTGCCTCTGCCAAAAAGCTTAATTTGAGTTGTGTTCAGTTTATAATAGAATCTAGCTAGCACTTTGTAAGAAGCATCACTTTGGATTGTTAAGTGTCCAAATGGCAGGTCTATAGTCAGAAACAATCAAACTGAAAGCTGGTCGATTCCAGCAACCAACCAATTTTTCTGTCTGTTTTTTTAAAAATACTATGTAATAATTTAGGTAATGCATTTTTCAAATACTTGGAAAATGTGCTACATCATTTATTTCTAGGCAGGGCTTTGAAAACTATCTCTCTTGCTCTACTAAGCAAGCAGCAATTCCTCAGTGTAATATAGCTTCTTTTGATGTTTCTGGTCTTTTATTTCTGCTCCACTCAAAGACCAACACTCAGAAGAAATAATCAGTGATCTCTGTTCTGTGGTTCCATATTTTTTTTAATTTCCCCAACATTTTCCAGCTATCTCATGGTATCCACAGAAAGCCATTTAAATTTATTAAAAAGAAAAACACTTTGCTTTGCTTTGGGACAAATATTTCATTTAGACTACATTAGGTAGAAAAGAAAAAAAATCCCCACAACAGCCAAGCTTGGAGGTGGAATATTTGACAAACTATTGTGTGATTAATGTCGGGCTGATGATGAATGCCAGTCAGGCTTTTAGCCATGAGACGTGCTAGGGACCGGAGGTCAGGCAGTTCTGGCTGAATGCTGCATTGAAGCCAGATGAGAAGTGATAGCAGGTAATTGATTCTCTCTTACGGGCAACAAGTTCTGGACAGGTAGACTTCTGCTCCTTTGATCAGCTTGAGGGAAATCAGCGGTCAGATGGTGTGAAACTGGATCAAGCTGGCAGAATGAAATGAAGCAGGAAAGGGACTTTGTCAGAGCAGCCAGGCCAAGGTTCCTTGCTGGAAACAGACTCCTACTCTATCTTGTATCTTGATTCTGACTCACGCTGAGGGTAGGCACACAACTCTTTTCCTACTACCGGATCCATCAGTGTGTACTTAAAGAGCTACAGCGGATAAGATTCTCTCATAAAATCTCTTTGTAGACACATTCATTCAGTTGTTTATACAGTGAGAGATAAAAAGCTCTTAATGTGGTTGAATTGGCACAGGAGTGAAGGTCGAACAAGGGTGGTTGTGTTCCTGAACAACGCTTTAAATGTAAATCCTTAAAAAATGATCTAGATGATCTTTGACATGGATTGCTTTTAAAGTGTGCCCATTAAATGTTCATCTCTGTGCAGCCTTCTCGTGCTGAAAACACATCACACTGACAACCAAGAAAAATGTTGCTTGTTTTAGCATTTGCTTACACTCCCATCACTCCTCATCAGCCCACAACGGCGAAAGACTCTGGATTCAAAATGTGTGTATGTGTTGGATGACGGTCTTCTTTGTTCCGTGTGTACAGTATGCCTTCCCTGCTTGAAATGCAGGGAGAGTCCCGGGAGCAAACTTGGCGCTCCGATCCTTTCCACAGCCCTTATACATGTGCAATTACATTCCTCCTCTAATAGAGAACAGAGCTCTCGCAATAAAGCGCTACTGTTCTCTTACTGTGTGCACTTACTTGTGTGGCTACAACTGCCTCTTATCCCTGAGAGTATTTCCACTCATCTTGTCATCTAAGCTGATTCCATATGGGAAGTTGATTACAGATTGATTGCACTCATGTCCCTTTAATAAGTCATGAATCAGCCTGAGGTTGTGTTTTGAGAGGTTGCTTGAGACCAGACCAATAACAGTAAGATTCTTGTCTAATATGTGCATACCTGGCCTCTCCAAGACAACAAGGGTTCAGTCAGAACTGTGGGATCCTGAATGAACACTGCTGTTTTTATTTTTACTTCTTTTTTTGAGTGATGATAGGCTGTGTAACTATAAATAAAGTTAAAGTAAACGGAAAAGCGCTGTTAACCATTTGTCCTATCTGTATGGTTATTAGACACAACTGTTCAATTGCTTTTAAAATGAAATAGTGAATCCCTCACTCACATCTAAGCAACTTAGCGTAATTACTCTTTGAGACATGGTGAAGACGACTGGTTGAAGTTCAACCCGAGCAACAGGATGGGGAAGAAAAGGGATTTCAGGGACTTTTACTGTGACATGTTTATTGGAATATCCTGCTCTGAGTATTCCAGAAGCTGTAGAATCATCATAACCATCCCCCTGGTTCACAGAAAATAATCCGGAAAAGAGAAAATATCCACTGAGCAGCAGATCTGTGAATTTAAATACCTTGGTGTTGTCAGAGGTTACAGGAAAATGGGCAGAGGTGATGGAAAGGCAACAGCAGGTCACATAACCAGTTGTTACAATCAAAGTTTGCAGAACATATCTCAATGCACAACAGCAGATGGGTTACAACAGTTTAGTACATTTAACTACTTAGGGCCGTTTTGACAAAAGAGAAATACTTTGACTGTAACAAACAGGCTGCAGATATAATATGCATTGCGAAAAACAAACAAACAAGGATTTGCAGTCTTGGAATAACAAACACTCTCTTTGGCAAACATTTTCTTTAGCTTTAGAGCCATATGTGGTTTTTGTAAACTATACAAACACTGATAGTACAGAGCAGATTAAACGTGGTGATATAAACCATGATGTTTTCCTTAGTTGCAAGACTCGCATCAACCAATAAAAACATGGCTTTTGCCGTTTTTCCAGTTTTACCAGAACGGAAGTAAAAGCATTGTAAACATCTTGCTGCAATATGCAGTAAATACAGGCACAATGAGGCCAAGAGATTAAACTGACTGACGTTGCCAGAAAGTAAATATCCTATCGTGCTTTTAAAAGACTTGTTCTAAAGATTTAGTTTGTTTCTTGAACATCGATCACCTTTACTTGTGCCCAAAACTGTTGTGGTTTCTAACACAAAGTTCTGCTGAAAAACTCTGTCCTGTCATTCATGCAAACGCTACTTTGACACTTGCCACCTACCCAAACATTTTTAGACCAATCACAGCCCCCACATGGCAGTTCTCTGCAGAAGCAGCTCATTTTAGCAGGAAAACAATGGACCCTGCTTAAAAATGGTTTGAAGTACATGGCACAGAGCTTTAGGTGTTCTGATGGGTTTAGAAATCACTTGTCCAAGTACCAAGCTGCACTTTTAACCCCCTCAAAAACATAAAGGAAAAAATTAGAGAACTGCTACTTTTCTATTTTCTTTCATGACAGATGTGACAGATAAAGGGTTCATGCAACAAAAATTTACTTATTAAATACTAGGTGGGTTGTCATGAGCCGTGGGCTAGTAGAAGTTATTTAAAAGAGGAAAAAGTCTATATATCTAGAGCAGGGGTCACCAACACGCTGCCTGCGGGCACCAGGTAGCCTTCGAGGACCACATGTGGTGCCTTCAAGCCTGTTCAAAAATAGCACAAATGTTATTTTATTTAGTTGCTCTTCCTTTTTAATCATACTTGTACTTACAAAAATGTAAAATGATAAATCCATCTAAAGCATGTTTATATTACATAAAAGTAAGATGAGCTCTGACTCTTCTAGTTCAAAGGTCAGTACAGGTAGCCCTTCGTACGACACAGTACCAATGAAGTAGCTCTGAACTTCTAAAAGGTTGGTGACCCTGATCCAGATCATCTGGTTTCATGACCAGACATCCAAACATCTAACTGCGTCTTTCATGGAAGAACAGCATTAGTATAATGCTTTAAGAATTTGTTTCTTTCAGCCAGCTGACCCACAGTACACAGCAACAAGTGGGCTGGGAGCTTTGCAGCATTACTCTGATAAACTCATTCCAGTCCTTACTTTGGCATCTCATGAAATAGACTTTAAACCGTAGGAACGGTACAACAGGAAATGCTTTTGGTTTTCCAGTTGAAAACATTTCTGTTTCTTGATGCCGATTACTGGCTTATGCCTAGTTATCACTAAGAGCCTTTGTTGCTAATTCACTGTTTTGCCCTAACTTGTTCATGTCACTCTTTCGCTCTTCTTCAGCTCTCACGGTAGCTCAAGCTATTCAATGTATCCAGAAGGCAGGAAATGAAATCATACTCTGTCTATTAGCATGTTTGTTTTTCCCTTGACAGCGGGCCTGTTTGAAAAGGTGCCATCTCATTCCTTTGCATGCCAGTCATCTTTTTTTCACAATAAATGCTTTGTCCACATCAAGCACCGGTACCTGAACTGTACATCCCCTCTCTTCCCCTACAAAACAAAGCAGCCAGTCATGAGTCAGTCAAATAATCATTATGGTTCTTTAAGTGCCAGTGTGGAAAGGTGGAACCCCGAGTCATAGCTGAGGAATGTGGTTCAATAAAACTGCCTTTGAATGCTTTTTCAGGAAATGTCATAACAGCAGGTAAAAAAGAAATACATGACATGGATAGAGGGTATAAATTAGTTTCTCAGCTGCCAGTGGCAAACTGCCATCAGTACACTTGATCATTGAGCAAAGGGGTCTTTCTCACTCTGAATGAAATGGACCATGGAAAGCTGTTCTCCCAAAGTCACATCAGGAAGTATTGCTGTGGACTATCATTTGTTATGTTGTATTATGTTGTATAAAGCAGAATAAAGCCTTTTTCACTTTTCAAGTGTCAATAAATGTTCCGGTTAAAAATATAGCAGGTCATTTCCAATAAAACATCAGTTTTCTCAGAAGGGTTAACTCAAGTAGACAGTGCACCGGGTTCTTGTGTGCTTTAATTTATTTTATATTTTTTAGGACTTTGGACTGTAGATTAAGAGTTTTCCGAACACACTCAGATATACTTTGATTTAAATAGGACACATTGTGTAGTTTCTGTGGATTTCTTTTTCTTTTAAGCCAGCAAGATGATCTAAAAAAAATAATGTTGAGCAAAGTTAAGACAGCGTAATTTTTTTTCTAAGATTCATCATTTATTCTTTACAGACCAATTATTCAAGATGTTCTGATGTCATTTGGACATCTTACAATAAGTTTGCTAGGTTAAAATATCTGTACCGCTGCCAGGATGTCATCATACTCTTTAATTACAACCAGGCATGGACCAGTGTAAGATTCTCATGCAATGTCAACCTGGAATAAAATAATAGTTTCAGTGCAGCACTCTATTTACAATACACTTTTAAACTATTTTGTATAAAATGATTCCCATAATCTATAGAACAGAAAACAACAATGATTACTCCTACAGATATATAACATATTTATTATCATTAGAGTGGAAATCATGTTATTCATTTGTTATTTTGATTTTGTTGTATGGATTTAACAAAAAAACTATAGATGAAGAAACTACTACTATAGAAAGGCCTTACAGGCATGTTAAAGCTAGCCAACTGTAGTTACAAAACTTTTATCTTGAAGTAAGTTATAGGGACATATCGGACATAACTTCATGCATTCTTTCAGGCAGCTGATCAGACATGTACAGCATTAGGTAGGAAAATGTAACATTATTGATTTACTCTTGGCTATATAGAAACTATCACTTGTGTATTGGTGTACTTACCAATACAATAACTTATCTACATGCCTCCTGCAGACACACAGTGTTGGTAGCCATCTGTCTGCCAGCTGGCCTGCAGTGTTCAGCCACCTGTGGGGAGGAACAGTGCTGAGTTACTCTGTGTGCAGTTGAATGGGTCCGATGCATATGCCGTTATGTTGATGTAAATTGAAATGAATTTAAATAAATTCACCTACATACGCTCCAGTACGATCCTAGTTGTAATGTGGTATAAGTAAACTCATGTTGCTCTTATTGTGTTGTTATGTGGATGCTCACAGGTACGACATCAGGTACGACAAGGACGACTATGTGCTGCGAGTGAAGAAAGCGTCCGTTAGTGATGAGGGCATGTTCACCTGTGTGGCAGAAAACCGCGTGGGCAAGGTGGAGGCTTCAGCCACTCTCACAGTCAGAGGTAAAACACTTTTTGTTCTTTTTTTCTTACAACAAACGGATCACACAGTGGCACATATAGAAGTCACGGACCGCTGGGATTCTTGCTGTTACACCAGTATGAGGTTTAAATTGGCAGTTTTCTCTGCAGGGTTTTTTTATGCAAATGAAGATGCAGCACACAGACAGAACTGTTTACAGTCTATGAATCTGCTTAATTATTTACATTTCCAAGTGCATCAGCAACACACTTTGTCAAGCAACCCCCTCCCCCACATTCTAGTGGACTATGGCCCCCTGCTAACGTCCATACTGTGACCACCCAGTCAGCAAGGCCATTTCACAGATTACTGGTGCACACCATCTCTACTACACCTGGGGTTTGCAAGGTTAATAAAAACATTCTAAGTCTAATTTTTCTTTTTTCCACCAGTCTTCTTTCTATTACACCCAAGTATTAGCAGTCTCTGTGGAGTGCTTTAGGGCCTCACAGAAAGCTAGAGGAGTTGACTGGAAACATGGTTTGTTAGAATAGTATGAAGGCAAATGTAACAACACTGACATAAAATAAAGCCCTGCAGAGTATTCATGTTACAAGTACATAACATTAATGTTTTTATTATAATTTTATGTAACAAACTTATAAAAAGTATGTTGAAATTGATACATGACCTTCAACATTTTTTTTTTTTTACAAATAAAGAGCTTATGGGTTTTTATCTAGCAGCTTTATACAATCTAGAGACTATTCTTTTTTGTTAAACAGCTTAAGGTCAGACTGGACAAAGAGTATATGAACATACATTTTCAAATCTTGCCACAGATTCTTTCTGCTTACGTCCACTTTACTGTATATCATGCTGTGTGAAGATGTGACCGACGTACTGAGTTCTGAGTGTTTGTTGCATCTGTAAACAGCCTTTTATTATTTATTTTCTGCTTTATCCATCAACAGCTGTAAAAATCACATTTGCGTTGCTATTACCAATATCATCAATGGAAAGGTTGATTTCATTTATGAAGACAGAGAAGGTCCAGTTGTATATTTGACCCTAAAGTGCAAAAATACGTAACTACATTAGAATCTGAATGCCTGTCATATGAGGTCAGAGAAACAAATGTTTTCAGCTTACCAACAGACTGAGGCGTGGACAGCCCCTATTGGATCTTCTCTGTCATCTATTCGCTATGCCAGAAGTGTGTTGGCCCTGGCACAACAAGCCATTCGCTATAATTTTTGAATTATTTTTGCCTTACTTTATTATGTTTGCTTTGTTCCTTTTCTGTTTTTTTTTATACGATTTGTTCGTCTGTGTCTTACATTTTTTCTTTTATGTATCCACTCCACCTTTGTTGTGTCACCAGCTCGCCCTGTTGGTAAGTACTCATTAATCTGGTTTGATTCCATCTTGCATGCCTTTTCACTTACCACCTAAACATTGCGCCCTTTAAATGTTTGAAAATCAGCTACCATTGGACGGATGGGTCAGTATTTGACTAACACAGGCATTTCATCAATTTGCCTTCTCTTTTGTTTTTCTTATTACATTTTTTCAGAAATATTAAACATGAAAAAAAAACCTTCATCATTTATAAATAATATGGGTATGCACAGCGTTTGGAGTCAGTAAATCAGTAAAAAAAAAAGCCCAGGAAATACACCATCACAGGTAGCTACCATCTACTAGGTGTGTTACATTATAGGCCCGTTTACACTACACTTTTTTAACCGAGCCGAGACCAGTCCGAGCTCGGTAACCAAGATAACTCTTGTGTGTAAACGGTCAGCAGACTGAACCAGACCGCGCTAACCATAACCGGACCGCGCTAACTGCAGACCAGCTCTTGGGTAGGTCTCGGCCTGGTTCTATTTTATCCCGGTTTCTGATAACGAAGAGCGCATGAGCAGACCGCGTCATCTCCTTACAGTCAGCTGACTGTCAGCGGGTTTTCCGGCGTGTCTGGCTGCACGTCCCGATTCACACTCCATTCAGACAAATTTCAGACATTCATAATACTACTAGCTTCCTTACCGTGCCACACGGTTTCCAGTGATGATTCTGCTTAGCAGCGCAATGAACCTCAGCGTCTGTCTTTGTTTCCTGCATCTGTAAATCCTTATTAGACGTTCGTTTGTCTCATCCACTTCCCAAAAAGCCAACTTTCTCAAGTAAATTCACCAATGGTTGCCTTCTTCCCCTGACTCTCTGCAAACACCGAAATATCACAATATCAAGCATAACTTCCTGAATGTTACGGGCGCAGCTGTGTGTGTTTCGCTACTTCCGCCTTCAATCCCAGAGAGTGGTAGTACCGCAGATCACCACTAGGGGGCGAGGAGCAACCAAGGAACCGAGATAGCGTTGTGTGTAAACGGTCGTCAGAAACGAGGCTCGGCCTGGTAACTGGACCAAGCTCGGACTGGTCTCGGCATGGCTCGGTTTTTTAGGTGTAGTGTAAACGGGCCTAATGAGTAATACGTAGTCAGAGGTGTGCAGTTACTCAAGTCTGCTAACCTGGTGTGTTTTTTCCATTTGCATTAGGAGATTGAAGTTGATCTAACCTCTCACATTCGCAATTAAGCCAGAAATTAGTGAACAAAGTGCCGGTGTTATGTATTTTAAGTTGCTTGTGGGATGTAAATCTAAATTCACCAACATTTAAGCTTCCAGGTAAGAACCTTATATAATCCCCTAAAATGGAATTGGAGATTCAAATTTATATCAAATTATGTTGAATCCAATTTGATCTGAATTAAATTCAGATTATCCCTTTTTATTCCAGTCTTACGCAGTCATATATTCAGATTTAGATGCAGTCCCATACAATTCAGATGCCAATACAATGCAGTCAAATTAATTTGAGAAGTTAATGCCAGGTAGTGACAAATTATGTATCTAAGGAAGTCTAGACAGTTTCATTAGTTGGCTGACTTACTGGTGATCTATCACTGATGAGTGTAAGCATCTAGTAACAGTGTATAGGAACCACTTCTTCTCAACAAGAAGAAGTCCCCTGGAAAATCTGGCTCAATATGAATGGTTATTATATTGTGATGAGCAGTAGGTAGAGAAGGCAGAAATGAGGAAAAATTCATATGACCCAGAAGAACTGGGTTATGTGTATTTGCGATGGAAAAGAAAAAAAAGAAGGCTCAATATTGTTGTTAACAGTAGCTCCCTTAATTGGTCCATCCAGGAGAGATACGCAGATTAACACATTTGGGCAATTTTGTATTTTACTCAGTTTGGAAAAAAATATATGAGGGAAGATGATTGTCTATGAAATGAACATGTTACACATCTAAAGCAACCTAACGTTCTGATAGGGTCGATATTACAATATTTGTCTACTCTTTTTTTGCACAAACGGTGTCCTAATTTTAACAATGAAAATGATTCTGAGAAATTTGTTATTTCTTTCTTTCATTTTCTTCTTTTCTTGATTAAATCTTGAGCGATTAAAATTTCAACAAATCGAACACAGGAAATGGAAATCATGAATAAATAATTTCCAACAAAATTATCTGTAAAACAAAGTAGTTTACATTTTACACCATAAAAAGTTTAATTTAATTGTATTTTATTTAAAAGGTTCAACTTCTAATAGTCTAATTATGTCTAATAGTTTTAATGATCACTTGATGGAACCTATGTAGGAACCAGCAAAACATTTCTACAACACAAATATTTATTATAAAATAACTCAGCTATCCATGTTTCTCAAAACTGGGAGTAATTCAGATTCTAGATCATCCTTTTGATAATGGCTGGGAAGGCTGGCATCATAATTGTCTCACACATTGTCATCTCATATGCTCCAGGACGTGTTCGAGTTGCAAGCCTTGATGCCATCTGCAAATTGTTGAACCACTGAACTGAGATCTATTTGTGTTGGACAAGACATTTTTACTGATGCCTGCATTTCATAGTTAGAAAACTCATTTTATTTTATTTTCGACAGATCAAGAGCACACCAAATTTAAAGCACTTTAAGTTTCCGATGGTTAGAATAGACACCTTAAAAACGCTTGTATCTCTAGGAGTGGAACCAAGTGAAACATTAGAACAATGAAGGTGCAGCAAGAAAAAAATGGAAAGAGAAAGAATGGCAGGAGTGTGTTTCGAGGCAGGCTTGACTGGTGTAAGAAAAAAACAAGAAAAGCACACTTCCTCAGTGGCAGGACTTCGGTTGCCAAAACAGCAGTAGCTGTTCAGCGATTGTCAAACTGTCAACTTTCTTGAAAATTGAGGAAATTACACATTCAACCAGCCTGTGGGAAGAGACAGTAATTGCTGTCAACTTCTGAATAAAATATGATTGAACGTGGGATTTTAAAGGAGGAGGAAATGTTTGTGACTGTGAGCACTGAAAGGATCTCTGTCTCTTTGTCCATTTGTTCGTTTCACCCCGACTGCTGTTATATGCAGAGCCCTCTCCAAACCAGGCAGATGCAGCTTGTCATGAATTAAATATGTCCCCCCTGATCATATGTTTCCTTAGGAGTGGGCTGGAAACAGTTGCTCATATGTCATTAAGGGTCTCTGAATCGAAACATAAAAAGTATGAGTTCTTCCAGGACTATATATATTCATCTTATTTATATAGCACCAATTCACAACATGCCATCTCAAGGCACTTTACAAAGTCAATTTAATCAAACTATACAGACTGATTGGTTTAAAAAGTTTTCTTTCTAAGGAAACCCAGCAGATTGCATCAAGTAATTGACTTACAGCATTCACGCCTCCTGGATGAGCGTGTAGCAAGTGCAGGCAGTCACTCACGTTGACTTTGCTGCAATCCCTCATACCAAGCATGCATGTAGCAACAGTGGGAAGGAAAACTTCCCATTAACAGGAAGAAGCTTCCAGCAGAACCAGGCTGAGTGTTAATGGCCATCTGCCAAACAAAAACAGTACAGAAGCATTGACCCAAGAGTACTATCTACAGTATGTGAGAGTGAAGTAAAAAATGGCAGTACTAGCTTCTTTAGTAGCTTCAGCTGGGAGACAAACATAGCTAAGCTGAAAAGCCCTGACTCAGTTTTAAAGTCTATTGGATGAAAAAGAGCATATGCAGTTAGTCTCAGTGAAAGCTCCGCCCACAGAGAAAACAGAATTAAACACTGAAACACAGGGCTAAGTGTATTTTCTATAGAAGGTCTTTGACCTCCTGCATATTGTGAACCATACATTGTCAGTAGAGCTTTCTGTACATTTCTTAGGTTTTCCTGATCACACAAACTCATAGGTAAATTAATTGCTAAATTTGGCGAAAGCCAGTTAAGGGCCACACCAAACATGCAGAAGAAGGTGATCTGGTCAGATTAGTCCAAAATGTATGTTCCCTTCATCCATTTTCTAACCCACTTAGTCCCTCATGGGGTCACGGGGTTGCTGGTGCCTATCTACAGCGTTCACTGGGCAAGAGGCGGGGTACACCCTGGACAGGTCGCCAGTCTGTCGCAGGGCAACACATAGACAGACAGGACAAACAACCACTCACACACAGACTCACACCTAAGGACAATTTTAGAGAAGCCAATTAACCTAACAGTCATGTGGGAGGAAGCCGGAGGACCCGGAGAGAACCCACGCATGCACAGGGAGAACATGCAAACTCCATGCAGAAAGACCGAGGGTTGGACTCAAACCCAGAACCTTCTTACTACAAGGCAACAGCACTACCCACTGCGCCACTGTGCAGCCGATTAAGTTCCCTTCATCTCCATGCAAAATGCAAAAGACGTAAAATATGGTGGTGACATTGTTCTCTGGGAATACTTTGCCTCAGCAACAAAGCAACAATGGGAAAGTGTAGATCCAAGCATGTTCATGTGTTAGAATGGTTCAGTCAAAGTTCATACCTAAATTCAATTGAGAATCTGTGGCAAGGCCTGAAGATCAGTGCTCAGAGACACTATCGTTCCAGTCTGAATGAGCTTGAACTATTTTGTTCAGAAACATTGGCATAGATATGTCTCTACCTGTACAAAGCTTGTAGAGACATATCTCAAAAGATTTGAAGCTGCAAAAGGTAGTTATTCAAAGTATATACTCAGGAGGGCTGCATACATAAGTCACCACACTCCTCAGATGTTTCACTTTACCTACGTTGTGCTCCTGGATGGCTAGCCAGATTGGTAACATGTAGCACTCTACGTTCTGCACATTATCAATCTGGGACTGCTCCTATTGAATATGTTTTGGAAAAGGAGAGACATTCAGCAGAACTCTCCAAGCTGATTGGGTGAAGCGATAACTAGTGCCCACCTACCAAAGGTTGATTTTACCCAATCACATAAACATCTTCCGCACTGATAGATTCTAGCCCCGATGTTTAAAACATAAGCAGCGGGCGCTAAGAGAAACCACAAGGTAAGCTAGTCAAGGCACTTCTTGCTGTTTGTGCAGTCTTACAAAACAGGTGTGAGAGCAGCAGCTACGCGTCCATCCTCCTGCATTGTCATGTTTATGTTGGTTCGGTTGTGGACTCAGCAGCTCTTGCTTTTGTCACAGCGGTATGTCCCGCCTTAAACCAGAACCGTTTTTGGTTCGGACCCAAATGGATGAAGCCACAGCGGTACAAGATGGATTCTCGTGTGTTTGTGAATGCACAAATACCGCAAGAATTCATCTTGCTGGCAAAATTAACATATGCCACCACACTCCTCAGATCTTTAATTTTACCTACTTTGTGCTCCTTCATGCTAGCCTATTATATACTCTCCCTGCCACTTAACAAAGCTTGTAGTTGTAGCATGGCAAAATATGTAAAAGTTCAAGGGGTATGACAAATTTTGAACTTTTTTTACATTTAGCTTTGTTGTATTTTGTTAACAACATCTGCATGTTTAGAAGCAAAAGGTCAAACCAAGAAAAAGAAAGGACAAATCGTTACAACACGGTATAAAGGATGGCTGCATGATGTTTGAAACCATATTTTTAGTGAGTACTTAGTAATGCAAGATATAGAATGGAGCAGAGCAGAGGATGAAGAGGGAGGGAGCAATGTCCTTGCCAAAGCATGATTTAGGAGCTGTGTATCAGGCCTGGCATTATGAGAGCCACGAGATATACAAGCTCCAGAAGGCCAAATGGGAAGGCAGTAAATCTGTTACCATCTGTACCATTCCCAACTGTGTGTATCTTTGACAAATACACACCCCCTAGAAAGGGATTACATGAAGAAACCAGCCAAATGGGAAGAGACTGGCCTTACCAAAACCAGCTGGCTTATTAGAAGAAAGACTTACATGAAAATCAAAAGAAACAGAGAGGGTGCAAGATGTTGCACTGCAACAATTCAGACTTTGTGTCATTCAATTTCTAACTGTCTGTACCAATCTTAACCTGCATACTATATGTGTCTGCATTGATGAGGAGTTAGTCTCTGTGGCCTTTATTATATTCCTGAAATTTTGTTACCTCCTGAAAGAGATGTTGTTTATTGCTCATCTTAACCGCGTATGTACTTTTCCACATGGGTGTCCATGACCCTGTGATAGTCAGAGTGTAAATAAATGGCTGTCAGCTAATTGTTGTGCTGTGTTAGTGGAGAAGAGATTATTTATCCGTGAGATGCATTTCTAGCCATAGAAACATTAACCTAAAGACTGCAGTTCTTTTTTTCTTGTGCACACCATATTCAATTTGGATGTGTCTGTAGTTCATACTAGAGGTCAGGAATTACAAGACAACAATACTACTAGAAAATAAATCCATCAAAGGACACTTTCCTGGTGCTGGATTTTTAAGTCTGGTTGGTCCGGTCCAAATTCCTTGATCCTTTTACTCCAGGAAAAGCCTTATAAAAATTTTACTTTGTAAATAAATCACATAATTTTTCTCTCTGTGCCAATATTCTCTCTCGACTTGTCTTTTTGATGTCTTACTCTTCTGTTTGTATCCATATGTATAAACAGCATTTGCCAGGGGTGGGGCTTTTCTCAACAGGTATCATCAGATTTGATGATAAATGACACAAAAGTCACTGATTGGTTACAGGTATAGAGAGCTGTGGCCAGAGGAAAATCTTTAAGTAACCAATTAGAGACCAGTGTGAAGTCACATGGAGGCTAAAAGTTTAAAAACATACATACACACTCGTTTGGCATTTATTAATAACTCCGAATAAACTCAAAATGGAATGGAAATGTAATATCAAAAGTCAGACACATTTATCAGAGAACAGATGTGAACATTACTTTTTATTTTGTAATTTATGTTTACTGTTATCTATGCTATTCTCCTGCTATTTTGATGGGGGCGGACCCCCTAGTGTCTCCTATCAAAAAGCCGCCACCGCTGTAGTTGCTATCAGTATGTTAGCCTGGCACAGAAAGAAAATTTTGGAGTAAGTGAATTAACCATCAACATCTGAAAATGATTTGCTTCGGAGAAGATTTGAAAGAAGCCATTTTTACAACAAACCTTTTGTGTAATTGTTCACTGGTGTAATAAATCAAAAGAGAGTCGGCCTTATTGTTCTTCTGTCTTCTGTACGGGCATCTTTTTTGCAAACAAAGGATTTTTTTTTTTTTTGCTGGCTGTCTGAAAGAAAACAAATTCACTTTGCAGAATAAAGTGCAACAATCAGCTTTAAACATAGTCTATTGTTCAAACATGTTCCGAGAAAAAAGGTTCAAACTGATTTAAGCATTAGAAAATTGCAAAAATTCCCAATCCTTTAAGCAATCCCTATCACAATCACTTGTGCTCAACATAAAAGCCATGTGCTTAAAGAGTCCGTAAAGCTCTAACTCTGTTGTTGCAGCTTTTGTCATGCACACAGCACAGTTTGTTCCAAGAGAAAACACTATGGTATAGTTATCAAATGCATTTTATATGTTTCTAGAAGTGAGGTAAAAAGGAATATTAGTCTGATTAAAATAGTAGTATTTTAACTTTTTAAAAATTCAAATATTTACTTTATAACCTGAAAAATGCTTCAATATTTTGCTTTCCTGAGAATCACTGAACAAACAGTTTCTGGAAGCTTTTCCACAAACTTTTCTATGTTGCAGACAATCGACTGAAAGGGGTGAAAGTTAGACAGCAATCCACAATTCCCTTGCATTTCTCGATTTTGTCTCAGACACTACATGTTTCATGTCACCCCACACTTTTTCTGTTGGTTTGGGGATTGAGCAGCCCACTCTGTGTTTTACTGTCCTTGCTGTGTACCATGGTCTAAATTCAGTGTTTGGGAGTTTCCTGATAAACTGTAATAGACAGAAAAGAATAATCTTACTTTGTCAATCTATACAATGGTTTGCCATTGCTCTTTAGGCCCATCAATATGTTTTACTTTTTTATGTCACAATTATTTAGAATCATCATTAAAATCAGTTTTTCACTTCAGTGATACAAGATAATTCTACTGCAATTAATCACAAAAATTATTTAAAAACATTTTATCACACTATGATCTACTTCGTAATGATAAAGAAAAACAAACGCACAAAACAAACAAATACGAGACTCCAATATTCCTCTAATTGTGCTTGACCACTCTAGATTAAAATTATGCTTTATGATGAGCGAATGAACATTCAGAATATAATCGAAAGGGATTAAAATTGAACATCAAAAGCATAATAATAATAATAAGAAGAAGAAGAAGAAGAAGAAGAAGAAGAAGAAGAAGAATACATCTCTGAAGTTATGATGAACAAGTAACAGGAGAAAACAACAACAGCATCAGTGAAGAAATTTTTCAATTTATACTAAAACTGAGCCTGACACGACTACTCTAGCTTTTGAGTATTTACCATGAAAACCTTTTATTTTTTTAAGCCTCTTTTTTATTTCTTTGTTCTTGCTTCCTTTTAAATAAACCTTCAATTCTAAGTTGGATCCAATTGCTTCAGATACTGAATTTCAGATTACATGTGCTGCAATGCTGAGTCATTCCTACATATTATAAATCAGACACAACTGACCCTGTATGTTTTTAAGGCATGGATGTGCCCATGTCTTGTCCCATATTTAAATGCCATTGTAACTGAGGCACCTCATTGTGTGAATGCCACTGTGACTGTCATTCATTCAGCTTTAGCCTCACCTGAATGAATGGCCCACTTAGTTACCATGGCAGTATTAGTCACTGCCGTTCTTCTCCGTTCAGAGCAAAACAAAGATGAGGTTGCATGGACGCTCTGGACGGTAGCCTTGTTTTGAATTCTGCACTAGTGCTTGTTTCTGCTTGAAGTTCTTCCGCACTGATAGCTTCTAGCCCCGATGTTTTCCCCTCAGTATATGTGCCAGTAGCCTTCTAAGACTGTCACTTTACTCCTTTGACTTCAGCTCCACCCCAGTTTGTCATCCGTCCACGGGATCAGATCGTGTCACAAGGCCGCACCGCCATCTTCCCGTGTGAAGCCAAAGGAAATCCCCAGCCGGCAGTTTTCTGGCAGAAAGAGGGGAGTCAGGTAAGAGCAAAGACACATTAGTGAAAAGAAGCTTGATTATTTGTATCAAGAATATTGCAGCACCATTCACTATTAGTATTCATAATACATTAAATATGTTCATATGTTGTCATGTTACAACAATGCGTTTTGTTAACATGTTATGCGATTTACCAACACAGAATGAAGAGGAAGGAAAAACATTTTATTTTTTTTAGAAATATAAAATCCAAAGGGTATGTTTGTATTCAACCCCCTTCATTCTGATACTCCTATATTGAAACCAGTACAACCAGTTGTCTTAAAAAAAAATCATGTTTGTCAAAAGCCATCTGGGGAACACATCAAACATGTTGATGGACATCCTCTAATCAGACGAGACCAAAAGTGAACTTTTTCCTCTGTGCAGCCCTTTGTGTAGCAGCCAACTAACTCTACACATCACCCTGACATCATGGTCCTCCCCTACATATAAAACCAGGACTACTGTGGTTTAGATCAGACAGTATTCATGAGTGAGAAATGCACATCACACTTCAAAACCATTCATTGTTTTCGTTTACCTTCATGCTGAATTCCAATGAAATACGCAAACGTTTTCCATTGTAATGTGACAAATAGGGATACATTTCAAGGGGTATCAATACTATTTACTAGTCACTGTGTGATTGTGTGGATTTTGAGCAGGCACTAGCTCTGGCTCTCTCTGCCCTACACACACAAACGCACACACACACACACACACACACACACACACACACACACACACACACACACAGAGCGAGACAGTAGCTGAAATTGTACTATCTCTCATCAGTATTTTTACTAAAGACACAAAGCTCCACCTTTGTTCTCAGGAGCTGAATGACAGCGAGCCTGGCACAGCTCTAATCGGTTTTCTGTGAACCTGAACTGATAAGAGCAATACAATCCGTCACTCGACCAGATAAGCTGATTCAAATACCTGGATGTCCTCACAACGGTCAACAACAGTGCCAATTAGGAGTGTGTTGGGACTTGTAGGTGATCCAGAGATATGACTCAGCCCTTGCCATGTTTGAAACACACACAATTCAGTCATGCATCGCCCAGAGGCCAATAATTATAAGTTATTTTGTAATGTTAAACAGAGTTGCAAGTTCATACAGAGATTGGGAATGAAACCCACACACCTCTGGGTGAACTAAAGCATCGCTAGTCACTGAAACTGGGATCTTAAGATTACTGATGCGTCACACTGTCATTAAAGCTAAAATTAAACCGAACACACCACAGACATTTTTCAGATGGGCAGATGTACATCTTTGCCATGTGTTTATGAACACTTTTACCTCAGTGTTGTGATACAAAGGTATCTGTTCAGAAAGCAAATTAAAGGTAATTAAATGCAGCATTTTCCTCACACTCCACGATAATGGAGTTAACAAGTACTTAAGATGAAGACAGCTAATTGAAACAAACAATCTAATTTGTTACAATAAGGTGATTAGGTATGGTTAAATCTAGCAGAAATAAAGGCTTAAATATTTTACCTTCCTGTTTTAACATTTGGAGAAATAAATTATAGTACATTTACAACCCTGACTGAGCAAAGCATGCAATTTGCAAGTAATAACAATGTTCAACACGGTTTTTATTTTGCAAGACAATGATTAAACGACTACTCTGATGCAACCTGCAAACGATGAGTTTTAAAACTTTTTTTTAGTAAATTCAATGACATCTTTTACATTTTAATTTGTGCTAGAAGTTAAAGAAAGCCTCCATCCCGCAAATCAGCAAGCTGGAACCTGATTGATGCAGAGTATTGTTTCCATTAGGGAAATCTGTGCCTCAGAGAATTCAAGCTGTTGTAAAATGCAAAGCAGGTACATTGACTTGTTTTCTTTTTTTTTCTTTTTGGTAGATTGCTGCGTGCGATACACCAGCAATAGTAGCAATTCTTGTTTCCTTTGCCCGGAGTTAAAAAATGAATTTATTTGCCTTAAGCTTAGGAAAAAAAGGTATTCAATGGTCTAGTTAAAGCAGAGAGGAGGGAAGTCATAAAGCCATCAAGCACAAAAATATTTTCCTGACATACCTCAGAAAAACATATCACAAAGTGTCCACATGTTTTTCAGTTTGAGGTTGGTTAGCCATGTGAGATATGAAATTGCTCCTACTGTAGCTGTAACACTTCAATCTCTTTGTTCGTAAGTGTGCACAATCTCCCTGCGTTTGTTCGTATCTTGTGGATGGGTGATTTTGTAATTTGTCCTGGGTGCACCGTGTTCATGTTCTCTCTAATTGGCTGTTTGTTCACCTTCCTTCAGATTCTGCTGTTTCCCAATCAACCCCAGCAGCCCAACAGTCGCTTTTCAGTGTCGCCCAGCGGAGAGCTCACCATCTCATCTGTGCAGCGAACAGATGCCGGCTACTACATTTGCCAGGCCCTGACCGTGGCAGGCAGCATCCTCGCTAAGGCTCAACTGGAGGTCACAGATGGTGAGGAGCAAAACACTGACGGGTGACTTTTTCCCAGTCCAGCATCAACACATGCTGTAGACAACCAGACGATGTTTACTTGATTCTGAGGGAAATCTCTCCTGCTTTATCTGTCTTTCAAGAGAATCTGACCTCAAACATGCTGGAAAGTATGCAACACAAGCACATACAGGGTTGTGTTTATTGTTGGTATAAAAAAAAAAATGATAAAAATTTAATTAAAATTCTCTAGTTGGAAATGAAGCATTGCCCTTGAGTTCCTTTGAGCTCCTGTTCAGCATTTGTTCGAGGCAGAAATATGTGTATGAGGGAGGTAACGAGGGACAGGGAGACAGAGAGATTAAGTGAGTGAATGACAAAAGCTTTCTATGGAATGAATTATGTGGGCCTTGCTTAGCGTGGGAGCCTCTAATCTGTTCAGCTGCTCTGATGGCAAGACAGACGAGAATTTGTGTGCCCACTGAAGTACCTGCTTGCAGAAAGATTAAATGCAGAGCAAAAACCCTTTTTTTAATGTTTTGTCTTATCCAGGTTATAGGTTTGTCTCTCAAACAATTCCAGCAGTACAATCTTGTATATGGGATCACTTTGACAAGATTATCTAAAATAAAATTTCTTAAGCCACGGAAATTGTACGTTGTTTCAACAGTACCAGTATAACCATTTTCAGGATTCATGCTATTAAAGGTAAAGATTTATTTTATTTATTATGCTATTCAATGTAGATATTTTCTTCTATATATCCTGTCATGGCATTTCAGGAATATGATATAGAAAAGTGGTTACCTACATTTGCCAGGGCAATTCTGCTTTATGATACCCTTCCTTTCCAATACCCTTCCTTCCAAAAGTATTTACCCATTTTGTTACATTCCAACCTGTGACTGAAATGTTTATTTAATCTTATTTCATGTGCTGTATCTGCACAAAATAGTCCAAATTGAAAAATAGTAGCATAATTACTGAAGTGAAGTCCACATCTTTGCAATCCGAGTGTCACGTGATCTGTCACACCTGTTCACGTGAATCAAGAATTAAGAATAAAGAGCACACCTTTTCTGAAGGGACCCAGAGTCTGCAATGGCACTAAAAAAGAAGCATCACACTATGAAGACCAAGGAACTCTCCAAACAAGTCAGGGACAAAGTTGTGGACAACTACAAGTAATAAATTGAATTGAATTGAATTGAATTGAATGGAAAGTAGTGCTGCGATAGACTGACGACCTGTCCAGGGTATACCCCGCCCCTCGCCCATTGGCAGCTGGAAATAGGCACCAGCACCCCTCGCGACCCCACAAGGGATAGATGTTTTAGAAAATGGATAGATGGATGGATGAATTGAAAGTACAAGTCAGGCTGGGGTTGAAGAAAAATATGCAAATCTTTGATGTTTCCCTGGAGCACCATATCATCTTCAAATGGAAATCACATGATACCACAGCAAACCTGCCAAGAAAGGGCTGGCCACCAAAACTATCAGACTGGACCAGACCAAAGGTTACCTTGAAGAATCTGCAGAGTCCCATGGCAGCGACTGGAGAATCTGTCCAAAGGACCACAATAAGCCATTCACTCCATTCAGCCACCAAGCATAACAATATGCCTCTACTAAACCCAACTCATCCAATCCCCTCAACGACACCATCACCACTCTGAAACATGGTGGTGGCAGCATCATGCTGTGGGGAGGTTTTTCAACAGCATGGGCTGGAAAACTGGTCTGAGCTGGATGGATGAAGGTAAAAACAGGGATATTCTTGAGAAAACAGTGGGAACTCCAGGCCTTCTGATTAGATAAAAACATACTTTTAGCCATAAACTTGTTTATTTTTTGTGTATTGCTATTATAATTACAAGTTTTTTCATACTCTACTATTGGAGGTAAATATTTGTTTTTTATTTTGTGTGCTAAATTTACAAACATTTTAATTTCTAATTTTTATATTTATGGTCTATTTTATTATTTTCTTACGATGAGATCCCCCAAAAATATGTTAGGGAATGTTAAGAAAAATGATGGGGAGGCAGGTCTAAGATAAAATGAGAGAAAGGAGGACAGAAAAGGGCCAGGGTAAGGTCACGGCCACACCTGCCGTAGTCTTTGTGTGATTTACTGCCCTGAGTCCTGCCAGCAGTCTGCGGAGTTCAAGGATATCTGTAATGAGAAATTCCTGATCCAGAGATCCAAGGCCAAGTTGAGCTTTGCCTCCTCCTTTTGTCACCCCTGCATGCCATCAGCACAGGAGTCTGGGGTATCAAATTCTCTGATAAAGCAGGCCTGTCTGTTTTTAGATTTGCTTCTGTTAAAGCAGTTTATCTGTAGCTTACTGTCTTTACTCATTTAAGACATAGCACTATGCCAGAATCATGAAACTAACATTATGTAAGGAAATGCAAAATGTTAAGCAGAAAAAGAAAAAGGTTAAGCTATGCATCTGAACACCAATAGGGTTTTGTTTCATTAGGGAACCCATTTGTCTTTTACAAATAATTTGGGTACAATACAGTAACTGACTATTATAATGTGCTTACATTTGCACTGCTGCTTCAGATTCATTTAATTAGATTTGCCCTTAAAACAAAAATATCTGAAATTAATATGGTACATTTGGCTTCTGGTGGATAATCTATCTTGCTTCCGCACATTTCCCCCCCAATGTCTTAGGTGACCCCAAGCGAGGGGCTGACTATAGCAGCTCAAAAGTGAATTACCTTGAATCACTTCCTTTTTGTCAGGTGGAAGTGTGAAAGAGAAAATAAGGTTTGGAAGTGAGGGTGTGATAATGTGTTGAAAGGTTACTGAGGTAGACTTGGTAATTAGCCCCTGCAGGTCTGACATCATTAATCCATACTTTCTAATTAATGTAGGTTCTGTGATGCCACAGGGACTCCACATTATTCAAGTCTAAGTTATAAACCGTCTCTGTGCTTTAGTGCAAATTCTGTTTGAGATCACTATTTCATCAAAGTGACCCACAGGCTTTTTTAGCACATTTTAGCTAATTAAATTGCTTGTATAAATGGAGTTCAAAGCCTTAACTTTCACCTAACATGGAAATAAAACAAAAAATATACACGGGGTCTTGAAAAGGTATTTTATTTGAATTGTATGTTATAGACAATAACAAAATAGTACTTAACTGTGAATTGACAGGAAATGCCCACAGTTTATCTTATTTTTTTGTTTAGCTAAAAATTGAAACTGTATGCTATGGCTTAGCTTTTAGCCTCATTTACTCTCACACTCCCTAAATGAGAGCAACTGCAACCCACTGATCCACAGCTCAGCTGACAGTATTGACAGGACAACTCTTACTTGTGCACTATGCAAATCTAGTCTTTATGAGAGAAAGGCGAGAAGAAAACAGCAGTTGAAAAACAGCCACAGGGTTTGCCCAATTGCAGTTTTCCCCCAGCCATGTAAGGGACACAGCAAAATGTGGAAGAATGTGTTCTGCTTAGATTTAAACTGAAACTGAATTACTAGAGTTTAGGGAAAGATGGATAACGGTTTGGCTTCAAAGCGGTGGTGACATCCTGCTGTAGGGATGGTTTTCTTTAGCAGTAGAATACCGCAAAGTCCAAACCTGAAAATTTATGTTCACAAAATGCTCTCCAGCCAATATGTGATTGAGTAATTTTGCAAATAATTGTTAAAATAATAGTTGTGAGACATAACTTGCAGCGGAAAGTGAAGAGACAGGAGGTTCCAGAAAGTATCAACTCAGGAGGGTGGAATACAAAGATATGCCACACTTTATACATTTTTATTTGTAATAAATGAAAACTAAGTGTATTTTCATAAAAATAAAACAAAAAACAACAACAGCAAAACTAAACTAACATTTAGAAGTTGACAGTTCTATAACGTATTCAGAAGTTTATGGAGGAACATTTTAAAACATACCTTTTCTGTACTTCACTTTGCACACAATGAAGTATTTATCTGAACCGCATTGAGTCAATAAGGCGAGTCTCACCGCCCAAATGTACCACAGAGTCTAGGGTAGTGTATAAAAATAAGACGGTCCAGGGAGTAAGTGGAAACGCATGCCATTGCTTTGCCACATCAATGAACCTAGACAGCCCCACTCATTCGTTCTTTCCACAATTCTTGGAAATACAGGATATGCTCATTGTTTTGTGGCCCGATTGATGGGCATGTAAAAAAAAGGGTCTACTTCATTGCAGATACCCATATGATTCCTAGTGTGATTCATGAACAATGCAGTGAATTAGCTCATTTTATAGTTTAGCCACCTACATTAAACCTATTGCACCAATATCACTAAAGTCATAAGATGTTCATGTTTTCTTTGTTTTTCTTACCGTCTTAGTCCTCACAGACAGACCCCCACCTATTATCCGCCAAGGCCCATCCAATCAGACCCTCGGGGTGGACAGTGTTGCGCTGCTGAAGTGCCAGGCATCTGGAGACCCCATCCCCTCCATCAGCTGGCTGAAGGACGGGGTCAGTCTTCTGGGAAAGGACTCCCGCATGTCGCTGCAGGAGCTGGGCAGCCTGCAGATCAAAAACGTAAAGGTAACCGAAGACATAAAATGCCTTGCAAATGTATCCATACCCCTAAATGTTTTCCACATTTTCTCACATTAAACAACCACAGTCTCTCCTAAACTCTGTTAACATTTTAGGCAATATAGAAAGTGTCATATAACTCTGAATTGAAAGGATAATTAGTCATGATTTTCAATTTATTTCACCAATAAAAATGTGAAAGGTTTATAGAAGCTTCCATTTGTATTCAAAACTGCTTTACTATGATACCCCTAAACACAAACCATTGCAACCAATTGCAACCTGTATATATCTCAGCATAGATATAGCTGTCATTAGAGCCTCAGAGGCATTGCCATTAGTGAACAAAGATGCACCTTCTCACAAACAGAACACAGCAAACATGTGGAAGAAAAAAAAGGTCTGGTCTAACAAGACCAGCATTTAAACATTTTGGTCTACATGCACGGTCCACATGGTGGCAGTGGCATCCTGTGGGGATGTTTTTTTTTTTAGCAGGGATAGGGAAGCTGGTCAAATATGGATGGAGATAAATACAGAAAATTACCAGAAACTCCCAACCAGTTGACACTTGGGCAGAGCTTCACCTTTAAGAAAGTAGACAGCCCTTAATATACTGCCAGAACCACAAACAAAAGGTCTTGCAGTCTGCCTGAGACCATTTGTTATTTCACACAACAAATAGGCAAAAAGGTCGTTTTCTACATGTGGAAACATGGAAGAGACATACCAAAAAAGACTTGAAAATGTAACTGTACCTAAGTAAGACTATCCTTCAAAGGGCTGACTAAGGATTAACTTAGATCTTTATCTGGGGTTTGTTTTTCATTCCTCTTTCAAATATGCACTAATTGGTGTTATATTATCACATAAAATTACAATAAAACACTTGGAAGTTTGTGGTTGTGACAATAATTCAAGGAGTATAAATAGTTTAGGTGCATATAATCTGACAGTAAAATATTTTTTCTCCATTCTAAGTCTTGAAGGTTGATATTTGTCATGATTTAGCCTGTTTTATGTGCTTTGTATGATATATTATATATTATATGTTCTTGCTTGCATATTAGAGAGAAAACATACAATGTGATGCCTTAAAAAGATGAATGGCCTGCATTGATTTTTTTTCCCGAGTGTTTGATAGCATCACTTAGAGGTGTGGAAGCTTCAACTGGGCTCAGCTGTGGATGAATGAATGGACTCCAGCTGTTTGAGAGAATATATATTCACTTACTGATACACACACACACATGTGTACACACATGCACATTTATACTAGATTAAATTTAAGAGGCTCACGTCTTCCTTTACCCACTCAGAGGCCTCGGTGGAATACCTATTACGCTTGACAAAGCTGCAGACCACTGACATGTTATTTAATAAATGGAAGTCAGGCACAGGGACAAAAACCAACAAACAACCAAAGTTCCTAAGAGAGATGGAGAGACATGCCAACTGTCATCGGTCCAGGGGATCCAGCAGCTCACCCTAAATTAATTAGCCCGGCTCTGTTGTGGTCCGCGCGGGCAGTGGGGAAATAGGAAGGAGGGGGTGGGAAAGTGATGGAAGGGTGGCGAGTAGGAAATGGCATTCATTTAGAAATTAGCGTCAGCACATTGAGCAGCTCACAAATGACGGTCAGTTTGTCCAGCATAGGGCTAGCATGTGAGGTCTTTCTATCATGTCTCATTGTCTTCATTGGAAATGTTACAGAAGAAGACCTTTTACCCAAAATGTTGATGAGATATGTGCGTCAGTGCTAGCAGTACACCTTTTCTGATTCATGCTTTCATGCCAGCTTTCAGACTCGGGGATCTACACGTGTGTGGCTACCAGCTCAAGTGGTGAAACATCATGGAGTGCTTTCTTGGAAGTCAAAGGTAAATCACAGTACAGTGCCCTGGTTAGTTGCTAAAACTTCTGGTAAAGAGTCTTAAAATGTGTAAAAATAATTCAAATTACATCTTTCACAGCTGTAACTGAAATAAAAAGTTCTGGAGTTCCCTAAAACTGGGGGGAAAGTTGTATTTTTTTCATTACAATCTTTCTCACACTGTATTAGGAATTTAGACATTAATCCAGACATGTTTCTCACAGTTCCAGTTGTTTTAAAGTTTTTTTATTATTAATATTATTGCTCTGACTATAGACATGGGGAGGTTTCTGGTAGCTATTTCCAAACTGATGATCTTTAGCAATCATCTGCCATAGCTGAATGCCGTGTTTTTTGTCTTTCCCATTTTGGTAGAGGCTTGTAGAAATGTGCTGCTGTTTGTACTCATAATTATACTTAACGCAGTCAAGAAGACAGTGATTCTGAGTTTAAAATTGAAAATTAAGCTTGAAACAGTCAATTATTTAACAAATACTTGATTATTTATTTTAGAGAAATAATTGGGTGCACCAATAAGTGTTACACCAATGAATCTGTTAAAAACAATTATTTCTTAACATTTTTCCCCCAACTGAATGAATGTAGAGGTTGAAACTTTACATTTTTTTCAGTGTGAGATTATGTTACAACAGTAATATACAGAATTATTTTCTAGCTTTGAATAAATATGGAGATTGGTGTCACTTCTCAACAACAAATTGAAAACACTTACATTTTGTCTTCTCCAAACAGAATCAGCAGCAGTGATAATTACAAAGAACTACGATGAGAACAAGCTTCCAGGTCCACCATCTAAACCCCAGGTCACCGACGTTACCAAGAACAGCGTGTCCTTGTCTTGGCAGCCTGGGATGACTGGAGCATCTCCCGTCTCCTCCTTTGTCATTGAAGCGTTCAGGTTTGTTTACTATCATAAAGAAATGCATCACTCTGATGGATTGCCACATAGAGACAAATAATGTATCCGCTCAGAAAAGTTAGAGCATAAAGATGAATCTGCACAAACCTGGTGGAGCCTTAATAGACATTGTAATACCTATGCCCTGTCACCGAGTGGCGTGGTAACACTGCCTCAGAGGTCAAGAAGGAAGAAGAAGAAGAAGGAGGAAGATTTTTACATATGTAATAACTTTTAATTTTCCTCCCTCAGTAGCGTCCACATTGAAGAATGTTGCTGTTGGTGTGGTAGATATTAGCTGAGTTCAATTCAAAGATCTGATTTTTTTCATTTCTGCCAGACTGATCAGCAGTCAGGGAAAGTGAAGCTGGAAATCGTTTGATTCACGTTCCTACAATGTTACTTAATCCTGACAATGGCATGTATAGATCCAGAGTGTCATGGGAAAACTGCACTGACAAACCACGTGAACACATTTTTTTTTTCTGTTACAGTCAATCTGTGAGCAACAGTTGGCAAACAGTGGCGGACCACGTCAAGACCACCCAGTTTACCATCAAGGGTCTTCGTCCCAACACCATCTACCTGTTCATGGTCCGAGCAGTCAACAGCCAAGGCTTGAGTGATCCAAGCCCGATGTCTGATCCTGTTAGAACACAAGGTATTTCCCCACAAGCATGATAAGAACTGTCCTTGTGCATCTCAATAATCCAGGTAGAAAAAAAAATGAGTAGATCCTCTGGACGGCTTCTTCTTTGTTGAAACGTCTCGTCTCTTATCCAAGGGACTTCTTCAGTCTGTGGAGTTTCAGGTAAACTCAGCTGGAGTGATCTGTTATTGTTTTTTTCGTTTGTATGATCAGTTATACATCAGGGTAACAAAGCAGCCACCAGACAAAAAGGATGGCTAAGCACAGAAGAGCAACATCATCAGTCTCTGCAATTTCCACTAATCTGCAGGCCAATGGTTACTCTTTCAGCAATGAAGATGTTCTCATCCTGAATAGGGAGGAACCTTGGTTTGAGCAAGGAGTAATGGAAGCCCTTTTTCTGAAGAGAATCTGCCCGTTGTTAAACAGGGGTGGTGGCCTCCGGGTCCAATCGTGCCCCTCTTATAATGCATGACCCTTGGGGAACTATAAGTACTCTTTGACATCAGAGTATTAAAGATTGGCTGTTAGACAGATGGTCCTCTTTTGCATGTGGGCCACAGTTTTGATTGTACTGCTTAAAAGGCTGAGTTTACCTGAAAGTTCCCAGACTGAAGAAGTCTCGTGTGGAGAAGAGACAAAACATTTCAACATAGAAGAACCCTTCCAGAGGACCTACTCAGTTTTTTTCTTGAGAAAGAACCGTGTTTGTTGATTATACCCTGAAGCAGTAATAGTCCCTTTTAATAAGTATGTTTCTCTATTTTCCGGTGTATAATTTATTTTTCTATCACAATGTACTGGTTAAATTTTCCTTTCTAAAGTGCGATCCTCATCCTCCTCTCTCAGCAATTTGTGGCAGATAGCAGTGCCGAACTACTGCAGAATGTTCCAGAGGTCAAATTCTTCAGCCACGCTCGGCTCATTAAGGCTACACTTAAACAATTATGTAAAATAAGCATGTCTGCTTTTGTAAGGCTTAACAGCATTAGCTCCTTGCATGGTTTGATAATCTTTATAGCAGCGGAAAATGACCATCTCTAAAGCCAGAGAGGATTTGATTACATCCTGAGCAGACCACAATTTTCAGTGGGCAGAGATAGAAAAAGTTTCCATGAAAAGAATGACAAAACAAACAAAAAAGTAAACAAAAAAATATCATTACAAAGTCTTTAGCCACACTCTGTCAACCAAAAAGCCAACAATATAGAAAATATGTAAAACCTTTTTAAAGTGATATGTGGGTTGACAACAACTTGTTGATTATTGCATTTTTTTTCCTGTTTTTTATCTCTTCATATTGGTGTGGCATGTGATTTAGAGCTGCATCACACTGTCTGAAGGATTTTATTTCAAAATACAATTTCCTCCTTTCAGTTTTTTTTTTCCTTCGTACAACAGTAAATAACTCAAACTGTGGGTCATTTTTACCACTCTCATGATCTCATATAGTAAAGTTTTTATTTCCTTTAACTTAAAACACGTGGGGAGGAAATGGGCTGGAAAACCGTGTCATAGTGTCCATTAATCTTCCATCTAATATGTCTGAGGGCCACATATTCTGGGTTCATTTGTTGCTGTGGTTGTTCAGTCAGACCAGAGGAGGTGATGAAAAGTAACAGATAAACATTTTTGAACCCTTCTCTCGTGATAAAAAAAAGCTTAATTTATCTCCCTTCTCTTTTCTCTTTTTTCATATTTTTTTTTACACTTTTATAGATATGAGCCCTCCAGCACAGGGAGTGGACCACAGGCATGTGCAGAAGGAGCTTGGAGAGGTCATAGTTCGGTTGCATAACCCTGTTGTCCTGAGTCCAACCACCATTCAAGTTACATGGACAGTAAGTGATTGATGATTAAAACTCTTTGATGGCTGTTACACTTTTGCAACCTACAACATGTTCATTTGTTCAAGGACTGTTTAAAACTTTTAAAATCTATAGACGATGTATGAAAAATAGCGTACAGTGTGGACACATATAAAGGCTCTAGATGAACCCATATGTTTTTCGATGTAGCAATTATCTAACATTGAAACATTTTAAAACTTAAAACTTTCTTTTGAGTAAATTTATCGGTGGAAAAAAACATGTTAAAAATAACAGTTTTTGATGGAATCACAAGTAGGACAATTATTTATGCAAGCCTCCTTTGATAATAATGCAGGTTCTGTTTTTTTCCCATAACATTTCACAAGGTTGCTGAGCACATATGATAATGGTTGAATTTCTGTCATAATTTTTATTCCATTACAGTCAGTTTAAAATAGTCTTCAGTTTATTTTTTTCTGTTCGCTTTTACTTAAGTGGATTTTAAATTGTGTCTGTTTCCAGCCATCTGTGGGAAAAGAATGGGCAAATTCCTTATTCAGACAAATAGTTTAAGGTTTTTAACTATTCATGCTGTGAGGCACAAATAATAATAAAATAATAATAAAAAAACACAACTCCATGGATCCGTATTAGATTCAGACAAGGCGCTGATCCAGCTGCTGTGTGTGTGTGTGCTTTAGGTTCTTCTGGGACATGTCTCTAAAGGTTTATTTATTGGATATTTGTGAATACTTTAAATATCCTCTGACTTCTTTTGACTCACGCAGAGCAAATGCTGTGGAAGGATTGCCAGTTTATTGCTAGAATACAGTTTTCTTCTGTCACTCCTTTCCCCTGTTTTCGCCACAAATGCAGAAGTACATAAAGGTCTGTGTTGTTTAAAGTATTATTAAAGTTGCAATGAGGTTTTTAGTGAATCTATACGTTATAAAGTGAAGCTGCTGAGAGGATCATCAAGTGTAGATTTAGTTAACATAACAGAGGCTTTGGAGTGAGTGATGTAGGCATCTCTCCCACCTAGCATCTGACTGAGGAGACATGACAGCAGTGGGAGGAGTTACTGCTTAGACTCTGCTGATGTAAGCGGAAACACAGAGAAACAGCCAGAGCCAGGGGAAAAAAAACGTTCTGCTCCTGGGAGATAACAGGTTCCCAGGCTCTTTGGAAAAGAAAGAAGCCCACATCATCACAGATCTTCTACTGTATTTAACAGTGGGTGTGAAGCGCTTTTCCAAATGCTTCTAGTTTCAAGCCGAGGCAACATGGAATGTCTCTTACCAACCTGGGCGGTTCTAGACACGGACCGACAGGGGCCAGTCCCCCCCCATAGAACAGGTCCTGGCCACTGTTATAGCCCCTGTACAGAAGACATAATACTAAATCAATTCCTTATCATGACATGCACTGGAACGGAGACCGCAACAGATTGGTCCCTTGGACCAGTTTAATTTTTTTGTAGTTTTATATTAACAGTGATTTAAAAGTGAAGGTGTTACACTTTTAGCTTCAGCCGTATTGAGATAGGATCACTGTTCAGGTATGTGCAACCTGCAGTCCCAAAGCCACAGGTATCTCTTTGGCTCTTAATATATTAAATGATGAAATGTTGCCCCGTTTTTTGTTTTATTCTTTTCTTCTTTGACCCCATGAAAAACACTATTCAGCCTAGTTATAAATCATGATTAAACCTCATGAAAACAAACTTCAAGCCAACTAAAATATAGACTTAAAGAAATGCCTCATTTACATTTATTTTATCCATTTGACATGTTCTCTTGTCTTTCCTAGTTTGATATGGGACTAAGAGAATCGTGCCTCTGTGTGACATCATATTTATATCCAAGGAAAACCGGAAGTTCTGGAATTTCAATTAAACGTTTGGTCAACTCAAAAGCATACATTTTAGAAAACATTGCAGTATTTTTTTATAAAGGGATTGTATTGTGTAACAAACATTTTCCCACAAGTGGCTTTGTTTTTTTGTTTTTTTTTTTCAAAATCCACAATGTCTTCCCCTTTTTAATGCATGTACTCAGATTAAAGTTTGGCTTTCTTTCTTATTTCTTTCTGGTTAAGATTGTGCTTCTGCAGTAAAAGACAAATTTATTCTGAAGCTTTTCAAACAACTTTAAAAGAGGTGCCAACGACTTCCTTATCTCTTTATTGCTTCTCCGTCTTTGGTTCTGCATACGGCAGTCATAAAGTGAAGATAGTTGACATTAAAGATCCATCTTTGAAGCTTCTCCTGGAGGCGACCATTTGTTTTATGTCAGGGGAATTTTTTTTTTGTCAGCCTATTCCCTCCAACTAAAGCTTTTGAAATATTGTAATTGGTGACTTTAAAGTAACCAAACATCAAATGGCTGTAAAAATAGTTTCTTCAACCACAGTGTGCATCAAAGGAAATGTCAGACACCTGGATGTTCATCATTGTACCATCTTCCCTTCAACCGATTCTTTCCTAAAACAAAGACTGCACAGATAGAGCTACATTAAACTATTGCTAATGGATGTGAAATCCAGTTTCCCTTTTCTCTAGAAGTAATGCATTTATGCAAGCATTTGGCAGGTTTGAGGGAATAAAAATGGGAGATCCATCCTGGATCCAAACGTTTAATATTTTAATTGCGTAGTAATGAGGACAAAAATGCTGCTCAGATTCTTTAGGGCTGAGGTATTTATTCATTGCGTGTGCTAGTTTGTTTTGAGTACGCCGCCATAAATCGTCGGTTGCAGGTATTTACCTCACATCACTTAGCAGATGGGATGGCAGTTTGCATTTTTAAACGAACAACATTAGCAGTCACTGACATGTTTATTGACCCCTGCAGTAAGTCCCCCCCCCCATCCCAGACCTGGCCCTTAATTTAATGCTAAACCCTTTGCTTTATGAATGTAATGTCAAGTCCACGTAACACTGCAGCAGCCTAAATCAATTAGGAGTCTTTTCCGTAAACAGAGGAGCAACTTTTGTATTTCCAAATCATCCCATTAATAAAAGTCCAAGACCAACAAGGGGGGAATTCTTTCTGCTGATTTACTCAGTCTGTGCTGGTGAAAAACAGCTGCTTAATTTCCCACTTGAAAGCAGCGCTCACTTCCTCTACTGTTAACAAGCCATTACAGTGAGTTATGCGCCTGTTCCTCCTCTGCATAAATTCTGCTTTTTTCTCCTCAACTAAGCGGCCCGAGTTTAAAGGGAGGTCCTCTTTTGGGCTTTTTTCATCACAAACACCCTTTTAGTGTTTTTCAGGGGGAAATGTCTGCTGATAACACCTCTGCTGTGCATTCCCATGGGTATATGTATCTGTGGTTGCATGGCGTTCTTATAGCAGCAGCCCATCTTCGATGTAGAGAGACGTGCTTTAAGGTGTCACTATGTGGTATTTATTGCACATATGGGACATGCATTTGTCCTTTAAGGTGGAGCTGTTAGCATGAGGTAATGGCCGGGTGTTATAATTGAGCAGAGTGTGGCATGGCTGGTGATAAAAGCCCCATTAAACAAGTAACAGCCTCTAAAATGTCATGCATGCAATCTTGTAACGCACACTAGAGGAAGAAAAAAAACAATGTGTGTTATCCACTTAGGCACTTCCAAATGCTTTCTTTTCAACAAAAAAACAGCCTTTTTTTGCTTCCCCAGGTGGACCGTCAGTCCCAGTTCATCCAGGGTTACAGAGTTCTGTACAGGCAGACATCAGGGCTTCCTTCACCGGGACCATGGCAGACCCAAGATGTGAAGGTGCCCTCTGAGCGCAGCGTCGTTCTGTCGTCGCTCAAGAAGGGTATTGTTTACGAGATCAAGGTTCGGCCTTATTTTAACGAGTTCCAAGGCATGGACAGCGAATCCAAGACGGCGCGGACGACTGAGGAGGGTAAGAAATTAAAGCATGAGCTCCATTTATGGAGATTAGCCTAATTAGTCTTTAGGCTACTTTTGTGTATCTATCTGTTGTTTGATCGCTATTCCAATGCAAGTGTCCGAAGGTTTTCATGAAAATCCACAGTGTCTTGCAAATGTATCCAGAACCTTTGAACTTTTTTTTTTTTTTTAGTTCTTGTCACGTTCTAATCACAAACATCATAGTATATTGAGCTTTTAAGTCATAGACAAAAACAAAGTAGTGTAGAATTATATAGTGGAAGAAAGGTGATACATAGTGGCCGGGATGAAGATCAGTGCCTCCAAATCCGAGACCATGGTCTTGAGCTGGAAAAGGGTAGACTGCCTTCTCCGGGTTGGGGAGGATGTGCTACTCCTAGTGGAGGAGTTCAAGTATCTTGGGGTCTTGTTCACGAATGAGGGGAAGATGGAGCGGGAGATCGACAGGCGGATTGGTGCGGCGTCTGCTGTGAAGCGGGTGCTGTACCGATCCGTTGTGGTGAAGAGAGAGCTGAGCCAAAAGGCGAAGCTCTCGATTTACCAGTCGATCTACGTTCCTACCCTCATCTATGGTCATGAGCTTTGGGTCATGACCGAAAGAACGAGATCCCGGATACAAGCGGCCGAAATGAGTTTTCTCCCTAGTGTGTCTAGGCTCTCCCTTAGAGATATGGTGAGGAGCTCAGTCATCCGGGGAGGACTCAGAGTAGAGCCGCTGCTCCTCCACGTCGAGAGTAGCCAGTTGAGGTGGCTCGGGTATCTGGTTAGGATGCCTCCTGGACGCCTCCCTGGTGAGGTGTTCCGGTTACGTCCCACCGGGAGGAGACCCAGAGGGAGACCCAGGACACGCTGGAGGGACTATGTTTCTCGGCTGGCCTGGGAACGCCGTGTGATTCCCCCGGAGGAGCTGGCCCAAGTGGCTGGGGAGAGGGACGTCTGGGCCCCCCTACTGAAGCTGCTACCCCCGTGACCCGACCCCGGATAAGTGGAAGAGGATGGATGGATGGATGGCATCTGAACAGACGGGCCTAGCAAAGAATTATGAATCTGATGCAAGATCTGTTTATAGATACCCTACCTCCTATCTGAATGAGCTGGAACAACCACTTAATGACAAAAATAACCAAAATCACAGTTTTGGATGTGCGAAGCTGGTAGAGACATTACCCAAAGGTCTTGACTAAGGTGTGTGGGATACAAGTGCACTCCACTATAAAATACATTGACAATTGTATATGTAACACAACAAGATTTGACAAAAAAATAGAGGTGTTTTGTACTTTTACACGGAACGTGTCTGGACATCTTTTTGGGCTTTCTGTTTTTTTTCTTTCTTTCTTTTATATTGTTGGCTTACTATTGGGCTTAATGTTACCAACCTTCTTCTAATCCATCACTCAGCATACACAGATGATTGGAAACTTCACACACCTCTTTCCACAGATGTTCTGTCACCCAACGCCTGATTTATAGAGACTCTGACAAGGACACAGTGCAGCATGGTACAAAATCGTTGGCAGGGAGGGTTTTTGTTTGGATGAATTTACTATTTTGACCTTTGCTGGGGGAAAAAAAAAACTGTATACATCAGTAGCACACCAGCCTTTGGGTTTAATGACTTGAGTCAGCTTGTATGGTGTAGGCTTATAATGTGTCCCCTCAACAGCACAAAAAGACAAATACAAACGCTTCAGTCTGGAGGTGAAGCCTATCTTGCCCCAACATATTCAGGCCTGCGTGTATTGGAGACAGTTCACATCCTGTTGTGTTGACAGGCTCATTTATTTCCCTTTTCTCAAGGGGACCATATCTCCTGTGGCCAGCATGTATATGCACTGCTCACACTGTCTGGCCACAGGAGTGGAACTGCCACCACATCACAGCTGTCCCTATAGTACACACAAACTTGACGCAAACACACACATGCCAGCATACCTATCTCATAGACCTCAGAAGCCACATGTCCCAGCTATTACCTGTGCTGATAGGAACCCTCTATCCATACTCTATCCCCAGAATTCCAGCCAATTTCTATTTCTGTCATAACTCTGCTGCTATGCACGTTCATAAGTAATACACCATCAAAAAAGTTTGCTTGGGGCGATTCAAGCTGCCTTAGATGAGTAATAGGGCTGGCTATATGAGGGGGAAAAACTAGTTTAAAAGGTGATTAAAACTTAGGTCTTAGCTAACACAATTAGAGCACCCCAGAGAAGGTTAGGGCAACTGCAAGTATATATCCCTTCATCACTTTACTTCATTCTCCATGTAGAAATGTACAATGTCTTGGAAAATTGTTGATAGCCTTTGAACTTTTGAACTTTTGAAGTTTTAACACTTCAACCACAAACTTTAATGCTTTATTGCAATTTTATATGATGGACCAACAAAAGGTATCACATAATTGTAAAGTGGAAGGAAAGTGGTACATGGTTTAATTTCTTTACTAAAAAACAAACACTGATTTTGACTTAGTTGTGTGTTTTTTTGTTCCCTGTTACTCTGATACCCCTGATTAAAATCCACTGCCAATGGGTACTTTCAGACGTCACCTAATAAATTGTATATCTGTTTGGATATACAAATTACAGCTATTCTGTGAAGGTTGTAGTGATCATATGGAGAGTTTAGTTAACAAGAAGAACACGTCAGACAGGTGTTTAAGGCAGGCTTTGGTTATAAAACAGTATCCCAACAGCTCAATGAGCATTATTTAATTTAGTGTATGAAAATGGAGAAAATATGGCACATCTGTAAACCTACCAAGACACGGCCATCCACCTAAACTGACAGGCAAGGCAAGGGGAGCGTTCCCCAGAGAAGCATCCTAAGCCGCATGGTCTGCATGCACTGCAGAGATCCTCAGTTTATGTGAGATAATCTTTTACAGGACAACTTTCGGTCAAAAAATCCACACATCAGGCCTTTATGAAAGAGGGCAAGAAGGCCATTGGAGGGGCAAAGCAAACTAGGAAAAAGACACTTTGATAACATAAGACCAAAATGTTTGTGAGAAAACTGACACTGCAAACACTATACCATTGCAAAACATGGTGGTGGCAGCATCTTGCTGTGGGGATGCATTCCTGCAGTTAGAGAAGATGGATTGAGCTGAGTACTGGCCAATCTTGATAGAGGCTTCAGAAATCCAAGACAGGTGGTCACCTTGTTTAACACTATTAAAGACACATCGGGTTGTGTGTAGGACCAGGGACACATCTAAAGGTTCCAGGACACCGGAACTTGTGGACTGGAGTGGAGGACCCCTGGTCTAGACCAAAGCAAAGTTGCATGTTTGATTGGCCCAGTAAAGGTTTAGATCTGAATCTAATTTAGCATGGCTTTAAAATTGTTGTTAACCGTCACACTAATGCCAATCTGACTGAGCTAAAGAAATAATGCAGAGAAGAAACGGTAGTAAATTCTGTCTCGATTTATGTGAAAGTGGTAGAGATATCCCTCAAAGACTTAAATTAAAATGCAGCTTAAGAGTTATTACAAAGAAGTATGAGCTACTAATTTGGGGGATGATTTTTTGAAAACAACTGATCACTATATAAAAATCTGAAAACCATTAGCCTGTCACTTTACAAATATGCACCCTTTTGCATTGGTTAATAAAAAAAAATTGTTGGTTAAAATGTGACAAAACTGTCAAATGACCAGGGATGCTTTTGAAAGGGTCTGCATACGGTAACTTGGCTGATGAATTAACTCTGGCTGCTATCCCATTCCATCTATAAAACTACCTGAGACATAACTGAGGAGGAGCATATTTTAGGCAAAATAATGCTTATTCAGGGAGAAAATATAATCACTTCTCTTTGTGTAAATGCTCATTTGTAGGCTAATTTTCTACGTTGCTCTCTAGGGAGATCCCACACCACCCACGTTATGTCATTAACTATTGGCTACTTTTTAGTAATGATATGATCTGTTTGTATTCCCCCCATCATTCAGCACAGCATGGCGTGCACATGCGAGACAGGGGGTCACATTCCTGCCTGCCATACATCACTCTGCTAATGGCCCTATTAGCACAGCCTCCAAGGCCTCTAATGAAAAATGTGTATTGTTTAGCACAAATATGCATGATAATCAGCGGTTAAATCATTCATAACATTAACTTTGAACGACATTGTCTCTGATGGCTTCCACGGGCAAGCCGGGCACTTCATCACCTGAACGTAACGCAGCACCGCAGAGCGCTAAGCGCGATGCTTGATCAGATGCTCGCTTGGTAGATTGTTTCTAATCTGGCCAAGGTGTTGAGTTCATCATTGGAACCATTCATCTTCCACCATGCCAGGGCCTCCTGGCTCTCTAGGGGCCTGTGTGGCCAATTGCACTGAGGGATGAGCACAGATTTACGGGGTGACACGTGCCATTTTGGATGGAGGTGAGGTGAGGGAGAGGCAGCCCAGGAGTAATTGACCTGTCAGTATTCTGCTGCGGTGCCGCTCCCCTTCCAGCCACTGCGGAAATGAGAAAACATTATTTTTAAAGCGTTATTTCCAGTTGGGCCAACTGTTATTTATTTTTCCTCTTACGCCTTGTGGGGTCAGACGGCTGTAGCCATCAGAATAACAATAGCGGTTTATGAAAGCGCGGACTGCTCTTGTTTCTGTCCTCTCTGCCCGTCTGCCTGTGGATGGAGCCGATGCCTTCCCAGGTATCTCTCTCTCTAAAGCGCTCCTCCATCCTTACCTACTGGCTTTAGTTTCATCTGGCTGATCGATAAGAGTATGTCGATATGTTTACTGAAACATTGTTTCCTCCTCCTAAACGCTCTTTGCTTTTTCATATTTCTTTTGCGTCTGCGCTTCATTCCAATAAGCCTGTTGACCCTCCTGCCAAACTGGTCAACGATAGAGTCTTAGCGTGACTGAGAAGCCTGGCCTGACTTTGCCAGGCCATCATCGCACGAATCAATACCAGCATCCTCTGTGCAAATCCACCAGACCAGAGCAGAGGCTGATATATTAAATCACAGTGAAATGTTAAAGACAGCCGATAGCCATGTCAGATCAGACCTGATCTTATCGTGACAAACCGCAGTCAGCTGTGCCTTCCCTACAGAGCCTTTTTTTTTTTTTTATAAAAAAAAGGCATGTATATCAGTGTCAATGTTGCTTTTCTTCTCGTTTCCTTTTGCTATTGTTATGGGTTCAGTTTCAGAGACTCTTGTGAAATAGTGGAATAACCTATAGTGGTATCTCAAGCAGAACATTTAATGTATTTTAGCAGGATCTTATATCATTGATTAACACAAAACAGCGGATAATGGTGAAGTGAATCAAAAATGATGCATAACTTACCCCCACACCAAAAATAATTAGCATACAATTGACTTGTGTCATGGAGACCAAAAAACACACCAGATATGTCAAGGACTGTCAATAAACTAGCAACATTATAACCTTTAAACATCTCATGGAGTACTGTCCATCTGTACATGTATGCACCACCTTGTGCCGACCTGTGACATAAAACTCCGTTAGGCCGATTAAAGTGGCTGTAATGTGAGAACCTGCGGACAAGTTTGTGGGTTTGAAAACATTAGCAAGGCGCTGTATGACTACCACTTTGCTACTGACAATTCCTAAATAGCTTCAGAGCTGCAGAAATGCGTGTTTGACTGTTAAACCGTCTTCTCTTTCAGCTCCCAGCGCTCCTCCTCAGCAGGTAACAGTCCTGACGGTGGGAAACCAGAACAGCACTTCCATCAGCATCTCCTGGGACCCCCCTCCGCCAGACCACCAGAATGGCATCATCCAGGAGTACAAGGTTTGCTTCAGGAAGCGATGACCGATTCCCGCCTGGCTCTTACCCAACAAAATGAAATCAACTATTACTATTTTTTTTCTTCTTCAGATATGGTGTCTGGGGAACGAGACCCGTTTCCATGTAAATAAGACGGTGGACGCAGCCATACGCTCCGTGGTGGTGGGCGGGCTGCAGGTGGGAGTGGTGTATCATGTGGAAGTCGCTGCCGGTACAAGCGCAGGAGTGGGAGTCAAGAGTGAACCTCAGCCTATAATCATCGGTAAGATAAATTGGTAGAGAGCCATCGCAGCCTTTCAGCATCTAGCTTTGAGAGACTGATCTTAGGGAGGGCATAAGGAGGGGTGAAAAAAAGAAACCCAATGGATGATATTGTTGAAACCATGTTGTTTTGAAATGTGGTCTGACTGTATGTGATTTATGTGGAGCTCTGGCAGATTTTCTCTGATTTGACCCATAACTGATGACTTGGCCTGCGGCGTGTTCTTATTTCCCCAGTGTCACTCACATAATCCATCTCTGAGAGCAAAACACTGAGCTTGCACTTATAATATGTTTTTGTTTGTCTTTAGATGTGCTTGTGCTCAAATGTTTTTTTACAGAACAATGTGGATCAGCAGCTTTGCCGCACAAGCATTTGTGAATAATCCACATATTTGTTACAATAAGTATTTACACTAAGCATTGATCATTGTTACTGTGGTGTGCTCGGTGGTTCAAGTCCTGCCTTGCTGTGAGAAATATTGCCAAGCACGCTACCAGGGGTGATGTGGGATCGGGGATCAATAGAGACCATGGCTCTCTGCTCTAGTTTCATGTTGTGTGTTGCACTGGCAGTGAAGTGAATTAGAGGCTGAACAAAGCAAACAGCCTGATCACCTGGGGCTTTGCTTTGAGCTGCTGGACTTTGTCTTTTCCAGTCTGAACGTTGCGTTTCACCTCCCATCTTTCAGATCTGTGTCCAGCTTTAATGGCCAATATCCCCTCTAAAACTGAACAAAACCTCAGATGAAGGGAAGAGTCTGGAAGTGAAATCTGGAATATAATGACGCGAAAACAAATGCCGAGGGTGTTATAAACTTAGACTGCCTTGCAAATGTATCAGTGCCTGTTGAACGAACTTTGGACTTCTATAAGTGCTGAAGCATCCGCACAGCATGATGCCGTCACCACTACCATGTTTCAAACTGAAGAGGGTGTGTTCAGAGTGACGTACAGCTTCCTGTCTGCACATTGTGTTTAACCTCCCACCCGTCCTGCTCTGGTGGCTTGTATGCACGCTAACAAGATAAAAAACAAACAAAAAAAGCCTAGCTTAGCTAACTGTACAAATAATGAAAAAAGGAATGTACTACAAACTTATAACGCCTTGCAAAGAAAAACAAAAAACAAAAGCATCCTCCGTACTGTGACACTTTACCATATTTGTTTCTCTTCAAAGATGGTGTCCGCATCTCCGCATCTTTGTCATTTTCAATCTGCAGATTATATTTCACGGCAACTTCTGTGATCCGTGTCCTCCATCCCGACTATTTATTAACAAGACTTTTATATTTGGTGAAAAATAGTCTGAAGTGAAAGAAATAGCAAATACTAGGAAATGTCACAAAGCAGGAGGCTAATACAAACTTAACTTACAGTACAGTGCTTTTTAAATGTATTCTCATCTGTTAAACATCTAGATGCGACCACCAAAATGTTGTTGTTTTTTTCCCTGTGGAGATGGCGTGTTGAAATAGTGTCGTATCAGTTTTCTAATACACATATTTTTTCCCACCTAAGCTGTGTTTTTCTGCCGCTTCGGCTTATTCAGTCCACATATTGTGTTTCACTGCACATCACTGTAGATGTGTGCCCTGCATTGATGGCCTGCATCCCATCTTAAAAGGAATAAAACGTTGACTTTTGCGACCAGTTTCCTCAAGAAAATTATACAAAATATCAGATAATACCAAACACAACAGAATAGCGTGTTGCAAAAGTAGTCAAAGCACTGGAACTTTGAGATGTGCTGAAGCATTGCCACAGTGAAGGTGCTTCAGACTGAGGGGCAATGTTAGTTCTCTGTCAAACATTTTCAGTTTTTTGTTGTTTTTTTCAGTCTGCACATTTAACAGCTATTCATTTCTGCAAAGAATTAACAAGACCTAGCTTGCTTGAGCTCAGCTTCCAGTCATGCCTTTGTGTATTTATAGGTGTGAATAAATTTAATATTTCAAAGCACACTGGGTGCTTCATAGACGACTGAAGCTTCCTGTTGAAGATTAAAAGGACATATAATACCACTGATGTTTTCTGTTTCCCTTCACCTCTCCGCCCAGCTCCATATTAATCTTGTCTGCTTGTTTTTGTGCCCTCAGGAAAAGAGTTTCGGGACGTGATCATACACGGAAACCGGAACAACAGCATCACAGAACAGATAACGGATGTAGTGAAGCAGCCTGCTTTCATTGCTGGTATCGGAGGTGCTTGCTGGGTCATCCTAATGGGCTTTAGCATCTGGCTCTACTGGAGGAGAAAGAAGAGAAAGGGTCTCAGCAACTATGCAGGTTAGCAGCGCATGAATGCTCAGGTGCCTTAGCAAAAACAATAAAAAAAATTCTTCCACCTCTCTCAATTCATTTTTTTCTCCCTTCAAAGCCTAGAATGTTTTGTCATTAGATCATTATCCTTCAATATCATAGACGCTGCTAGCGATATTATCAAGATGGATGCTTTGTTACAGCTCCACGGGGAGACAGATGTTAGCTAAGATCATTTCCGGGAGCTGCTGTCTTTGACAAATCCACCCACAGAGTTATTAGCCCAGGGTGATGGAGCCGAGTTGCCAGAATGGACTCGTTGCAGGTCTATGGAGCCGCCGTTAGTCCAGCTCAACACCCACACACTGACCCTCACATATTTCTGAGCGACCCCTGGTCAATATTGCCAAGCAAGTCCGCTTGCACTGCCAAGCGCAGCCGGTTTCTTTAGAGAGGTGTACATAGAAATGAACTGACTTTTTCTCCCCTCTCTTTCCTTCCCCTTTACTAAGCAGATATTCATGAAAGGCGCATTTATGTGAAAACTGTATATTTGCGCACTTTTCGAGAAAAGCACAAACAGTGGCAGCGACAAAGTCGTTTGGTCTGTTTACTTATCATCTTCATGTGCTGCATTTGTATGTTTGTGTTTTATTTTATTTATGGCTCTGTCCCTTCATAGCCTCTGAGCCGGCTGCTTTTCTGGCTGTAGCTCTGCACGCTGGGCCAAAGTCTAGCCTTACACTGGGTGTCTCTCTCTGAACCTCCTTCCTTCTCTTTCCCCGAGTGTACAGCCACCGCCACCCACACACACACCCTCTCTCAAAGCTCTGCTTTGCTCTGCAGGCTTTTTAACACACAACTTTTTTTTTCTGTCTTCTTGTTTTGCAGTTCAATCCTTCACCTTCACCCCTGCAGGTACTGTTCATTTGTCCCCCCCCCCCCACCCACCCATCTGAGCACAGATCCATCCTCCTGCCCACTTTCAGTTCCCATGTTCACACCGCCAGATGTTTGATCATGGCTAATAAAAAATTGAAACCTCATGAGGGTGAAAACAGTTTGACCTACCGGACAAAAACACTTACGAGTCAATTTTGCTATTAGCCATGACTTTTAACCCTGTCTACTGAAACTCTTTCCCCTGCCAAGCCTACAGCTCTTTTTGCATCCTGTATATATATATTTGTTTCTAATATTTGTTGTAGTGATCTGTTTCTGAGCCAGGTCTCCTTCTTTCCATCTTGCTCCCCCGACTGAAATTATCCTTCTCATTTAAGATTATTTTCAATATGCTGTGTTTTACCTTTCTATATTCCCTTAGTGTCATTTAGACAGCTAGGTGCTGCATTGCTTTTTTAAATGACTTTTCTGTTCTTTGTTTAATAACAACTTCCCACATACTAACTTTGGCTAAACTTTTCAAAGTCTGTGACATACTTCTGATCTTAAACAAGATATCTTGAAATTTTCGCTAGTTTATTGTCTGCAGTTTACTGATCTTAATGCATACGTTATTACCATGCTCAGATAAGTGTCCTTAAGAGTATATTCAGCGAACAGTAGTGTAAAGACAAAGTTATAAGCTACATATGATAATAGGAACAACAATATAAAGTATCTCATATACATTGGTTTGGGGGGGGGGAAAATGAACACTGTTTAAAGTTGTCCAAGTTCAGTCACATTACAACCTTCTAAACAGTGCAGGATTTGAAGAAAATACACATAGTGTGATAAATGTGGTGTTCATTTGTATTCAGCCACGCTGTGTTAATACTTTGTAGAAGCGCAATTCGCACCAGTTTTACTTAAGTCTTTTGGGGGATGTCTCTACCAGCTTTGCACATTTAGAGACTGAATATCCTTTCATTATTTTTTGGAAAATAGCTAAAATTCAGGCAGACTGAATAGAGAGCATGCGTAAAGAACAATGTAAAGTCTTTCTAGATAACCCCGATAGGGAGTTAGGTCTGGGCTTTGACTGGGCCATGCTAACACATGAATTTGTTTTGATCTGAGTGTGGGACTGTATGTTAGGTTCTGTTGTCCTACTGTAAGAACCTCTGTTCTACTCTCAGGTGGTTTGCTATCAGATCTTCTTCTAGGATGTTCAAAACTCTTGATATGGTTTTAAAACCTAATCCGACTTTAAACTCTTGAAATAACTTTATCCCTGACACAACTGTTGTGTTCCTTGTTTTCATGCTGCTGTTTGTTCATTAATGTTCTCTAAGAATCCTCCGATGCCTTCAGCTGTATTTATACTTAGATTTACTTAAACACAGGTAGACTTTATTTCCTAACCAAAGTGATTTCTGAACTGATTGCACTGATTTTCTATTTTTTTTAGAGGCATCAAAGTAAAGGAGGCTGAATACAAATGACGGTCACACATTAGGCTTGTTTTCTGTAAAATCCAGTTACTTCCGCTTTGCAAGTATGCACTATTCTATGATGGTCAATCCCACAAAATCTAAAAAATAATAATACATTAACGTCTGTGGTTATATGTGACAAAATTAAAACGAACATATGATTACTTTGTAGCCCATATAACCCCAGCAGAGCTCAGCTCTTGGCACCTCTCTCTGTCCAACATTAACCTTAAATGCTGCCAATTTTGTCAAAATAAACATGAATCTGAATGTGACCCCTGCTTAGGCTAAAGTAGTGCATTAGTCTGGTCTTTACACAGCAGCTGGAACAATATCTTATGGAAGATGTGAATGATGTTAGCAAAACTCGTCAGGTTTGGAATCAGTCTTCTGAAACGCCGTAGAGGAAGGAGGTTATTTCACAAAATAGTTTTTACTGGCAAGCACAACTTAATGTTCAGTCCAGCATAGATTACATGGTGAGACTGGGGTAATACTTGGAACATGAATCAGAATGTGATTGAGGAGTTTTACAGCACGGCTTTCTTTGTATTGACAATTAGCTGATGTATTGAGTGTCCTGTCTCAGCATAGTAAAGCTGTCAGTGCGCGAGAAGTAAATCACAACATTGTCATGGCACACAGCCAGTAAGAATTCTATTTGATGGAAATTTTATATGCTGATTACACTTCAGCAGCCCCCTCCCCACCACTGATGCTTATTAAAGGGGATTAATCTGCATTCATATTGGATAAAGTGCTTATCTCAGAGACGGAGGCGAGAAGCCCGGCCCAGTCGTGTCACTCTGGCTAACATTAAAGTGTTCCGCAGCAGGCCGGAAATGTGCCTGAACTCAGATAGAGACTTCAGAGGCCTTCTCGCAGCACTGGCTTCCAAGCCCTCTCCTGTCAATCCCAACTCATGCAACAGTTTTCTCAAACACAAACTTTTGCCAGTGGAGGAAAAGGAGACTGGGGTTTTGGCTCTGGCAGAATAAACAAGGTTCTGTCTGTCTGCCTTTCTCAAAAGTTAATTTTTTAGCCACACAAAGGTGCTGGAAAAAAACACTTAAATGTTAAATATACTGCCTTGTAAAATGATTTAGACCTATTTCATTGTTTTCACATGTTGTCACATTCCAACCACAAACTTCAATGTATATTTTTTTAAATGGTACATCCATTAGGAGGATGAAGAAAAGCCTTTTACATCTTAACATCTGAAAACTGGTGTTCAATATTATTCAGTGATAACTATTTTATATATTGTTCTTACCAGCTATTCTTTACAGAATAGTTTACACTCAGACTGGATGAAGAACGTCTGAACAGAAATTCTCAAGTCATGCCTAAGATTTTGAATGGGACTCCATTGTCACTCTGTATGCTTAGTGTTATTTTCTTGCTGGAAGGTAATCCGCTGCCCCGATCTCAGCTCTTTTGCAGCTACTAACAAGTTTACTTCTGGAATTGCTCTGCATTTATCTCTACACATCTTCCCATGGACTCTGACCACCTTCTCTGTCCCTGCTCAACAAAATAAATACCTCAGCATACTTTTTTATTGAGATGATGATGTGGTCAGAGCAATATGAAGTGTTAGTTGAGGTTTATGTTCTGCAGGCACGCCAAAAAGTTCAGTGTTGCTCTCATGTGATCCAAGCATTTTCTTCCACACATTTGCTATATCTCCCATATAACCTTTGGTAGACAGCAATTGGCTTTCTTATTGCCACTCTAAGGGACATATTCTCCCACCGGAGCAGTGGATCTCTTTCTCTAACAAACCTAAGGTCTTCACAGAACAGCATTGTTTTAGATTTAGATAAAGGTAATCTGTTAATTTTATTTAGGGATTTTAAGGTAAATGGGGTGATGAATAGAAATGCACACCACGCTTTTCAGATTTTAGTTATAAGACATCTTTGAAAACAGATACAGATTTACGGAATTATGTGTTAATTTGAGTCGGCCTTTTGCATGAAATCTCCAAAAAAATTGAATTTTTTAAAGGAAATTTAACACTTTACACAAAAAACTGTAAATTTGTATTTATATCATTGCCAGAGATGATTAATGAAGTTCATCTTAAGTTGGGATAGAGATTTATCATCACAGCAAGTCCTGTCAGCAGAGTTATCATCTGTTTTGGGAGTTTCTTCTGGCTTTCGTCTGTTTCTGCGTCACTCTCAGAAAAGCCCCATCACTTGCCTGAGCTTGTTCTGGAATCAACTTGAATGAACCTGGGGGAAGAAGAAAAAAAAGAGGAAGCATGTTGAGTCTTCCTCTCTCTTTAATCTCCATCTGTGGAGCAAATGAGCCAAATTACTAACAGCTTTCCCCATCTCTCTCTAGTAAAGCAGTTCTCTTATTTTCCCCCTTTTTCTCTTTCTTCTCATTGGAATGGGGTGATTTCCAAATCCTAGTGGTTTGTGCTTCTTCCTCCCAATCCATTGAAGTTCCTACAAGCTTGGAACTTTCCCCACTGCTTTGTCATCACGACTGCAATGAAGATGCCTCAATTTCACAGTTTTACAAGCCAGAGAAAAAATTTGCCTCCCTTTATCTCCGCATCTTTTTCATGGATCAGACCATGGCTTCTGGGGATTCCTGCTAGCCACATGACCAGCATCTCAGATAGGAAACTCAAAGTGATTAATGAGTCCTCTGCCTTTTCTAATCATTTTTGTTGGAGTTTAATCACAAATCTGATAGTGACTCGGCAGCAAAATCAAAGAGAAGAAATTAGTTTTGCTTCTCATCTGGCACCTTGTCCTTGAAGTACACAAGACATTTTGATTTATGTAAATTGAAGCATGCAGGAGTGTACAAGCTTTAAAATGAGGAACCAAAGACATTGCCTGCAGAGGGCCAACTGAAGCCCATGGTGAGTCAATTAAATAGGGGTTAAATAAAATTAAAAAAAGATGTGCACTTTGCTGATGAAGTACAAGGGCAAACTGGACAATACTGAAGACACTGTCTATTACTAGTAGTATGCAGTGCTTTGCAAAGGTACAAAAAATCCTTGAAGTTTTTCCTCTTTCTCAAAGTTACAAATACACACTTGATCACCCTCTGGGTTCCTTGTGACTGGTCAACACAGCGTAGCATATAGTTATCAAAGTAGAAGGAAGTTATATATTTCCTTGAAGTCATACAGATCATTTGAACAGCGTGGAGTGCCTTTCACTTTGATACTCTTAAAAAAACAGTGCAACCAATTTAATTAAAAAGTAAGCTAATTTGTAGTAGATTCCAGCTTTGTTATTTATCCTCAACATAAATGCTGTCCATCTAATCTGACTGAGTTTAAACTAGTTTTCCAAAACAGTTGGGTTGGCATTTCAGTTTGCAGATGTGGGAAACAGGTTACAAGCATACCCTGAGAGGCTTGCAGATGTTCACCTTGCCTGCAAGATGAATTATCGCGGTATGTGTGCGTTCGCAAACACACGAGAATCCATCTTGTACCGCTCCGGCATCAACCGTTTGTGTCCGAACCAGAAATGGTTCGGGCCAATCACGTTGCAGTATTGAGGCTTAATGCGGGACATACTGGTGCAACGAAAGAAAGAGCGGCTGAGCGATCTGTTATGTAAGAATCCACAATTTCATCTTTGAAAGAACAGGAAGAAGTGCCTTGACTAGTTAACCTTCTTGTGGTTTCTCATGACGCTTGCTGCTTACGTTTTCATTTGATACCATGATTGGCTGACACCAACCTTTGGTAGGTGGGCACTAGGTGTTGCTTCGTCCAATCAGCTCAGAGAGTTCTGCTGAAATTCCCTCCTTTCCCCAAACGGATTCAAATAGAGCAGTCCCAGACTGTTAATGTTCACAACTAGAGTGCTACACATGATCAATCTGGCTGGCCAGATGTAGCTGTAGAGAAAGACGCTTCTGCAAAATATTGATTAAGAATAAATACAAATTACACATATAGTTTTTTGTAAAAAAAACAAAAACAAACAAATAACATAATGTTACTTCCACGTACAACTTTCATGCTATTTTGTGTTGATCTGTTATCTAAAATCCTCATAAAATAAATTACTCTTTTTTTTAGAATTTGAAATGTGAAAGTAGAAACCCATTTGTTATGCATTTAAAACCTGGTTGTATTTTACAATAAACATAACGTTTTTCTATTTATCTTCTTTCTTTCTTTTTCCCTGCCTTTAGTGACGTTCCAAAGAGTGGATGGCGGTCTAATGAGCAATGGAAGGTGAGTCCTGCCACCAAAATAAAAGTGTCCTAACCTTGTTTTTAAATTTGCTGCCCTCTGGTTTACACAATCTTTCCTCCAGAGTCATGCATGAAGTCCACCGCAACCGCTCCTGATTCTAACACTGATAAATGACTGATGGGTTTAAAAGATTCCCAATAACTGTTTTAAGGCCTGCCGCGCAGGCCTGCCACCCAAATATACATTTCTACCACATCTCCATTTATGCATCGATAGATATACTCATAAATCTCCTCAACAGAATTAACAGAAACAATTTAAGCAGAGAGGGCTTTTATTTTGTCATTTATCTTCCGCCTGCTGGCTACGGGTAACACCAAAGCCCTCTTGAGTGATAAATTTCCCTGTCACCTTGCGTGGGCGGCTGGGATCTGAGCACATGTAATAATGTAAAAATAATTACCCAGGGGAGAGGTGTGTGTGTGTGTGTGGACATCTCCATACGGCCTGCTCCGTTTCAGTGCATGTTAGTGAAATGAGATGGACTACAGTGAATAGGGCACATCTCAGTGGCACCACTCATCCTTTGTGAGGATTCAGGGGACTCCCTTGAGAATCCCAGGTTTCTGTCTGCTTATCACAACCGCCTTGGTAAAAACCAGCACATCTCCAATGGGCACTGTAAGAGCGTGACTAAGTCTGACCCCCGTTTGTCTTTTCCACTTCTGGGAGGGTGTTTATCACATAGTCTGGTATCAGCATTTTTAGATCTGTGTTTTTTTGTTTTTTCTTTAGACATTTATTTTCTCATGCATGTATATGCAGCAGTAGGTTGTGAGCTCCCACCAATCTCATAATGAATTAGCCACACCACTGTCTTGCCATGCCATTCCTCATCTACTTTGTGCTGTTATGTTTTTCTTTCAATTTTCCACATAAGTGGGTCCGATTCTCATTCCATGTCTGTAATTTCTTTGGAATGCTTTGCACATCTTTTGTCTTTAGCTACAAATGCCACAATTTTCTGGAGATGCAGCAATCAATTGGCCAGAAATTTGAAATTGCACAATTTTCCTGTTGATTTGCACTGATCAGTGAGGAGCGGGTCAAATACTGAAAAATCAGTTCCCCCATTTGACTAAATTCTAAAATCTCCCCAGCATGTACATTGATGCACTAGTTTAACATAAGTCAGATAAATGTTTGGGTCATACAGTAATTCAATATTAATTCAATATTATTGAATGAATTTTGCTTAAAAATACTCTCAAGCCTAAGGTTATCCCTGCTGCTGGGGTACATTGTTTAACTCACTTTTTTCTTTTCACTCAATTTTCCATCAATGTGCTTGCAATAGATAAGCACTTAGTCAACGGCCATCTTCTCTTGTAATGACCTTTTGTAGATTATCTTGCATTAAAATGTGTTTTTTTTCTATTGATTATATGCAATACTATTTAATATTGAGATATATATGTATAGATTACATATATACTATGTAATATTGAGATGCATCTGTAATTTACTGCATACATGAGAATATTTTAGGGATTCCATCATTTTGATCTGGATTAAAAACTACTACAATTCTCTTGAAAAGAACCTGCCGAACATCCCTTTTTCTCTTTTATTCCTTTTTTTTCATTGGAAGAGAAAAAAGTTAATCTGTCATAATCTAAATTGGATATTGAGATTAACCATAAACCAAGTGTACCGGAACTCAGTATCGGCCTGGAAGAGTCAGATCCGTGCATTTCTATATATTTCCCAAACAAAACTGTGATGCAACTCGGATCTCTAAATTGAGCCTTTGATCTATTTCTGTTAGCCACTCTAATGCCATCACATTCCAGATGTTACAACTTTCCCATCTGTCCTGAAAATGCAAACGTGAAGCAGAGGATATCTGGAAAACAAAAACATGATCATTTGTTGCATGAAATGTTTATTGCATTAATTAGACAATGGCAAATGAAGCCACATCTGTTTCCATTTTCTCATTGGCTCGTGCCAAATTGCTCTGGCTGAACAATTATACTTAATCGATCACAAAATAAATGATTCATGGAAGATGAATAGGCTGCAGATTGTAGAGAGCTGGACGATTTGGCTTTGGCTGCTCAATTGAAATTGATAAAAAGCTGATAAGGGTTCATCCCTTAACCCAATGCCAATAGGGAGATAGTAATTAGGAGCTAGTAATAACTTCCTATCTCCACACTGATCAATGTTTTAGCAGAGGAGATTCACTCCTTTTGGCAGAACAAATGTGCGTAGGGAACAGGTTTTAATAAATCTGTTGCTATAGAGATTCCTTTCCATCCCAGGTTCTGAATCCTGAATGAGATCCTCTCTGAGAGTTAATCCATGGAGTTATCTGTGTTTTCCATTGTATTAGATAACATTTATACTTTAAATCCAAGTTTAATCAACTAGTCTGCTGGACCATAAACAACAGATTTATGCAGTTGGTTTGGAATGAATCTTCCTTACTCGGCTTATTTATAGGAAGCTCAGTGTCAGGCAGGCTTGGCACTATTTATGGATTCATTCTTGCTCATCACAAGTTACTGAAATGTTTAAAAGGAGGATAGATGCTGCTCCAAGTCTGATTTCATCTCCCAAGGTTGCCATCCATCCTCGGGTTGGACGGGGATTAAAAGTTAAGCGTCAACTTTTCATCAGGCGGATGTCCCCGAAACCATTTCCATTACCCCTACACAACACGCGCACCCCTTTAAAAAATATCCTTGGAGGAGATCAGTCTTATTTTAATTATGCTTTGTTGAAAACTGCTGCGTGATGAATGCAAGGACAATACAGCAGTTTCCACTGTCTGCTCCTCCTTTTTCAAATGGTACTTGACAGAACAATGTCTTTGTTCCCAGCTTTTTTTGCAGCATGAAAGATTTTAAATATACAAAAGAAAGGGGGCTGTGGAGCTGTGTAGTGGAAAAATAAAGGAAAATGGAGTTAGGAAAATATGGTATGGTAAGAAAGAATGATGGCAGCGGTGGAACATGGCAGCCAGAAACAGAGGTAGAAGTACAGGGAGAGATGTATTACCCTATAAAAGTGCATGTGTCTGATGCACAACCATCAATTTGAATGACTTGTCTCCCCCGAGGGCCTGCTTTGGCATTAAGGAGCCACAGCAAGGGCTCTTAGCTCGTCGCCAGGACTGTAGTTCATTTGGACTCCTCCCTTTGCTGAACAGCTTTTCTCATTAGAACCGGTAGCTGAGACGGAGAGTGACTGCAGCACACCCATTACCTGCCCTTGTCCTCAGGGTTTGACTCTATCCTAGTCCCTCAGAGCCAACCCATCACCCTGCTGGAGCTCAGACAATAAGTCCCATCAGACTGCCAGGTTGGAAGCTACTGTGTTGCAAAGCTTCTCATCGTGCACATCCCATAATAGGCTTCGAATAAAACTACAAGTGCAGAAGTAAGCTGTTTATATTTCAGATATTTGTAGGAGAGCCGTTTGTCTGCTACAAAGACAGTTTTTATTTATCAGCTGCGGTAAATAGGTATCATACTTGCATTGTCTTGTAAACATATCTATATGCATGAACTATTTCACACTGTTGCATTACAGCCACAGAACCTGACGTGTTTTATTAGGTTTCTGTGACAGACTAACTGCATATGTGTGATGTGGATGAAAAAATTATATAAATTGGGTAGAGAGCAGATTCTCAATTGGATTCAGGTCTGGACTTTTCACCTGTCTAGACTACAACACCAATACGTTATGATCTAAACCTCATTGTATCTTTGACTGTTTGTTTAGAGTGAAAACAGTGAACTTCTCCCCCAGTCTCAGGTCTCCTACAGCCTCTAACTGTATTTATTTATATTTTTCAGGAATGTCCTATATTTAGCTCCATCCAACATCTCTGACCAATTTCAATGTCCTAACTTGACAAAAGCATCTCCCTAGCATAATATGATCCATCCTCCCATCAACTAAGATCAATTTAATTGCCTCTTCTGAAGAAAAGCATCCCCACTGCTGCCACCACCATGTTTCAACGTGGTTATGCTTTGTTTGGGATGATGTGCAGTATGAGTTTTTTTTTATCACACATACCGTTTTTGATTGAAGAAGGTTTCATTTTTAGTTTCTTCTAACCACCTTCTTTGATGTTTTGCTGTGTCTGCATAATGACTTTGAACATACATCAAAAATAATCACTTTTTGCTTTCTTTCAACAATGCCTTATTGAAACTCTTCCATACAGATCAGATTTGTAAACCTCACCATTACTAGTTGTCCTATCCACAGTGTCTACCGCCTGACCTGGGGATCTCTAGATCTCCTCCGGATTAACCATGTGTCCCTTGACTTCTTCTCTGTTTAATGCTCTGTTTGTCCAGCTTGCTTTGCCATACTCTTGCTATTTTGTTCTAGTAATGTTCTCTAACAAAACTCTTAGTCCTTCCCAGAACAGTTGCATCTTTACTGAGATAAGTTACACAAATGTTCATGTAATAATCAGGTGACTTTTAAAGGCAAATTATTGTGCTAGATTTTTTTTTTTTTAAGGAATATCAGAGTAAAGACGGTTGTTCAACTAAACACCACACACACATTTTTAAGAGTATACATTTTTGAAAGTCATGCATTGTATTGTTTCCCGCTTGACAGTTATGCACCACATTGTGTTTATCTGTCTGATAAAATCCCTTTGAAACACACTAAAGTTATGAGTTTTGCACAGTTTGGCTTACTCATTATGTCTAACGGAACATAATTACCAAAGCCATTTAGCTGCCTCCCTTTGTTTAACTTGACCTCTGTTAGCAACAGTATCAAGCCTCAGAAGCCAATGTGTAGAAAAGCATCCCTAATGGCCTCCCACCAGTCACCCGTGACTAGGTAAAGTCTTGATGGCTGCTTTTGCAGTTCACGATCCCTGGGGGAGGGACACGGCACCTGTTAAATGGAACTGCCCTCTCCCGTGTGCCGGCATCTCGCCACAACACCACGATGTGACCAGCCCCAAAGCTTGAGTCCCTATCAAATGTAGACTGAGGCTGTGTGGACTTCTCCACAACGGGTTAATGAGAAAACGGCACATTGTGCATGATATTAATGAGTTAGGTTTATTATATACACAACTGCCATTATCTGCTTCCGCCCGTGTGTGGAAGTCAAAAGTAGGCATTAGTTTCTCCAGTGTGCGTTTGCGTAAATATCTGAATGGATGTGACCGAGAAAAAGCAGGAGAAAAAGGAAAATAAATGGCTTTGCTTGCTTGAAGATATTCCAACTTTTTGGAACACAAAAACACTGTATCTGTGTGCTTTCTTCAGAAGTGTTGAAATTGGTGCAGAGGCTTATCTCATATAAACACACGTTTCATGTGCTCTTTTTGTTTCTAAATACAGAAACTATAGAATTAAACCACATATAGTGAAAGTATTGTTGTTTAATTTAGTTTTTCAACCTTTGCTTTTCTTCAGCCGGCCAGGCCTGCTGAATGCCAGTGACCCGGGCTACCCCTGGTTGGCCGACTCTTGGCCGGCGACCAGCCTGCCTGTCAACAGTGGCTCCGGGGGACCAAACGACTTGACTAATTTTGGTAGAGGAGGTGAGTGCTCTGATGCTCCAGCTCCTTCTAAATTGAGATGAAAGTCGGCATCCCTGTTTCCCTTTGTGTTCAAACGGAGCCCCTGCTGTTTGTCATGTACATATATACATATGAAATCAACGTATTTGCACATATTTCATTTGCGTTCGGACATATTTATATTTCACACTAGAAGGCAGCTCGAGCATTAACAGCAGGGGGACTCTGCTGTCACGAGGTTGAGCGATGGCAGATAGTCCAGCTTGGTGTCGTTGCCTATACTTCAGAGTAAGAGAATGTGAACGAGAGAGGCAGGCAGTGCGAGGAGAGGCAGGCAGCACAGAAGTGGGGGTGGTGGGGGGGGGTGTGGATGGATGTTTGAAAGGATGGTCTTGATCAGCGAGTCGTGAAGGACAGGCACAGCTTGACTGGCGCAGATGTGGACACTTCCGCCATAGCTTTACATCATCTCCCCTTCACTGGGCATGCAAACTGCGCGGTATGAGAAGAGCCCGGTTTCTGTTTCCCTTACTCTCTCTCCGTCTGTTCCAGCATGCACACACATACAAAACATGGGTGTTATGCTACATGTATGGGAACACAAAAGGGAGAGTATAGGGAAATCCAGAGGATATGTCAGCTAAAACAAAGCTCTACAGCTTAAGGGCAAAGAAATGAAAATTGGCTTTATTTTAGTGCTTTTTCTTAATTTTTGTCAGTACATCACGTAAAGCTTGATGTGTGCTTCTTATTAAGATTGTAATAATACATCCAGATCATGAGACACGCTGTTCAGTTTCCCTCAATGAAAGATTTCAAAGTTCTCTGTTCTGACGCAGATATGCAAGGGGAACCCGAAATTAGACCCAGACACGTGTTGCGTTTAAAAGGTTTATAATCAAAGACAAAGTTGTCAAACAGAGATCCTCTGCAGGAACAGGCAGGAGACCAGGCAGAAATGAGAGCTGGCTTACTCCCTGCCGAGCAGAATGACAGGATGCCTGAGGCTTGGTCCGAGTCGGGGAGACAGGCACTGGTCATGCACAGGTGGTCAGACACAGGGCACACTAATCCAAAGGGCGAGGCAAGGTTTGTAGTCGAGGGAACAGTTCAAAATCGTGGTCCACAAACCAGAAGCTTAGCTAGATGTCCGGCAAGGGCTTGGCAAGGCAAAGAAATCCAGAAACACGTGATTGTGGTCAAAATGTGGTAAACAAACACGAAGAGCGCTAGACATCTACTTGCTGAAAGCCTTCAATAATCTGCCACTGTCTTGCCGTGTGAGTAGAGGTTAAAAAGAGCAGGAAATAGGTGTGTGGTCTACTTATAAAAATCTTCATGGCAGCATTTGTGGTTTGCAAATGAGTTTACCCAGAAGTCCGCTTTCTTATACGTTCCCTCTCTTTCTCTTTACCAGATCTTCCCACTGGACAAGGAGATAAAACGGGTACAATGCTGTCTGATGGAGCCATCTACAGCAGTATAGACTTCACCACCAAGGCCAACTACAACAGTCCCGGTCAAACATCCCAAGCCAATCCTTATGCAACCACTCAGATCCTCCACTCCAGCAGCATCCATGAGCTGGCTGTGGACCTGCCTGATGCCCAGTGGAAGACCACACTTCAGGCTAAGCAGGAAATGGCAAACTTAGGCTACTCCCTGCCTGACAAGAACTCCTGCAACAACAGTAGGTCAAAGATCCCACTGGGAGCTGGTTAAATGAAGTGTCTGCGAGGTGTTTAGGAGGTTTGACTGTTATTTCTAATTCAGCTGTAATATATCACACTCTGAAAGTTGATCTCAGAGTTATTCTCTTATAAAAGGACAACTCTTTTGTGCTTAAGCTTTTCCTCGAAAAGTCTACAAATCCCTTCTAACCTCACAGTGGTGGAAAGTGGTTGTCTTAAAAGTTTATTTGCAGTTATTTTCTAGCAGTCATCATATTGGTTGCTCTGGGTGAGGTTAAACAAACCCCCATGAAAGAGTTACACAGTTAAGCCATCCATTAGTTTCATGCTGAGTTTTCATAGCGAGGCAATTCCTCCCTTAGTTTTAGTATAATTGCCAATCTGTTTTATCTTTCCTAATATTGAAGAATATCATCTAAGATCATTACCATAGATTTGAGAGGGGATTTTTAAAAGTTTCCAACTTTAATTGCTGTGTTCTAATACATATTTATGATCTAATTTTCCAACACTAAAAGAAATTCATTTTCTGTTATTTCTTTTTACTTCATCCCCCTTCTTCAATGAATCTTTAAAAACGTGATAAAATGTGATTATATCTTTCTGAACGGGGACAACTGTTGAAGCATAATCTCCACTGCCGACCCTCTGATCCTTTTCCAAGAATTGAGAACAACCAGGAGAGGAGATTAGAACCACATTTTTTTCAAACCATGCAAAAAAATCAAAAAAACTGAGAAATCTGGTTTGACCAGTGAATGTGTTGTCTATTGCTCACCAGAAACCGAACTGTGAAATACGTGTGGCTCGTTAATCAGTGTTTCCTGAATTTATCCCGCTTGCTTTTTGCTCTAACTGCATGTTTTGCATGTGCTTGTGCTAACTGCCAATCACCTGATGCCACTGTGATTTTTGCCCTCTAACCTCCACTGTAGCCCTCCTTTTCATTCCTGACTACCGATTGGCCGATGGATTGTCTAATAGAATACCACACAACCAATCACAAGATTTCAGCACCACCAGCTCTCACAACAGCTCAGAGCGAAGCGGCAGCCTCTCAGGTTGGTTTACGCAGCTGAGAATAAAGCAGTCTGGGATACTTTGCTCCCCAGCCCATCTTTATGATTGAACAATGTCTTGATTGCTTTATTGATCTGTTATTTGCATGTGCAGATGGCATTTTCATAAAACACATTTCCTTCTCCCCTCACGGAAGATGACGTGCTCAATCAGTTGCCTCTCTTGTGTTCAGGGCATTGTGCTCTTTCGGAGCAATTCTTTTGTTGTTTTTTTTATTGCTATTTGCATCATTAAAAAAGTTAAGTTATTACAGTATTAGATATCAAAAAGTAAAACATGCAATCAAAAAAATGCAGATGGAGTAATATAGGTATCTGATATTTTTTTATTATTACAGCATGCATCTACTCAAAATTCAAAACAGTTTCTCTGAAAGCTTTCATATTTCATAATATTAATAAAAAAATATTTTGAATTGAAAAATATTTGCACAACAGATTCCCCATAAGACAGAAGAGGCCAGTGTAAAATAAACTGCCTTTTGACAGAGTGCTACATACAACGTCATTATTGGAAAGTTTAGTGAAAGAAGTGAGCTGGAGGGAAAAAAAGTAGTGGAGAGGGGCATAATGCATTATCACAGTTACTTGATATCCACTGTGAAGTTTCCATGGTCAGTGATCATTTAGGGACCCATGTTATTTACTGGTGTTGTTCCGCTGTCAAGTCCAAAGTCAGTGCAGCTGTCTAGCAGGAACCATTAGAGCAATTTGTTTCCCTCTGCTGACAAGGTTTACAAGTTTGAAGATGCTGATATAACTTTCTAGGAGAACGTGGAACATGTCCACACTGACAAAAGTTCCAGTATGACCCCGGTATCACTGTGCCTCATTGGCCAGCAAACTGGCCTGATTTAAACCCCTTAGATGTTGGGGTTTGAGCCAGGGTTTAGACCAGGGGAGGAAGACGGCAGATTCCGATCAACTAAGGAATCTGGAAAATTATTTACGGAATCTGAAAAATTATTGAAATAAATTAATAAATTAACTTTTGGAAACCTTGTACTTTACAGAGTGGAAGCAGAATATAGCTGAAAGTCTGAGAGCTGGGATTCTGCCACAACTGTAGATCTTTTTGATGACTTTGTCTCTCACTGTGAGTGAGCAGACAGGAGTAGAAGCAGAGGGAGTTTTCAGACAGAGTGGACCTTATCCACGCGCGCACACACAGACACCATTAGAGATGCTTGGCTGGCTAAAGTGGCAAAAATACCTCCCTTTTCCCTCATCCCCTAATGGTGGCCGAATACACTAAAACCCATGTTCAGAGAATTACAATGTCATTTATAGGACACCCAGGCAGCCCGCATGCCTGCCTCCCTTCCACTCTCCTCTTTTATCTAGTTACAAGCCACTGCCTTAACTGGTCTCTAATTCAATGCCCTGCACATGGTGGGACAGAGTGAAGGATCTGAAGTTGCCATGCCTTACAGGCAGACTCTTCCTATAGGTCTTCAGGTTACTGGGAGCTCCAATTAGTCTCTGGCCCATATTGTAATTAAATATGAGAAACAAAAGTGCCAAAAATATTAGATAAAACTATAAAGATTTTTTTTGCTTACATATAAAATGTATTATTAGTTATTCAGAATAGGTTGAAATCAAATGACTTATTAGTTGTATTCCTGTCATTACTTTTTTATGAGTTACATGATTGTTTTAAGGCCCCAGCTACAACACTAACAATATTTATTAAATAGATAACAGTTTTGATCTGTGCTGTTTGCGCTGTGATACATATGCCCTGCCTGAAGGTGGCAATAACAATATTATTAATATCAACAATCAAGTGAAGAAGAACTTGAACATGGAAAAGGCCATGTTCTCTATTTATATATTTAAGCTGAGGACAAAGAAAACAAGACAAAAATTAAAAACTGCTTCATTGTTGTTGTGGCTTCTAGCAAATGTTGGCCAATGCACCCCCTTCCTGTACTTTGCATATTTTTAGTTGTTGTTGGTTTGTATTATGCCTTTTTGGTAAAACTGTTGTCATTTGCCACTGGATTTTGGTTCTTCAGTTTTTCTAGGGAAAACCTCAGAATTTACTGCAAATACCACAGATAATCTAGGTTTTGCAGAATGTCTGTTTCCGTGTTGATAGGTTCTCATGCAAAGAATAAAAACTAATAAAATAGATAAATATATCGACATTGATTTTACTGACGTGATTTCATAGTTTGTGATCTCGTCAAATAAAAAAACGTATACAATGAGTAAATTAGTGTGCTTTAAAGGCACTGACAGAATTTAATACCCAGAATGACTGGCGACCTGTCCGTTGTGTACCCCACCTCTCGCCCAGTGAACGCTGGAGATAGGCACCAGCAACCCCCGTGACCCCATGAGGGATTAAGCGGGTCAGAAAATGGATGGATGGATGGATGGACTGTATTTTATAGTCTTCTCAGTTTTTACTTTTATTCCTTTAAGTCCTGGGGTTATTGTTAAAGCAAAATGCTTTTTCAGCGAATATCTCTATTTCCCCAAATATTTAGCTGTTTGTTTAAAATCCCTCAAGATATAAAGGAATAAAATTTAAAAATGAATTAATACATATTCTCAGTGTTGTAATAATTAGCTTTTTGTACTCTTAAGTGGAAACTCATAACAAAGACTTAATTATCTTCAACACCATGGTGTGAGGGTTATGTCATCATAAAGATATTAAAGTATCCCTAAAATATAGAAACAACAATAAGTTTAAAGGGACCAAATGCTACCTAGCCAAATTAATTAAATGAGTATTTAATGTGTGGTAACTTGCAACAGAGATCAGAATTTGAATCAGTACAAGTAAAGCTTTGATATAGATTTCCACCGAAGTAAAGTCAGCATTTCAAGAAGGAGGTGGGGGGGGGGAATGGAAGCTATAGTGCTTTGCTCCCCTTCTGGGGAGATGGAAGGAATAATGAATGTCAGGTCTGAAGGAGGAAAGCAGGATGAAAGGGAACAGAAATAGAGCAGCTTTCATGACAGCATGGATCTCCACTGGGGACAGGAATCTGCTCATTAAAACCTTTCTTAGTGTAAGGGAGAAGAGGTAACTGGTGTTTTCTGTAGCAGTTAGAGACCCTGAAGACTCCCTGCTGCCCCACACTCTCACCCAGCCTGCCTCTGAAGCTACGGTCCATGTTCATGTGAAGACCATGGTTGTGTTTGAGCTGTTGAGCTCATACGATTCTTTTATATATGCCACACTTCCTCATTAGTCACCATTTATTTTATCAAAGCTACTACATAAATATCTGGCATATCCCTGATTCATATGGAAGTAGAGAATTTTCCTGGCACCCTGGTAAAGGCTTTTAATATGCGTTAAAACAACTTCTAGTTTATCCCTTAACTGGCAACGGGTCATGGTGACCCATCGGATCGTCTTTTTTACTTTTTGGCCATGTAGTTCCTGCCTTTGACTTCTTTTTTTAAAAGCTCTTGTTTCAAGATGGTCATCTAGGTCCTCCTCCTTTAATTGGCACCTCTTTTGACCAACTGTGTTGATTCACAGTTTCTCCAGACCCAATGTTATTCACCATAGCTCATTTCTCAAAACACTCCCTCCTCCTATTTTGAGGTTTGTTGCTCGGACAAGTCAGTTTAGATCGTCATTGTGACATGTAGAGAAAGTAGCCGGTGAAATTACCGTCACCTGGATGTATCGCTTATGGGGCAGGACTCTTAAATCTCCAGAGCAACAGAAAGCATAAAGTTCACCTGGTTTAAATGAAAATGTGAGAAAAGCCAGCCTTTATTTAACAAATGGAAAAAATTCAAGACAGAACTAACTATTCCTCTTTGAACAATCTCTTTCGATCATCCAGTGGCCTGGGTCTTCTCTTCATTTTATCACATAGGTTTTTATTGGGTTTATGTATAGAGACTGAGACAGTCATGGGAAAAAAAAAACTGTCTATTTAAGTATTTCTGTTGAATTGGCTTTCCTATTAACTTGTTGAATGACCCAGTACTGACCCATTTTCAGTTTTTGGGCATTGTACACCAGATTATTTTTTTATGTAGATAATGATGCCAGCCTCCTTAACAAAGGTCCAGAAGCCTTTTGAAGAAAAATAGGTCTAAAGTATCACTCGAACATACTGAGCAATAGAACAAGGGTCCTTTAATTACAATCCACAAGTAAAAAAAGAATGCAACTGGACTTTTTCCCTTTCTTGAAGATGTTTGAAATCTTATCCAAAAATCTTCATCAGTTCTGAATATAGGTTGCAATTCATCGCCTTCTAAGTTGCAGTTAGAACAATCACACTAATAGGGTCTTTAGGTCACCAATAGGGCCGTCAAGTTCACGAGTTACTGTTGTGACTCCCACCTCTCTAATCTACATTTCTCCAATCTGAGCTCTCAAGGTCTTTTCTCTTTTCTTTTTTTTTTACCTCCCTTACAATCTGTACATGTTGGCAGGATAGAAAATGGGTCTTTATTCATCTTAGAGGATGAAAGAAATGGGCCACTGTCTCTTACTGTATTTCTGCCCTAAGGGACCTGTAGTGTTAGGTTACTATTTGCAAGTTCCTATAAAACATTGATCAAGTTGAAATAAATACAATATAGATTTTATTTTATACAGATTGTTAAAATATATATATATATGTTTTGTTTCAGTTTGACATTAAGCTGATGCTGAAACAGATTTATTTATTTCAAGTGGTTTACGGGTAGTAAAACATTTGTCTTTATCTGAAGATCTTTGCAACTGTGAAGTCTTTGATGATATCCGTTGTTTGGCTTTTTCCCTAAACGCTGAGGCATATTGTGAAGACACAGCTCAAGGCTAAACAGCCCTGCAGTTAAAGCCCGGGAGCGCCCAATCCTTGGGATTTACATAGCCAAAATACCCAAAGCTGGATATATTTTTAGCATCAGTTCCCCTTTGAAGAGAGACCCAATTCTATCAAAAGACACAAGTTTGAGGTGTAATTCCTGGATAGCTCCTGGCCACAGCATATATATATCTCATATTTGGGTAAGCTGGTGTAGCTTCAATGCCAGACCATCTTTCCCTGGAAGAGGCTCATTTACAATATTGATGGCCGGTATTGTGTAGTGAGACTGAGACTGATTGAACAATTACATCAGCTTACTATTTACTGGTAAAAGTCAAGCACAGCCCAGAGGCGCGATTAGAAAACCCAATTACTTTCAGACTATACTTATGCTGTGGTGCCACCTGCCTTGGGCTTACAGTTGTTTCTTTTATTACTTCCTTTCTGTAGTAATCTTATTGTGACACAAATTCTGTCTTTCATGCCAGAATTTTCTGTTTTGCACCCAGCTTTTTACTGTCTATATTGACAAGTTGTTTTATTTCCGCTGGAAAAGCAAAATTGGAGCATTTTCAAGCTATTCTTCTTGGACTCGACTCAAACTGTGCACTACTTTATTTCTCTGCCATCTGGCTTTTATAAAACTAATAGAGAGATAACTCACTGCTTGAGTTTTCAAATGTCAACAGAGATTTCCAACATTAGCTTAATGTGGCTGTCCTCTATATGTTTAGGTCTATACATTGTGTGCAATTATTATGGTATGGGATGGTTCACACATTTTGGTTCAGTTTGGTACATATATTTGACATAATGTGTAAATAATGACGACAACTACAAACAACCCAGCGTCATGAACTGTGTAATATCAATAAATTATTTATAAAGTGTGATTCCTCAAATCAGTTACTAGTAACTGATTACATTGTGTGGTTTATTATTTGTTGTTTCCTCTGAACATATGAGGCAAACAGATTTTCAACTCTGAATAGGGAGAAATAACACAAAGGTGTCTGTTCAGTCTGAAAAAGGACCATTTTGTCCTCTCTCAATTCTTCTCCTTTCAGGCAGAACATGCAGGTTTTCTTCACTCACCTTCCATTATTTTCTTACTCTGTAATTTTTATCTTTAGTTCTTTGTTGTTTTTCTTTTACATGTAGTCTGCCATTTTGGGACCTCTTTCCTACTGCATATGAATTGGCTGCATATCTTTAGCTTTAGATTTTGCACTTATCTTTCACTGAGAAATATGTCTTTAAAAGCTTTTAAAAGTGTTTGAAAGCTTGCGGTTTTAGTTACATTTTTGTGTCACCTCACTAGTTTCTCGATAGGTGAACAAACTCTTTGGAAATGTTAGATGGTAAGAGCGGCAGTTATTACAGTTAGTTTTATCTACTGTAAATGCGTGCATTAAACAATAAAACTTGGAAGTTGTTCCTAACTTCTCTTAGTGTTACATTCCTCATGAACAACAGTACAGTGCCATATGTGCATTGTGTAGCACAATGACAACCAGGTGTTCATATGGGGCCGCACACATGGGATAACAGAGACAGTATATACCCAGATGATTTATATTCACCATTTTTTTACTGCCATAAAATCTTAAATTATTCCACTCAGCAGGCTGAAACAATGCAGCTGCTGGCGTATCTTCTAACTTTGGGCCTAGCAGCCACACTGTGCCCTTTTACTGATGCAAGCCTTTTTCTTTCTCCATCCACTGAACTGAACAGTAAAGACATGTCCTCAAGTGAAACAAGTGAACCAAACAATACTGATCTTTTTTTTATTATTTTATCCGTAGCAGTCCCTGCAATTCCATAAAATTTAGCAAACATCACAGAGAGAAAATATTAAATTTTCTTTCAGTATATTGGAGCATTACATTAAACAATTTGATCATTGTGTTCAACTGGGGATGAGCATAAAAGATATGTTGAGGCTAAATACAACTTATGTAAATAAAATCTAAAATGCTGTAACAATGTCTTCTACCTTTACAGATTTTTTTTTGTCACACCTGCATTTATTATGTCATCAAACTTATTTCAGTGCCAGGCAAAGATGGCCTGAGTAAACACATTTAAGAAGTTTTCAAATGTCTTAATTTGTAAAGGATGAAAACACTGTTCAAACCAGCCTAGCCCTGGTCCGTGTTAAAAAAAAGTAATACCTCCACCTTTGTTAAATCGTGAACAATGAGTTCAAGTTCTATGGCCACATTTAGGCCTGAACACTTCCTGACCTGGAAAGTCAAAGCTTCACTTAAACAGGACCTACATGACAACATGATGTTGGCTAAAGTATCTCAGAAAGTACCATACTAACACATTAAATAAACTTAAAAACAGATCACAAACAAAGTCAGTGACATCTAATAATCTGGTAAGTATTTCAAAACCCATTTCTAAGGCTGTGGTTGAGCTCTAGTCAACCAGAGTGAGAGCAATTATCCAAATAATGAAGAAACAATGGAACAGTGAAAAACCTTCCCAGGAGTCGGCAGCCACATGAAATTACCCTATAATTACTACAGCAGTCAAACATGTTGATGGAAGTGTAATGGTGTGGGGCTGCTTTTCAGCTTCAGAACCGTTCAGACGGACACTGTGACAACAGTCAGATATGGCGGTGGTGTGATGGTCTGAGGCTGCTTTGCTGCTTCAGGACCATTTGAAAATTGATTTTTGTGGTTACCTTTGATGATCTTCCAGTATTGATTTTTGTCTTATCTGAAAGTATGAAATATAAAGTATGAAAGGGAAAAAATCTGTAAAAGGCAATACACTTTTTAAATAGCCCTCATCATTGTAACATACAAAGACACTTTTACCTGGTTAGTTAGCATAGTATTTACACGCGCACTAAGCTAGTTTTGAATAAAAAATATTAAAACGAATAGTTTTTCTCACGCTAATGAAATGCAGAAGCTGTAACATATCGACAATTTCTAGTTTTAATATTTTAGTATAGCATTTTATCAAAGCCTCAACGCTCAAAATACACCAAACATATTATTTAAACACGTACAATTGATTTTGTTAGCAAGAGTCCTCTATAAAAGGTTGTTTCATCTATCTATTTGTAACTCAAACCAGATAAGAAAAATCCAAAAACATACAAAAGGGTTAAAAAAACAAGAAAGAAATTGCTTCCGATATAGTTTAGCCTTTAGCATTCATTTTATACTGTATGTACGTGAAACTAAAACCAGACTCAAGATTGAAGTCAAATATCTTCTAAAGAAAATAAAAGCGTTCCTTGCAATGTGACCAAATCATATAAAACTTAGTATTGACCTGGCTGGTAGATTTATAAAGATGGATGTGACAGTGGAGAATTTGGTGTTGGAGGGTTATGAGTGGAAATAGATGGGGTTAGCAGCTCTCCGGTGTAATAAAAGAAATGAAAGTAGTAATAGACTCTCAGTGAATTCCATTAGGGACACACTGACACTACACAAGCCATTCATTATAATGATGCTGTGAAGTGAGATATTTCATTGTGGGGACCCAAAGCCTGGTGTTAAAGGGGAAACTGAGAGATGGGTGGAGCGCAAAGGTCTGCCTCTGCCGCATTAACTGCCGCTCTCTTCTGTTTCTATGGAGATTGGAGGCTTTTCAGCCAATCAATCAATAGGAGCATGCTTTTCATCCTTCATCAGGCAGCCTTGAGCTTTTTCTATGTAAGCGGAGACAAGCAAAAAGCCCATTGAAATCTTGTGTTTGAAATTGTGTACGACTTTCCAGTGGTATGCTGAAAGTGAGTGCAAATGGATTTGTAATCTAAGCAGCATGTTTGCACCAAATTGAGTTTTTTTTAGAACGCACATTTGTCACATGGCAAAAGCAACTATTGTTATTTACGATGCTTTCCAACTTGTACATTAGGTTTTAATTGATTTTCTGATAAAATCTAATTTTCACCGACTATGTCTCTTAAGTGAATAATCTCCTTTTTTTCAGGCGGAAAGGGAGGGAAGAAGAAGAAAACCAAGGCTGGCTCTAAACCTCCAAAAGCCAATGGGTCAAATTGGGTCAATGTTCCCCTTCCCCCTCCCCCTATTCACCCTCTACCTGGCACAGAGTTGGACCTATATCCTAATGAGCACCATGACGGAGGAGGGTAAGTCTGCAAATGATGTCAATACAGAAAATTGTTCTAAATTAAACAACTTTTTTTTTTTTTACAAAAACCTCTTCCTGAGCAATTCTATTGTTAAAGGCTGGTGCAGAATTTCATAATCTCCTTCCATTTTAATTATGTTGCTCGAGTTAGTGCACATTTACCGCACCTAAAGAGAATTGTTATTCATGTTTGGTTTTCAGTTTCTTTTTATAGGGCAACTATAAAAACTAATGCATGAGTATTGAATAAAAGACATTATACATGTCTGAACATTAAAAAATATCAAGTCTTTTTATATATTTTAAGTGTCTGATTTTTGATGTGCTCCTGTTCAGAATAGCGCACATTTATCGGGATCAAGGGTGTAAACTTCACAGTGCAAATGGCTGTGTATTGTACAGTTTTAAATTCTAGTGAGCCAATCCCAGAGTGCTATTCTTTTTCTTGACCAAAAAATAAAGTGTTATGAGTAGTATTGTGTTCTGTATGCTTTTAAAGTAATTTGTTTGCTCATTTCTAAAGAAGAAAATCCTGACATTGTTGTGTTACGAATACGGAAAATATAAGATAGATGGTTGATGGAAACTGTTGCTCTTAAACATTTGAATTAGTGAAGTGTATCCAAGCAACTCAAACACACTTTACTTTAAACTAACTGGAGCTCACTTAAGTGATTCAGAGCATCCCTCTCTTTGGTGCATGAGGTGCTTTGTCCTCTCACCTCCATTTCCAGTCTGAGAGAGTCGTCTGATTTAATAGGCTATCTGGCAAATGAAGAGTCCCCTGCACTGTAAATCTGAGGCTGCTTTTAATGGCAGCAGATTAAACCTGTTATGTCCTATGGAGTGTGCGCCGACAAATTTCTTTAATGAACATTTTTCTTTATGGCTTGTATTATTTCAGCATGTATTAGCACAGCTCTGAGGAAGTGAAGCCTGACAAGCACTGTAATTTTACTCCAAACTGGCATATAACAAACCTTAGCTGAAGATGGACAAGGTCACAAAGGTCTATATATGTGCAGATGATGTTCTCTTTGAACCAGAGAATCTTTCTATGGATTAATGTAAAGATGCAAGTCTAATCTCAGTGTAATTTGCATTCTTTCAACTCTTACCACAGGTATGAGAGTGACAACTGGGGCTCATCCATGCCTGTACAGACATACCTTCATCAAGGCATGGAAGATGAGCTGGAAGAAGAGGAGGAAAGGGTTCCCACACCACCCATCCGAGGAGTCGCCTCTTCGCCAGCTGCAGTCTCCTTTGGACAGCAGTCCACAGCTACCCTTACCCCCTCTCCTCGGGATGAGATGCAGCCCATGCTCCAGGCCCATTTGGAAGAGCTCACTAGAGCATACCAACTGGACATGGCTAAACAGACATGGTAAATTTGTAGACATTGACAGTTCTGGGCAGAAGTTTTCTAACCAGGCCTAGTTTGTATTATCAAAGGCTTTCTAGACTCCCTGAAGGCATTCTGAAGTTACTCTTTGAACTTGCTTGGGTTTTTACCTGACTTTATACCTGAGCTGACACTATATTGTGCAGCGTTTCCTTTAAAATGTCGAAAGTGGGCAAACGTAGAACAAAAGAAGAGTTAGGCTCTGAAGGATTTGTCTCACGGCAGATGAACCACATATGAATGGCAAGCTCTTAAAAGGGAAGTCCGGTCAACAAGGAAAAATCAGGGGATCATTAGCTATACCTAAAACTAATACGTTTGTGGTTATGTAATGAATTTAGCGTTAATCAATAAGAAAAAAAAAGCATAAATTGTTGTCTGGATCACTGTATATGGGGGCGGCCATTACTGCCCAAATATGGGCAGTAATGCCCGCCTGACATCACATTCTGTGACATAACATCGCGGAGAGCCGACGGCAGTTCACTGCGCTTTACAAGCAAACTCAATAGGAACTGTTTTACACAGCTGCTAACAGAAACAATTATTTCAGATTTCCAGAGGACTTCACCATTGAAATCGATTGTTTGGGGTCTAAACTAAGTGACGCCGAAATATCCCTCCCCCTCATAACGCACTGGAGCTCATCCTGACAGGAGCAGAGTAAACTCAGAAGGAGCCGCTCTGCCCATATTTTCTGCAGTTTACGGTTGCAATAACTGATGATAACTGCTGAAAGTCGATTAGGCGGTGCAGATCACCATTTTGAGCAGAGATTGGTTCTAAAGATGAGTTGTATACTCATCTTATAACGTTGCAGAACCCAACCCATAAACCGTACTTTAATGCTTATCTGTTGTCTTTTTATGTCTCTATAATGTAAAATTAGTATTAATTTAAATTTAAATGCTTAATACCATGTCTATCTTAGTTTAAGAGGTTAAAAAAATATTTTGGCATGAAAACGGGTATTTATTTACAAGGGGACAGATAGGGCATTGGGACTTGCTCTACAGCCGATACCGCGACCTGACGTCACAAACTAGGAGGTGCCAGTACTGTTCTTCACCAAGATGGCGGCCCCCATAAAAGGACCTTCAACTGAAAATTACTCTTAATTAAAAAAGCTTATCATTTATTGAACAGTATGTAATAATTTTATATTTAAAGTACTTTCAGCAGTTTGAATTCTGATTTTGACCGGACTTCTCCTTTAAGATATAAAGACACATTGAAAATGACCTGGAACAGCACCTAAGAGATATGTGTATATCATCTCTTGGTCATTCATCTGTCACATGCTTTGCTTAGAGAACCATCTCGTTAGTGCTAAAATGCCATTTTATATTGATCTGTGTTATCAGTGCTGTTTCATAGATTTACCAAAAGAAGGAGAAACAAACTGTGTCTTGTGACAAGCGGCTGGTAATGAAATGTTAAACGATCCTATTCTAACATGGTTTGTGAAGTTTTGTATTAAGTGTAGATATAACTCTCGTCTGCCATTAGATTTTTTGAATTTTCCATCTAAATTCTTCATTGTCAGTGACACCTAGCTGAACGACAAAAAAAACAAAAAACATTTGCTCCAATACACCTCAAAATATTGCTAGATATTCTTAGTCATCTAAGAAAGATCTAGAGAAATTTTGAGGACTTTATATATTGCCCTATCAATCTGTCTAGCTAGTTGGTTAGCTGGCTAAATTAATTGGTTATACATACTTCATCTAATAATAAATGAAGACATTATCCGGAACGTTTAAATATATCTTTGTTGAGTCTTTGATGAAGCTAGCTACTTGATTTTATAGTCTGTTAGCTGGCTTTCAACATAAATTATCCAGATGCAATTTGTACATTATCCAAGAATAAATAATTTAGAGAAGTGTGAAGTCCTTGACATCTTTTATTTTATCAAAATAGGTACATGTGACCAAAATTTGTTTTCTAACTAGCTCGAAAATGTATCCAAAAAAACTAAATTGCAGTTGATATGGTTCATTTATTTTCAAAATACATTGTTCAGATTCTTGAGTGCTTATTGCTGCAATTTTTTTTTTTTTTTATTTCCGTTCTGCAGTGTTTCTCATGTCAACTGCGTTTGCCTTGGAGATAAACCCATTAATCATTCAACTTTAATAGGCCCCTGCTACCACTTTAAGCGAGTACTATATTTTGCTTACTCCAACAGACACAATTTCATGCCCATGGTTGTTTACTTCCCCTACACACATACATTCCACATTCCATTGTTGTTGTGCTCATGCAAGTCAGATGAAGGCCATGCTTCATTCTGTCATCGGCGCAGAGAGAATGAGAGACTGGCATTCATTCATAATCGTGAAGTGGCCTGTGGTGGGGGGGGGGGGGGGGGGGGGGGGGGGGGGGCAGAGATGGCTTTTCAGGAAGGAGATGTCATGTTACCGAGTAATGACTATGTTGGTTAGAGAGCATCTCTGACAACACCAGAGGGCCAGTAATTACAACCAATTCCCACTGCAAACCACGTCAAAGACTTTGCACTCCCTCAAACAAATGCGTCTGTCAGCAAAGCAGGCTGCCACTAAGGTGACAGCCATGTGTTGACAGGCCTTGAGAAGAACGCCTTTGTAGCATCAGCACACGCAATTAGCGGGTCATTGTATTAGCTTGCGAGCTGACCTTTGCAATTAGTAAATTTGTCTAAAGTTACTCAGCCATTTATGTGAAACGTGCCTCAAATATTAGCTTTCAACATATTTCAAAATATTATATTCTTCCATTTGCACCACAGCTGATATTTTTTTGCTCTTTACTATATTCATCTCACCTCTGAACTTTTACATCCTAGGCACATGCAGGGAGGCTCCCTTCCCCCGCAGGCTCCAGCTCCTCCAGTAGGCTATGTGTCAAGCACAATGGTTTCCGACCTGGAGACTGACCTGCAAGATGAGGAGGAGGAAGAGGAGGATGAGGATGAGGGCTACGGAGCCAGGCATCCCCATGGTATTGAGCACACACCAGGGTCTAGCATGGACAACCTGGACAGCTCTTTAACAGGTAAGGTGGTTGGTTACCGTTCGCTATGTTATTGTCATTTATATTATTAGGCAGACTATTTCAAGATCCTGTGTCATTACAGCTTGTGATACAGTCCTGCTGTTGAAGGCATATTCTTCGCCTATCACATGAATGTGTAATTTTTACATGAATTTGCTTACTAGTGTAACTCAGTCAAATTTTAAAGCACTTTTGGCAGACTGTTGGGAATTACAATTATTATTTCGGAAATGGAGATAAGAAAGTCCATGAATTTTAAAGAGGATAGTGAGAGGGGATGTGAGAGGAAAGAGGAGGAGGGAGAAGCCAGGGGAGGGGGGGGAGCGGGATGGGGGTGGCTGTGATTTAACTGGCACACAAGTCCAGACTCGGTGCCACCCATATCTTCCCAATGAGCTTTGAAATAAATTTCTCGTGCAGCATATTTGATTCCAGACCAGTGGCAGCATTACCATTTTTACAACTCCCTGAAAACTTTTACAACCGTCTGCCGGGGATGGGTCAGAGGAGATATATGAAGGGCAAAAAAAAAACAGCAGCGGCAGAGCCGGGTTCTGGACTGCTGGTAAAGCTCAGAGCGAAGGTCACCATCCTTCAGTGATGTAAAGCATTCTTTCTCTAATCGGGAAGCTACAGAGCTCAGTGGGGCACAAGGCATCAATGCTAAACAGACTTAATTTGCCTTGCTCAAAAACGAAACTAAGAAGATACTAAATGATGAGGAATGTCTAGATGTAATTTTATTTGTGTAAAACCCTGCTATCAGACATATAACCGCTTATTTCCAAACATTTTATCGGGATTAGAATGTTGTAAAATAAATATAAATACAGCGTAATAAATGTTTCAGTCGCATTTATTATTCAAATGACAATTCTTGTGGATTGAAATTACATTTCTCGCAAATATCAACATGCTGATGCAGCATCCAGAATCAAACATTGAGTATGAACCAGGGTGAAATGATGGAAAAGCATCATATGGGTAACAACAGGGTGGATTACAAAGCTGAGGGTGGGTGGAGGAGGGGGTCAAAAGGGTGTCATTGTCTGCCTCATTGTGCACAAGTTTGTAACATCTGACCATCAACTAAAACAGCAGCCTCCGTATGTATTTTCTCGGAAACTTGGCTTTGAGCTTTTCATAAGACTACGAACAGAGGTTAAATGCCAAAAAGCCTGCCTGTCAATGTCTCACTCTCTTGCGCCACAAATGAAGCACACACATATATGCAAGTCTTTGAAAGCATGGTTTACTTTTAAATTGCTTCTTTTATTTCTGCACTTACTACTATTTAAATCAATGATACTTGAATTAACTAGCCTTGTTGTAACTGCGACATGGAAGCGTTTCTGTAAGGTGCCTTCACTAATCTAAAAGGAAGGCCAGGTTAAAAATCAGTCGATTCAGTACATGGATAGTTTAATTTGATATTTCTAATAAAGTGTGGCGCATTGTTATTCTTTTGCGACTCTTAGTCTCTGGATTCTTACATGTATGTGGACTATAGCTATATTTGTTATATTTTACCTGCTAAGGAACGATGGATGAAAATGAGGTGTCTTGCTAACGCCAACATCTTGACCTCTGCAGCTGTTACTAATGTTCATTATTCTACATGTCCCTTTCAAATAACTAAACTCAAACTATATTTCATACTAGTACATTGAAATGCACTAATGTGCACTAATGCATATATGGCAAAAAGAGAAGATCAGGGGAGCATCCTAAAAAGCCGTTAAGCATGGGGATGTGGGGCATGACAGTGCTGCAGGTGGGTCTGCCCTTTCAACGGTGACCCTGAAGTGTGACTTTCCAAAAGATGATGGAAGAGTGCATTTGGTAACACTGACATATGCTACTGCTGATGTATTTAAAGAAATATAGACCAGCAACTGTGATCTAATCTGTTGCATCCCTTCTCCTCTGTATTGCTATGAAGACAGCAATACTGTTTTTTATCTCCCCACTAGTCTGCTTCTCAGCCCATCGGTCCATGCTCCAGGGCTAGCAGGAAGGAGAGAGGACAGATAGGAGGATACTGCTGAGATTTATTGTGCCCACCGTTTTAAAGCTATACAAACGAGGTAGGGCAGGAGCAAGAGTCCTGTCAAGTGTGGTTTGATAGATTTGACATTGTTTTATAATATGGAAATAGTTCTGTTTTCATAATGGTACACCAAAGGCTAGTAAATCATGCATCCTCACTGAAGCTTTGGAAAATATCTCCTCGGGGGCTTTTTTTTTTTCTTTTTACAAGCAGAGTGTGCAGGCAATGTGTTTTACTATGCTCTGAGCTCATAGAACCTTTCTTTAGCTGATCAGTGTAAGTCCTCAAGTTGTTTTGGGTATTGCAGAACCATTTCTTTCTTAAGCCAGTGAGATAAAGGTATTACTTGGTTTTGTATGGGTAAAGAAACGGGTGAGACTGTTGTGGGAAATTACTCTCCCATAAAGCCCTGTAAGGGGCAACGTCCCAGCTCCGGACTCCTGGTAGAAATGGCTGCTCTTCGGAGGGAATAATTTTCCCTCTTAACGACATGCAGATTATGATTTCCACCATCATAAATCAGTTTTATTGGCAGGAAGGACCCAGTCTCCGTTTTACTGCTCCTAAACCATCCAGTGTTTACTGGCCTTTCTCTATCAGTGCATGGAGCATATAAGGAGTGAGCTGACATTATTTCAGAGAGCACTTTTTGACCCATTGCCCTTATTCAAGATGTAATAAAATGACAATGACAGATAGGAATAACTGTGGTATGAAACATTAAAATCAACTAACAGTGGATATAAAAAGGTATGCATGTCTGGTAAAATTCCAGGTTTTTTGTAATTTTAAAGATGACATCATGATAAAACATTCCAAAGCCTTTTAAATCTGATGGGAGCAGTGACGTGCAATCAGGGAAGGCAGGTGAGGCACTGCCTCACTTGTCAGTATGACAAGTTAAATACACTGATAAGATAAAATCAATTTGTCCACTTGACTGTGCTATAAATATATTTTCAGTACAATTTTAACATTTTTATTGTCAAAATAAGTTAATTTATGCATGTTCAAATTGAAGGGTGAGGTGAGGTAGTGAGGAGCACACTGACTGATGCAGACAGTTGGCACAGGCCCATTGCGGTCTCTCTTTATATCAATATCCATGTTAGATTATACTTGTATTACACACGCTGACGTTCCACTGTCTTTCTAAAATATATAATGAATGTAACTGAAATATTTTGTCTTTATTATTAGCCATAAATGATTCAAATTTTGCAAGAGTGAGGCAAAAAGTACAATGCTGCACTGATAGGGGCTGATACCGAGCCACATCGGAACAGCAGTTAACAGGTGCACATCGCTGCATGCTCATCTTCAACATCATCTCTAAAAACTAAAGCATTTTTTAAAACTGGATTCCAACAAGTGGGAAAATGGTAGCGCGTGCTTTTCAATCAGAGGGGTACACCTGAAAAGATTGGCTGTACTACAAGATGCCGCTTTATCTGCTTTAAATGCCTTTTTAATCAATGATGGATAATTAAAAACTTTTAAAACAACTAAATGTTTAAAGTCAGGTAAAAATTTAAATATTACAATCTGCTTTTGGTTTATATATTGTGGATTCAACTCCAGAGGCGTCTGTGCCTCATCTGTCATGAACCTCGCCGCACGTCACTGAATGTGAGATACATCCTGCACAAATTCAACCCCAAGAAAAACAAACTGTTGGAGGGAAGATTTATTGACAAAAATAAGCTGCAGCAATCTGGGTACATAAGATTCTGACTTTTAAACTAATACTTTGTTGAGCCACAATTTTATTATATGCGGCATTTATTTTCCGGTGGTCTATCAGAATCCCACTTCTTGACTTGGGAATATTAGCAAATTTCACCTTGCAACAGCTGTCAATTTTAGGCAGGAAATGTCCATTGCTAAATTTCTATTTTCTACTGGTAAAGCCACTGTTTTGTTGACTTTGATTTATGCTTGAAGTCATGGTGGTGATGAAAAAGTATATCCCACTTCAGCTTTACGGCAGACACCTGAAGGTTTTGGATCAAAACTCACTGGTATTTAGAACAACCAAGACTACAGGTATAGCTCAAAGACTTTGAATATTGTGAAAAAGTTCAATAGTTTTCGTCACTCGTTTCAGAAAGTCAAACTCATACATAGATTAATTACACATAGAGTGAAATATCTCAAGCCTTTATTTCTTGTAATGTTATTATGGTGTAGAAATAATGAAAACACCAAATTCTGTGTCACAGAAAATTAGAATATTATGTAAGATCAATAGGAAAAAGGTAAGTTAAACAGATATGTCAAGCTTCTGAAAATTATGTTAATTTATATGCGCTCAATACTTGATTTGACCTCCTTTTGAACAAATAACTGCATCAATGCAGCTTGGGATCTCATCCTCCTCTTGACTGTACCAGACAGATTCTCTGTGGAGTTAAGCTCAGGGCAGCTTGCCGGCCAATCAAGCACAGTAACACCATGGTCATTGAACCAGCTTTTGGTGCATTTAGTAGTGTAAGCAGGCACCTAGTCCTGCTGGAAAATTAAATCAGCATTTCCATAAAGCTTGTCAGCAGAAGGAAGCGTGAAGTGCTCTAAAATTTCCTGGTAGATGGCTGTGTTTACTGTGGACTTTAGAAAACCAATGGGGCCAACAACAGCAGATGGCACGACTCTTCAAATCATCACTTAATGTGGAAATTTCACACTGGACTTCAAGCAACGTGGGTTTTTGTGCCTCTCCACTCAACCCCTAAACTCTGGGGCCTTGATTTCCAAATTAAATGCCAACTTTACTTTCATCTGATGAAATGGGGCTTTGGACCAATGACAAATGAATCTAGGTCTTTGTTTCTTTAGCCGAGGAAAGATATTTTTGATCTTGTCTTTGGTTCAGGAGTTTTTCACACAAGGAAAGCAGTGTGCAGGATTTGTCTATGCATAGTGGCTCTTTATGTGCTAACACCAACCACAGTCCACTCCTTGGGAAGCTCCCCCTAATCGATGAGTGGATTTTATTTGACATTCCTCTTAAGGCTGCAGTTATCCCTGTTCATGTTTTACCTCTTTGTGCCACACTTCTTCGTTTCACTCAACTTTCTATGAATATACTTGGACTCAGTACTCTGTGAACAACCAGCTTTTTTACCAATGATCATTTCACACTTACCCTCCTTGTAGACGATGTCAATAACTGTCTTCTGTAAAGTCAGAAGTCTTCCCCATTGTGTAGACCACAATATTTTGATTACGTAAGATTTACACATTTACACAGGACACAGGAAACCAGCAACCCCACAGAGTACAGGGGCCTATCACAGGTACACCATGCATCCACCAAGAGGATAGAGCCCCCCATGGCCATGGAGCAGAGTCCCCCCAGGAATCAGGGGTTAACAGCCCAACAGTGCCGCCAGGCTCCGGTCACCCAAGCTTGAGTCAGGTATGGAATCCAGGACCCTGCGTGGCCAAGCCCCCAAAGACGTACCCCTAACAGTCAGCCAGGGCGGGTCAGCATGCACCACATGAGCCCATACCAGCCACCACATGGGCACAGTAGTGAGCAGCCAGGAGGGGGCCAGCCCCAATTTCTCACCCCCAACAGCCAGGAACAGTATTAGGGGGTGAGAGGGAGTGGGCACATCCAGAGCCAGCAATGCCCCCAGCTGAGCTGCTATCGCAGCCCTCGAGCCCACTAACCACGCCTCACAGCCCCCAGGTGATATGTTTGAAACTGAAAAATAAAGGATATGTTAAAGGTGGAACACCTTCTGAAGTCTTATTTTCTTGGTGCTAGTTTTTTTCTTGCAAACAGTAGCAATTTGACAGGGTTGTGTAGATTTCTTACATTAAAGAGTAAAGAGTAAGCTACATAGACATCCTTTTTAATCAAACTGCAGTTTAATTGAACTGATGTTTCAGAGAACAGAAGAGGTTCTTAGAGAGTGGATGTAAGTGCAGCTTAAAAGTCGGTCTGTGATGTGATTTGCTGAGGCAGTGTTCTCTTTGCTGACCTGGAGGACTCGGAAGCCTCAGTGCTTTGGCTGGCACTGCCAATACTTCATTATCTTCTCTATTCATTGTGGGAGGATTGGACCCAGTGGAATTTCTGTCTTTCTTTATCAGAGGAAAAACTCTTAAAAAAGAAATTCAAAGAAAACAGAGAGAGGAGAGAGAGAGAAAAGACTGAGTGCTCAAAGCAGTTACACCCCCTTATTTCAGTCATAGTGGTAAAAAAAATGGCTTGTGTCAGTAGATGCACAGCCTTTTGCGAGCCTGTGCAGAAGTCTCCCATTTTCTGAGTGAATTTTCCTGCAATCAAAGTGGAAAGCTGTTGCAACCTTTGCTGCTAAAAGTGCAATTTCCCAAAGTTACATCCAGTGAAGTAGTAGCCATCACTTTTAAATGAGAAGACCTGCAAATGGAGAAGTTGGAAAACTTTGAGGGGGATTTCCCCAGTGTGTCTGCACACATAAACCACAGTCATAATTTTCTGCCCAATTTCAGAAGTGTTACATGTTATTTCAAAGGGTTGTACAATCCAAGAGAGCTCGATGCACTGCAGTCTTGTGCAAGTTGTGTTGTCTCGAATATCAGTTTGCCACCACTCTGCCAAGGATTGTGTCATTTTTGTAATACACTGACCTTTTAATAGCTCCAACAATTGTCCCACTTGCTGTCTCAACCACCTTTACCCTCACACCATCCCAGTTCTCTGTTACACCAGCCTGTTCAATCACGTCGCAGTGTGTGAGGGAGAGATGGAGTGTGTGAGCCGAGCTCTTTGGGTTCATGCCACTTAAGCAAAGTCTGCCAAACCATTCCCACTGAAAGCTGTCACATTAGCCGACTGTTCTCCGTGTTTCTCCTTGCATGAACTATGTTGTGTCTTCATCCCTCAGCTTTGAGTTGTAGCCTCCCTTAAATCCAAGATTCATTTTTCATAATTCTGGGAACAAAAACAGTTTCCAATAGAAATGTGTTCTCTTTGCTCATACTAAAGCTCACCAACATTTCCGGTTTAAACATTTTTTTGTAGCAAAAGTGTTCTTTTGCTCATCCATTTGTGGTGTTCCCTAAAGAAAGGTGTTTTTGTCTGCAAAACTATTCATTTTCTGATTAAAGCCCAAAAGACTGACAGGCTTCAAGAACATGATCTGACCAACGACATGTCATTACTCATACATTGAGGTGCTTCCTATTTTAGAGCTGGCAACTACAAAGGCTCATTTCATTTAAAAAATAATTAAAAAATTAAAAGAATAAGTCAGTGCTAATCAGGATTTATTTGTGTTTCATAGTTTAAAGACGTTTAAAGATATTTAGGTTTCTTAGCTCTTATTATATATTTTCCCTTTAGAATACAGTATCCAAGAATAAAAAAAGATTTAAATGCTGATTCTTTGCTTAAAATATTCACACTGTTTAACCAGGGGTGGCTATGAATTTTTAAACAGGAAGACGAAAAACTGTGCATACCACCAGGTGTTTTTTTCAATCCAGTGTTCAATGAGACATTACCTGAGGCGCTTGTGAAGCTCCACACAGGTGCTCTCATTGTTCTGTATCAAAAGAAGTTCAAAAACAGTTGATGACAGTCCTGCTGTTTCACTGTGTACATTTCTCTGTGTGCTCGTGTGCATGTGTTTGCGAGTTGTGTGCATGTGTTTGCGAGTTTTGAAAGTGTGTGTTCGTAATAGTTGAAAGAGGGGCAGGCCAGAACGTAATGACAGCACAACAGATCTCTATTTTGAGAACAGAAATGGCCTGCAGCAGAAACAAAGTGATTTAGGTGTAGTGATTTCAATATTATTTTTCTACAATCACTCAGTAGCTTAATCTGTCTGTATGTACTTAGAATCACAGCGCAGGTGTTCAGACTGTCAGAGCTTATATCTTTAAGAGTATTTGCAGCTGAGGCTGTGGCTCAAACAAAGTAACTTTTCTGCTTCACGCTAGTTATGGACCGGTGTAAAATTGTGACAGAATGAGAACCTCATGTACAAGGTTTACCAGTACTTACAGAAACAATTAAAACTACAATATACACTGATCAAATCACTTATGTAGGATAGTAAAATCATCCCTACTGATTTCAAAAACATATTGAGAATCACAGTTGTAACGTTATCGCCATTTAGATTTTTATAAATACACATTAAACAAAAGAATAGAATAAATACCTGCTGAATTTGGCAGTCAGTTATTTTGCTTGTATAGAATATATTCCCTTTTGCGACTTTGCTCTTCATAGCTTGCCAACTGTAGTTTTACAGCACTGCTTACATAAGAGTGATGGGTTACCATGACAGTCCAGAAATATATCCAAACAGCTAGATTTGTTTGTTTTTTTAGGCAAGAAAGCAATTGCCTGCTTTCAGCCAGCTGACCTGCAGTGCACAGCAAACATTGTTGCAGTGACAGCACAATATTACTCTGTTCCAAACAGCTGGGGAAAGCTCTGTTTGATTTGGTAATTTCTCTGGCATCCAATTAAAAGGTTAACATTTTTATGAATCATATGCTAGATTAATTTTCTATCTTTGTGTCGTTGTTTTTTTTTAAAAGGAAGTTTTTTGTAGTATTGGAAAATCCTCATACTAGTAACCGCCCCGTGCCTGTCAGTAATGTTTTGTGAATGAGGACCGGAAAGCAGAAGGCAGAGTTCATGTAAAGTCAAAGGCTTAAAGATGAAAACTGAAACTCATTAGACAGCGCCCTAAATCCAGAATTTAAATTTGAAGGCATAAAACACGAAGTAACTAGAAGAATAAAGAACGGCATGAAAGGGGGTCAAAACAGGAGGAATTGACAAAGAAGGAATGGAGCTGGGAGATGTAAATACTGAGGGGGACAATTACTGGAACAGGCATCAGGTGTTATGATTGACTAATTAAAAGCAGCTGAGAGGAAATGGTGGACCAGAATATTATTTATTATTTTGTCCTGTATTTCTCTCTATAGGCTTAGTCAGTTTGTGAGAGAGTGATTCAGGGCAAATTTCTGGGCATGCGTATGGGTGTGACGTCTCCACCATAACCGATGCATTAGCAAAAGCAACCAAAGAAAAAAAGTCAGTTACAAAATTCAAGAATGACTCAAAAAACACAAGGTGAAAAAGAAACCGTGCAGAAGCAGGAATCACATAACCAAAACGAAATGGGAACTAAGATCCATAAATATGAACAAGAATCAAAATCTATTTTTCAAACAGTACTAAAGACTGCCCTATGGTACAAGGTACGCCCAAAAACACATTTACTGAAACCTGTGGTGTTCCACAGGGTCCATGGTGAATGGGTGGGGCTCGGCCTCGGAGGATGAACGTATTTTTTCCAGTCAGAGATCCAGTCTGGGCAGTTCTTCTGATGGCTCCATCTTTACCCACTGCAGCTTTGCCCAGGCCCTTGTGGCTGCTGCAGACAAGGCAGGCTACCGCCTTGAGGGAACTAGCCTCAGCAAGAGAGGTTGGTCTGTGGAAACTGGATATCCACTACTGCTCTGGAACACTCTCCTCTAATAATTCCCCCTGTCATCAGTTGGCTGATGGTTTCTGCCTTCATTTTTTTCTTGGTCTTTCTGCTTTTTTGGAATCTGCACAAAGACTGTGCATGGTCCTTCTTGTTCTCTCTCCTTGCTTCCATGGGTTATACATGTAATACATGGGTGACAAGTAAAATTTGCAAGCTTGTACTCCTTTTTTTCTCTCACCATCCTTCACTTGTGATGGCAACCTTTGTTTTCAAACAATCTCAATTGATATCCTGAGTCTTAAATGGCATCAATCTCATCTCTACTTGCTGGGTGGTGGCTCCACAGGGCTTTATAATGCTGGCTGCTTTTACATCAATGACCTTTTTCCTTTTTTTCAAATGTACTGTGGGTCTAAGTTTTGATTGACTGATTTATTGGTCCTTATCCTTCCTGCAGGTAAAGGCTTGTCTCACAGGCCCCGTCCCAGCAGTCCATTTTCAACAGATGGCAGCACAGTCGGCACACACAGCTTGGGCCACCAGAGGGCCACCAGGCCCACACGCAAACCACGAAGTCAAGGCACAACACCTCACCGGAGAGATGCTGGTGCAGATGGTGAGATGAAGACTGCGTAAACATAGTTCAATTAGTTTTACAAAAATATTTTCCTAAAACATTTGTTACCATTCAGAAAAAAAAAACAGGTCCATAATAGCTATTATGTGAATTGGTGTTGACTTCTCACATATGTCACACAATTCCACACAAAAGTACTCTTATCCCTTCAACCACAAACTTCAATATGTTATATCGGGATTCTTTACAAAAATCAACACAAAGAAGTGCATAATTGTGAAGTGGAGCAATACCATACAGTGTTCTTTTATTAAACAAAGAAAATCTGAGAAATGTGGCATGCATTTGTATCAACCCCCTGACTTAGAACTTAAAAAAAACTCATCTTTAAATGCAAAGTTTATGCCTACAAACAAGGAGCTTGACTTTGATTCCACTTTTTCTCAATGAAGAAATTTTAATTACAAGTTTACAAAAAAGAATCATGCAGAGGATTTACTGAACACAGTGATCAGGGTTACAGGCCTGTTGTCACTTAACCCCACGGTGGTGCGTTTCTTGGGGACCGGGATGATGGTGGAACGTTTGAAGCATGAGGGAACATCAAACGGCTCCAGAGACTTGTTGAACATCCCAGTGAGGATTGGAGCCAATTGGTCAATGCAAGCTCCCAGGCCTGAGAGGGGGAGACATTGTCAGGTCTTTCCTGGTCCTTAGAAAATGAAAGAGCCTATTTACATTATTCCTCAGGAGGCCAGGAAGGAGGCCGAGCAGTGGTGGTGGTGTGGGGGGGGTGTCATTGTCAGATTGGGACGTGGACCGGTTGGTGGAAGGTACGCATCTTTTAAAGCCGTGTAACAATATCAGCACACCCACCTTTGTTTTGGTAAAAGCCAATTCCACTTCCTTTTTCCCTGAAATCTCAGTGCTACAATCCGCTCAAAACAACTGAAAGCCTGGCATCAGAAGTTTGCAGTTGGAGATGTGTTCAGTAAGCCAAGTTTCAGTGAAATTAACAGTGGCACTTCCAGTGAAGCCCGAGATTTCAGAGGTGCTAAGCTGATAATTCATCGGTTTTATTAGCCAGGGAGCAGACAATAGCCAGGTGGATTGAAGGCAAGGGTGTGCAGAGTCTCCATTGCTCAAGCTTCCAGTTTTTCTCATCTGTGTCTCTGGTAATATCCATAGAGTGCAGCTGTGCCACTTACCAAGAGCTCAGTGAAGTTGGGGTTGATGACAAATGCCTGCTGAGGTTTGTCTGATGTTTAGGAGTTCCTCTCTAGTAAAGGTGATCACCAAATGGAGGCAGGGAGCCGAATCAACACACAAAAAACAAGAGAGCAAAATACCATGTCCGGACTTTGTGACACATGAGCTGCTTCAGGAGTCTGCTTCAAGTAAACAGGTTTTCTTTAATGATTGCCCTGTATTTACGTAACTCTATCCATCTTCCCATCAACTCTGAAAAGCTTCCCCATTGGGTGGTGCTGCCAGGTTAATGTGCAGTCTTCTGCCATATGGGGTTTCGTATGTCCACCAAAAAGCTTGGCTTTACTCTCATCTGACCAGAGAACCTTGTGCCTCGTTTGTTTTATCTCCTACATTGTTCATGTCAGTTTATTCTAGATTTTTTTAACATCTGTGTTCTCCAGGATGTGTTCCATTGTGAAGTGCATTTCTAATACTTATACTAATACAGATTCTCCCTCCTTAGCTACCGATGTCTCCAGTTTCTCCAGAGTTGCCATGGGTCTTTTGGCCACTGCTCTGATTAATAGGATTGTTCACACTAGATTTTATTTGGGGGTATCAGAGTAAATGGGGTACATACAGAAATATACCACGCCTAGTTCAATCTCTTTTGTATAAGACATTTAGAAATTGTCCTTTCACTTCAAAACTATGAACTACTTGTGTTGGATTATTTTATAAATCCCATATATAAAAAGTTGCGGTTTTTGGTTGTAGTGTGAAAAAATGTTTGGAAAATGTTCTATACTGCCAGCATCTCATGGTGGAGTTAGACTTGGCTCCTCTAAGTCTTTGCCACATTGAAGGTCATTTGCTAGGGCTGAGTCTGCATCTGTGCTGTAGGAGTGAGAGACATTGCAGTCCATTCTCACCAGATAACTTCCTGAAGGGATGTTCCCACCATTGTCTGGTTAAGTGTTTTTTCTCACTCCCTTTTGGGAGTATAGAAGAAACTGTGCTTGCTCTTTGAGTCAGAGAAGCAGTCTGAAACTGTGCTCTCATCTTGCAAGGTTAATTCAATAAACCTCACTCAGTCACTGAGTCGTCTTCACCATTGACGGTGCTTGGACAATCACATTTTTTTCCACAACAATTTTAACAAATGTGATATAGGTAAAGGGGTGTGAATATCTTTAGAGGTCATTAAATATTTTTACGGGCTATATTTACAATTATCTGATCTACCATGTGGTTTCTTTTTACCAAGACTTACCTCCTCCCCCTGAGCCTCCTCCCTGTCAGGGGCAGGGCCGCATCCAAGGGGCTCGCAGTGTAAGCAGCATGGCACCACCCACAGATAGGAAAGCTTCTTCTCTGGAGCGCACGCCCATGTCAGGACCCCTTTGTGGGCCAGACGACGTGAAGAGCTCCATTGATAGACAGATGCGAACCTCCCTGGAACATCACCGGCAGGCTCAGGACAGGTTGGGCTCTATGGACCGGGCAGATGATGCACGCTGGGGCCACAAATCAGGTACAGAGGAAATCCAAATTGTCTCCAAGTTAAAAGTCAAATTTTAATGGTAACATAGAGTGAGTTTGTAAGTTATGATGTTTAGAGCTGCAATGTTTCAATGTGAAACAGACATCCTAAACATTTTAGAAGTTCAGGCTATTCTTCTCTTTTTGACATTAAGATAAAACTACCAATTGGTGTTATAGGTGTTGAAGTAATACATTTCCATTGACATACATGTTAATAATTGGAGACTAACATATTTAGGCTTGTGCGTGTAAAAAATTGGAAAATACATATTCCAGTTTGCATCATACAATTTTAAATAGAATTGAAAATAATAGTAGTGTATTTTATAGTGAAATTAAGGAAATAACAATGATGCTGAAGTGTACAGTTCTGCTTTATTCGCAGTGTGTTTTTTCTGTAAGCTCTTGTTTTAAATTGAGCTTTTACGCTGCTTCAAGACTGGGCTCCCTTGAGCAGATTGCGCCGTCTGCCACTTGCTCTGGTTTCCAGAATTCTCCCCCTCGGCCCCCCCTAAACCTTCCCTTTGCCCCTGTAACTGTTGCCATCGACAGGCCGCTCTGCTCCAAGTGACGTAGGAGGCCTCTGAGGCTGATATGGACTATAACGACTTGTCCTTTTTTTCCCTTGCTAACACCAACAGCAACCACTCTGCACCCCATCTGTGCGTTTCTGCATTCATGTGTGTGATCGTTAGCGCTCTCCATGCTGTGCTGCCCGGCCTTGTGCCAAGACTTTCTCAGACAATTTTTTCTAAAAACTTGGAAGCATAAGACACTACAGGGGCCCCGGTCAGCATTCATTGAGGGCCCTAACTAATGTTCAGGAGAATAATCTGAGGTCAGGGCAGGTTGTATAAGAGTCATTAGCAGAACAGTGGGAAGTAGTTTGATGAGATTTCACGTGATGACAGAGCCTGCTGAGGGTTAATGTCGTGCTGCCCTGCAGTAGGGGGTGCCAGACCAGCCAGTAGACCCTCTGTTGTTGTATTTACCCCCTCATAAAGCTGGTGGCTGGAGGGCCAGGCTGAGGGTCATCACTGTAGCATGCCCTGGCACTGCTTGTTGGCACTGCCATTCTTCAGATTTGATTTTTATCACCCTGCATCATGTATTAGATGTGTAACATTTACAGTATGAGGAAAGTATTAACCACATCAGTATTTTTCTCAGTCAATATATGGCTAATGTCCTATTTTAGTAATGAGAAACCTTTTTATATGGCATCCATTAGAACAACACCACCTAATATTAATTTGTACAGATAGGGAGCAGCATTTCCTTTGTGCTTAGGGCTGCTAAATGGGTAGAGAAATCATCCTGCAACAAGAAACTTGTGGGTTCAATTCCAGCTTCCCCTGGCCACATGATGACATACCCTTTGACAAGGCACTTTACTAGTTGCTAAAAGGTCCATGCATGAGTGTACAAATGTTGAGTGTGGCTGTGTGAATGAGACTTGCAATACAAAAGTGTAATATAAAAGATTGGTAAGCAGGACTAGAAAATATAAAATAAATATAAAAGTTCAGTCCATTTACTATTTAAAAAAAGCAGTAAGCAAAATGGCACCATTGGGTGGGCTGTTGAGCATTGTCTGTAGACAAAAACAAAATGTGTGACAAGTCACGCCTCTCTCTACCTCCAAAATCTAAGCATCAGACCAGTCGGGCAGCTCTCAAGCCCAATGGGCTGCATTAAACAATGCTAACTATGTTAGCTGGGAACTCACCTCACATAACGGTAATGCCTGGCCCATTGCTAGTCACACTCCAACAATTAACCCACATGCCACAATAGTAGCAACACCAGTATAACAAGACTGTAAAACCAACCAAAAGAAACACTTGACTTCATGCTGTAACTCACCAGTCTGGGGGAGAAAAAGCTAGCTCCGAGTAAAACTAGAGCTGCTTCTGTGCTTGTAATGCTCTCCACCTTTGAAAAGCGAGGGCAATGTTCACCTTGTTTTGTCTCTTTCCTTATCGTACAATGTCTTTGCCAAAGACTGTTGTTTTGTTGACGTAATAATGGGTCCTGATGGTCTTCAAGTGAACGCGGCGGTGGCATTCTATGGGGAGGGAGGGGCTAAGCCCGGAGTGGCAGCTGTTCATATGGACATACATCCATGCACAGGCAGCCTGGCTTTGTAAACAAGAAACTGGAGAACAACACAGAGAGACGAGTGTGACATCATACCATAGCCCATCTAAAAATATATCTTTAGATCTTCACAAAACTATTTTTAAGTTCTTTCTAATGAAAGTGAGGAATTTTTTGCTTATTGCTCCTTCAAATACTGAGCAATTTCAGCTATTTTCCTGCCTTTGTATTCCTTTATTTTCTGGGTTCAATATTTATTCAATGTAGCATTCCCCTTAATTAAACATTAATTAATTTATTCACTAATTTGTATTGATTTTGTCACGTTTGTGACTTTTTTTGGTTGTTCCTAACATCTTTATGGGTTAGGGTTAGCCTTATTAGAATTTGGTTTGGAAACTGGTTTCCTTATATAGGACATTTTGACCAATCTGTATAATCTGACCCAATCTGTATAATCTGATTGAACTTGATTTTGTAAAGTGCCTTGAGATGACATGTTTCATGATTTGGCGCTATATAAATAAAATTGAATTGAATTGAATTGAATTTTACAGTCATATTCAATAAATTAGAATATGTATGCCGACGATGCTCATTTCTGAGATTAAAATTAACTTATTATAAAAATAACCACCTTTAGGTGGGTATTAAATATACTTTTCACAATTCCCACATATCTATGTTAAAAATGTTTATGTTTTTTGGTGTGATGTAAGATAAATCTTAAATGTTGCAATTTGATTAGCTGTATGCAGAAAATCCTCATTATAAAGAAAATAATGGCTTGAAATCATTGGTCTGTGTAATTTATCTATATAATGTGCTTGACTTAGTGAATCAAGTCACTGAAAGAGATGGACTTTTCAATAATATTCAAATGTTATGTATTTGACCATATTTACTGAGACATATTTTCAGATGTTCAATTTTTTTCCTCTGCTGTATGCAAGTCATTTTAAAATGTAAAGTTTAAATTTCTGTGTTTTGGTTTTAGAGGATGGATGTCTGCCATACAGCAAACCATCATTCCCCTCCCCTGGAGGCCACAGCTCCTCTGGTACAACCTCCTCCAAGGGCTCGACGGGGCCACGCAAGACTGACGGTCCGCGACAACCACAACAGTGGACTGCCACGGAGCATGCAGAATTTCTTGGGGCCAATGGACATGGAGAGTTATGTAAGTATTTTGTTCACATTAGCACCATTCTTTTACGATAGTACAAAAATTAGAAAGTAATGTTTTGATATGATTGTAATCAGTTATTTACATATGTCTAATGTAAATATGTATGCGTATTGCAATAGTTTGAAAATCTGTAACTTCTTAACAACTGTTCATTTTCAATGTTCGTGTTCAGATTTTGTTTTGATATACAGAAAAGTGTGCGTGATTTAGAAGTGAAAGGAAAAATATAAACTTTTTTTCAAAATGTTTAACGTGAAAATCTGAAAAGCGAAATTGTGTTCACCCCTTTTGAGTCAATACTCAAGAAGATCTAAAAGTCAGATTTTCTTCAATGCTTGCAGTGCACTTAGCTACTAATATCTTCACATTAACTGACCTGCTTCCCTTTCTCTGCTGAATAAAATGATCACCACAGCGTGTTGATGACACTATCATGTTTGCTCCACAACTTTTAGTTGTATCTAGCGTGTTGGCTCCAACCTAGAACAAATCAAAATGAAAAGAAATGCTAACATTTTCACTGCAGATCGCGAGTCTGCTTTTTCTTGACCATGTTAACATTTTCTTCCATTCTCATTTTCTCCACAGAGTGATCCACATGGCTGCAAACTGGAGCCTGCCCTCCTGTTTGGGCCAATGAACTTTATCCTTACCTGTGCGTTCTCAGAGGAAAGGCACGCAGCAGCAGAGAGAACCACAGCAACAAGCAGTTTCACAGAACTGTATATGTGATGTAAAGACACAAACCTTCTGTACATCTCACAATAGTTTTGTCCTCAAGAAAAGATTTTCCACCTCCTACCTTACTGTAATTTTCTTTTTATTAAAAAAGGCAAGTTAAGAGAATTAAAACATCTATGTGGGGGAAAAAAACGTAGTTGTACCTACCCTTCAGGAAAAGGGAATTTTGTTGCCTGTAAATATCTTCTTTGACTTGTTGTTGCATTGCTATGCAAACCTATTAGAGTTCAAGTTTTTTTTTTTCATATACAATAACAGTTGGGTTTTACCTGGTTATTTGTACTATATGTGAATTAAGTGGCTTTTTTTGCCATGAGATAATTGTTTTTTTTTATCCATTGTTTGTCAATAGCTACAATTAATTATTATGATTATCATTATTAATAATATTATTAATTATTGTTTTTTGCACTGCAATTTTTGGTGATAAGCACAAAACATAGCTCCTGCTGACATGAAGAACCGGAAGAATATGTGAAGAGGAGTTTCTGTACTGTAAAGTAAAGAGAAGAAAATTATATTCTAGTGTACAGAGAGATATTAAAGAGTAATGCTTTTCTCACAGACAGCACCCATTTCTACTGTTGAGACAAACCGAGTGGCAGACACTAGTCCTGAAGGTGCAAAGCGGAGATACAAGGCCTGAGATCAGATGAAAACGTCTGGGTAATTAATTGTTTTGGGTTAGGTACTAATTTATTTTTCTTTAAAAATACTTTCTCCTTTTTATATTCATGGTTTAGTGCCTAAATCATTTCACAAAACTGATTTCATGCTCCTACACAATAAAGCTACAATCGTCTAATAGAGCAAGTGCTGTAATATGGCTGACATCCAGTCAGAGCACTTAGAGGCAGAATAGGGCCTTTTGTCATAGACAACAGAGTTTTATTTTTGTTAATTACAGACCCAGTTAAACCTTCTTAAATATCAGCTGAGTTAGATTGTTTAAGTTTTATTTACTTTCAACAAATTTTGTTTTTATTTATTAAATTTATTTGCTATTTAAGTACTTATTTCAGTTGTTTAAATTGTTATGACCAATAATTTCAATGAGGACAACAACATTTTGTTCTGCTGGGAACAGCCAAGGTATTTATGTGACCCAATAAAACAGCTGTTTAAATAAAAGTTGGTGCCTCAGATATGAAACATATGGTCAATTTGCCCCTTCGTCAATTCTTACCACAGTTTTGTGCCCAGGCGTTACCGTTTCATACCGACCTGAGTCCCTATTGCATATCAGTTTATTCTCCCATTGGTTAAGAATTTTGAGAAATTACAGGTGCAAATAATCATAAAATCTCATGTTTAATTTATTTGAACATTAACCTATTTTCTGAAGACTGTTTAGTCCAGTTAACTTTAGGCATGGGGCTGTGTGATTGAATGATTTTTTGATTTCCTTAAGTAAACATATCACAGTATTATGTTAACTTTATAAAAGAGCTTCATAGCATACAGTAGTTGATTGTAATTAAAACCTAAAAGCAAATAAATCATCCAACTGCTGCTAAAATAATATACCTTAATTATTGCAGCTTAACTTTATCTAAATAATTAATTATTTAGGATTTTTAATGATTCAGGGTTTTAAGATAATTGTTATTATTCCTTAAAAATCCATAAACCTTTGTGGTCCTGCTCCAGAAAATCAACAAGTTCATACAAACTATCATGGGCAATCTGTCCGGATACCGAGCCTGCAGTCATCTGCTTAACAGACTTCCTCCTCCTATCTTGCCAACTGTTATTTTAAAATAGTTTCTTGATAAGAAAATAGGCCCTCACGGTTGGTTGCCAAAGAAAAAAAAAAAAACTTTTTTTTTTTTTTTTAGGCATGGGAAAATGCTGCATGTCTCTGTAAGCCATCTGACGGGCAGTGTGCAAGATAAAATGTAAAATTTGCGAGGGGAAGCACTATTGTGCTCTGTGTTCCATACAGCTGGAGACAGCTGTATGATTAGGCAACTTATGAGGTTTTGAAACAGTAACTTTCTGAGACCTTGGTAGGCCGTGATACTGGTATTGGTCCATGTCCCCAAGGAAGCTATAAATTGATGCCGGGTTGCGGCAGCTCTGTTTTTGACCCAAAAAAGTTAGAAATGGCAAAAGGGCAAAATGACCAGTGTCCAAAGCAAGTACGATCAGCACAGTCTTGTCAGAAACTTTAAGAAAAAATGGTGATTTGGGTGAGAGAGCTAAGGAATTAAAGGCCTTGTATGTGAGTCAGTCGTTCCACTGCCTTCATGTCTACAGCCACAGTGGGGAGCAAAAACACTTTCTTATCCGCCTGACTGCCACCAAGACGCACTCTTACGATACACCGCTTTTGACTTCACAATATCTGATTTTAGATGCATTGTTTCCAACAACACCCTTTTTGAAAGCTAACCTTGTTTCTTTCTATGCCTTTTATGGACTCCAAAACGCTGCTTACAACAATGTTTTTCAATTGTAATGTTCAGGATTTTTGTGGTTCAATGACTGTTTGTTTTGTCTTTTTTTGTACTGCTAATGTTGATAATAAAAGGGGGTGGGGGGGCTAAAGGCCATCAAATGATGTTGTACTGTTGTCGTGACATATTGTCGTATCTTATTTTATTTTTTAAATGATCCACCCAGTGGCCAGTGTTCTGGGAATGAGGTGCAGAGAGTATCTCAGGTTATTTTACATTCTGGTGGTGTTTATGTATGTGTATATATATATATGTATATATTCATACACATCTCCACTTAGTTATTCCATCCCTTTTTCATTGAGAAATACTTCCCTCCCATGTTGGAATCTGTCCCCCTTTTAATTTTTTTATTCTTTTTTTTTGTTTTTTTAGCTGTGGACTTTGATCCTGATGTGCTGGTTCATTCACCTTAAGACAAGATGTCAGTAAAAGAACATACCAAATTAAGATTGATATTTCTCATGTCTAATGCATTTTAGCGTCTTTAATACTCTTTCTTTTAAATCACAGTGTCGTTTTGTATTTATTAAAATGATAATAAAGGTATATTGTGAAATATGCATAAAGAGTTGTGAGATATAAAATGTGGTTTTTTTTTATTATTTGTACCTTGGAAAGTTTAGTTTCGGAGCTGAGCAGCGAGGCCATTAAGAGAGGATGCTGATATGGCGGGTCAGTCGTCGTCCAAGTCACTCTTCGTCTTGCATGTTCACTGCACTGCCCTTCTCAAGTCAAAACCTCTCACCATGAGGAGTAAAAACAAAATTTGCTTGACAAAACAAAAGAGAAAATGTCTTTTTTGAAGGATGAAAGTGCTTTACCTCTTTCGTTGATTTTCCTCAATATTGTTGGTTCTTTGTAGCCTATCTGTGTCTTTCCTTTTTGCTATAAAAGAGGATTTAAAATGACAACAAGTGAAAGTTGTTGGGTGAAATCTTTCCTGTACAGCATGGGGTGAGGTAACGCTCCGAATCCAATGGCATTTCTACAGTACGGTTCTCCTTTTCCCTTTATTTTTCCTCTCTGTACGCCACCTTCTGTATTCACTTGCATGTTCTTCGCCAAAAAGAGAGTGAATCAAGAAAATGAACTCCTACAGTTTCATTATCATGACCTGTAAAATAAATCCATGCTCTTTAATTTCCTTGTACCTGGATCAATATCAAATAAAATATTTTTGAAAAATGAAGAAAAATGACTTAAATCATTTGTCCGTAAAGGAAAGAAAATTTTAACATCAACTTATCAGTAGATACCATGCCAACATTACTTGTTGGCTAACCTTAAAGCTATAGTTGGTGATCCTGTTCAGAAACAGTTCTTGTTAAACAGGGTGAATTGGTCCTTCCTTCCTAACAGTAGTCAATACATTATGTATTCAAAAAAGCAAGGTTAAAAAATTTTATTTCTGTAAAAGTTTCTTACAGAGGCTTGTAAAAATTCTCACTGCTGTTCGATTCGAATGGCAGGGATGGGTCAGAGTTTTGGTCCTGCCCTCTCATCCTTTTGTCCCTCAAGCTCCGGGGGTATCGCCTTATCGATTGGTTGTCCCATATGCCAATCATTCTGACCCGCATTCTGTGCGTAAATGTTCCTTGTTAGCTCTTCGCTTGTGGCTGTGCATGCACACTTCTAGTGACTATGTTTCCGTTTATCTTAGCATTTAGCTTCAGTGTTAGCCTTTCATGGTAGCTCCACTGCTCTCACTGTATACTTTAAACATGGCTGAGAGTCGCAAGAAGCAAACTGCATACTTGTTTATGAGAAGAAGAAAAAGGCCTCTTGTTTGGCAGTGTCACAGCGCCACCAGTACCTACTACAACATTTTCAGTTGTGGATGCATATTTCTTTTATAATAATTCCTATCCATGTTGATGGGGCCTAAGAGAGATCCTATTGTGTCCTGTTTAGTCACTTTCCTTAAGCTCCTTAGTTTAGTCTCTCACCAAGCTGCTCTGCATACTCCTGATTAGTTTCACCTGTTTCTTGTGCCATTCAATCACCACCCCAGCAGGTGAAGCCAGTCTGTTTCATTACCTCCTCACCAGGTTCTTCTCTTGTCCATCACCTGCTTCCTTAGATACTGTTTCTCATGCGTCCCTGTCTTCATTGCTTAGTTTGTTCCAGTTAGATGTTCCACAGTTCTTCTTTTGCCTGTTCTCGTTTTGTAAGTCAATTGAATAAACATTAATATGCGGGTTAAAGTCTACTGTCTTATTGCATTTGGGTCCTTACAACCACAAGAACATGTAAATTTGAAGGTCCAATGACATTCAAACATCAGCTTCCACACGTATGGTTCTCTCTGTTTCCCAATACTTGATTAAATATAGTCCTCCACATAATTATTTTCAGTGTATGAGTCGATTCAGTGATCTCTGAAGCTCTTGGAGAGTTCTCCTGGCTTTGCCATATTCCACACATGCAAAGAAAAATTACAATAAACAGACCAAGTATTTGAGGTCTTCTATCACAAACAAATCTGATGCGACCAATGAAGCACTTAATTGGCTGCATCAGGACCACAACTCGTTTTCAAACATGTACTGTTTAATGTGCAATACCTGTATACAACAAGAGTATACAAGAGCTTTATACATAGTGTATACAAGTATACAATGCAAAACAAGAGTTTTTCTATGATGCTCATTTATGTTTTGCCCACTGCAGTGTGTTTTCAAACTGGCTCCTCATTTTGCTCCATGTTTTATGTCGAACCAACACTCGTTGATACTTTTAGAGAAACAGCTTCAAGCAACAATTCTAATCTTTCAAATCGCTCAGACAAACATACTGCTTTCAAGCTCCCTCAGATGGAGCATAATCTACAACAACTTCTGAAAAAAAATCTGGATCTGTAACTATACAAATTTCTCCAAACAGAAGTAAAATACATGTATACACCAAGCCTTAAAAAACTTTTTTTTTTTTAATACGTTTTATTTACCAAAGCATGTTTCATAAATTACAGATAAAGCTTTCTTCCCAGCGAATGACCAATGTCACTCAGCTTCTCTTAGAGTGCCTTGTAACAGCATTTAGCTTTTCCACATTCTGGCACATTCTAATCAAATCTTTTTATTAATTGTTTCATTCATATTTTGTGTGATAAAGCAATAAAAAATAGATAGTTGTGAAGTGGATGGAAAATGTTTTATGGCTTTAAAACTTTGAATAATAGAAATCAGATAAATGTGACATTCATTTATATATGTCCCCCCCCACTCCCAAGTTAGTACTTTGTCAAATCTCTTTTTCCTGCAACCACAGCTGCAATTCTTTATGGATACGTCTCTACCAGGTCACATCTAGAAATTCTCCCATTTCTCCTTTTGTCGGGTTGGTTTTGGACTGCCACCTCTCCAGGGACATCTAACTAAGTGTGGAGCCCACCACCAATATTTTATAGATTATTCTTGGGGTTCAGGTCAGGCAAGTTTGCTGGCCAATCGAGGACAGTAACGCCATGGGCAATGAACCAGCTTTTGGTACCCTTGGCAGTGTGGGCAGATGTCAATCCTACTGATAAAGGAAAGCAGCATCTCCATAACGTTTGTCAGCAAAAGGAAGCTTGAATTTCACTAAACCTTTCTGGTAAATTGCTGATTTGACTGTGGACTTCAAGAAACTCAATGTGCCAACAACAGCGGCTAACATGACACCCCATCTAATGACTGCCAGTGGAACCATTACACTGGTCTTCAAACTATGTGGATTATGTGTCTCTTCACTCATACTCCAGACTCTGGTACCTTGATTTCCAAATTAAATTCAAACTTCATTTTCATTTTTAAATAATACTTTGGACCATTGAGCAGCAATCCTGTTCTTTTTCTCTTTAGTTCAGGCAAGACACTTCTGATGTTGTCTCTGGTTTAGGAGTGTCTTGGCAACAGGAATGCAGAATTTATCGGTGCATTGTGAATCTTGATATGCTGTTGCCACCATCAGTCCACTCTTTGGGAAGCTCCCACCCATTCTTTAATGGATTTTGCTTGACAATCCCCTCTAGGCTTTGGGTAGCCCTGTTGCACCTTTTTATACCACACTTATTCTTCCACTAAACTTTCTATTAATGTAAGTCTACTTTGATGAAATACTCTAGTCAGCAGTCTTCGCCATGATTGTGTAGGCCAGGGTTCCCTTCCCTAGTCCTCAGGGACCCCTGTCCTGCTTGTTTTAGATGTGTCTCTGTTCCAACTCACCTGATTCTAATAATTGCATGACCTCCTCTGCATGTCATGAAGTGCCCACACAGACAGCACAATCATTAAATATTTCTGCAGAATTGAGGGCAACAAAAATCAATGCAATCAATGTTTTCATTTTTGTTCATTCTAAAGAGTTTTCATAACATTTTGTTATGATGATAAACCCAATTCTGATACAGTTAAATTATTTGTCCAAACAGTTTTTACAAAGGAATTTCAGGCAGCCAGAGTGAAAAATGTTTTTCAAACTGGCTATTGGGGCATGATTAATATACCTTGCCTTCCTGTCTGTCAGAAACAGAAGCCCAGTGAGAGGTAAAATTGTATTAGCCCTTAAACTGGCAAGCGGTTAAAGTCCCTGTGCAGAATCACTGTGCGTAAGGAAGGGCAAAAACAGGGGAACACGCCTAAAGAATCTGCAGAAGTTTCATGCAACACAATGTGGAATTTCATGTTGATACAGTAAATAATGCTCTGTACAGTAGGTTCATGTTGCCTTTCTATAGCATTAGTGTGCCCAGGGTATTGCAGATACCCTGGGCACACTAATGCTATTTCGTCAAGATCAAACATACTATATGTTTTGTGGAAAGTGTGTTTGCTTTGTAACCAACTATAGGCTTATAAAGATGTGAATTCTTTGCTTTTGTTTGGCAATAAAAAAGCCTCGAACTTGAGATACACTGCTTCAAAAAAATTGAAAAAAATAAAGATGCAGTGAAATTGATCAGATTTGGACTTCATTTGATGTGCATGCAACTTGGCATAACAGGATATTTAGGTTTCCCTCTTGAACTTGATGCCCTCATAATCTCATCTTGAACAGGTGGAGAACAATGTATGCATGGGTGTTTTAGTCACACGAGACGACCACACTAACAGAGGCTCCGGGTATGATGAGTTAAGAGCCAAAGAACACATGATTTCTATGCACATGAGTCTAATGCAGGTATCAGACTATCTACGAAACCCACACCATGTCTTAATCAGTTCAACTTCCTATATGCTGCCATTAACACCATACCAGACATAGAGTATGGAGTAGTGATGAAATCAGGGGGCAGTGTGTTGTACTTGCAGGTGCTTGATCTTGATACTGCATTACCAGGGATAACCATCTTGTGGTGAAAAGGTTGAAGGAAAACTTCTGAAAATGTAGTGGAGACACACAAGGCATCACTTCTCCTCTGATATTGATTCTGTGGACCAGAAACAGTGCTACAGTAACATCATGCATCCACATGGCTTATGCCTCCTAAAACAGCACTCTGGTTCAAGCTTGAGCACTGACAAGACTCGTTGGTCTCGGTACCCTCATGACAACATCAGATTCTTTAAAGGGGACATATCCTGCTCTGCAGTTCCTCCTTTTCACATTGAAATCTTCAGTTGTGATGTATATAAAGTGGAACCGCAGTCTCCATACCGTTTGACCATTTTTCTAGTGTGCTGGAGGACAGTGTAATGAACAACCTGAACATTTTGAGTTTATCCACTTGTAGCTTTGGCATCCTTGAGCTTAAACTGCAGAATCATTCCAAGAAAAAAAACACCGGATCCACGAAATCGGTAGGCCGGAAGTGCATGACCTAATTTAGCATCAAATATTGTGATGTAATTGTTCAAAAAACATAATAGACCTGCAGTGTGAATGTAGCCTAGAGACTCCAAGTAAACAACTAAATGTATTTGTATTTGTAATTTAAAATTCTTCTTCTAACGCATAAAGCCCTTAATTATCAAGCTCCATCATATATCAGAGCTCTGATTACCCCGTATGTTCCTAACAGAGCACTTCGCTCTCAGACTGCAGGTCTGCTGGTGGTTCCTAGAGTCTCTAAAAGTAGAATGGGAGGCAGATCATTTAGTTATCAGGCTCCTCTCCTGTAGAACTAAATCCCAGTTTTGGTCCGTGAGGCAGACACCCTGTCTACTTTTAAGACTAATCTTAAAACTTTCCTTTTTGACAAAACTTATAGTTAGAGTGGCTCATGTTACCCTGAGCTACCTCTATAGTTATGCTGCTATAGGCTTAGGCTGCTGGAGGACATCAGGGCCTATTTTTCTCAGTCTGCTGAGTTCTCCTGTTCTTCAATTTTGTATTGCTTGTCGTCATTTCAGCTTTTAACTTTTTTTGTTCTCTCTCTTTTTCTTCTTCATAGTAGGTACATCTGGTCTGGCGTTCTGTTAGCTGTGACATCATCCAGGGAAGACAGATCACTCGCTACTACCATCTAATGTAGAGCAGATTACTGGATCAATGTGTGCTTCTGTGCTTGTTTGTCTCTCTTGTTGTGTCTCTGCTCTGTCTTCTCTAACACCCAGTCGGTCGAGGCAGATGACCGTTCATATTGAGCCTGGTTCTGCTGGAGGTTTTTCCTTCCACTGTTGCTTCATGGTTGCTCAGTATGAGGGATTGCTGCAAAGCCATGGACAATGCAGACGACTCTCCCTGTGGCTCTACGCTTCTTCAGGAGTGAATGCTGCTTGTCAGCAATCAACTGATTCCATTATATAGGAAATTTCTTTGACAAATCTGTATAATCTGATTGCTTTTGATTTTGTAAAGTGCCTTGAGATGACATGTTTCATGAATTGGCACTATATAAATAAAATTGAATTGAATTGAATTGAATTTAATGGCTAAAAACATGGATTTTGAATTTTCTATTGAAAAACGTGTAATCTACTGACAAGGGTTTGGTTGCAATGGAGTGATGTTGACTAACTTGCTGAAAGAAACTCTGCTCCATACTGAATGGCCACTTGTATCTATCATCCGAACGCTTGCCACACACTGCTGACAGGGGGCCACCAGTGTGCCCATGCTGCCAACTATGATCATGTAATCTGACATTGCTATTATTGCCAAGGAGTCCCATTGCCATTGAACATATGCCATTTTATTTTTCCAGCTGTGGTGTCCAGGGGCTTAAATGTTTCCGTCAGGTTTTTTTGTCTTTTTTATTGTTTTGCACTCACATAGCTGCTGACCTACATTTTAATCAGCGCTTGCCTTGATCATAAGTTTGTTTCGGTGAGAATTCCATTATGCAGACATCTTAGATTGTTTATTTACTTTTACACAGAATAGCATATAGTTAAAATAAAACAAGCCCTGACAGAGAGAGAGAGAGAGAGAGAGCGCTGGTGTGGATCCTTTTCTTCTATTCTGGTTCGTGTGTATGTATATTTCAGCCTATAAAAAGGTTCACTGATCTATTCGACCCTTTAAAACAAACCCATCAGACAGAAAATGAGAAAACTGCATCTGTTTCACAGCTCCCTCTCTGTTTGCGCCTGAAAAGCATGGCAAGTGATGACTGCTCTATTTCTTGCCAACAAAGCAACTTTCCTCCTTGGGTCTCATGTTTTATTTCCAACTGTTTACTGGCGCGTGCTCCACCTTTCCCCCATTTTTCTTCTTCATCTGAATAAAGCAAGAGTCCTTGTTTCTCTGCACTATTCAAGAAGCCTTGATTTTTTTTTTCCCACATGGCCATGTCATTTTTGCATCACATTTCAGCAGCGATGGTCTGCAGAGAGCAGAGACCGGTTAGCCCGGCACAGAGAAATAAGCTTTGCTCAGCAAACACAGACTGCAGTATGATACAAGTTATCAGGGTACAATGGCAGTAGTGAGTGTGCATGTGAATGTGTGTGTGCTTTGATGTCTGCAACAGCGAATTTATGCTGGCTGAACTGTGGTGCATGTGCTCGCAAATATCTGTGTGGCGGGTTGATGAAAGGAAGCATCTACTGCTTGTGCTGTAGGATGTTTTTTCTCCCCCCTCCTGCTTTCTTCTCCCCGTTGTCGGCAGACTGGTGACAATGAGTGGAGGTGAGAGGGCAGCAGAAGCAAGGCAACACCATTCATCACACATGTCAAACAGTTAGAGCAGCTGTGTGGGACACACAGTAATAATTAGCATTTCATCCCTCTCCCTCCCTCTGTCTGTCTTCAGCCCACATCTCTCTCTATTTTTTTATCATAGCTCTATATGTGATAAATGAGTCCTGAAGACATGTAATTTTCCCAGCTGTTTGGATGAAAACATGCTGTTATTGACCACCACTTTCCCTATATTGCACTTTGTGTGACTGATTAAATGCAGCTGTTCCACTCCCCCACCCCCCCCCCACCCCATCATACCCCTGAATGTAACGTGAGGACCGATGGTCTGTGGTGATGCTGTGGGATATTAGTAGTGAGAATGATATGCTTGTGGGGGCAACGTAGACAAATATCTGTCTTTATTAGTGATGCACTTGGCTGATAGGTATTCAGAGGTTATCAATACAATTCACTGACAAATCTTTGACCAAATAAACCTGGAAAATAGAGGAAATTATAAGATGCAACAGATTGTTGATAATTAAAGAGTTCTCATCACTTTCCTTGTTTTGTCACGATAAAGTCCTAAACCCTAAACTGTTGAATTTATCAAGTCAAGCTGCATAGTGAAGAAGTTGTTACCACTGTTGCTCTGAACCGAACCGAGGTGGGTAGAGTAGCCAAAAATTGTCTCAAGTGAAAGTAGCACTACTTCAACATTGTTCTACTCAAGTAAAAGTAAGAAGTAGTCAGCCAAGAAATGACTCAAGAGTAGAAAATAAATTCAGTAAGAAGACTACTCAAGTACTGAGTAACTAATCATAACAACTGATGATTTAATAATTTAAAATTGTGTAATCGGAAAAACAAAAATATAAGGTTATATGCAAATTCTGGCATTCTAAAGACAAAAAATAAGCAAATATTCAAAGAATAACAATAACAAAACATCAAATTCAGGCAGAAGACACTCTTTTCCAACAAATTTTTTAACATTAAACTTGAAAGCAATACTTACAGCAGTTAATGTATATACAGTATGTTAAAACAGTGCAAAGTACATCCAATATTTACTGTTTACTGTACGTTCATTGGACCTCCAAATGGCTCAATCAGTTTAGCAGTTAGAAAATAACATTGAAACAACAAAACTTGTATAAAAACAAGAAGTTTAACTTTAATATAAACTGTAGGTTTTTGTCTCTTTGGTGCATTTTTGGTGAAAACAAGTCTGTTCTTTATTCACGAAGTTTCTTGCTGTAGGTAGAGTAGCCAGAAATGTTACTCAAGTAAGAGTAGCGAAACTTGAGTAATATAATATGACTCAAGTAAAAGTAAAAAGTACATCACAGTAAAACTACTCCTAAAAGTATATTTTTTTCAAAAAGTTACTCAAGTAAATGTAACTGAGTAAATGTAACTAGTTACTACTCACCTCTGGTGCCGAAAAAGTTCTGGGCTCAAATCCCGGCCGGTGGACTTTTTCTAGATACTCCAACTTCCTCCCGCAGTTCAAACCCTCCATGTTTGAATAAACAGACATTTTAAATTGAAATCAAGTTGCCATTTCAGTCTCTCCTGTTTGTTTCTGTGTTGCCCTGTGGTGGAATGGCAACCTGTCCAGGATTTATCTGACTTCTTCCTCACTGACAACTGAACATATACAACAGCCCACTCCCATAACCCTGCAAGAATTAATCAGATATAGAAAAAACAGAGGGATTGATGATAAACAGTCTTTAACCTAAAAAGAAAAAAAAAGCATGATCTTCTTGCTAACTCTAGATATTCTTCAAATTCCATAATTCATCTGAGCAGGCACATGGACAGACATTTTTGTGGGTAGGCGCTCAGGCAAAAAAAAGTGCACCAATTGCCAAATTTGTTCATAAAATAAAAAAAAACACACTAGGACATATCTAATTTCCATTTTTTTAACACAATCAATATAGGTCTAAACCTTTTTACAATTAATTAAATTGATTAAGCAAAAATAGACAGAGCATGCCCATATTGTACATGCTTTTTAATAACCAAACAATATTTATTCATTAATCATCAAAAATAGTCTAACTTAAAACTCCATAAAAACAAATGGAATGCAAATAAAATATCCATTATTCTTCAGCTCTTTATTATTATTTCAACCCTTTACTGTGAGAGCCACTTGACATTCTCCTGGAAAAACTTTTTAGTCATCAATATAATTAAGATTGTAAATAAAACAAAACTAGTGGTCTTATTTGTAAAACAGTAAAACTGTTCATAAGATTTCTGGCTGTCTGCAGTTGTCTAGATCTCTGCCCCTAATTTGAAGAAATAAATTAGGCTCCAGCAGAAAAAAGCACTTTTCTCATCCAGGGCAAAAAGCCAGGTGCTTTGAGCACCACTAGCAGTATATCTGTGCACACTCCATCATCTGATTAAGTTTTGGAACTTTACACAGTGCTCCAGTGGTTCTCTGCATGGAGGTGAGGACAGTTATGAAAAACATTCAGCCAGAAGGATATTTACAGAAAAAAAATGTTTAAAAATCCTGAAAGGTAAATATGAAAACTGTTTTTATTCAACTACTGAACCATCATCTATAAGTAGTTTCAAGTCATGTATTTTTTTTCTTGACATTAGAACAAAATGAAAAACTGGGAAAAAGCAACAGCTTCTCAGCTTTCTTGGGTAAATTTTGTTCTTCAGAGTCACAGAACGGGTCCTCGTTTCTCATTATACACAAGTAATACTGCTCAATAATGGCAAATTTCCTTTGGAGGGAGGAAATTTGAAAAATCTTCCATGCGCACCAATCCATGTAATGTGAAGGGAAATGCTTACCTTCCTCGGTGTTTAACTAAAATACAACCCCATGCCAGTAAGGGATTTGAAAATGCATTTGTTCTTCCAGAGGTCACCTGTATGTGTTCAGTTAGGACCTACATCAAACAGCATATATGAACATATGTGTGTATTATTTGTGCCATCAGTTCCCTGAGTTTTCCTTATTTACACATCTGAGACAGGCTAACACTTTTTCCCCTTTCAGTCAGTTTTTAATTGTTGTTTCTGTCTATAAAAATAGTCTTTGATTTCATTAGGTTTGTTTTATTCTTTCTATTCCTTGCGAGTGTCTGTTTTGTTCACGTCCACCACTTTCTTTATTGTGTGTTCTTGCCGACTACCCTTGAAAGTCTCTGGAGACCCCCCACCTTAAATTTAATTTAAAAAAAATATTGTTGAGTAATTTTGTAAATGTAGGTGTTCACATTTTGAAGGGCCACTGGTAACCAGTCAGAATCCAATATTTCAAATTCATTGTGTTAAATTAATAATTTATTTCTTAGACTCAAAAACTGAGGAACTCAAGCTCCCTTTTTAATAGAGCTTTTTAAAGCAGCACTCTGGATTTAAAAGGTTTTCCTTATGGGTACTTACATTTATTAAGCAAATGGCATACTTTGTTTCTCATCACATTTGCTGCATCAATCATTAATAGGCTCATCTAGAAAGAAAAAAAAGAGAGAGGCGGGTGCTTTCAGACTATTCCATCAGGAAAATCTAATCAAAGTTCCAATTGGTTCAAACGACATGCCAATCAAATGAGAATAAGCTTGCACTATCTTGAATTTTAAAATATGCGCAAAGGAATCTTTGCCAAGAGAGGAAAAAGGTCTATGATTAGTCATGGAAAACAGAACATTGAACTATGTCTTTGTTGTTTAAAAATAGCTTTCATACACTAAATGTTTGTAGTTAACTGATTCAGCTGGACGTCTGGGTAACAGCTGCTTTCACTTGCACACTAATCAATGGATTCCTAGGAGGCTACACTGGTGAGTTACCTCTACGTTATGTGGTTATTTATTTGTTGAGTATTATGTTGTTGGAATGGTAGTAATTGTATATTTTTGATGCTGTGTACACAGGAAAGATGTGTTTGTTGCATATCAGCTGTGCTGAAAACAGTTAAGCACTCAGTGTGTTCTCAAAGGTCTGCACCTAGGGTCCGTTCTTCGTACGTTGCTTAAAACATCCGAGATCAAATGACACATCCAAGATGATTTCATCCGGCTAATCATGATCCAGCTAATTGGGTTCTTCGAACACACCTGTTGTTTAGGATTAGTATCGCTGGATTGAGTTATCTGAGATAACTGCGCGTTCATGCGTTTGTTTAAAAGGGGAAATGTATCGATAGTAGAAACAATGATCAGCAACGCTGCTATTGGCTGTTCAGCATGGCCAAAGAACGCCCACAGTTTTTCTCCCAAGCAGAACACGAGCTTTTAATGGAAGGTTATGCCGAATTTGAGTCATTAATTAAAACGACAGGGAACACCTCAAAGTCTGCTAAAACCAGGAGAGAGGGCTGGCAAAAAGCAGCAGACAAATTAAATGTGTAAGTGCTGTCAATGTTAGATGTTTCTATCACTTTCTACAGTATGTATTTTTGCATTTTAATAATTTCATATTTACTTTGTTCTTTTATGTCAGAGCCTCCACCGGACACACTAGAACATGGGGAAAAAAAGTGAAGTACAAGAATATTCTACAAAATGGTAGCCTTTAATCGTTATACTATATTTTAAAAAGCCACTTTTTCCTCTTTTTAAAGGCCACTGTTAAATGATGTGTTTGTTTGTATATAACAGCCACCAAGAAAAAGGCTGAAAAAAAAACAGGTTATTTTTACTTTTGTTGCATGAGGCATGTTTCACCCTTTCTTTTTCTTTAACAAAATGACACATAGTGCCATCCGTTCCCTATATAAACGGCATCTTCAACAAAAAATGTAGTATTTTGACCTGAAAAAACACAAATTAAGAGGAGAAATTGAACTCCACAACTTGAAAAAGAGAAAAATTGCACTAGAGATCGAGTTGCTTCAAAAGGACCTTCAGAGTAAGTTCTAATAAACCATTTGACAGTAGTATTGCTGACTTTACATAACTCTCTTATTGCAGGCAAAAGATGACTTGCTGGCTTTTCTTTATAAAAAATTGTTTAAATAAAACGACAGGAACTAAGCATTATTTGTTTCGTCTTTTATTAAAGATTAAAAACGGGGTTCCACAATTCTGTCCCGTCCTCTGCCACTAGGTGGTCCAAGTGCACTGGCTGGACAGACTTCCCTATCTCCTCCGCTTATAAAGCTGCGATCTAATCCTGTTTACATGAAATAAGCCTGCTCGCGAGCAGGTTTAAGTTTGCGCACATGTTGCTATGACAGCAAGTCCAGGATGAGTTTCGAAGAACCAAACGATCCAAGATCATGCCAAATCGTCAACAATCAAATCCAGTTAACTGAGTTAGCGACGTACGAAGAACCGACCCCTAGTCTCCTAGTTGATCTTGTCAAGATTTCTAGAATAGCAGAGCACATTTCCTGCTGTTTGTTTCCTTGAAAGCAAATAAGCTTAAACCAGAGTTAAACTGTGTTATCTCATAAAATGCAACGTTAGCCAAACTAGAACTGAGAAAAAAACAACTGAGTTTAAATTAATTTAGCTTAACTCACCGTTCTTTGTTTTTGCTCTCTAAAAGCAATTAACTTTTTCAAGATCAAATTTCTAAAGTAAATGTCCATGAATCATCCAATGCCTTACTGTTAAATAAAAAAAGGAACTGGAAAGGGGTACACTGGCAACATTTAAAAGTTTCATTTATCAAGTAATCCCAGATACAACTGTGTATAGGTGTGTTGACAAGAGTTTTAGGTCAAAACAAACGTTTAAGTGTGAAAGATGATAAAACGATAAATAAATAAAAAAATAATAATTATACCAAGTTTATGATTTTAGTTTTTTAGTTAAAAAGCTGATTTTATGTGATCATTCCCCCCATAATAGCACATTTTCTTTCAGTTAATTTTGAGATGTAGCTAAACAAGGTTCTGCCAAAACCATTTTTTAATGGTTGGGAAATGAGTCAGAAAAATTACTTAAAAGTCCCTTTGTTGCATTTCTTAATGATATATATATATATATATATACATTTTTTTTGTGTTTGTAGCATTAAGAAATGCTGTCTTAATGCCAAAGAGAGCCCAACAGATTTTATCTTCACAAGTGGAGCATTATTGCTTTAAAATATTTTTTAAAGATTAATAACACAGGTGGAGAGTCTTCTTCCCTGAAACAGGAAGTTCAGCGTTTATTCCTTCCTTTTTTTCTAACTGAAACAGTATAGCTAAATCCTGAAATCAATTAATACATTATTTAAAGTCAGTGCTCTCATATCAGGTTTGTTTATGTTAGGATTGTTAAAAAAAGCTTATTTAGGCGGTGCTTCAAGCACTGAATGACGCATGCCAACAAGGTCCCGAGGGATGCAGAAAGAAAAGGAACAACCCGCCGGAACACCTACCTTAGTGGGATGCACCAGGTGGTTGCTGCAGGATGCCCTGAAGGGGATGAGGCGCAGCTATGTTAACCCTATAAAACCTCATGAAAGTGGTCGGCACAGACCATGAGGCCGCCTTGCAGATGGACTCCAGCGGCACCCACATCATGGCAGCCCACGAGGTTGACAGGCTCCTTGTGGAGTGGCACCGCACTCCCTGAAGCAGGGGCTGATCCTGCAGAGGGTACGCCACAGATATCGCCCCCACAACCAAACATGACAACCGTTGCTTGGAAAGGGCACGACCTCGCCGAGGGCCAGCATAACATACAAAGAGGCTGTCAGTCAGCCGAATGGTCGCTATGGCGCGGACATAGGCCTCCAGCGCTCTGACTGGACACAGAGCTTCAGAAGGGGTCCCGGACTCGAAGCAAGACAACTGAAGTGGCAAGGCTTTCCCTGCCGCTGTGGGGGCCTTCGGGACAAAGGAAGAATTGGTCCACAGGGTAACCCTGGAGCCATCCGGGTTCCACCGGCAGCAAGGCTCGGATACAGACAGGGCATGCAGCTCCCCCACTGCTGCATGCCCATCTACCAGATGCCAAGGCCAGCAGGAAGGCAGTCTTCATTGAGAACCGTTCTAGGTCCACTGCTGCAATCGGCTCAAAGGGTGGGGAATGAAGGGCTTCAAGCGCAAAATGAAGATCCCAGGTAGGAGCCACCCGGCGCCTCGGAGGATGTAAATGTCTAGCGCCCTTCAAGAACAGCGCTATGTCCCTACACATTCCAACAGAGGAGCCATTGAACCCAGTGTGCCAATGGGAAATGGCAGCCACATAGACCTTCAAGGTGGAAGGGGACTGCCCCCGGTTAAGTAACCCCTGAAGGAAGGCCAGTAATGGTCGAATGGGACAACGTATAGGGTCCAGACCCTTATCGTCACACCAGGTAGCAAAAGCTGCCCATCTGGCAGTGTAAACAGCCCGGGTGGATGGCGCCCATGCATGAGCTATTGTGTGGCCCACATCCCCCCGGAATCGGGAGAACGCCGGGTCGGAACCTGCAGAGGCCAAAGCCAGAGGTCCCTCCTGGATGGGAGGCGCATCGGCAAGCTGTACCAAAACCTGCGCAGCAGAGGAAACCAGGTCCTCGCCGGCCAGAATAGGGCTACGAGCAGGAGCCTGTGCCCTTCCTGGAGAACCCGCAGGAGGGTCTGAGGAATCAGGCAAACGGGGGGAAGGAATACAGGAGAGTTCTGGGCCAATTGTGGGCCAGCGCATCGCATCCCAGAAGACTGGAACTGTCTGACAGGGAGAACCAGAGGGGACAGTGGGCCGTGTGTCTGGAGGCCCACTGGGGGACATTCGCCTGCTCGGCCGAATGTCCCCCAGATGTGATCCACCACCTCCGGGTGGAGCCGCCACTTCCCCGGAAGAGGTGACGTGCAGGAGAGGAAGTCGGCGGGCCCGTTGCGCCAGCCTGGAATATGGGCCGCCCTGAGGCTGGTGAGGCGAGACGACGCCCAAACCAGGAGCTGGTGTGTTAAGGACAGCAGTCTCGGGGACCTGGGCCCGCCTTGGAGGTTGACCAAGGTGGTATGGTAGACCACTGTGGTGTTGTCCGACCAGACCCACACATGCTTCCCCCGTAGTCCCGGCAGAAAAGTCCGGAGTGCGAGGGCCACAGCCCGCAGCTCCAGGGCATTGATGTGTTCCCTCGGCTCCCGTGTGGACCACACCCCCTGCGCTACGTGGGCCTGCCAAGTCGCTCCCCAAACTAGAGTGGAAGCGTCCGTATAAACAGCCTCCCTTCGGCACGGAAGGGGACCGAGCGGAACTCCTCCCACGATGTAGGATTCGTCCTTCCACAGGGACAGAGACTGAAGACAGTGCGGCGCGACTCGAATTCGTCTGTGCCTGTGTGCCCGACGGGCGGGGTTCAGAGCCAGGCTGTTCAGCCACATCTGCAGAGGGCGCATGGAGAGAAGCCCCAGTGGAACCACATTGGAAGCAGCAGTGAGCGTGCCCAGGAGGCACAGATAATCCAAGAACCATAGCGCTGCGCCACGCTGGAAGGCAGGCAACATGGTTAAAATACCAGTCACCCGCTGGGGAGAAGGGCGGGCGGTCATGGAGGCAGAGTTCAGGAGGATACCCAGGAACACTGTCACCTGGGAGGGGGTGAGGCTGCTTTTCTTCAAATTTACCTTCGATCCCAGCCAGTGCACATGGGAGAGCACCAACTGGGTGTCCCGGATCGCCTGACTGCGGGTTGCGGCACAAATCAGCCAATCGTCTAGATAAGGCAGGATTCGAATTCCCCGTGTCTGCAGGGGGGACAGAGCTGCTGCCACCACCCTGGTGAACACCCGGGGAGACAGGGAGAGCCCAAAGGGGAGTACCCTGAACTGATAATGGTGCCCCTGGAACGCAAAGTGGAGAAACCGCCAGTGAGCCTGTGCCACGGGGACATGGAAGTATGCATCCCTCAGGTCGATTGACGTAAACCAGTCGCCTGGGGAGATTGCCTGCAGAACCCCTTTGGTCGTAAGCATGCGGAAGGGCATGTCCTTCAAGTAGGTGTTGAGCCCCATGAGGTCTAGGACTGGACGAAGATCCCCAGTCCTTTTGGGGACCAGAAAATACACTGAATAAAAACCCCCTGGATCCAGAAGGGGGTCCACAGGCACTATCGCACCCTTGCCCAGCAAGGTACGTAGCTCGTTGGACAGTGCCTGTGCCATCAGAGGGTTGCAGATGGTGGTCATCCGAACTCCTCCGTAAGACGGGGGCCGGCGGCGGAACTGGGGACGGTATCCCCTGGTCAGAGTGGAAAGTACCCAAGTATCTGGGGTGCATTCGCCCCAGTACGAAAGCTGACCTGGGGTAAAATGTCCAACCATCGGCCCCAGTGCCTCACCTACGGGTCCCTCGGCCTCTTGGGGGCCTAGGGAGGGGCTGAACTGGTTCTGCAGCCCGAAAGGGGTGCGAAGCCCGGGCCCCTGACCGGACTGTCTGGTCTCGAGTCACCCTTGAAGCGGGATCTCGAGGCAAGGCTGGGGCAATGGATGAACGAGAGGAGCGCCGTCCTGAGCCAGAAGCTGCCCAAGCATTAGCGGGCCGACGGTCACGCCTGTGGAGCCCCGTGAGCTGCTGCCTGGTGCGAGAAGCCTGGGCAGTGCGTTCTACAGCGTGGAGTGTCCGTCTGCAGGGTTCAGTGAGTGGCGACTGGGCCAGCCACACCTGGCGCCGAGCACAGACCACGGTGGACAATGTACGACCCAGCTCCCTTGACATCAAGGCAAAAGTCTGGAGAGACGCATCCAGCATGCCTTGAGTCGACTGGTCAAGCGATCGGGCCTCCAGGGAAGATGCAAGACCCAGCAGCAAATGGGAGAGGGAGTATCCAATACGCGAGGCATAAAATGTGAAAAGTTCAAGAGTATGAAAAATGTTGCTAAGTACCAATGGTGACCAAAAATTCTCAATAAACTGTAAGCCTCTTAATCAAAGCTCCACAGAATTAGTTTCAAACTTCAGGACAAAACTAACTTAGACGGGAACACACAAGTTTGGTCAGTGGTCAGTCATCTGTACCAAACAATATTCAACCACCAGCAGTAATATATGCCAAACCTGCTGATTTACCTTTTTATGGTTAAGTACTTTTAATTAGCAATCAAGTAAAGTTTACTGAAGGGGCTATTTGTAAGTTTTCTAATTATTTTCTAGCAGATTATTGTGAGGACTTTTGCTTTTCCTGACAGGTCAACCTATAGACAGTCTCTGTGTTTCTACTTTAACCCCAAGGTTTTTTTGTCTGTGCAACTCTGTCTTAGTCTTCATCCAACTCTTTTCATTTAACACTTACCGTCATCCTTGCCTGCCCACGTTTCCCTTTATTTCTTTTGTGGTTCAGTAATACATGGTTTGTGTGTGTGTGTGTGTGTGTGTGTGTGTGTGTGTGTGTGTGTGTGTGTGTGTGTGTGTGTGTGTGTGTGTGTGTGTGTGTGTGTGTGTGTGTGTGTGTGTGGGGGGGGGGGGGGCAGTACATTTCACCTTGCCGTCTTTTGAAAAGGGGCTATTCATCCAGGCTGAGTGCAAGGATGTTCATGAAAGCTGAGAGAGGATTTTATTCAAAAGAAGAGAAAAGAGAGAGAAAACTGTTGGCAGAGGTGCTCAGACATCAGGCGTTATTATTGTAATGGCATCCAGGGAAGGTAAAAGCTGTTGAAAAGAAATATGCGTTATTTTACTTTACTAACTTGAATAGTTTCCCAGTGTGTGTTTTGCAGGTTTGAATCTAAGTACATTGGGCATGTACAGCCAGTGTGCTTGGGTGCCATAATTCAGGGCTTTGTAGGTGTGAGGCCTTATGTTCCTCTGGGCTTTAAACATGCCACTGGCTGTAAGTGGCAATAGCTTGATGAACAATCTCTTAATCAGAGCCTAATTGTTTAGCATGATCCTGAGTGACCTGCTTAATGGAAACCCCTTTTGATTAATGATGTGTGTTAACAAACACAGTAGGAGACGCCCCAAAACCTTGGCCGACTCCTGTTAATTAAAGGTTGGTTCCTACAGTATCTAGGCCTGAATTATTTACCAATGTTTTATAGAAATTAGCACAGCTATATCAAATTTATTTTATCTTGTTTTAAATAACTAGAAAGATGTTTCCTTTTTATAAGGGGAGACATTTGTGCATGTCTGAGTGCTTAAACCTGTTTACAGTGGCTCTGAAACTTGTACCGACCTTTGTTAAAATGCCAGGATTTTGTAATAGAGAAAAGGAGAATCATATAAAAACTTTTGACGTTAATTATGTGCAATATAACTGCAAACACTGATTGAAGGAAAGATAAAACAAAGGTGCAAAGAAAGAGTATAATAATTTAGAATTCTTTTAGACAAAGTAATTAAATTGAGCTCAACTCAGAAGTTCCTGTTACATTTTTTTCTGCTAATCTTTCGGCAGAGGTCATCCTAATGGGATGATCACAGTGTCACGTTTAGGAATATGTGTGTGTGTGTGTGTGTGTGTGTGTGTGTGTGTGTGTGTGTGTGTGTGTGTTATTGATAGATGGATCGATCCAAATGGACAGAATAGTTTTGGTTTCAAGTGACCATCTATAATGAGTGAGGTTTTTAGGAGGTGTCATTTTACCAAAGTGACGTCTGTTCTGTCAGATTGAGGTTTTCCCATTTGTTTCTGTTCCCCGTGCTTGTCTTCAGTTGACATTTCTGTTGTCTTTATAACTCAGGATGTTTGAGTTGGGCTTATGTGAAGTGATAACTGATTAGTGTGTTTTATGTGACAATGTTTGAATTAGAGAAACTCTATATGAACTGTCTGGGTGTAATTGTTTTGTACGCTATCATTATAGAAACTTGAGCAGACTCCCTTTTCGGTGGTGTCAGTTTATTACAGACCCGCTGCTAACTAAGTGGTTAACTTAGTTAAGTTGAGAGTGTTGCTTTAGCCAGAGCTTAAAAAACCTGCGGTTATAACTAAGACCTGTTTTGGGAGTTTGTCAGCATAAGTGTTCTTATTGGATTTAGGGTTTAGATCAAGAAGGCCCAAATGTTAGAAGCATGGCTCCCCACTAGCCAGTTCTGCATAGTTTTTTGAAAGAAAAGGCTTCTGTCTTACAACCTTGTTCTTTAGTCCAGATATCTGGAGAATAAATGAGATTGCTGTCCGTGCAAAACATTCCAGTCCTTATTGTAAATGCCGGCTGTTCCTTCAGTGGTGCTGTCTGGAAGCTGTTATTTGTGTTTTGTTTTTTACCTCGGAGGGGCCAACTGTCTGTTATTCCTATCTCAATATGACAATCATACGTTCAACCAATCAAACTAACAAGAAAAGCAACATGTTGGCCAACTTCTGAGAGAGAGGGGGTGGGTCATTACATTCATAGCTTACTTGGAGACGACTTTGGTCAGTGTCGCTTGTGCGGCATGGATATTCTGACTTATTTCCAAATACAAGTGACAACTGAGCAAACGAGAGTGAGCCGAAAGCAGCGCTATTAAGTTCTGTTGGGAATGTCAGCACTGAAGTCTACACTGGAGTAGACATTCATGCTGGGAGGGTTAGCTAAGGCAATTAGGGAACATGAGGAGCAGAACCAAGCAGTGAAACTCAGCCAAATGAAAGAAACTTGGGTTATTTGTAGACAGAAGAGAACACTGCTTTGTTAGCTGTTGTAGTTGCCTGTCCTAGTATAAATGTTCACTCGAGTCAGTGTCCAGACAGTGCTTATGTTAATCAGAGTCTCTGTTTAGGCTTTTCCTTGACCTTTGAGTTAATTGAATGGACACAGCACCACACCGTGTAGCCAGATCTGACTGTTTCCAGCCCAAAACACAACATAAAACCCACTAAACTACAAAAAAATCCAGCTCAAGTCTCCCCACAAAATGTGCAATCAGACAATCAAATAACCTGCACACACAAGATCCCAATCATGTTGTCATAGCAACCGCTGGATGTTTTACCAATAGTCTCCCTACATGAGTTGTAAATCTACCTTAATATAACATTCTCTCTTCATGAAACATTTTGGAGTTGGATCAGTAGATGTCCACCTAATTGGGGTATTTATAACTGACATTGACCAATAGCACTTCATGGTGACACTTGATTAACCACAGACTGTTAATCATTCATCATATCAAGTGTGACAGAGTCTAAACATTTCAATACATTAACTAATAAAATAAGTGCAAGGTCATTGTATTAGAATGTCAACGTTTTAATTTTTCTTCCACACAAGAAGCACTATGGGGAAAGCAGTAATGCTCCACATGTGAAAGTAAATCTGTTGGGCTGTCTTTGGCTTTAAGACAGCAATTTTAATGCTATTCTGCCAGACAGGACACATTACAAAATAAAACTTGTTGTGCCATCTGCTGGGCGGCAGTACTGCATAACTATTAGAAAGCAAGAAGGCAACAATTGACGCAGCTACTGTAAGAGCCAGTAGACCGTACTGCAATGCCTTGCAGTAATGTGACAGCTTGGCATGGTCAAAGACCAACCGGATCTACAGGGTTTGGGTTACTTTACCTCTTTTTTGCGCACCGCTGCTGGGCATCGCTAAGTCACTCTGCTCCGTCACAGACATATAAAAACAGATGCCTCTTGAGCGATGAATCACAAGTTATTGTCACTGCCATATTGGATGTGTCACAGTGGAGCAATTTGGAGATGTCTCATTCATGTGCTAAGTGGAACTGTGCCTGAATTGTAACTGATTCACAATGTAAACCAGATCTACTTACATTACCTTTGACTGGTAAGAATTAACATTTATTTATATTTTTATTTCATGTATTATACTGTGTAAACTGCATGAAAATATGATGTAGATTCTCAGTCGTCCAGGACATGACAGTTGGTGCTTAATTAGAAGGCAACTGAACTTCCTCTCGTGTTTCTTGAAGCTGTTTCACCTCACATTCGAAAGGCTTCTTCAGTTCTGGGACTTAATCATTTTCAAATAGCAAGCAATGGGTTACAAAGAACTTAAAAGGAATCATTAATAAAAAAAAAAAAAATTCTATTCCAGTGACCCCTTGGAGTTTAAGGAGGTATGCCGAAATACGGTCTCTGCTAAAAAAAAAAGTAAATAATGGGAAAGTGTGTGGACCTGATGGCTTCTGTGGATGTACCCTGCACCACTGTGTGGACCAGCTTAGCGGTATTATAACTGTACTTTTCCAAATGTCAGTGGAGTTGGGCCAAATTCTGCAACTTTGGAAAACCTCCAAAATTATTCCCATCCGAAAGCTAACTAGACCAAAGGAACTGAACAATTTTAGGCCTATTGCTGTTACCCCGCTGATAATGAAATCCTTTGAAAAGATTGTCAAAGAAATTGTTGTGTCCTACACAGTTGACAAAATGGACCCCTTGCAGTTTGCAGGTAAAGGAGTTGAGGATGCCATTTTTTTTATCTTGGACAAAAAGTACCTTGAGAGTCTGAAAACTTTCGCTCAGCTTTTATTTGCTGAATTTTCATCTGCTTTTAACAAAATGCAACCTCATGTTTTATTCCAAAAACTGTCTACATATTTTAATTTTCTGAGACTGCTATTAGACTTTCTTTAATGGACAGAATCCAGTGTGTCCTAGTGAATGGGAAAATCTCAGATGCCCTTGTGTCTAATACCAGATCTCCGCAGGGTTGTGTGCCGTCAGCTCTCCTCTTTATATTATATATTGACAGCTGCAGTAGCCCCAACCAGTAAACGCACTTTGTCACATTCTCTGATGACACTGTTGCCCTGTGTCTTCTCCAGGGCAGTGACAAGGGGCATGGCCCAGCTCTTTCCTCCTTTGTCAACTGGTGCAATGACAACTTCTTGAGCCTAAATGTCTCCAAAACTTAAGAACTTGTTGAAGACTTTAGGCAAAGAGGTAAGCACCATAACGCCAGTGCCATCAATGGTGACGCAGTGCAAATCATCAACTACAAATAATTGGGAACTGTGTTTGACGACAAACTGAAAATTGACGTAAACACAGAGTATCACAAAAAAAGGACAGCAGCGAGTTTACCTGCTGCGCAGACTCCGTTCCTTTGGTGTTAATGAGATTCTTAGATTTTGCTCCTCCATCGAAAGTCTTCTCACAAAAGCAACCTGAACAGAATTGTTAAGGTGTTCTCTAGAATTATAGCCGTTCGTCAAAGAGATCCGGTCTCACTATGAGAGAACATGGTTTAGTTTAATGCCCTCAGGTCTGCGTTATTATATGCCTATGATCATAACTACTTATTATTCTAAATCTTTTATAGCTTCTGCAATTAGGTTCTTAAACTGGAATTACATGTCTTGTTTGCATTTCAGACCATTGTGTATGAAAGGTTTTGTTTCAAAAGTGGATATCCATGCTGCTGCTCGGGGTACAATGGCCCGGGGTCGATGCTAGATCGTAGGCCATTAAAACTTTCATCCCTAATGATTTCTTTACATCCAGAAGTTTGGTTTCCCAGTGTGTAAGCGAGACCTGGATGACTACAAGGGAGTCCAGTGCCTTTTCGGAACTTTTGCTGTTGGACTGTGCATACTTTAATTCTCCAAGGACATCAGTTTGTGATGGAGGGATAGCGACTGTTTTATCAGACAAACTTTTCTGTCACTCTGATGACATTTTATTCTACTTTTGAGTCAAACGTATTTTTGCTTGGCTCTGTCCTTCTGGTGTTGTTTGCTTAGTGCAACAAAGACTTCATTGGTGAAGATTTTAATATCCAGCAAGACCCTAGGCCAAAGATGTTTTTTAAATCTTTTTGATTATTTTAATTTTGAACACTCTGTATTCGGTCCTGCTCGAACATGAGCACACTCTTGGCTTTATCTAATGGTTTAGATAACTTTAAACTTTGAAGTTTGTGATGCTGTGTTTGCCTGTTTTGTTTGTGTTTCTTCCTTGTTACATGGTCAAACCTTGTCCTCCGGCATAGCTTTTCCACCTTATTAACTATTCCACTGTTGCTCAGTTCTCTGTAGATTTTGATTCATTAATCAACTCGACAGAGTGTTTGGACATTCATTCAGATGTTGAGGCTTTATCTTCTTGTTTCAACTCTGTATTAAATGCAGTGGCTCCATTAAAAACAAAGTTGTCCAAACCAAGACCAGAGCCCTGGATGAATGAAGTTGTATGTGCTGGCAGGCATGAGTGCAAGAGAGAGTCACAGGTTTCTTTTCAGAAGCTGAGGTACAACTGGCATTCATTTTAAAGAACTGTGAAAGCTGTTCAAACCAAGCACTTCTCTGATATCGTTGCATCACACCGTCACAATTCACGTGTCAATTAAAGTATGAGAACTTTTTGAAATTTTTTGTAAACAAGCTTTGTGAACATTAGAGACCTCATTTCTCCTTTTTCCTGACATTGCTATCTCTGTTACACGCTCGGCTATTTTTGACCAGTGTGAGCTTGCCACTATAGTCTTTAAGATATCAACAGCACCTTAGAAGTGAGATTTGTTCCTTTTTGAGTGTTGGTAACACCACTAATTAAAAACACTGACTTAGACTATACTCTCTAATTCTAGGTTAATTTCTAAACTCCCTTTCTCCTCTAAGATTCTTCAGTTTATAATAAATTCATTTCTTTTTAATATAAGAACAAGGTTTTTGAGCTGTGCCAGTCTGATTTTAAATCTTGCCACAGTACTGTGGATGGATTTTAATGATTTTTATTCAGCTGCGGGTCACTGTATTGTTCTGGTTCTGTCTGTTGGTAGGAACAGCTGCCTTCGATACATTGGACTATCAGATTCTCCTTTCCCATCTAGAAACCTGGGTTGGCATTCAGGGGGTTGTTCTAGATTGGATCAAGTCCTATCTAATGGGGATATATTTTTGTGTTTGTGCTGGAGCCTCTGAGTCCCATGCAGCACCTCTCATACAGAATGCCTCAAGACTCTGTTCTTGGCCACCTTTTCTCCTACTTTTTCTTACCTACTCCCATTGGGGTCCGTTCTCAGAAAACATGGTATGAGGTTCCATTTTCCATTTCTTCCATTTTCATGGAAAATCCTTTCATTGTTTTTATTCTCATATTTTGAATCATTACCTTTTTTAAGAGTGTGTAAAGTACTTTGGCCAACCGAGTTGTATCTTAAATTGCTATAGAAATAAAGCCGATTGGGGCTAATGTGTGCCTTTGTCATGTTGACCATTTATCTATATACCCTTTGTCCCATTGGCATTTTACTCATTGTGCTGTCTACTGTGCCATGTTTTCTACCAATTGTGTCAATTTGTTGCCACCATGGAAACATGTTGTAACATGTTTGTATGATTCAGCTGAATTGACTTTGTAAAATGCTTTGAGTTGAAGTGTTGAGAATTATTGACAAACAGAAGTGAATTAACAACTTTGACAACCAATGAGGTCAGATGATTTTCTATTGTTCTGGTATTCTGCTGTTAAAAGGTGCATATATTATTTTACCAAAATATTTTACATCAAGAGAAGGTTACTCAGGAGGTCCTAATCACATTCAGATTTTGTAAGAATCGATTGGAACACCAGGGCTTAGGATCCAGAATAAATGGGAGTGTAATACAAAGTTTTTTATAAAACGACTACATGAGGTTAATTTTCATATGACACTTGAGCAGTTCTATCATTTAGGGTTATGAAAAAGTATCTGCCCTTCTACAGATTTCTTCTAAAGTTTTTATTTTCTTCACTGTAATGTATGTTAGATATGCATGTTTGATGTTTTTATTTCGGACTTGGCTGTCATCACCTGTTATAGACCCCACTGACACTCTGGCCTCACTAGTCCAGCATACTCCAGAAATTATCCTGGTAGGTGATTTCTATTGAGACAATCTTACATCAGTGTCTGATGATTTTAAAGCTCACTGGTTCTCTTTTAAATTTACTCAAATCATCAAAAATCTCAGTCGTCTAAATCTCATCATGATAAATCATCTCTTAGTCATCCTTTTACAACCACTATATTGCATTGACATGCAGCAACAGGTGTGTTCTCTAGAGGCTTTCAGCCTTATCTAAAGTCACAGTGAAGGACTTTTGCAAAACCTTAGAAATAGTAACTTAGTATGTATTAAAAATATTAGATTGGAGATGTTTGTATGCACTTTGAATCATTATACTAGATCTTATTTCCATAGGTTGAGACTGTAGGATTTATGCTGTAAGCGTTCTTCACTACCATTTTTAAAATAGGCTTTATTAAGATCTTTTTTAATAATGTATTCGCCTTTTGCTACTTGGATTTTTGAGGGGGCTGGATTCCAAGCATTAATGTCACCACTCTCTTAGGGATAATAAGTTAACAACACCCAGAAGGGCAAGGTCACACTCACTGCCCCTCCACCTATCTTCTGTAGCCCAGGCCACCCAGAGGGCAGCATAGGAGCTGCAAATGTAAAAGAGGAGGTGAGATTATTTGAAAAGGTGAAATAGTGTAATGCCCTGCATCGATGATCTGTTATGTAAGTCTAAATTATTCTTTTATCCATGCATATTTGCTGCAAAACCTCAGCTTGCTTTGGTGGATCTTGCACTTGGCTCTTCCTTCATGAAGGAAATTGATATACCGTTTTCAGAATGTTTTAAAAATTGAACTGTATGACACGCCTTTATTCAGCCTCTCTGAATCATTGCTTTGTAGAAACACCTTTCTCTAGTAGCTTTCCGCAACAAGAAAATTAATTGGCTCCCCATTCTTTTTGTAACATAGCTCAAACTCATTCTGATTGGATGGAGAGTCTCCCTGAACAGCAATTCTAAAGAGCAAATTCTCACTGGCCACGTTTGATACTGGCCACGTTTGGGCCTCTTTAAATTGACCAGAGTTTGTTTAATCCCGTTGGTCCTCCTTTTGTTGAGTTGTGAATACACTCAAGCAAACCCTGGCCCGGTCCAAACAACCGGGACACACTTTTTGAGGTGGTCTCTCTACGCTTCCAAATGTACTCTTGCGCAATTCACTTCTGGATCTAGATCTGAACCAAGTATAAAAAACATACATCTCTTTAGACTTAGCTAGCCATTGTAGCAGTGTGTGTATAAGAATCATACCTGTTGCCTAGCAACACCGCTGCCAGCATGCTGTGGGGACCTTTTGCTCACAGGATGCATTCTCTAACAGCATTCAAAAATTGTAAATTTCTCAAAGCCTGCGTTGATTCATCTGCTTCTTGACACTCGCTGATATTTAGCAGCTGTAATAACGGCACAAGAACAGAGGCACTGCATGCAGGATTTTCAGAATAGTTTTCTTCCATCTCCAGGTCTGTGCTACCGCCCGTCATTTCTGTCCAATGGGAGCAATGATCTTCATATGTGTGGCTTTGTTACAAGTTATAGTTCACTTGAAAAAGTACAGTGTGAAAGCAAACCGCACCAAATGAAAAATGAATTAAAATAAAGTCCACTTTTTGGTTCGGACCACACAAGTGGACCAAATTAATTTCCTGGTGTGAATACACCCTAAGTCTCTGCACAAAGTCCCAATTAGGTTTAGTCCTGGACTTTGACAGGACCATTCTAACACCTAAATATACTTTCAACAAAATCTTGCCATGTTCCCCTGGCTGCTTCAGGCAGCTGTCCTGCTGGAACGTGGAGCTCTTCTGCTCTTCTTCTCTTAAGTCTTTTGCAGCCCCCAGCAGATGTTTTTCCAGTATTGTGCTCTATTTTCTCATAATCTCTGAACAACGTCACTCCCTACTGAAGAATAATAGGTGCCTACTGTCAAAAAAATGTATGTACTACTGTCTTCTTCCACATGTGTACTTTGTCCACTTCATACCTTGCAGCTTTAAAAAAATAGCTTCTTTTTTTAATCTTTGATAATAGACATGTTCGGTATCCATGAGTAATAGTTGTCATGTCAACAGATTCTCCCACCTGAGCTTTTAATCACTGCAGCTCCTCCAGAGTTCCCATTGGCCACATGGCTGCTTCTCTGATCAATGCTGTCCTTGTGAGGCCTTTTAGTTCAGTTGGATGGGCATATCTTATTATGTATGCAGTTTTGGATAATTTTGGACTTCATTTTAAATCATATCTGGTGTTATTTGAGCTTCATGATGTTGTCTTCTCAGTAACCTTCTCTAACAATCCTCTGTGACCTACCAAGAAGAGTTTTAAACTATTAAAACTAATAATTAAATCACACAGATGGACATGTATTCATTTATTTTCTTTTTGTCTTTCCCTTCATATCCTGTAAAACATGTTGAATTATTCTTGTGTAGGAATACTGATAAATATAAAACAAATGTTTATTGTTAAACCTTTATTGATACAGGTAGTTTAATTGAGAAACGAGTTCTCATTTACAAGAGGCCTGGTAAACTAAACTTCTATTTATGCATTTTACAGGTCTCTTTGCGAATGGACATGCATGCCCCAGTTTTCAGATTTTATTTGCAAACTAGATTTTTAAATCCGTATAACTTTTCACTTCACTAACAATTATGCACAACTTTGTTGGTGCATATTAAACCCCAATAGACGTTGAAATGTGAGGTTATATTGGGACATAATGCAAAAATGTTGTATGGGATGAGTACTTCTGTAAGACAGTGCGTAACTTCTCAGTATTCCTTCAAGTCTCCTTTTCACACTCAATACTTCAGTCACGGACAACAGCAGATGGTGCAGCTGCCGGTTTAATTGTCTTTATTACCAAGGCAGCTGCTTTTTTGCTTTTTTAAACCCAAAACACGTGGCATCACTCAGCCGGTCAGGGACGGGTCTGTGAAATTAACAAACCAATAAGAAAATACGAAGAAGAGCAACATCTTTGTCAGACTTCTAATGCTACTATTCTAACTCAGAATGTTACAGCAAGCTGTTTCTTTATTGTTGAAGCAGTGAAAAAACAGTGCCACTAAAATCATATTAAAGAAGATTGTGTGCTGCTTGCCATCTGCCACTTGGATGTTGCTCATGCCTGAAAGTTGGTAAATGAGAGCAGGATCAGAAATCTTTGTGGATCTGTTCATGTATTATCCTAGTTGCTTGCACAGAGCTGAGACTGAGGGTGCTACCAGCAGATGTTAAGCTCTGACAAATTCTACACCTCGGATCAACACGGAAACAACAAAGCAGCAGAGGAAAAATATGATCCTCACATCATCCTTGATGGCCCAGCATCAACGAATAATTTCTCCTCTTTTACTCAGGTCAGGGAAAAAAAGTCTAACCCTCTCACTTTGAAACTCTTTTAGATGAGAAGCCTTGCATCATGACATGTGATAAGACTCGGGAGAGGTTAACATGCAGAGATTCCTCTAAAATAAAAAAATATTCTATTTTCTTTTTCTTTTGGAAAAATGTTGGGGGGAAATGAAAGGATTCATCTCAGCAGCTTGGTACGATCTCTTCCCCAATAAGATCTGTGGAGTGGAGGGGGAGGGAAATTGTTGGAAGATTGGCTGGCTGTGTTGAGCTTTCCGCAGTCATGTTGGGGAACGGAAGCGGGGCTTTAGAAATGCATCACTGTCACCATTATGCTTCATAATTTGAATGACATGTCAGCGCGTGACTCAAAGGCACTTGTACGGGGGCTGGCAGGGTTATTAGAAATGACTCCCCCCAATGATGCGTGTCACTGAAGCAGCAAATTAACACGAGGAGACGGAGGCATGTTAAAAGCTGCAGTGGAGGAGGGGAGGAGGAAGCGTGAGGATGAACAGGGATAGATGCAAAGGAAGATGTTGCTATTTCCTCTCTCTTTGTTAGAGATGCTCCTGTTGTTGGTGTTCCACCTCCCGCTCTGTTAGAGCTTTTCCTGAACACCAGGTGCTCCTATTGTGATAAATGGTTCTCAGCTGGGTCCCACAATGGTAAAAGCATCCAGACATATCCTTCATAAAGTAGCTCCACAGCAGCTCCTCTTCCACCAAGTACACATTGAGCACACTGGATTGTGCTCGAGGTTGTGTCTTGGCACCACACAGGGCCACAGGCAGAAGAGCAGATGCAGAAACAGAACGTCAGCATGACTGCCATTGTGAGTGACAAGTTCGCTTTTTGATCAGTTGGGTTTGGATTTGATGCAGTACATGTCCATTAAATATTGCTAAAGAATAATGCTTTTCCCTATACTTGTATTCATTCTAACAGCACTAATTGACAAAACATAAAGTTTTAGATAATTATTATTCCCTAACAAATACCACAGCTCAAATATGAGTTTGACAAAAAGTAAGAATAACAGACTGTACAGTAAGGGCAAATTTACAACTTAAGAAAAATACTGTACTGTTATTGTTGTTAAAATCGCATACCAAAATAAATTAAATGAGCCATAAGCATAATGTCACTACTAGGTGTGATGTTGAGCACTGTCTGCAGACCAAAACAAAATGTGTGACAAGCCACACCTCTGTACCTCCACTCCAGCGGCCACCCGGCCTCCCTTTTCCCTCCCCTTGTCACTCGTCGCCTCATTTGTGCATATTTGCAAAGGACAAATACACAGCAAAACAGCATCACCTTTCGGAGGTACACGTCTAGCAAAGTAGTAAGTAACTCGTAACTTAATAATGCTGTTAGCAAGAAAAGGTTTCGATCCGCCGGATCCTGCTCTCCGCCATTTTGCTCCTATGCTATACAGGTCTGAAGGTGACATTTTTTGAACGGGGAGGGGCTCGCCCCCGAGTGGCAGTTATTCACATGGACGTACATGCACGCACTGCTGGCCCGACTTTGTGAACTACAGACAGGAAAACAACACAGAGAAATGATGCGTGATGACATACCATATTCCATCTGAAAAGATACCTTTCTCAAAACCTTTTTTTTTTTTAGTTCTTTCCATCTCAAATAATGAAATAGAACTTACTCCTCTACTGAGTGTGAAACACGGCAGGGTGGTGTTTTTAGTATTTGTTTCATTATATGTTCAAAACATCAGTACATACTATGGATGGATAAAAAATCTCCCCTACTTACAAGACTGAAAAAGAACTGTGCAAAAAATGTCTGAGGTATAAACACAATGAGTTTGTTGGGAGCAGTTAGTGGCTGGGAGGAAGGATCTGCGATAACACTGGTTATAGCTTTAGGATGCAGCTATCTGTCACTGAAGGAGCTTTCTAGCTCTGCAACAGCTTCATGTGTGGGGAGGCATAGTGAAGTTATTTTTGCTAGAGTCCTTCTATCTACCACCACCTGCACTGGGTCGAGGAGGCATCCCAGGACACATCCAGCCTTCCTGATGAGCCCATTCAACCGCTTCCTCTCAGCTGTAGATAAGTTGCTGCTCCAAAGAGATTGAGTCACAAAGCGCATACAAACCTGGGCTACAAATGTCTTCTGGGCTGTGGGGGGAAAAAAACACAATTATTTGACTGCTGCTCAGTAGTCTGAAATCCTTTGTTCAGATGAAAGTAAAGTTTGTATTTTATTTGCAAATCAAGGTCCCAGACTCTGGAGGACGAGTGGAGAAGCACACAGTCAAAGCTGCTTGAACTTGAAAGTGAAGTTTCCAAAGTCGCTGATGATTTGGGTTTGACATGTCATCTGACGACGTTGATCCACTGTTTCTGGATGTCCAAAGTCAGCACAGCAGTTTACCAGAAAGAGTTGGAGCACCCACGGTGTGATTGATTTGCCAGCAAACTCATCTGGCCTGGACACTACAGAGGAACTGACTTATTATCCAGGGGAAGATGAGACATCAGACCCAACAATGCTTCCAGTATACCGCAGCAGATCCACGGGTTGATTGCTTCAATGCCACGCCACATTGATGCAGTAATTCAGGAAAAAGGAGGCCCACTAAAAAATTGAGTGCAGACAAATGAACATGCTTTTTGGAAACCTGACATTTCCATTCTTTGATTTTATTATTTTCTAAAACTAAGAATCTGGGTTTTTTGTTTTTGAGTCGTAATCATCAAAATTTCCCTGTTTGTAATTCATCTGTACGAGTTTGAGTTTCACTTTCTGAAATGAGCAATAAAAAAACATAAATTTAGCCACGATATTAAAAACCTTTTGAGATGTAGTTGTAATGCCACCCACAACATGGTGGCATTGCTGTACGATCTGAACACTCAGATCTGTTCTGTAAATACCAAGCACTCTAGGTTATTTTTTGCTATCTGTTTATCGTGCTCCTCTCATGGGATCTGTCAGTCCCCTGAAAGACAATGCTGGAGCATATTTCTCCTCATTGTGCTGGCTATTTCTTGTCCACATTTTTTTTTTCTTTTTTTTTATCGCATTTGTTGCTCTTCTCAGCCTCTCTCATGCATCCCTCAGCCTCTGCAGGCTTCTTTGTTTCCTCGTCTCCTGTCTCTGACAGCAGACAAGACTTGATACATGTACAGCACCTTCACCTTTTTCCACCCAGTAATTTATGCTGTCAGGGGTTTTACTTTGTTTGGACGCTCAGGCTTTCATGTGTGTGCAGGGCCGTGTCTTGAGGTGTTGACACGTTCCTTGTTTGTGTTCAGCAAGAGATTGCAGCGGGTAATTGATGGGGCCGCGCTACTATAGAGTGGGAAGAACCCAGCGATTAGATGAGTAAAAATGCATTTTCATGATGCAACTTTTCAGAAAACACAATGGTTAAAAAGAGTACCTTGTTGAAAATCACTAAGCTAAAAGTAATGTGCTCTTATTGCACTTTGAGACACAGGAGCACAGCATCAACTTCCCTTCCCACTGACAGATCCTTTTTTGAAATGCTGGTTTGTTAATAAACCAAACAAATTGCAGAAGGCTAATGTCCAAGCTTCAAAACCTGCAGCCAAATGAAATGAATAGATTACATCGCATATCTAAATGTATCATATCAAGCAACATGGCTTTACTTTTTTTTCACAGCTGTGCAGTGACAGAGTTGGTAGTACTGTTTCCATGCAGCAATAAGTTCTGGGTGTGAACCCTGGATTTGACCTGGAGTCTTTCTGCATGGAGTTTGCATGTTATCCCTGTGCATGTGTAGATTCTCTCTGGGTACTTTGGCTTGTTCCCACTGTCCAAAAACATGACTGTTGGATTAATTGGTCTCTCTAAATTGCCCTTTGGTGTGAGTGTGTGCTTGCATGATTGTTTGTCTTGTATACATTTGTGTTACCCTGCGATGGCGACCAGTCCAGGGTGTACCTTGCCTCTCACCCATTGAGCACTGGAGATGGGCACCAGCTCCCCTGCAACTTTCTATGGATAGTTGGATATAGAAAATGGACGGATGGATGGCTTTATATTTTCATCAGTCTTGAGAGAGAAAAAAAGGTCGGCCCAAATTTGACACAAGCTGTTAAAATACATGAGTTTTTGTGCAAGAACTCTTAGAAAAGCTGTACATGGTGAAATCTGACATTTTCTTTCTCAGACACATTGCACATGCCACTTTACCAATATACAGAGCCTGTAAAGATTTACACCTCTAGGCTTGCAGAGACTTTATAGGAAAGGTTATAAACCATCTTAGGTCTACGTCATAAATTCAATCAACACATCTTAACTATTTGAGAAAGAAATTGCAATCATAACAATGCTATGCAAGAGCCATATACTATATATTTGAATTTTGTATTCAAAATGAATTGTAATTATATTACCTTGCATAAGTATTTATAGCCCTTGAGCATTTCCACATTTTTTCATGTCACATTTTACATGTTTAAGGGCAATTTCATTCAATGATGAAAAACAAAATGGTGCAAAATTGTGAGGTTGAAAAAAAGTGTTTCACAATGTATTTTACCAAAGAAACTCTGAAATGTGTGCTCTGCACGTGTGTTCAGCCCCCTATACTCTGATTAACCTTAAACAAATCCAGTGTAACCAATTGATAGCTCAAGTCAACCTTTTCATAATTTAATCTGTTTAAATCCAGTTGTTCTTTGAAGATTTAAGATGTTTGTTAGAGAAGATTAGTAAACAACCAGCAACAAGAAGACCACCAGATAGGTTAGAGGTAGAGTTTTGAAGAGCTTTAAAGCAGAATTGGGTTATAAAACATCTGCAGCTTGTAACATCTTAGAGTACTATTCAATCAATTCAGTTCAGTTTATTTATATTGCACTAATTCACAATGCATCATTTCAAGGCTCTTTACAAAAGTCAATTCAATCAACTCTTTCTAAGGAATCCCAGCAGATTGCATTGATTCATTGACTTGCAGCATTAACTCCTTCTCAATGAACATGTAGCAACAGTGGAAAGCCGCCTGCATTGTGTTGTTGACTTTGCAACAATCCCTCATACTGAACATGTATGTAGTGATATTTGAGAGGAAAAATGCCCTTTAATAGGAAGAATCCTCCAATAGAACCAGGCTTAGCGCGAATGTCTATCTGCTATGATCAACTGGGGGTTTGAGAAGACAAAGCATACACACACAAAAAGTACAAAGAAGCACTGATCCAGGAGTACTTGAAAAAAGTAAAAGGTTAATGGCAGCAGTACTAGCTCCATTGGCGGTTTTATCTGGTTTACAGAATGAAATGGAGCACATGCAGGTTAGTTGTAGTAAAGGCTCAGCCAATAGATATGTATATGGGAGAAACGAGGTTAAACACTGAAATACGGGACCAACTATAGAAGAGCATGGCATCAGTAGCTCAGCTGATGCCCCCTCTTGGACAGTGCGACTCATTTTTACAAGCAACTTTCAAAAAATACAAGCCCAAAGCTGCTTGGAGCAGCTCAGTGTATCATTCAAAACAGTTCTTCCGGCCGGTCTACACAATCGTAATAATTTAACCCTGCGGGTATCTCTCCGTGCGGATTCTGCCTCGAGTCGGCATTGACTCCGCACGGACGTCCACAGACTCATGTCTGTGCAAGTATGTAGGAGCCTTACCCCCAGATTCCACATAATCTGCCGTTGTTCCGTTCACGTATGTTCACGTCTGACCAACCAAGCATCTACTTTGCAATGTTAATTAATGAGAACAGTTCCACATCCTGCGTAATCCTACTCCACATCCTACTCCAAACGTTATAGGCGACGGACCCGCTCTCCATTGTTCACTGTCAAATTATGGAACAGCTCCAATTTTCTTTTCCATTTTGGTCCGTCAAGCTCCACAATTCCAATTGTAGCAAACAGGAAAAAGAACAGCAGCAGCATCTGATTTGTCCAAATTAAATGGAGTAAATAGAGATTAACAACAAATTAATATTTTTTTATATTAGCAATAAAGTTAACAGTTGTATTTAAATATTGGATACAGACCACTCTTTTTGCACCAAATAAGGAAGCAAATTTGAAATGTGGTAATCCTCTCCAAATGGATATGTATTTTGCTTGTAATGACGATAATTGCACATGCTCTCCTCAGGCTCCAAGAAACTTAGGAGCGGAGCTAGATGTAGTAACCACAGATCTGGTAGGCTTGCTTTTCACTGACTCACGGAGGTGGTCTGGAACAGAACAGAAACATATAGCAACAGACAGTATGAGACTATTGCAAAGCTGTAAAGGGGAGTGATGGCCTAGTGGTTAGAGAGCAGCGTCTTGAAGAGCCGGCAAGGTTCCTGGCTTGACTCCTACAGACTGCCACTCTGATTGCCTGAGCAAGACCCTTGGCCCCAGAATGCTCCCTGGGCACCACTCAATGATAGCCCACTGCTCCCTAGGAGAAGCCTTAAATGTAGAGAACAAATTGCATTGGAATGTATGTTGCAATGACAATGAAGATGATTATCATTATTATTAAGATTCCTTCTAGCTAAACTTAAAGGGAAGGCAGGGAGAGCATTTATAAGAAAAGCAGCCACAATGCCCTTGGTTGCTCCATTTGCAGTTGGCCACAATCCATATAGGGAGTAAGGCAAATGTTTGGAAGTAGGTACTCCTGTTAGGCTGCATACATGGTAGATATTTCTGATTTGAGGTTGTAAAATATTTAAAAACCAGCTATCATTTGCTTTCCACTGTCCTCTTGTCTCTGAAATGTTTCTACATTTCAGAGACTACCTTTTAGATGTCCAGTTTTGCAATTTTAGTTGCACTAAACCATTTTAATTAATTTTTATTTAAATCATCAATTCACAATAATTAGAAAATTGATTAATTGTTTGAACTATTAATCATGCCAAACTGATGAATCTTTGCTACTTAGTTGTGTGCGTGTGTGTGTGTGTGTTTGTGTGTGTGTGTGTGTGTGTGTGTGTGTGTGAGAATGTAAAGCAGTTTTTTTTTTTTTTTTTTATGAAACCGTGCTCTGCGCCATTTTAGTACAAATCATACAACTAGATAAAATAATCCTCAAGGAAATCTTCAGGCAAAATATTTGCTTGTAATTTCAATAAAGAAATATATCAGGCGAAATGCTGCTATCCTTGTATCTTCCAGCCAGTTTATTTGTATTCCCACGTTGCCACCTTTGCTGGAGTTCACACTTTTTAAGTTATTGGTTTGTGCTGAGATTCTCGTCATGTAAAAAAGTTAAAGGACTTTTCCATGGCCCATGTTTCCCCGAAAAAGCAAAGCAGTCCCACACCACCAAACTATTGCCGGCCACTATGTTTGTCTGTCAGTATGATTTTTTTCTAAATTAATAAAATAGTTTTACAGCAGTTGTAACATGGTGCAAACCTACCAGAGAGTTCCATTTCTGTCTTGCCAGTCCACAGAATATTTACCTAAAATTTCTTCAGCTCGGAAAAAATGTTTTTGTTGCAAATGTGAAGCAGGCGTTTTGTGTTGCTTGTGGTCAACAGGTTTGGGATGAGTCGCCCTTGCACTCTTGGAGTAATTTGTGGTAGAGCTTTGTGACAATTTCTAGATTTATAGATATCAGTAACTTTATTTCATATGTTATTAGTATCGAATTTAGTTTTTTTAGTATATTTCCTTTTGTCAGAAAGGTTCCATTTAAAGCTGCCATGACATAACTGTATATACCATTGCATGTTGTTGATGGTGCTGCATATGTAAATTCTCCAAAGAATTTAATTAAAAAAAAGAAAAGAAAAACGTTGTTTTGACAGGCCAAATGTCCCTCCTGAGTAAAAGGGTCAGGTACGGTAATGATATGCAGCTCTACCTAGTTGACTTCATTGTGATTGGCCCACAACCATATTTGGAAAACCGGTCAAACACGTCCCACCCACACCAGTTAACCCCCCCATCCACACCTCCCTTCTTGGCGCAACACTCCATTACACATTCATCATTATGGTTTTATGGCTATTGGAAGTGTTTGTGTTGGATGTTGGACAGACGAGGCCAAGCTGACCAAAGGCTTTAACCTGGTGGCGGGATTCAACACAGTGGGACCAAAATAAATACCTACATAGCGCAGCGGAGAACTCGCTGGGAGTACAGCCGTGACACAGTAACGTAATGCAGTTAGGAGCCAGCTCTCCACCGATGTGCCTGCGGAGGAGAGCTTGCCCTCCCGGGCAGCAACAGGAAAATCATGCAGCTAGCAGCAGTTTAGCTTGAGTTAGTCAACCGGATTTTTCAGTTACAAACACACCTTCCTTATATTTGACAGTATTTAAATAAACTTGCGGGTAATGACAGCATTGTGGTCGCTACCTTCTGTGTTGGTACAGAATTTTATTTTTATTTTTATCCGTTTGTTGGAAAACCACGACTTGAATTCCCCCACAGAAAACCGTCTTCAGTAAAGTCCCCATAAATGAACTTCAGGAGTTAAACTTTAACCATGTTTTCACCCTCGGACATATCAACTCTCCTTTTCAGTAACTGCTATGAAGTTAGTTTGAGGTTGAATATTAGAAATTCTCACTCCGCGGCTTCAGTGCCGTCTGCCTCCTGTTCGAACCGATACAGGGAGGCTGATCTGGGGCTGCTGCTCCTCCGCCTTCCTCCTCTGGAGTGGAGCAGTCAGACATGCTAGCACACACTCCAAGCAAATACATTTTTCACAGCACCATATTTAATGTAATATGCATTTTATTTTTAAGGTATTTACTAGGAATCAAAATTAAAATGTTACCAAATGTTTTACTTTAACTTACCTGCAGAAAGCACAATTATGAACTGTAAACTTCAATCATTATTTCTACCTTTTTGATTGATCAAAGGATGTCTTTAACATGTGTGCATGTATGTAATAATGCTTTTTGAAAATGCCAGTAGCAGCATCTTTCTAATCGCCTAGCAAATATTGCCTCAAAGGGATTTAAAAAAAAGGAAAATAATCACACTTGGATCCAATTTGTGCTACACTCACCAATTACTTTCATGGTCCACTTCCCACCTAATACACAAAGGCCAGATTATCCGTTGGATATCTTGGTGCTGCACACCCTAATTAGAAGCACAAATTGGAAAAATGCAACTTGTGACAAAAAAAAGAAAAAAAAATCTGTGAAGCGATTTAGCCTACAAAATTGCTATTTGCACTAATCTGCTTCAACCCAGGGTCCTCAAGGAGACATCTTTGAGGACAAGACTACATGTGTTATATCTAAGGAGTTTTTTTATCTTATCATTGGTCTTATAATCATATAAAGCTGCAGCATGGATATACTGTGTCCATGTAGGCTGTTAATCCTTAACAGTAGTATCAGGGTAGCTCATTATGTCAGTGATAAAGCAAATCTAGAGAAGACAGCAAGAGATTCTGGGATTCGGTGCAGTGGTGTAAAAACTACAAGTATCTAAAACAGCTTTGAAATAACGACATAAGAATTTTTAAGAAAGCCCTATAGCTGAGTTTACTGACCAGTCAACCTTACATGAAGCTTGTTTTTTTCTCTTTATTGCTGCTTCACAAGTACGCTACAGTTGCACTGTTTCTGCTGGCTGCACATATCTCATGCATGGACTGACAAAAGACACTGGAAGAAAGGAAGTCTGGGACAATCATGGTGCAGCCCAGGATTGAACCCTCAGCTGCAACGTGATTGCACAGGAACTTGATGACATCTCAACTGGGTGTTTGGAGATTAACACTGAGTCCATCTGAAGGACATGTTTGACCTAAAGAAGCTCAAATGGGGACTTATTGTTGATAACCATCTCAAATGAAGCATGATGTGCCTGTAAAAGGTGTCAATCAAAAGAACCAAAGACAAATCAATAAGCTATTTATCAAATTTGCAGAAAGAGCTGGAAATGATTCCAGAGGCAAGCCTGCATAGCCCAACTAAGAACAAAGTTAATTCAACAATACCAGTTAACCTATTTGCAATCTTGGATTGAGTGAGGAAGTTTGAGTATTTGAATAAAACCCATGCATGCTTTGGAACACCAACACAGAATGACATTTACAATTGGCTTTGCCAAGCAACTGTGTTCCTGTTTTGTCATGGTGCTATGCACTTTACAACCAGGCAAACATGAGAAAAATTTAAAAAAAAAAAATTTGATGGCAACTCCAAAGAATAGTGAAAATAAACAAACTTTTTAAGTGCAAGATTCCCAAGTTGATTTTGAATCTGTGGGGGGAGCTGAAGATTAGGATAAGGGTAAGGAGACGTTCAGACCTTAGAGGCTTGGACATAAAGTCCAAGACCAATTTATTTGTGAAGGGCATTCAAAAAAAGTGCTGCTTTACAAAGTAGCAATTAATTGTGAAGTCAAGTAAAAATCTGAAATGTGTGGAATGCATTTTTGTACCACCTTTGAACATTCTGTTCATTCTTTACGAAACAGCTTAGTCAGGTTGGATGGAGAGCACCTATGAATAGCAATTCATAAGCCTTACTGCAGAAATTAATTTGGATTTAGACCTGGGCCATTCATCCACATAAATGCTTGGATCTAAACAATTTCACTTGTAGCTCTGGCTGTATGTTTAGGCTTGTCTGGCTTGAAGGTGAACATCCTTTCAAGTGTCAACAAGTGTGTGGCAGGCTCTAACTTCGAGGATTCCCCCTCATATCACGTTCCTTCACTTGGACTTGCTTTCCTGTCCCTAGTGAGAAACAGCATGCCAACAAGATGATACTGCCATCACTATGTTTCCCAAGAGGATGGAACGTGGGGGAGAAATCCAGGGTTGGTAGTTTCTTTTTTTTCTTACACAAAGCGTCTTGCATGTTGGCCAAAAAGCTTGGTTTTGATTTCATTTGACCAGGACATCTTGTCATGTACAAGGCTTGTAGGAAACTGCAAACAGGACTTTTTTTATGATTTGCTCCTTTTGGATCAGTTTTTAATCTATTTAATTTTGGCCATGGGAAAGAGACTGTCTCAATGGGGTATTGGGTGGGTAACAGTACAGAAGCCGCAGACAGGTGTGTTAAACTACGGCTGCGCTTCCTGGTCTGGACCCTGGTTTGTCAGCATTTTAGGGAACTAATATATTTGTCAGAAAAATGCAAACACAAAAAAATCATGCACTGCATTGTGTTAGTCTACAACAAAATATCTTTAAAACACATTGAAACTTTTGGTTGTAACATGAAAAATGTATTTAGTATTTTTTGAGCACCTGGGTCTGTTTCATTGGATCACATTTAAAACATAATGTTACTTTAATTTTACTAACTGATTTTGCCCTTATTTTTATATTAAAAAAAACATATATTGAACTTAAATTTCCAGCTTCCTTCTATTCACAATTAAAAGAAAAGATGTAAATGGTACTATAAGTTAGAATTAACATCCTTGATCAAGCTCAACAAATTTTAACAAAACTGATTTTGCATCTGCCAAACTCCAAGCAAATAATCGTTGGACAATAGTGTTCAGACTGAGATGTGAAGAGCAAAGGCCTGGAGGTTTGACTGCGAGAGGAATCAGGAAAGGGGAATAGAGAGAGCAGCACATCTCAGCCTTCAGAGAGATAGATGTGTTCTGCCAGTGAATAAATTGGCTGTCGGAAACATTTTACGAGGAAAAACGGCAATTGCTGGGAAGTTAGAAGTGTGGTGACAATGATGGAGAGACAAAAAGTCGAGTTGGGTCAAAGGGAAAAAGGTAGTTCAGGTAAAAATTGGCAAAAGGCCAAGGTCGTTGTTAAATGTTTGAAATTGTTGCAGGATGGAAGATGCTCAGGACAGAAATACCTGCAAAGAGAGGACAATATGGCTCTCGAAAAAAAAAAAATTTACCCACTTATAGATTTTTGGTTTTGCTTTTTTGTCATGCTTAAATTTTTCAGTTCTTCAAACTAAATTTAAAATCAACCAGTGAAAGCCTGCATAAATACACATTTTTTTTTCAAAAGACAATTTGATGTCTGACTATGTCAGGTTGAGCTCCTGAGTTTGCGGTAAGGCGTATTGCAGCACTTCCTGTCTCTGCGTGTAGATTTTGGTTTGGTATTCCAGACCCTCTCAATTTTATCTTAAATCTATTTGCTGTGATATATATATTCCAGCCCCAAGGTCACCACCAGCTCTTTTCCAGACTTATATGCAATACAGCATTAGTCAGTTTGGCTGGCCAGTCTATCAGATCATAGTGCTGCTGCTTAATGTAAGCATGCCTGCTAAAATAACATTCTCCACAAGGATTTCCTGGTAGGAGTATCATGGTAACATCACTTAAAACAAATTGTCCAGGTACTGAGGCCACAAACAACTTCAGACAATTACATTACACCCACCATGTTTGATTTCGGGTATGATGTTCTTTATACGAGATGTTCTTAGTTTTATGCTAGGTGGAACGGAACACAGCTTCGAAAATTTCAGCTTTTGTCTTTTGTGTTCAAAGAATATTTCCCCAAAGAATTGTCAAAATGCTTTTCACCAAATGTAAAAACATCCTTTCGGTTGTTTTTGATCGTAAGATGTTATGGCCTTGAAACTCTCCCACAGATAGCATTTTTGTTCAGGATAAAAGTCTAGATTATTCCAGAATAATCAGCACTGACATTGACTGAGGCAAGTGGGACCTACAATGCTTTAGATGTTTCAGGTTCTTTTGTGACCTTCTCAATGAGTTCCCAGTAGACTTTTGGGGAGATATTTGGTGGGATGACCACACCTGGAAAGGGTCCTCACTTTTCCATGTTTTATCCATTTGTGGATATTAACTCCCATTGCAGTTCATTGGTGTCCCAAATCCTTAGAACAGGTTTTGTAACCTTTTCAGATTGACGGCTACAGTATGACTTTTTCTCCGTTTCTGAAATTCTTTGAATTTGACTATCTGTTGCTTTTCGAGATTTGTTTTGGGTTACTTCATCTTGTTCTGTTTAGGTGAAAATCATATAGGCCTATAACAGTAATCTGGTCATAATTTGGCAAGATAAATCAAACAGCTTTCCCAAAAAAATTTGGTCAATCGCGACTAATTTATGATTCAAGAAAGGGGCGTGATTACTTTTTAACAAGATTGGTTTGGACAGCTATCTGTCTCCATTAGAAATGAAATCCTAATTTTATGATTGCATTTTGGATTTAATCAAGCTATTTTCGCTAATAATAAAATGTGTTTGATCTAAGATCTTGGTGACAAAAAGCCTAAACAGATTTTTTTTCTTTTAGTTTTGCAAGTGGGTGAATAATTTTCCTAGGCTTGTAACTGAAGGGGGGGAAAAGGATGGATTTAATTATGGACAAAGAGAATCAGGTTTGTTTTATGGATGAAATCTACTGCACAGCCAACAGAGATCAGTTACTGAAGCAGCAACTGTCATCATTATCACCTTCATAATGGCTGTGTTATTGTTTTCAATGCCTACAGCATATCACCTGTGTATTAGCCATAAACACTGATGCAACCTCAGAGCTGAACCATGGCTGGATTGAGTTTAGAGTAATAAAGAAGAGAGGCGCAGTGCAGAATAGCAATTACTCAAACAATCTGGCAGCTCTGATAAAATGAATGAAACCTTATGACTTGGCAAACCAGCTTCATGGTTAATGCAGGACTTCCTGGATGGCGGTGGAAGTTATTGGACGATTGTTTCCCTACGGGATAGTAAAGTGATTTGGTCATACTCTCCAGATGTCTGCCACATACAGGTAGGGGAAGAGATAGTGGCTGTCTGCTGCAAGATGGATTAGATGAGGAAATTAGAGGGAACGAGACAATGGGTTGGCCTTAAACTAGGAAGCTAGTGACAGCATCACAGCAGCACACCAGGAATGTTAAGAGAAGATGGAGCGGTTGAATTTCTGTTCTTGGTGCTGGAGGGCCAAGAGCTTTTTCAAGCATTTTGGAGAATTGCTTGATTTTTGTCAGGAGATAAAAACAGCATCCTTGTAATTGCCTGTACCATGACAGTGAAGACGGGGAGTGATGACGTGACCCTAGGAGGTCTGATGTTTGACCGGTATCTTAGAACTGCATCAGATATTGACACGCTGCAGTAATGACCTACCTTAGGGATTGCTGCTTCACACAGAGTAATGATGACCCATGTTTGCCTGCAAGCAGCTGCTTTTCTTCTCATCGATGCAATTACTACACTGTGACATGGGTGGCCAAAAGCCCCCAAAGCAAAGAGGAAGATCACAATTCATCCTCTCACCTTCAGTCCAAAAGCCAAAGATACCACGTTGACCATGGAGGCGTAAAAACACCAAAGATAATGAAAATGAACCTGATCTGTGAAAATGAACCAAAGGTAGCATGTTTCCTCCACAAAAGTCATCAGATGCATTAATTATTGTCAGCACTCGAGTGCATTTTTTAACCCCCACCAGTGAAAAATGAGATGACAAAGGAGGTAATTTCTCCTTTTTCTCAAGATGGCGTGTAATTGTATAAGTTACAGTGCTCTGGAAGAGGGGGAGGACTGGTAGCAATTGCTGTGTGTCTTCTTCCTTCACACTCCTTCTGACAAAGGCTTTAATTCACTGTAATTATACAGATGGATTGAAATATACAGCAAGACAGGGAATCACTCCAATTATGCAGAGTTGATTAAAACTTGGACCCCTTGCCAGGGTGCTGTTGGAGCAAGGGAGGACTCAAGATGCAGGGCAAAGAAACGCCGTGCACAGATGAGTAGGGGACATATCTATAGTGCCTAGCAAAAAACAAAAATTCATAGCAGTGAGCAATTTTTAAATGGATGGAAAATATGTCTTTTTTTTGTTTTGTTTTTTAACCAACAACTGTTTGGTGCAATACGTTGTAGACCCCGTTTCTCTGTTTGTTTTTTCAGAACCACCTTTCACTGCTTCAGAACTGCTGTCTTATGGGGTATGTCTCGACTGGCAACGCACGTCTAGAGGCTGAATTATATGCCCATTGTTCTATGAAGAGTTCTTTGCCCTACTAGCACAATGATATGCTTGAATCTAAACTATACGTTGATAATATGTTGTATCACAATTGTCACTTGATCTCAAATAACTTATTGGATGCAATATTTGGAAGTAGAGCACGAAATATCAAGTGTGTTTTTAAAAAATTCAACAATGTTGTGATTGCAATATTTCCTAACACTGTGCTGCCTAATCTCAAGCATTTCAATGTAGCTCTGGGTGTATTTCCAGAAATTGTGCCCAAGTTTTGAGTTTTTTACTCCAACAGGTTTTAATGTATTATAGTTTTTTATTTAGCTCGTCATTGTACAACTGTGTTTATCTTCTCTTCTGTATTTTCATAAGTAAAAGCAGTGCACTCTGTACCAAAAAGCTGAAAGTTTAGATGGTCTGGCGCATAAGTACAAGTGTCTCAGGTCTTGATGGAAAGGAAACCCATCGTGTTGAAGTCCCGTTTGCCTCCTAATGAAGATGGATCAATGCTATTCATTTACTGACATGCGCACACAGCCCATCACCTTCATTGTGCTGCTGTTCATAGCTACAGTGTTTATGAAGAGTATGGGAGATGAGTCTTTGGCATCTGGAGACTACGGTCACTGAAGAAGAACGAGGAGAAGACAAAGGAATGGAGAAAAAAAATCAAGGAGAAGAAAGAAACATAGTCAAAGAGAATGAGAAGGCGATCACAAATGGGGGAAAGGAGTGAAAAGGGCAAGACATTTGTCACCCGCCTCTACAGGAACATAGAAAGAAAGAACAATATCATTAATCTCCTGACATTTCAATATTGTATTAACCTTTCTAGAGGAATTCTGTGGGCTCATTAGTCTTTTTGAAGTGGAAAGAAAAATAATAATCGATGGAACAAGCTCTGGACACTGTCTAGAAATGCATTGCTGTCAAATAACATACACCGTCAAGCCACTCACATAATGTTGCCTGCCTCTCGCGATCATCAACATTATCTACTTTTAAATAATTTGGTTAAAATGCAGACACATCACATAAAGAAATGAATGGTGCGCTCTGGAATAGGTCACAGTAATAAAAGAGAAAAATGACCAGGCTGCAAAACAACAGCTTAAGATGACAACATGAGAACATCAGCCATCTCGTGTGAATAGGAGAGAGAGGAAAAAAAACTCCCAAGGCCACACAAAGCATGATGAACCCATGTCTCATTTCCACCGCTCAGCCTGTCAGCAGTAGAAAGAACAGAGTAGAAAAGAGTAAAATGAAGGCTGAACCCAGAGGTGCCCGAACTCAAACGACGTTTCCTCCCCTCCCTGTTCCGCCTCCGCCACTCATTCACCCGTGTCCTCACCTTCCATCTATCAATGCCTGAAGAACACCCGTCATTCAAATCAGCAGCATGCCCTCAGGTCATTTGACTAAAAAAACATCATAATTTATTCCTATTATGTTTTCACACCAAAAAAATCCAGCACTGCCTCACCTTTTCGTCCATCGTCATTTATATTGAGCTGCCAGGATAGATTCTGTGTTTCGTTTCTTTAGTCCTCGCCATGATACTGTAATGACAAAATTTAGCTTTTTGACAGATTTAATTGCTTGAGTTTGGCATACCTAAGCTTCAGGAGGACCCATGTGACTTCAAGAGTCATTTCAGTTTTGGACACACTTTAATAAGACAGGCTGTGGTTGATATTTCACAATTTTTCACTTTATTTTCTACACAATAGCAAAATAATTTAGCTGAACAGAATCGATAGAAAAATTTCTTCAGTTATTTAAAAAAAAAAATCTAACGAACAGTTGAATATTTATGTGCCAATTTATCCTGTGTGGAGGAAGACCATTATCTTCCTTTACACTGGGAAAATTATACACATAACTTGCACATGAGAGAATCCTATGCAATCTAAATTTAATAAGTTAAAACCACGTGACATTTGTGAGACACATTTAAAAACTTTTTTGCACAGCAGAACATTCTGTAAACTTGACTCTGGTCTGCTATCAGATTCCAAAACACGGGGGAAGACTCTTTAATTTTACTGGCAATATTGCCAGTAGCTGTTCCCTTTTTTCTATTCTCTATTACATTTTTTTTAACAATTACATCATAGTACTTGATGCAGAGCTGCTAAACAAGGTCATGGACTTCCACCTTACCAGTTTCACAAATCCACTATTTTTACTTATTTTTTGTCGTGATCTTGCAGTCTAAGCTACAAGTGTATAAGTAAAAATGTTTGGTTGTCGGGTGTCTTAACACAAACATGCCTGTGCAAATTCTCAGTTATCTCAGTTGTTTGCTTAAATCAGAGGTAACTGGAGCGAAAGTGATGCTGGATAGTTTGTGTTGCTCGGCGTGTCTGAATCCGTTCCAACCTAACAACGGGCATGACTTGTCCCTCCTGTCCTGATGTGGAACACCTCAGGGAGGCGCTGCCGAATGGCGTATGCCCCAACTGTAGTGTCATGCTCCAGGTGGTCAGGCTAGATTGGTTGCTGCACTGGACAAGCCTACTGACTGGGAAGCTGGCACTGCGCAGCACACCTCGTTGCCGCTGGGACAGACAGCCTGCCAGAAGCAGCCTGCTGGAGGTATACCTTCGGTTTCTACAAAACGTGCTAGATGAGCCGATATGGGGGGTTGTCTATGAAAGTGCATCACCTCACTGCTGAGTTAGCCCACATGAAGGCCATCCTTCGGTCCTTTCAGGTGGATGGTGGTTACGGTGTGCCTCCCTGATGAGGTGTTCCGGGCACGTCCCACTGGGAGGAGACCCAGGAGAAGACCCAGTACACGCTGGAGGGACTATGTTTCTCGGCTGGCCTGGCAACGCCTTGGGATTCCCCTGGAGGAGCTGGCCCAAGTGGCTGGGGAGAGGGACTTCTGGGCCTCCCTACTGAAGCTGCTACCCCCGCGACCCGACCCCGCACAAGCAGAAGACGATGGATGGATGGATGGATGGATGGTGGTTGCGGTGTGGCTCTCCATTCCGGTCGATGGTGCAAATGCTATTTTGGCAGCCTTTTGTACCCATTTCCATGAGGACCTCCCAGGAGGATGGGGGGCAGAGTCAGTGACAGCCACCATCAGGGCGGTCTTTGCTTTACAGTTGGATGTTCCGCAGGCCCAGCCTGCAGTTTCTAGCGCCTTCTTTCAGCACAGTAGGTCTGCCAGTGATTTTGTGGTTCCTCCCTCTGGAGAGTATATACGGGAACTGTATGCCTGTTGGTTAGACACAAGGTATTTTCTGGCTGGCATAGTGACCACTTACTGAGCCTTGTAGGAGAACACAATGGGCCCTACCTGTGGTTCTGCGTGAAATTTTTGGCTCTGTGGCACTGGTCGCCTTGAAGCATGCAACTCTGGCCTCTTTCAAGCAAGGCAGCAACTGGCAGGGCTTCACAAACATGATCGCCAGCCGGCTAGCACTTAGGCATGGGGATCCTCAGGTCGATCTACTTTGTTCACTGTGCCCCACGGTCCGGTTCTGGGTCAGAGATCAGGCCAGAGACATCCTCCTGGTCAGCCAGACCGAGCATGGGATCAGGTTGGGGTTCAGCATTCAGGTCAGCAGTTGTAGTTTTTTTACCCCGGGACAGCTCGGCAGCTGGTCTGCCCACACTCCGGACTTGTGGGTGCTGTCCACCCTGTCCCAGCAGTACCGTCATCAATTCCGGCGCTGGCCCCATGTCCCTTGTCGAGTCAGGATGACTGTCATCTGTGACCCGGTGAATGCACAGGTACCTTGCTGGCACTATAGTGCCTGTGAACTAGGGTTGAAACTTTCCTTTTTGATAAAGCTTGTAATTATAGTGGCTTAAGTTATCCTGAGCTTTCTCTGTAGGTGTCCTGCTATAGGCTTAGGCTGCTGGAGGACATCAAGATCCATTTCTCTCACTCTGCTGGTTTTCCCCTACTGTTTTCCAATTTGCATTAATTATTTCAATTTCTATCCTTATGTTCTCTGTCTTTTTTCTCTTCATAGTAGGTACACCTGGTCTGGTCAGCCAGAACCAACCTGAACCATTGCATTAGAGTAGCAAAGTGTGCCTATGGTAAGAAAATCCAGGGTTTTTCCATATGGCAAAGTATCCAGACTATCACAAACTACAAGACTACTTGTTTACCGGATGTGGGGAATCCAGCTTCAGGAAGTAAAATCCCTGCCCGGTTTTACTCCATCCTGTTCACTTAACCAGGTGATTTGTGTCCTTGTCTATGCTGTGGAGCTGGAAATGCTAATGCTTGGAACTAATCTCTGGACTGGCTTTTTACTTTGTGAATCTAGATTCTCCACTTCTGTTGTCTACCCTATGAGGGCAACACATACTTCCTCAATGCACTCAATTATCAAGTCAGTTTGAAGTTGTCAACAACACTCCCATGAAAAAACTCCCACCTTAACTACCTTAACAGCTGAAGTCCAGAGAACTTGAGAAAACTCAATGTATGGAAAGCAGCAGGACCTGACAACATACCAGGACAGGTGCTCAAAGACCGTGCTGACCAGTTGGCTCATGTCCTTAACGCCTCGCTGGCCCACACTGTCGTCCCATGCTGTCGTCTCATCTTGTTTCAAGACTGCAACCATCATACCAGTGCCCAAACAAAATCACAATTTCCACCTGTCGCACGCTGATCATGATGAAGTGCTGTGAGAGGCTAGTGAAGGACCACATCATCTCCAAACTCCCCCTTCCTTTTTGAGTCGCTCCTCTTTGCTTACAGCTCCAATGGCTCCACAGAGGACTCCATCTCCTCTACGCCTAGAACACCTGGAGAAGAACATCATGCATGAGCGTATACTATTTCTGGACTTCAGCTCAGCATTCAACACAGTCATTCCTCAGCACCTTGTAAGCAAACTATACCACACCCTGCCCCACCCCTTGGAATCAACACCCCTCTGTGTACTGGCTGCTAAATTTCCTCACAGCCAGCCCCCAGTCTGACAGGTTGGCAAAACCATCCTGAGTATCATCTCTCACAGCACCAGCTCCCCCCAGGTGTCCAGATCCAAAAGAAGAAATGTTTGACAGCAGGATGCTTGCAAGGGTCATTGTGGGACACATTACCATCACTATGATGATGTCACATATTCTAAGTTATAGCAACAACTTTTTCATCAAAACAATACATTTTTCAAAAATAATACATCCACAGAAGGTCTATAGATCTGCAGAATGAAAGTATTAATTTTACAGAAAAAGAAACATAGTATAAACGTTTTGACGGGTCCACAATATGTAAATATTTCCTTCTGTTAACGATCCCGACGTCAGCATAAAAGCATTCTGCACCAATAGGAATACTAGGTAGGAGTCAGTTGTTGCTAGATCACAGTAGCGTCGTGATACCAGGGGTGGAGCTCTGGGTGGGCCTGGGTGGGCCTAGGTCCACCCACTTTGTATCAGGGCCCACCCAATGAAGTAGCTTTCCTTTGAAAAAAAAAAATTTTTTTAGGTATGTCACTTAAATTCTTCATACAAATCGTCATGCATTTATGCTTGTACCAAACATGAAAACAGCAAGTTTCATGTTCTAGTTCTCAGTAAACCGGTGGCACAGAGAGGGTCATTTGCCTAAGTGCTGCAGGACTGTGATAAGCCAAATACAAGGAGGTGCTAGAAACAGCAAATTTGTTGAGAAATCGGCATGTGAAGGTGGTGCTTTATACTGTCATGGTGTGTACCAGACGAGACATTCCTCTTAGGGGGCAAAGAGAAACTGAAGAACACCAGATTCTTTATTGGGGTAGGGGAGCTGTGGGGCTGCTGTGTCACCTTGCGCTTTAATTCAAGTGCCTGTACTCAATTTAGTCACACTGTAATGTCGATGCGAACTTTTAAGGGGCATTTTAGGGTCTTGTAAAATTGGGAGTTTCAGCCCAGACCTCTCATTTCTCTTCCTCCCTCTTTTAGAAAAAAAGGCTTTACAGTCTGTATTTATGCATTTTACCCACCATGTTTATCTCTCACGCATAGCGGAGAACTGAAAAGAACAGAAATACATTTTTAAAAATAATACATCCACAGAAGGGCTAGATGAGCAGAATAAAAGTATTAATTCAATTCAATTCAATTTTATTTACAGTCCTGCTCACCATTATTGGCACCCCTTCATGTTTTGCATAGCTGAGTGAATATCTTCAGAAATAAATGGAAATGTTAAAAACTTATATCAGCAGGATCTTTCAATTAGAGGTCCAAAATAATTTAACAAAGACAGTTACCATTTCAACACAAATATTTTAATTCCAAAGGACTAAACAGAAAACCAGCATGTGCACTAATATTGACACCCCTCCCTAATATTTGGTTGCACAGCCTTTGGCAGCAATGACAGCCTCCAAACGTTTCTTATATTCATCTATAAGCTTCTTGCACTTCTCGGGTGGCATTTTCTCCCACTCTTCTTTTGCAATCTGCTCAAGCTCTTGTACATTTGCAGGGTTCCTTTCTCCAATGGCAGATTTCAGCTCTACCCAAAGATTTCCAATTGGATTGAGATCAGGACTCATTGCTGGCCATTTTAAAACAGTCAATTTTTTCCCTTTAACCATGCCTGCGTGCTTTTGGAGGTGTGCTTTGGGTCATTATCTTGCTGGAAGACCCAGGATCTTCGCCTCAAACCAAGTTTTCTTACACTGGGCAAGACATTTCGCTCTAGAATTTCTTGATAATCTTCTGATTTAATGATGCCTGTGATACGGTCAAGGCCTCCAGTACCAGATGCCGCAAAGCAGCCCCACAGCATTATGGATCCTCCACCATGCTTGATTGTTGGTATGGTGTTCTTTTCTTTAAAGGCTTCATTGCGCCGTCTGTAAACATACTGTTTGTGTGAATTACCGAAAAGCTCCACTTTTGTTTCATCTGTCCATAAAATGTTGTCCCAGAAGGCTTGAGGTTTGTCCAGGTTCTCTTTTGCGAAGATCAGTCGTTCTTTTTTATGTCTTTTCTTTAGCAATGGGGTCTTCCTTGGCCTCCGCCCATAAAGCCCCACTTTGTTTAGTGTCCGGCGTATGGTACTTGCTGAAACAATCACACCAGACTGCTCCTGGTTGGTCTTTAGGTCTTTAGATGTTTGATGTGGTGTTTTTCCACCATTCGCACCAACCGTCGAAGACTTCTGTCATCAATTTTTCTCTTCCCCCCACATCCAGGGAGGTTCTTGACAGTTCCATGCCTGGAAAACTTCTTAATAACATGACACACCGTTGAAACAGGGATACCAAGGTCTTTGGAGATGGCAAGCATGAAGCGACAGCGGAAAAAAACCTCCCCAACCTCCAGCAGAACCAGGCTCAGTGTGAACGGTCATCTGCCTCGACCGACTGGGGGTTACAGAAGACAGAGCAGAGACACAACAAGAGAGACAAACAAGCACAGAAGCACACATTGATCCAGTAATCTGCTCTACATTAGATGGTAGTAGCGGGTGATCTGTCTTCCCTGGATGATGTCACAGCTAACAGAACGCCAGACCAGGTGTACCTACTATGAAGAAGAAAAAGAGAGAGAACAAAAAGTTAAAAGCTGAAATGACGACAAGCAATGCAAAACTGGAGAACAGTAGAACTCAGTAGAGTGAGAAAAATGGGCCCTGATGTCCTCCAGTAGTCTAAGCCTATAGCAGCATAACTATAGAGGTAGCTCAGGGTAACATGAGCCACTCTAACTATAAGCTTTGTCAAAAAGGAAAGTTTTAAGATTAGTCTTAAAAGTAGACAGGGTGTCTGCCTCACGGACCAAAACTGGGAGTTGGTTCCACAGGAGAGGAGCCTGATAACTAAAGGATCTGCCTCCCATTCTACTTTTAGAGACTCTAGGAACCACCAGCAGACCTGCAGTCTGAGAGCGAAGTGCTCTGTTAGGAACATACGGGGTAATCAGAGCTCTGCTATATGATGGAGCTTGATTATTAAGGGCTTTATACGTTAGAAGAAGAATTTTTAATTATATTCTTTATTCTATTAATTTTACAGAAAAATAAATATACAGTATATACAATTTGACTGGCAAGGCAAGGCAAGGCAAATTTACTTATATAGCACAATTCAGTACAGAGACAATGCAAAGTGCTTTTGCATTGTCTGGACTGGTCCAAAATATATAAATATTTCCTTCTGGGTACGATGTCAATGTCAACGTGAAAGGATTCTGCACCAATAGGAATACCAGGTAGAAGTACCTGGGGGGGGGGGGGGGGGGGGGGCAGACTATTCATACCACTATCAAATATGACTGCCATCATACTGCTCTCTGAGTGGGTCAAGACCACAAAGCGACCTGCAAGCACAGATTACAGAAGGAGAAGACAGCACAGTGATGTTTACGGAAGTAATGCTGAATGTAATTGTTTCTAAAAGTGTTCAATAAAGTTTCTTAAAAAAAAATTAAAAGCTGATATCAGCCGAATCATCTGTATTATTATTATTATTCATCCATCTTCATCCATTCATGGGGCCGCGAGGGATGCTGATGCCTATCTCCAGTTGTCAATGGGCGAGAGGTAGGGTACACCCTGGACAGGTCACCAGTCTATCACAGGGCAACACAGAGACAAACGAGAAGAACAACCATTCACGCACACACTCACACCTAAGGAGAATTTAGAGAGGCCAGTTAACCTAACAGTCATGTTTTTTGGACTGTGGGAGGAAGCCGGAGTACCAAGAGAGAACCCACGCATGCACAGGGAGAACATGCAAACTCCATGCAGAAAGAAACTATCCGATACGTATCCGAATTAGTACCACACATGGAAGACTAATAACAGTGAGAAACCATTTTTAGGCTCATTGGTATGGTGGTGATAATAATAATAGTTGTTGCTGCAAAACAAATCTGGAATGTCAGTTCATTAGCAAGCTAATCTAAATGGGGCTGCAGACTAAAGGATTGCACTGTATGTGTGTAAGTTACATGCCACTTGTTTAATAAATTAGACAAGCTGGGGGGGGGAGGGGGATTTAACAGACATACTCTGAGCACATACATCCAGCAGGATGTAGGCAGAGTGAGTGGAGGCAAGAAGTGGAGTAGGATTTGATTCACTTAACGTTCTTCTTGTTTTACAGACGGAAAAACATCTGCATATATGCATTAAAAACCATTTCCCCCTTGTTTTTTTCTCATTCCTCTCATTCTGGGCACATAAGGGTACCGATGGCATCATTGAAAGTTTCGAAGTAAAAAATAACTTTTATTGGTTTGCCTTTGATTATAGCCAGGAGCTTTATACTGAGGTTCAGTTTAAAAAAAGAATGTTGAAGTGACTAACATTTAGAACAAATCGAGATTCTAGCATGGTCAAGACTAGTGGTCTCAAGACCAAGACCAGCCTTGAGTACTACAACACTCCAAAGATCTTGGAAACAGCCGTTAAATGTAGCTGTTTTTTGTCTATTTTTTTAGCACACATTTAGCTTTAATTGCCAAGATTGTGCATCATTGTCTATATATGCATACTTGACATTGTCATAACATTGTAACCTGAATTTGGCAGTGGTAGAAATAATTATTGCTTTTATTTTTTTCTGTAAATACCATAATGCTGTGTCTTTACTCAAGATCTTCCAGAACTAGTTATTTCTAGCACAAAAAAATTCTGAATTTCTTTACCTGACCAGTGCTAAAGCAGCAAATAAATGTTTAGTATCATGCAGCCTTATTTCAGTTCAGTATTTGTTTTTTCACAGGATAGGTGTTTAGAAGCATACTGATGTATGTCCTTGTTCCCTTTTTGAAATAGTCTTAGTTTACTGTTAAAAGCAGTTTTATTGAAGTGTTTCAGTTTATCAGTTCTGCTGTTTATGTGACTAATGCACAGCTAGATTTACCAGCTAATCTCTTGGATTATAACACTAGACTATTATCAGAAGCACTCTGCTAGAAAGACTGTGATTTATGGGCATTAATAAACCTTATATGTGATCATCTTACAGATGCAAAGCAGACATGACAGGAAAAAAAGGCTGAGGGAGGGTAGATTTGGAGGGATGGAATGAGGAAGCCATACTCCGCTGGGTTAATTGTAAAGACCCCACAGGCACTAAATAAGGATGGTTAGAATGACTGGCTAAGTGACAAATGGATGTACAAATCTTCCAAATTACTTCTCAGGTTAATAAAAAAATATTTGGCTGCCTTCCACACTTCCTCATCAGGTTGTCTGGCAGTCTCTCCACTGATGCTTATCCTTTACACAAGCTCTGTTTTCACAAGATGAAACAAGCTCAAGTGCTTGAAACTGATTAAAACCAACTTTTTGTGACGGTGTGAGACCATGATGAGCTGGCTGCTGATCCTGAGAGTTGTGACTGATTGTCTGAAGAGGTGGCGTTTGACCTGCAGCTGTAGAGTAAATGAATGTGGAGAGGTGCCGGTAAGCTGCCTAAACAGCATGCACCTGTGATGACGAGCGCTTCCTTGCCGGCGTTCCCGCAGAGGGTTGCAGCACTAAGATGAGTTGTCAGACAGTGCACAGCTGTTCACTTAATTACCTCCGAGCATGGGAAGGAGGTTAATGAAGCAGTTTGGCGATCAGAAACGAGAGACAGCCTGAATGTGCACAAAAGAAATTAGTTTTCAGCTGCTGGGACTGAGTTGAAAGCAACAGTAGTTTCAATTATTGATTGTGAAAAAAACTGAAACGCTGCAGGAGTAAAGAGAGAGGATGCTGAAAGATAAGAATGTGCCTTAGAAGTTTGGACCTAATTTACATATTGCTAAGTAGCGTAACTGGGGCTTATGCTCAATTTGAGATATTTGTCAATATTCTCTCTTAGAATATATTATTATTTGTTGGAAAACTGTTTTTGGTTGCAACAGTGCAGTTTCCTGTACATGTATCAGCTGCAATTTGATACATGATGCAGCTCTAACGTGAATGCTAACTTTTCACCAAATAAAACAGCCTCCAATGTGTCCAAAAGTCTCAGTTCTTGGCACCATTGCAGATCAACACTGGTGCCTATAGACCTGCTATTTTTCAAGACTACTTTCCGCATGTTTCTATCCTGCAATAAAATCTTACCATTTGGCCTAAATAAAAGCTGATTGAAAAATAAATGGCACTGGACTCCTAAGTTAACAAAACAAGGGGTTAGGCCAGTCAGATATTTACATGTAAATGCATGCAAGAAATGGTTCTAAGGACCTACTATTTTAGATTACACTGTCCTAAAATACAATACAATAAATACATGTCATGGACATTAGTGTTTCTAAGCAGCAATGTAATCATTTGTTTTAAAAGGTAGGTCATGCTTTTCTTTTTTATATTAATACAGTAATACATTATTTTTATTTATCATACCGTGATAATTTTATACAATTACTTTTGAGTTAGTTTTATCTATAACTAACTCATGCCTACAAGGTACCACAAGAGCTTATTTTGGAATATCTCTATTATCAAATCAATATAGAAAATATTGAGGAAATTACCTAATATTTACAACACATTAGAGCTGCAAATAGTTATTTTGTGATGGGCCATTTTGGATATTAAAGTTTCATTTATTGACTCGATCATTTGAAAAGAATAACTATTGAACTCTTTCAGTGTGAAACCCGAAAATATTTTAATTGTCAATACAGGACATTGCATTAAAACCTTCCATATACACACGATACATAACTTGTACAAAAACTACCCCCTGAGCATTCGTCGTCTTCTCACAGGTAGAGTAACTGTGACGACCAGACAGTCTGACCTCATTGTGAATATTCATACTATTATGTGGTGAATTAGGCTGACTGAATGTATATCCGCTTAATATCTTTAATCACCTGCATCTCATTGAGGAACCAGAACACACCTCCACTCATTAAAATGATGGATTGAGGCATAAGGGAATGATCCCCCTCTGTTCCAAATTTGTTCTTGTTTGGAAAGGTGCTTATTAGGGACTACCTGAGGGACTGAAGGGGGATGGGAGCTTGGCAAACTGCTTGTGAGGTGCAGGAATAGGTAGAAAGGAAGGGGCTTGGTTTTGGCAGGCTGTATTTAGAGAGATCCAAAAATGCAATGGTTTTCTAAATGTGATTTTGATCATAATTTGTGGTACAGTGTAGTAGTTTATGATTTATTGTCCACCTTTAGTTGGTATTATCATTATGTAAAATCTGGTGAGAATAAAATGACATGAAAAACCTGATAGGAAATTAATAACTGATTAACTGATATGCATTAGCTTGTAAAAACTAGATTTCCATTCCAGTTCTTTGAGGCTCAGGAGGGAATAGGAAAAGGAGGTATCTGTTCTTTCTTCATCGCTGATGTTTGACTAAGCCAGACAGACAGTGTTCGACATTAAAGGCTCCCATAGGCCAGTTCATTGCCTCTGAGAGAACAAGCGGTAGGCAGGTTAGATGTAATAAACTGGAACAAATGTATTTTGAGCATCAATTAGGATAAGGCTGTCGGAGTCTGTCTGTGGTGACAGTGTCATCCTCTGATTTTTATGGGTATTGTGTATTGTCAAATCAGCAGCTTTTCTCTTCCCACTGCAATGACGAATCAGATAAGTTCAGCATTAGCTTGCTTATGTAACCTCTTTGACGCATTCCTACGCTTAATTGGAAGCAATCTAGACCTGCCAAATTAAATATAATCTCTTTACTGTTGTTTTTTTTAACCTGCCTCTAGTTCTCCAAATGTCTTTACTAAGTAGCATGGCATGTTTATAATGTGAGTAATGGGGAGCAATACTTGAACTGGCATGAGTTGATGCCTTTGAATGGCTAAATTGAGAAAAAAAAAGGCTGTTTAGCCACTGTGTCATGGGTATTGATGGTTGTCACTGTTCCTGAAGTAAATGGTGACCCTTTGTGGTAGCCAATTAATATAATCTTTTTTTTTAATCAGAAATAAATCAATGTTTTAAATAGATTTATTGCATCGTAAGTGCATCATACCCAGAATCTTTAAGTTGCCTTTGCAAATTTGCAGTTTTTCGGAAAGCAATTCAACATTTATCAAAGAGACTTTGTCAATTCTGGCAGCTCACACTCGAGCAACCTGTAGTTGAAGCACTGCTGTTTTTAAGCTCATAGAGGCCTATCCTACTAGTGCAATGGCCTAGGAGGGTCGTTAGTTTGAGTATTTGTTCACCGGAATCATGAGGAGACTGCTTATGTAATCTCATTGGAGTCCCAAGACCAGGTTGTATACACTGGGGAGTGGGTAGCGTAATCTTCCCCCTCTGTTCAGTCTTGGCTTTTATCTTTTGACAAAGATGTCTTCATTCACCACTCTTTCAAACCATGTGTGTTCTCTGTCCAAAATATGTGCATCATTGTCATCAAGTGTGTCCTTTGCTTTTGAGGTGCAAAAATCTTCTGAATCTTGCCCCGAGCTGCCGACAAACAGCCTGTTTGCTGTTAATCTTTAAGTCCAAAACCTCTCAATTTCCTGTACCATTGTTTAGACTGTTGCTATCACGAATGTGTTGTATTGTCAAAGCTGGTTACGACTTACTATCTGGGGTATGTTTGCAACGAACCCAGAAGGACTTCAACACTAAGTTCATTCTCCATTTATTGCAAGTACATGTATATTGTAATTTTGACATTCCCAATTGTTCTCGCATATGGCAGGGTTTCTCACGGGTTTCGTATAGCAGATCACTCAAGCATTAAATCATTTGAATATGGGTAGTTCTGTGTTACTTCTGATTGTGGAAGACGGCAAGAGGAAAGAGCATGGAAATTATGTTATGGTCCTCAAATGTGGCTAAAGATAAAAGCACATTTAGAAAAAAAATTACTCCAAAAATTAACATTCAGATTTATTTTAGTTTAGCAAGATAAAATTCAAGTGTATCCACTATTATCAGGTAGTCGGTGAGAATGGAGTGGAATGAGGGGGATACCAATTTGGCATGAATGTAGATCAATATAGCAACTGGAGTATTGTCTGTGGTTATGAATGTGGTCTCTCTGCTGAGTTCTCTAACACAGAGAGGTAGTTGAGTTGGTAGACCTCTACAGTATGTGTTAGAGATGAAGGTTCTAAAGGGGATTCAAGAAGAGTGAGAAAAGTGGTCTGGGGGGGTTGTATTTTGTTTCCTTGTTAAATTGGGCCACTGATTGGATTTCCTGGACATGAAATACAAAATAGGGTTTTATGGTGGACGTTAGATGAACAAAAACATTTGTTTTTGGCAGAAATTAATTGGCTTTTGGGTTGAGTTTGTCTGGAAGGACAGATGTGAAGTTCAGTACAATGGAGCAACTCATTGCTTTTTTTTTTTCTGTGGCATCTACTAAACATAACAATCATGGACCGCGGAACGCATTTCAAATTGGTCGGGCCCATCAGGCAATACTCACAATACCACTACCCATCACATACGCACGCGCCCGCATACACATAAAACACCAGCATCCCCTTGATCACGCAACTGATTTGCGTCACATGACACAAGACAAGCCAATCCATTTTTAGACACCAGAATTTATTGCTTTCTCATAGGCTGTGGTCCCTGAGCATGATAAATGTGTCTGCCATGTTATAATTAAAATCGGCACCAAATTTTTATTTAACTTTTTTTCTGACGTTCCAGCACACACGCCCCGGATTTATTTCCACTTACAATCATTATATTACAGCTAACACAATATTTACAGAATAAAAATACTTTAAAAAGAAAAGTCAAACTCACCCCTGCTCTAAATATTCCCGAAAAAGTGTCTCCGTCTGTCATTATGCTGGAGAAGTCCCTGGCTATCCTCAAAGCATCCACTGTGGTCAAAAGATCCCTGTGTGTGTGTGTGTGTGGGCGCACATCAAGCTATTATGTCTTTTCTGGGTCATTGTTGATCTCAGATAGGTCTTGATACGACGGAGGGACGAGAAACACCTCTCAGCACTTGCAGTGGACACAGTTAACTAAGCTAACGAAGCAAACGAAGCTAACGAAGTAGTGCTCATAAGCAGCGCAGAGGTGGGAAAACTTTTGTTTACATCACATGACACAATCAGCCAATACATTTTTAGATGGGATGATTTATCGCTTTCTCATTGGAGAATGATGCTGCCGCAGACTACTGTGCATTTGAAAAAAATAGCTATTGAATATTTTAATTTTATTTATATATATTATTTTACATGTTTGATCATCAAAAGTAGGTAGGGCCGCGGCCCTACTGGCCCTACACGTTCCGCGGTCCATGATAACAATTGATTAGAAGTTTAGATCACATACTCTGCAAGACCAATAAAGAAATGACAAAACATTTTTAGTTTGAAGTTTTTATTCATTTTTTGTTTTTTACTTTATGAAACAAATGTTTGCAGATGTCCTATGAATAAACAACAGCACCCTTTCGTCTTGAAACAGTTCAGTCCCATTGGTATGAAGAAAAAGACTTCTTGCCCAATTAAAGCCTCTCCAGATTCCCAAAGTGACATGTTTCCTGTATTTGACATTCATTTAAGTGCATTCGTAGGCAACACAACCATTTTGATTAATGTGCAATAGCTGATCTCAGGTCATTGTGAAAAGGATATTTACATTGCAGCTATGACTCACATTAACTGTCTTTATCACTTGAGCTAGCATCAGAACTGGAGAGGGAGACAATGCTAATGTGGAGTCTCATTTCTAGCTCAGCCTTCGTAAACAGCAAACCTTACCAACATCATCATGATTAACTAGACTCTGTCTTACTTTTTTTCCTCCAAGTAAGACGAAAACGGTTAATAGATAGAATGGTTTAAAATAAAGTTTAGTGATTGTGCTTTTAAAACCAAAGTAAAACAAATAAACATTGATGACAACACAGACATTACAGTGCATTACAAAAAATGAACAAACAAAACAATCCCAAAGTGGCACTTTTTTGGAGGGCAGCTAAATAATATAGCAATTTACAACATGGATGGAAATGATAAAATTATTTTATTTACTGGCATAATAAAATTAGATCTTCAAAAACAAACAAAAACCAAGGAAGACCATTTTGAGGTACCACAATCGGCAAAACAAGAAGACATTACATAGACACGTTTATTTACAGACAGTTTACCCCTTCCTGTTTGCAGCTGTTTTCTTACAGTAACGTCTCACTGTATGGGCTCTCCAAAGTTGTTGTCAAGGCAAGTTGAGTGATGTCAATGTCTGAAGCAGGACTCCCCTGCATATTGCATTGGAATTCAACATAAATATACCATTGCGTACTTTTTTTTTAATTCATCAGCCTTAAAACTTCACACTTTCCTACAAAAAAAGAAAAGGAAAAAAATGGGCAAAAAAATAAGCTGGGGCAAGGGGGATAACATTAGTCTGTTTTCCAGATGTAAAGAAACACATACGATGTATTACAGTATAATGGCAGCCAACATGATGGTGAAATACTGAGATATTTAAAATTGTAAGAGAAAAAATGGTGCTCCACTCCTGGGAAAAATCTGAACAGTTCCTCCTTTCCATTCTGTCTTCTTCAGCTTTCTATCATCTGGGAGGGAAAAAAAAAAGAAGCGGGTTAATTTTTGAGCTGATACCAGCGTATTACGGTTGGATGATTTCATAATTTAGGAAAATTCTATATCTAGATACTGAAATACAAAATGATTAATTTGATAAAAAATAAGGCTACATACAGCTTGCAGGTCTTATGGCTGAATCTTAATTCCAGCACCATAGCATTCAAGTAAAAGTCTATAACGTCTTCTATCACCTGAAGAACATTTCCAGGATAAAAGGACTAATGTCTCAGCAGGATCTGGAAAAATTAATCCATGCGTTTATATTTAGTAGAATTGATTACTGCAATGGTGTTTTCACAGGTCTGCCTAAAAAGTGGATCAGACAGCTGCAGCTGATCCAGAACGTTGCTGCCCGCGTCCTCACTAAGACTAAGAAAGTAGAGCACATCACCCCAGTTATAAAGTCCTTACACTGGCTCCCTGTATCTCAGAGAATAGACTTTAAAATACTTCTGTTAGTTTATAAATCCCTGAATGGCTTAGCGTCTAAATACATCACAGACTTATCAGTGTATCAACCCTCCAGACCACTCAGGTCGTCTGGCTCCAGCCTAGACGACCTTAGATACCTAGAACCAGAACTAAACAAGGAGAAGCAGCATTTAGTTCCTATGCTCCAAATATCTGCAACAAACTTCCAGAAAACTGTAAAAGTGCGGAAAGCCTGAGTTCCTTTAAATCAAGATTAAAAACACATTTGTTTAGGATTGCCTTTGACTGTTCTAATTGAACTGTTTTCCTGAAACATCATTAGCTCACTTTGTAGTCCAACTGTTTTTACTTGTTTGCTTTTAATTTTTATTCTCCCATGTTCTATTTTGTTTCTGCATTTTATTCCTGCTTGCTTTTATTCTGTTTTATTTTCCTATATTTTAATCGTGTAAAGCACTTTGCATTGTCTCTGTACTGAAATGTGCTATATAAATAAATTTCCCTTGCCTTACAACCCTAAAGTGACCTGCTTGAAACTGATCTCACATCCACCATAGTGTGTCTGTCAGTAAATATGGCTGCTACACATGCCATGTATTAATTCTAAAGTTTTTGTGCATTCAGAGCCAACGACACGTATGATCATGAACAGTAGCTGTAATGTTTAGAAAATGCTTCTGGGGCAAGACTTTTATTTTGAAGAAAACTGACTATGGCAACAGCTAAACGAGTGATTAGCTTGATGTAAAAGCAAGAAACGTTCTACAAAGAGCCTGCATCTGAAAACATTTAATTGGTAAGGACACTTCAAACAAAGCGGAAGTGCGCGAGTGTTTGCCATAAGTGGTGCCAGAATAGTGCAGTTAGTAAAAAAGGAGCTAGGAAAAGGAGCCCATATGCTTCCTCTCACAGCTCCTTTAGCATAGAAACCTTGCGATGTCCCTTATCAGCGCTAAAGAGCTATAAGGACTTCCACAATCTTTTGCGTGACTTGACATATAAGCACAGCCTACCTTACGAAAATTAACAAAAATGTCCAGAGAGATGAGTTTTGTTTTTTTTCCCAGTAGGCAGTAGGCCTGGATTTGACTAGAATCATCCATGTGCATTTCCGTTGTGCAATGACATATGAGATAAAGGCTGTCTCAAATCGTCACAGCAGTTCGAAGCTCCTTTCCTACCCATGAGAGTGTACTTGCTGGGAAAAGAAGCTTGGAACTATAAGTAGAACATTTCAGATGCAGCCAGAGTAAAAAAAAGAGAGAGATGCAGCTGAAAACCCTGAAAAACAGGATGAGCATGCAGTTATTAAATAGAACAACAGTAATATCTGCCTTGCTTGTTTTGGTCCTCGTTTACACTAGTCCTTGATGCTTACTGCATTCTCTGATTATATGTGAAAGACTGATGAGTCTTTCACATACAATGATTTGAAGGTGGAATGAAATGTCCAGGTTGAAGTTGCTCTACAAAAACATGCAAATTCAATGTACTTTATTTGAAGATATTCAAATAAAGTTTTAAGAAAATGATTGTGCTGTTCAAACTGCATTGGAAAACAAAATCTAATATTTGTCATATGTTGACAAAAGAAAATCTAATTTGAAAATCTTTTTCCCTGCAGTGTGAACGTAGCCTTTTGTTACCAAAAGGAACAGCCAAAAACATTGACTTAATCTGGAGAAATATGTCAACCTCGTAGTTTGAGAAACACTCTTACTCTAATATTTCAAACACCACTTGGATGAGTAAGTCAATGCTGTTACCTTTTCTGCTCTCATATTAGAAGAGGGCAAACTAGAGATCTTAATGACAATTAAGCTATACTACTGTGAGATACAACTCTAATAAAGAAACTCCAATTACCATGTCAAACATTTATACTCAATACACAACGTAAGATGATCTTTGCTCATCTTTAACTGTGAACAGACATGGGTGGTTGGTAGGTTGTAATGTAACCCTCAAAGACATAGTTGCTTAATAAAGCTCTGTCCTGATTGCTTTTTTCCACATACAAAGGCTTGTCAGGAGGATCTTGCTGGATTTTGGCCATCACTTGTTGTTAAAATAAATGTATAAATCTATATAAATCTTTAGAGAGCTATATCTATCTAGATAGCTCATCGCCACCTATGTGTTTTTTTTTTATCTGTTAGGCCTAAACAAATACAATTTGTAACTTAAGTTTGACTGGAGTCCAAATTCAAGCATTTTTCTCTAGTTAGATCTGATGAAAATTGTTTGACATTAGCTTGTACCTCCAGCTCCTCCTCTCCTTGGTGGAAGGCTACAGAGTTGTTGACAACCATGTCTCCAGGGTTCCTTCGTCCTCCTTCCCCTCTCCGCCGGCCCCCCGAGCCCTTGGAAGACATAGAGCTCGAGGAGCTTGGATCCCTGGGGCTGTTGACTGTTGGAAACTGTGGTCGGCTGTATGGCAGTATGTCCTCTGAGCCTAAGGGGGAACAGAAATTCGGACCTTTGGATTCAAAAAGCAAACTTAAGCAATAAGACATTCTGTCAAAGACTGTAGGTGTGATGGTACCTGTGTTCTGTCGTGCCTTGTTGGCGGCGCTGCTCTCAGGTTTATTCCCTTTCCCTCCGTGAGCAGTCTTTTGTCTGTCCTGAGCGTCTTTACGTTCAGATGAGCTGGTTCTGGGGTCTGAGCCTTCCTGAGGCCGATAGCCCCCTCCTCGCTTGTCTCGACCTTCCCCTGCTTTGGGGGAAATTACTCCCCGACCCTCAAGAGCTGGCTTGGAGGGATGTGTGGGAGACTTGAGCACCGCTGGAGGAGGAATGGGTGGAGGAGGGAGATCTGATGGGTAAACACAGGAAATGACAGCACATTAACCACACAACAAAATCGTTTTTTTTTTTTTCTTTTATAAATGTACAAGACTGTCAATCAGTTGCCTCGCACCTGCAAGGTGATGCACAAACATGGCTGGAGTGTGTGTACACATGTTGACCAAAAATTCTGCAGAGCAGATAGTAAACAGACATTGAAGGAGGCCATATCAGGGCAGAGTTATGAGATTTGATGAAGAGGCAAGAGAGGAGGAAGAAGAGGGGAGTGTCTGATGGTCAGTGGCTAGCTCGACTTCCAGTGCCATTGAATCAATGCTACCTGTCCTTGACCCATTATTCATAAGAGAGCTGCCGAGAGTGCAAGCCTGGTCTCTCACACATCTCTCAGCCATCTAAGCAACAAGCGAAAAACCTTGTCCGCCTTCAATCGACGGCTGTTCATCTTATGATCACCATCAGGAATGGTTCAGTCAGATTTCTAATCTGCACAGGAACTGAAAGTTAACCGGAACTTTTCTTGGTCTCACTGGCTATCTCACAGATTTTATGAGCATTAATGACCCAAAAAAAAGGAAAAAATAGTGATTCTTGGAACGGATTGAAAACTTTCTCAAGAGCAACTCATTGTTTCCCATTACTTGTATTACCATCAAATTTAGATGTTTTACACATTGAGGAACCTTTGGCGTTTTTTGCTTTGGCTTCTATTTTTTTTATTTTAATTAAGCTAAGATACTATCTCTGGAACATTTGAGATCAAAGACGTTATGTGGCTTCAGCCACAATCAAAATTTAATAAATTATTGGTAATTGGATTATCTGGCAAAATAATTATTATTATTATTTACAATGACTTTTATATCTTACGTTCTACTCTGAGTATTTTTTTGACCTGCTCCACCCCTATTAAAGTGTCTTTCTGGCTGCATTTTTGGGTGGTAGTTAGAAAAAAACAGTGACAGAACGATACCCTGAGATATAAACAACTCATTTGAAGATTCCAATCCCTGATAAGGAGCTAATTCACAATCCTTCATCTGTTACCAAGCTTTTTATTAATTTATTTTTTGCATACTGTATCTTGCTTAATGTCTGTCATGTAGACTGCCCTGCACGTTCTACCCAGACGGCCTTCATGTAGGGAAAGAGCCGCACAGAAAGAAGCGAAAGCACTAGTCATCACGCTTTACGGCATTCAAAGCTAATCATTGGGTTTATCAGTTAAGAGTCCAATAATATATGGCTCGTATGAAAGCGGACGCTGAACATGCTGGCAAAAATGTGAAGTACATGAGCTAAAAACTTTTTCAGCAAAAGCAAACAGGACAAAACTAATAGATTTAGTTTTCTCTGCTTTTATTGAACTCTTTTTCTGGTGTATTTCATCTGCATTTTATGGTTCCTGTTTTTATTATAATGTTATTGATTTTTGTAATTGACCCTAGTACCTAGAGTTTTTTTTTTTTGTAAATGTAAAGAGTGTTAAAAATAAGACTGACTATTATTAGTTTACTGAGGTCTGCAGCTTTAGGTGTTGTGTTAGATAAATGTTTACTAATATATTATAAAGTTATGCATGTTTCATACAACATTTTGCCAGATCATTATTTTAGCTTTCTTACAATGCTAAAATAATGCTTCCAATCTCTTGTTGGAAGAACATGGTGAAGTGAACCAGCAGAAACTGCAAATATTGGTTGCTGCCTAGCAAAATGGATAGAGTCGACATTGTTGGGAATAGTAAGTCTACAGTAAAATTAACACTTAAATTGCCTTTTTGTTGTTTATGGGTCAGGTGATGCCTTGTTTTATCTTGTTTGCTGAAATTGATAGCTTCAGTAGACTTTTCTGATTGTTTCTCTCAACATGCTCCCTCTGAATACAGAGGGGGGGGGGGGGAGGAGGGGGTAAATATCATACAGCAGAGAAGGACCTGCAGTTTTTTGTTTTAATATCTGCCATGCCTCTAGAGTTCTGCCTCAGTCAGAGTCCGATCAATGCCACTGTCTGTGAGCTATAGCTCACTACAAGGGTGGAGCTGCATGCCTGTTAGATTTATGAGGGAATATAAGGGAGAACAGCGCTCAGGTCTGAAAAGTGTCTCTCTGCGCTCGCCAAGGAGGATGAATCTGCGAGACTGGTGGTTAATTAAGCAGGCAAGGCTGAGACAGATCACAAGAGACAGGAAAGGGTTACGCTCAGACATGGGCAGAGAAAGGCATTAGAGTCAAACACACTATGAATCACGGGGGGAATAACTTTGGTATTTCTATATCTACTGTGCAAACGTGAGTGAATTGACCAGGTCAACAACAGCAAAGCAGTTTTGGACTAAAAGGGTTGGTAGGCTGCCTTCCTCAAATTGATCCGTTTCATAACTTCCTTGACTAAATTCATATTTACACTGACTTTCCTTTCTAGTTTCAGTTTGATGTACTTGCAAAGGAACAGCGCAGGAAACAAAGGGGAAAAACAGACATTACAAGGTACTTCTTAAAAATTTTGAAAATTATTTGATTGCAGTAATTTAAATAAAAATGCTAAACTTGTACAGATCACTTATCCACAGATTTCAACATTTCAAGTGGACATTTCTGTTAATATTGATGATTATGGATAATGCATATAAAACCCAAAATTACAATATATAGTTTTAATAGAAATGAGCTTTAAGGCAAAAATGTTATGTTATAGCCTGCACAATCATCAAGACTTTGGACTTAACAATTCGCAATGGCACAAGGAAGACAAGCCACAAGGGGTTATTGCTATAGATAACTGCATCAATGTGGCACTACACTTTTTCCTTACATTATACTTTCCATAATTATATTTAGATACAGGACTTGAAAAAGCTTCTTAAACAATAACCTTTTGTGGCATTTCTTCTGTCGGACACCTGTCAAGACTAAAGTCTTACCCATAATTTACTGGGCCATAACATAGTGTTTTATCTTAAAAAATGTTTGCTTAATAGTCTTGCACAATATGAAACATTTCTGAGAAACTGAATTTTAGGCTTGCACTAGCTATAAGCCATAATCATAAAAAAACATTAAATAGAGCGATAAACATATTGCTCTGTGTTTAATGAATGTAAATAAGGAGTTTTAGTTTTTGATTACATTCTTATTTATTAAGATGTACCATTACACATGGCAATACATTTTAGATCTGAAATCTGAGTACATGGTCCTTTGTTCTAAATGGCAAAAAGAATAATCTTTCCTTGCATATCACCACAGCAGCGGTACTCCAGACCACAGACGGGTTATGTAGGGTGGGTGAGTGGTTGGGGGGAGGCAATAACCTCCAAATGAAAAACAATCCATTCAGATCAAATGCAATCAGCAAAAGGACCGATACACAGAACTGCAGAGCTGTCAGTCTGCACCCCTCCCTGCTCAAACAAAGACGGAGGAGAGCAGGAGGAGAGGGGAGTGGGATGGAGAGATCACTATGGAGGGAGGGGCAGAGGACGTTTAGGGATATGCGGATGATGGCAGGCGGAGGGGGTTTGGTGGGGCGCTGGATATTCTGCAGTGATATAGCTGGTCTGGCTCCCAGTGAGTTGGATATTAAATCTCCCTGTCAAGTGCTTCCAACACTCAAGGACACCTGACACTAAGAGGAGAGCCAGCTCTGGGACTACACACAGTGTGCACGCCAGAGGAAGTGTATGTGAACACCAGCATACAGATATATCTCAAAAAATGACCCTTCCACAAGATCAAAGCAGGAAGAAATAATGTAAGAGTACCTTTCCATCGGTAGGTGTGTGTTTAAAAATGACAGCATAAAAAGTAAGTCACTCCTTCAGTTAACAAGGTTAACGCTATTCCTTCCCGTGTACAGCTGTTCAAGTATTTAGTAGGCTAAAATTAAGGGTGGCCAATCAAATCACCCGGATCTATGTCCTTAGAGGCCAGATTGGAGAACCATCCCAGTGTTATCATTGCCAAACTGGGCAGAACTCCCACAGGACGGCTCTGCCTTCCCACCACGACCCTGGCCTGCAGCCCAACACTTGCCGGCTCGGCTAAAGCAGAGCCACAGATTACAAAGGATGCCATGTATGCATGTGCATAAACACACACGAAAAGAAGATCAACACCATGGCTCCCAACATGCCCATTCTACGTCATTTACAGGGAACATGTTGCAGTAAACTGCTTTTTCCTCTTGCATATCTTTCAGCGAATCAAGGGAGAGCCACTGACACAAACTGGCCATCTGTGTTATTGAGGATTTCAGCATAGCTGCTGCTTGTCTATCACTTATCAGCCTGTCATCTTTCTGACTAAAGGCTAGAGTAATTGGTGTAAATGGTGTTGTATTAGTTTGTGAACTGTAAAAAAAAATATTTTTAGAAACTGGAGTAAATCTAAATTAAACCTATTTAATGTCTTAAAGCACCTCATGCTGACTGTTAAACACGGCGGTGGATGTGAAATGCTGCCGGTCCTAGGAACCTTGTCGGGGTGCATGGCATCATGGACAAATACAAATACGGTGGTGTCCAACAGTGAACTGACGATGGGTCGTCACAAAATATTTAAGCATGATAACAATCCGAAATATTTGCTCAAAGTAACACACAAATGTTTCAGCAGACCCAAAGTCAACCTTCTTCCATGGGCATCTCTATCCCTAGACATCAATTCTACAGGAAACCTGTGGAGTGTGGTGCAGAAAAGGAAGCACATGAGAGTAACCAGGATTTAAGGATCTAGAGGGACTGTGCAAAGAGGTTAGTGGTTAAATATCCCTCTCACTTTAGTCAGTCTGTAGTAAAGGGTTACTAAGCACTACAGACTGACTAAATTAGCTGTCACTTGTATAGCCAATAAGAGAGCTGTCCCAGCAGCAGTGGAACAAAGAATGTTTTTTTTTAAATAGTTTAAATAATCTCAGCTACAACTAGAGAATGTTTAACAAATTGTGTACATGCAGGTTATTAGTAAGTATACAAGTTGTTTTGAAAGGTTAGCTTGTTGAATCTGGCAGAAATGTGGCCAGATGTTATAAAAATAAATGAAGGAAATGTATTTGTGTGCATTCTAATAACCACCCCCCTGATGGTCACGACTCTTGGAAACCAGTAAAATAAGTTATTTTTTTACTCTGGCTACAAAGCTGTGGTGAAATACTTTAAGAGATTGTTACGTGCTGGACTGACAGCAAATGTAACAATTGCCTGTGCAAATTCTGTTATCCGGGTCATCGCAACAGCAAACAGGCTGAATATCAGAGGCAACCGGACTTTTGCTCAGTTCTTTCTGAAAACGTTTCGACACCTATCCAGGAGTCACCTGTAGTTGGTGCACTTCTGTTTTTGTAGATTGTGACTAATTTGTACATGGAGGAGGTGCAGAGCAGGGCACTCAGTGCTTAAGTCATCCACGTATCTCATTGGTTTAGATACGTGGATGGACACTTGGGTCAAAGAAGTTGAGGCATTTATCAACCACATAAACTCAGCGGACAGCAACATAAGGTTTACCAGAGAGGATCCCAAGAGCAACATGCTGCCTTTTCTGGACTGGGCGGTACACATTGAGGAGGATGGAAGTCTCAAAACCGAGGTTTACCAGAAGCCCCCACACACAGACCAATATCTGCATTTTGAATCACAATACCCAATGTAGCACTCTGTTATCCGAACTCTGAGTTACCGGGCTGACAACCTTCCCTCTGCTTCAGAGGTGAAACAAAAAGAACACAAGCACGTCAGGAAATCACTGCTAGCTTGTGGAAAAATGGGCCTTTGTCAAATCAGCCAACAAAGCTGGCAGAAAAAACAACACAGAGGAGAGAACATGGCCATTCCACATGTGTCAGGAGCTTCTGAGAAACTCAGGAGGATTTTCTCCAAACGTGACATACCAGTAAATTTCAAATAACACTCTCAGACAAACTTTGGTTCATCCCAAAAACAGAACGCCCAAACCACAGGTGAGCGGTGTTGTGTATGCGGTCCAATGCAGCGAGGACTGCTCAGACTCCTACAGTGGAGAAACTAAACAACAGCTACATAAACGCAGGGCAAAGCACAGGAGGACCAGCAGCTCAGGCCAAGATTCAGCTGTTCACTTGCACCTCAAGAAAAAAGGGCACACTTTTGACGACAATGATGTTAAAATTTTGGACAGAGAGAACAGGTGGTTTGAAAGAGGGGTGAAAGAGGCCATCTTGGTAAAATGAGGAAAGCCAGCACTAAATAGAGGGGGAGGATTTCGTTTAAAACCACCCAGTGTTTACAGCTCGGTCCTCCAACACATTCCAAAGATATTACATCAGCAGTCTCATCATGATTCAGGTGACCAAGTACTCCACTCACATCAAGCAATAGCTTCTAATGACCCAGGACAGTGGGTCATTAGAAGCTATTGCTTCTAATGACAGTTCTGTCTTATCTTGAATATACTGGTGAAGATTCTCAGTCGTCCAGGTCATGGTCATTCCAAACATTTCAAACCAAACAGGACCCTCAGACAGAGGCTGGTGCATCCTAAAGACAAAACCCCCAAACCTAAGATGAGCGGAGTGGTGTATGCAGTTCAGTGCAGTGAGGCATGTTCTGATCTTTATATTGGAGAAACCAAACAACCTCTCCACAGACGCATGGCTCAACACAAGAGAGCTACCTCCTCAGGACAAGACCCTGCTGTCCACCTACACCTGAAGGACAAAGGACACTCTTTTGAGGACCGAAATGTTCACATTTTGGACAAAGAAGACAGTTGGTTTGAAAGGGGCGTGAAGGATGCCATTTACGTTAGGAGAAAAAAACAACCTTAAACAGAGGAGGAGGACTTAGGTTTAAACTTACAACACAGCAATAAGGTTGATTCCTTCCAATTATCACCTCAATCCTCACCTCCACATGGGCGATCAAAACATCGCTCTTGTAAGCCAGGCCAATAAAGACCCTAACGACTCCCCATTGCAGAGGCATGAACCAGTTTCGGTTTAATTTGCAGGCCAACAATGACCTTAACGACTCTCCATTACTAAGGGGTGGACCTGTTTCGGTTCAATTTACATGTTATCTAAGCCATTACAAGGCCTTTGTTGGGCAATACTATAAAGCTTGGAACTCCACACTACTCCAGACATTTTGAATTGAGAAAGCATTCTGGATGGGAAGCGAAACGTCTTCAAACTTAAGCCGGGCGTACACTGTACGGGTTTTTCCCCTTTTCGGGACGATTCTTCAGTCGTGCGAGCATTTTTTGAATCGGGCCGAATTTCAGCTTGATAGTACATGGGGGGAGGAGGGGGGACTGGCTTCTCACGACTACCTCCCGATCAGGAATCGGACGGTCGGTGAAAATCAAACATGTTTGAAATTCAGTCGGCTGTCGTGAGGTTTTCGTGAGCGCATCCTGCTGTTCAAGCAGAGCTACGAGGGGGCGCCCTCCCCTCCTCTCCGTCCCCGCCAGGGGAGGGAGGGGAGCGGGCGTCCCCGAAGGGACCTCCGCCTGGCCCGGGACCCGCGGAGAGGCCAGCGCTCCGGTCCGCGCGCTGCGCTGGCCGCCCGTTTCGGCACTCCTCCGCTCGCGCGGCCGCCGGTGCGTCTCGTCCCTCCTCTCTCCCCTCCGTTCCCCCGACGCCCGGTGCCTCCTGCGGGCCTCGCCAGAGCTGGGCTCGACCCCCTGCTCTGGGTCCCTGTCACCCACCGTCGCTCGCCTGCCTCTGCCACCACAGCAAGCGGTCCCAGAGGGGGCACGACGTACAGTGTGAGCACTCCGGTCGCGTCTGAGCGTCGCGCTGCACAGATCGTGAGCGGTGAACTTTTTAAACCCCGCGGTTCCGTCGCACAGTTTGAGATGTGTATAAGTACCACGACGGAAAAACCCGTACAGTGTATGCCCGGCTTTAGGAAAAAAGTCCAGTTGTTTTGTTTTTTTACGTTTTTTGGAATATCTTGAATATAGGAATTAGGCAGGAATCTATTTTAAAGAAAATATTCTGAAGCAGGTCTGTTTGTTTTTGGTATTGTTTAGTTTTTTTTATCTGAGGTACATATACATTTTTATGTACCTTCATTAAAGGCCTCACGTCGCTGGCTGCCTGGATGTCCTGCAGGATGCTGTTTTTGCCTTTTTGGAGGCCTCCTGTGAATAGCTGCCATACTCATATTACTATCTGTAGACACTGGGCTGCCAGGACGATGGCCTGAGTGGTTTATTTGGTATTTTCGCACTGAGAAAAGAAACAAAGCAATGCATTTTAGACTAATATAAAATTTCTTACATCAATGGCTCCTGTCAAAGTAGCTGATTTTACCTGAAGCTCCTCCCACTTCCTGGCCTTGTGGATTGGGGTACTTTGCCACCCTGAGCCCTGAATACTCTGCAGCTGCAGCAACCGCTTGAGCAAAGTCTGCGTCTGTGAAGAAGGAGCCATCCGATGAACTGACTGCGCTCGACCTCCCCGAAGAGACATTATCCTCCTCAGAGGCAGACCCCCATCCGTTGATCATAGAGCCCGTTACGGAGCTCTCCAGGTCGCCCATGCTGGATGCAGGCGTCTGTTCGAGGCCTCGTAGTAGCAACCTCCGTGCGTGCATCTGGGGGTGGTGAGAGTGGGTGTGGGGGTGGGTGTGGTGGTAATGCATCTTAGCCACTTCCGCATCCGTTTCATCACCATCCTCCTCCTCCTCTTCTAATATATCGTCCTCCTCCTGACCGTCAGTGTCCAAAGGCAGGGGGCTGCTGATGTAGCCATATGTGTGTGAGGGGGAGAGGGGCCTTGGAGGGTGTTGAGGGCTCACACCATGGTGTCTAAAGTAAGTGGGGAAAAAAACATTCTTTGTTTCAGCATTTGATCCTTTGTGAAACATTTTGTAGTATTTAAGCATGGGGTAGTTTTTTTCCTGTTGTAAATTAAGTTGTGTGCTTTTCTTTACTTCGAAAACAACTATATGAAAAATTAGCTATATCTGTGAAATCAAGAACACCAGAAAAGGTACAAAAACACCCAGAAATCTGTTGCTGATAGAACTCAGCAGATTTTTAACTTTTATGGCCCTGACCTGTAAACGGCTGCTACACTGCAACAAGGTACCTAAAAGTATGTAAAATTTTCTTGAAAATGAGTGTATTCTTCCTTGATGTGAGCAGGTAAATTTGCCAATTTAAGAAGATTTTTTGCACTTAAAATAAGAACAGTTCATCTCCATCATCTTATTTCATATGCAGGGTATCGAATTATCTTATTTTAGGGATAAAAATACTCATCCCATTGGCAAATAGTCCTATTTAGCTGCGCAAATCAAGGAAAATATACTAATTTCAAGAAAATTTGATTTACTTTTAATTCCCTTGTTGCAGTGTAAGAAACTCGGCAATAGATAGTTGGCAATGTCGCCAGCCTTTTGGCGCTCTCTGGAAATCCGTTAAAGTTAAGGATCTTCATTTCACAGTTTATACAAAGGTGACTGACTTTTTCAGTTGGTAAAGCTAACTGTGCTAATCATGATACCATTTTTTTTCTCATTTTATACATTTTATATATTTATAATTTTTTTTCTTTGATACTAAAAAGAATGTAAGCCCTGTAATCATTCAACTTTGTTTTAAAATAGCTACTAATGTTAAATACGCTTTTTGTTATGATTATATGGTTTAAAATTTTAATTTAATTATAAATGTCTCTTTATTTTAAAGTATAGTTATTAACACTATAGTTATTTGCTAAATATTCTTTGTTTTAAAATAACCTTGTTTTGCAAAATTTGCTTGTCTTTCTGATAGAACAAAATTGGTACTAATCACACTAATTTTGCCATTCATTAATGTAGGATCATTTAAAAAACTGTTCAGTGTGAATTATCTAAAAAAAATAAAACTAGTTTAAACACACTTTCATACTGTGAACTTCACCTCTGCTCCTAAAAGAAAGCAGGGAAGACAGAAAAAAATATTTAGAATGTTGTTATAGTTATTGAAGAGAAATCTTAGTAGGACGAAAACAGTTTGACAGCTTAGAACCGCATAAAAACTACACCAGAAATATATGAATCTCTAACATAAACATTTATAGTTATACTAGAGATGCTAGATTATCTTACAAAGACTTCTACATTTATATTAATGTTCATCAATAATAGGAATTTTGCTGCTTACAACATCAATATTATCTATTGGACATATAATAAACTGAATTTATTTTGGACATCCTTCTGGCTTATTTTAAACACTTTTCTTCCAGTCCGGAAGTGAATTGTAACAAATGACTTGCCAGAAGGTAAGAAATCATCCCAAAGGCCAGAATGTCTTCTGAAAAATGGCTGACAGCGCAATGCAATATACAAAATCTAGAGTTAATGGACTAAATCATGACAAACTACTATGAATTTTAAATATACTAGATGGATCTATAAAATAATGTTATCTGAACTCCAGCATACTGTATAACTGTTCTTTTTTAGAAACCTATCACATTATACACTGATGTTTTGCAGGGATACCTGCGTTCATGGCTGTCAGGTGCATCCTGGAGCATCGGCTGCATCTCCTCTTGGGGGGAGGGGGTGAGAGTCGCCGTGGACTGGTGGCTGTAGGATACAGCAGCCGGGGAAGAGGCTGCCCCACGTACGGGAGGAGTCGGACCCCTCTCCATCTCCTCTTCCTCCTCCAGCTCATCAGGCTGCAGGTACATGTGAGAGGGGGGCATGGGGCACTGCATGTCATGATCACAGCTGCCAGAAGACATAAACAAGGCATGTTAGCTGCATATCAGTCAAGGAAAACATCATTTTATCCATATACCGCAGCTAAATTTTCATACCATCCTTCTCACGAGCATTGATATAAATCCAGCTCTTATACACAAAAACCCGTGGGGCAAATACTTGCGGTAGATGCAAGAAACATGCTAAAACAGACCAGAAATGTACAGGAAACGTGTGTAGGGACGGGCATATGGTAGTCTTCTCTTTAAGTGGCTCTCATCAGTGCATAGCTGATCAGAATCACAACATGTTATCCTTTTCTGATCAGTAAATGCATTATAGCTAGGTCCAATCAAGTTGTGCTCACAAGGACACTTCAGTGTTAAATTGTTACTGAGACATGAAGGCTGAAATTTTGCTCATTTTAGCATCGCATGTAAAAACAACGACCGAGGAAATGGTGCATGTTTCAGTCAAATAGTTCAGACTTTTAGGTAATAAGTTAATAACTTTGACCTAAACTAGTACTAACTTAATATATATTGAATGAGCTAAATATATGCTGATTTGATGACCCACATTAACTCAGGTCAATGAATTTTCCACTAAACGGAGAGGTACATGGGTTCATGGTTGTGAATTCACTATGTAAAATATGCTCTATTATGTGATGAAGGAGCTGATAGTAGATAACAGAATAAAAACATTTTGTAAATAAGCAATGAACTGGTTTCAGGAGAGATTTTTGTTTCTGGGTTGTTTGAATGAGTTGACCCAAAGTTGAAAGGGCAAATTTAGTTAAATATGGCTCTGTAAGAGAAAGAAGTTTTAGAAGTGATCACAAACCTGCAACACATCTCTAAATGACAATTTTCCAAAAAAAAAAAAAAGACTGATAAACGAACTTGTAATTTCTGTCGTTTTACCTTTCCTCCATAGAAAGCGTGTACTCCTCTGTGTTTCGCATTGGGGCTGGGTTTGCAGGAGGAGGGGGGAGAAGGTCAGCCCAATTCATTGTGCTTTGTTTGGAGATTTTGGGGGTACGTATTCCCTTCTTATGACCCTGACTCCCTGCTCGAGAAAAAAAAAAGGACACAACAAACCATCAGATGCACATACTCAAATTCCTATCAATTACAAATGAAAACACAAGGTGATGAGAAATATTGATAGTATAATCTAGGCCGTACAGTAAAAACCAGCTTGTATGTGCATATTCTCAGTTATCCGGGTCATCACAACAGCAAACAGGCTTAAATCGGAGGCAACGGGACATTCGCTCAGTTCTTTCTGATAACGCGGTGCGAGCCACCAGAATTGACAAAGACTTTTGGATAGATGTCTAAACGTTTTAAGAAAGAACTGAGTGAAAGTCTGGTTGCCTCCAATTTAAGCCTAAAACCCAGCTGTTTCCCATCTAAGAAGTTTAAGCTAGTAATAGGAGAAAAGGTATGAAGAAAACTGCCGAAATGGGTCCAATTAAAGGCCAGCTATTAAAATTGTGAACCAATGAGCTGTGATGTTCAAGGAGCACTAAGGGCCTCTTCCTAATGGTTTGAACTTCAAATGTAATATCAGAATGGATACATGGCATTAGGGTGGCAGTGTTGCATGCCGTCTGCACCGTGTAATCATTTGTCCTTGTCCACGGACACACTGAGAACTTGATGCAGTTAGGCTGCCCCACCATGGAAGGCAAAGCCATTAACAGGATAAATACTATATAAGCAAGGACAAATAAACAGATGCTTACTATGAATATGAAACAAGATTCAGAAATACAAAATTAAAATGTCCCTCTATCTACTTTCCTTTAAAAATTCTTGGGTAATGGTGCGTCCAAGAAAAATGAAAAAGCCTATTTGTCGTAGGGCTGCTGTCTTCGCTTAGAAGAACTGGCATTACTTTATTACTCCTTTACAATGTAATTTTTCCTTTGTTACAGATTTCCCTAAAGATTGCAGGTAAATTATTCTCATTAAAACCTAACTTACATCTCAAACCAGGCAAAAAACTTGTTACAATAAGCTGGAAAAAATAGAGTAATTATATTATAATAACCTCAAAAAGAATAAAGTAGGGGTGTCTCAATTGAGGCACTTTTCTTTGATGGTTAAAATAATGCCTGACTAAACTCTTCAACAAGCACCTATTAGTGTGCTGTCTTTGACTTTGACAGCTGCACTCCCAGCAAATGAAGATTTGCGCAGCTGATTTTCTAGAATTAAAATCTTGAGTGTGCATCGCTTGGAAAACTGTATTACAGTCTGTGCAGAATATTTAGTTGATGTAATGATCTCAACTTTCCTAAAAATCTAAATGGTTGTCACACTTCACAATATAATTTTAGTGAAAGAGACACTGGAGAATGTACTGGCTGCCGCAGCTTAGTCGGTGCATATCATGTGACCCACGCTGCACAGAGCTGTTGGTGTAGAGAACAATAGCTAAAACACCAGTAATTAAATTTAACATTTTTAGGCGAAGGTTGAATGAATAGACAAAAGCATGGATGTTGCACCGATGAATACAGTTTTTGTTAAAGTTACAAAATTATCAAACATATGATTGATTTGATTAGCTTTAATGTAGTGTTGGAAAAAAAAGGAGAGGTGTGGCCATCTCCCAACACTAAAACAAGGTTGTTAAACATGTTTGACCTCTAAGAGCCCATTCTGGAGCCAATCTTCTCCAAAAAGCTCCATGCTTCTTACCGGAGGTGCTACTGCTGCCTCGGTCAGAGCTGTTGTAGGAGCCTCCGGTGTGGGTATCATGGGTCTGGTTGTAGGGGATGGTGGTGGGCATTGGAATGTCGCCTCCTCTGTAACGGTCTGTGAGTGGGGGGATGCAATATATAGTAAGTTCAGTGATATTTTTTATGAAAAGAAAAAGAAAATTAGCTACTTCAAGTATTAAATTATGATGCATTGCACCTGGTACAAAGACTTAGACATGACAAGAGGCATGCAGCTGACTATTTCAAATAAAAAATATGAACACATGCAACAAAACACCACAGTTATCCCTGCATCAGAGAGGTACAATAACCTGCTTATTTTTTTGGTTTATCTTTTGCTTTGGTTTAAAAATCAAATGAGATAAACTCTGAACATCTGCCCTCATCATAATACAAAGCCTACATACAAGCCTAGCTCCAATTTGGAGGCAAAAGAAAGGCACGGAGGATGATGGAGGAGTGCATGAAAGGTGTAGAGAAAAAGCAGGAGGAAATAGTGATGATGCCTGTATTCACTGAAAAAAAGGACTGAGAGAAAGGGTGAATGAGCATGAAGCTGTTCCCCAGCCAGGCTGAAACAGCCAGAGGTGGAAAGAACAGTAGGGAAAGTCAAGTGGAGGACAACGAGGCTCGAAGATGATTTCTGCAGCCATTGCTGCTGGATATTCCACACACTCACCCTTATTCAGTTTGTTTTGTTCCAAGATGTTATACTGAAGCTGGGAGCCCATTTCCTGTTTCTGCTGGACCGAGGGAGGTTTCCAGCAGTGCTTCTCATTTACTTCCCCTCCACTCCCAAGTCCACCTCCGCTCCCACCGGTCCCTCTGTCTGAGTTCATGTTGTTGCTCATGATGGCAGACTGGATGAGCTGTGTGGTGGCGTAAGGCGTCGGCTGGCCTCCTGGACCGACAAAGCGGCCGTCTTTCAGGTTTGGGCTGTTAAATGTCTTCATCTCATTGATCTTGTTGGACAGGTCTACGTCTCCGTAGACTCCTGAGTCTGGCACCATGAGGTTGGTCTGCTTGTTATCCATCTGGCTGCTATAATTGGCGATACAGTCGGCTGAGGAACATGAGGAGGGTATTTAAGTCAGTCTTTTCTATATTGCCGATCAGCTTAGTTGCAGTGAGCCAGCTTGGTAAAGATTTTACACAGTCTGATCTGATGGATTCAGTCATTTATCTGCTATAGAGCTGAACGATTTATTGCACTTGAACACAACACATACTAATTTTTAGCCATTTAAACATTTCTCTCCACCCTACTGTTTGACGATTGAGTTTGGTTTGCAAAAGACTTCCCAAATTTGCAGGTGCATCTCAGTAATTTAGATCAGCATCAAATTTTTTATTTCTTTTGAACATAAATTTTAACATACATTAATTGTTGAGTGATATATTACAGGCATCTGTTTTTTTTGTTTTTTAACATAGCATGCAGCTAATAAAAACCAAAACTTTGGTTTTGCAGAAATTTGAAATACTACATGCTGTATGACTAACTAAACAATTGCTTCAATACCTTGCGGCCGATACAATCATGACTGGACAGTTGTCCAGCAGACAGTTATCACAAGGAAGGTATGCCAAATTGTGACTACTGGAACGTGGCTGTTCAGAGTGTTATATCCAAGCATATTCAAGAATATTAACACAAAGTTAAATGGAAGGAAACAACAGCCATTAAAGAGTTCAAGAGCCATTGCTTGAAGTCTAGACGTATCAAGACATGGCCCACAACTGTAACCTTCTTTATGTTAAGTGTCGTATCGGAACTAAAAAAAGGACTCGGCTGTTGTTCTGTCATCCAATGCCCCTTTTTTCAGATTAATGTAAACTTTGTATTTGATTTGGAAACCCTAAACCTATTCAAACTGCTTGACGCCCAGGGCAAGTTTCCACAGTCAGTAAGATTTGGGGAGCCATGTTATCTGATGCCGTTCATTCATTGTGTTTTCTCAAGCTAGGCACAGCCATCTACCAAACAGTCTTAGAGCACCTAAAGCTTTACGGAGATGCTGATTTTATTTTTCCAACAAGATTTGTTACCCACTCTGCCAAAAGTAGCCATATCTGCTTTAATGACCATGGAATCACTGTACTTTACAGGCAAACAAAGCTGCCGTTACCTAAACTGCACTGAATACGTAGGAGGATTGTGAAGAGGAAGGGGAGACACAACAGAGCCAACAATAAAGTCGAAGCTGAAGGTCTCTATGAAGGCAACTTAGGCTTCCATTTCACCTCAGCAAAGCCACAGGCTGACCAACTCCATGCCACATGCTGCATTGATGCAGTAATTCATGCAAAATGATCTCTGACCAAGTTTTGAGCACATATCATGTCCAGTGCAAATACATGCTTTTCTCTAGGCCAAAATTAATGTATTAAAAATGTTTTGGTTTTTTATTGGTTCTACCATTTTCTTTATTTTGATTAAACCAAATTCTGGGTTTTTGTATTAGCTGAAATCAGAGTATTAAAGCTTTGCTTTATAAAGTTTAATCACTAAAACCTTTCTTTTCCAATGGAACTGTGATTTTATTGAGATGTATCTGTGGTTAGCTGCCTGTGGAGCTGCACCTTTTTTGCTTAGTCTCACTAATGACTCAGTGTGGGCGTCATCTCTGTTCTTTCCCATCTGACGATGGAAGCATCTTCACTCATTCAGAAGGACAGAGAGACATGTCTGTATCAAAGACACGGAACGAGGCGCGCAGTAAAAGCACAGCTTCACTGACAGATCCAATTTTCCCTGGCTCATAAAATATTCAAATCCTCCAGCAGATCTGAGACCCAGCCTTGCAGTAAATACCAGAGACGGCCATAGGTACACGTGGCTCGTGCTGTGCGCTTCACATTTCAGCTGCATAGAGCTGATCAACACTTCAAAGGCTGACGTGTGAAAGCGCCCCTATGGCTGAGATAAAGGGACATTAACTCTGATTTCTTTGCTCTGTCACCTAGTCAGTGATCCTCTTAATGTTCGGAGTTTAGTTTTGGCACACACACAAAGCATGCGTCTGGCAAGCTCCTTCGTGTCATACAGCGGGGCGTCATGTGAGCGAGCGAGAGCTGCCTTTTGCCTGTTATTCCCTGTTAAACATTGCACACTTTGTTCAACCTCAGAAGGGTGATTTGCACAAAGAAAAACTAAACTTGACTATTAAGTCTGCAAAATGAATTATTAATCCTCGCTGGGAGAGGTTTGAAGTCAGGGGGAACTATTGAGCGGCTGGATGTATATTGGGTCGAACAGCTGGACAGGAATTATGTGCGGCTATTAAAGCCACAGCCCCACGAGCATAATTTAGAACATAAAACATTTTATTGCAGTCCAAGTTTCCACTGACAGGGTTGTTGGTGATGGCTGAAAACTATTAACATTAAGCCCTGCCGTCCAGGCTAAAGCTCTTGGCTGCATTATGCTATATAGGTCACTGTTCTCTAAATAGTCTATACCAGCCGTGTAAAGCAATCTGAAGAAAATGTGCCTCCCTTCTTTTCCGGAAAAGTGCCGCATAAACTAAAATAGCACCTGATGTTATTCTATAAGAGCCTTTTCCGCCTCTACTCTACCTTGATCTCATTCACACTGTACTCCAACCCATGTTTAGCAAGAAACCAGCCGAATCCCATGTTACTCATTCTTCCTCTCTTTCGTAGTCATAAAAGTAATAGCTGAGGATTTTTTTGGTAATTAAAAAGCTTATCAGCAGTCAATGTATTAGATAACTCTCAGGTTTACTTCATTTAAGTTCAAATTAATTGGACTCAGAGGTTGAATTTAGCAGAAAATCTAAAGCTTTTGGGGTCAGAGTCACTGATCTAAATACAGCAATGTAAAAAGCATTAACAAAAAAAAAATACAGTAGTTTAAATGAATGTGCTGCTATAGCTATTTGCACTTCTTGCGTGTTCTGTTAAGAGTGCCTGTTTCCCATAAAAAAAAGACTATTGGTGCACTACCTCTTACCGTTTTTCGAGTAGCACATCATTGGCTTCTGTATAAATAACTGTCCAATGTTAGCGTAGTTTTAAAGGTTCAGAGAAACAGCATTCACATAAACTGCAATTATGTTTTTTTTAAGATTGGCATTGATTTAAGTTGGTAGAAGTTGCTTTGGTCTTGGGCCCTCTCGGACTAGCTGCTAGCTTCTCCAAGGCCAAGTAGTCTGGATTTACAGCAGGATAATTATCTACTGCAAGGAAAATAATGAGTTTTTATAACCCAGAAACTCCTTTTAAAGACCTTAAACTGTCTTTTTAACCCAACATTTCTAAGGGTTAGGGCATTCCAGTTGTTTCCATGGAGTATGGTCAGGTCTAATGTTTTCTGGGTCTAAGAACTGAGAACACTCTCAGGAGAACAGTTGGAAAGTTGTGCTCGCAAATCCAGTCACAAATGTAAATATTTTTTAAGGTTAATATTTTTTAATAGCATAACATATTGTAATGCCTAGCTTGAAGTCTACTGACATATTACATTTTTGTATCACTGTGAGTAATCTGTAATAAGCATAGAAATAGTGAAATAGTAAAAAAAAAATCACTATTTGAAAGTATTTCACAATTATGATTAACAATACAAACATAACTAGTGTAATTTTTACACTGATGTATTTTGCTTTATATACTTTTCAGTTCTTCTCAATAAGCTAAAATATAAAACACGAATGTCTAGTTTGTTGCATTACCCTAGTTTAAAAAAAATATAGAAGGTATAATTTTTCAAATTTACATATACCTGCAGGCAGAATAAGCCTCGGTATGCTTCAGATTTGAATATTACTACACTTAAAGTGTGCTACTTTGACACAACTATATACAACAAAGTATAATTCCTGTTTTTACATTTAAATCTGTGTAAGAAAAAAACAAAACAGATTTGTCCCTGTGGGCGTGCTTTCCAACACTTTGCAGAATTCAGAAAATTGTTTTTTGTAGTAATTATTTGGAAGAGAAATTTCCAAAACAACTAAGTGCGATGTAGCACTAATAAGAAGCAACAGACAAATTAGATAAGCTGAAGTGCATTCATCTATGCTTCATCTGAAACTTCTCAAAAGAGGTGTGGTGGAAAAAAAAGAATCTAATCTAACTCAACCATGCTGATGAACACTGGTGGGTCTTGCTAGTAAATATGCTCATTGATTAAGCCAACTACCACCAAATAAACAATGGAAGATAAAGCATTTCTCTGAATTTTGTTTTCTTTAAAACTATAGCAACATACTAAAATGGTGTATGATAGATTAAATCAGATAAAAATTGCCAGAAGCACAAATAAGCTGCTTGTTTACTGCAGCTATCACTGAATTCTACATGCAGGGCATCCTTGTGGGATTTTGAACTGGGGCTGGTATGAATATTCCGACTTTCCCAGTTGGAATCCCTGTTCTTTGAGTTTTTCTAACTTCTAACTTGCAAAGTTCAACTTAAGAGTAAAGACAAAACTCAAATTAACCAATCATGCATTGCCAATGGATAACAGCAATTATTTCCCTAATTTGTAATGATGAAATAACAGCAAACTGAAAAGCCCAAATCCCTATGTCACACTGTTTTAAAATGTATGCCAGTATGTTGATGCATGGAAACCTTTGTATGTACTGTGACTGCACTTCTTACCTAATGGTTGAGAACCATTGCACTGGGGTCTATTTGGCATTATTTATGTTTTTTCCTTAAGAAGCAGAAATAATAATGTATGCATACTGCTGGATTCATAACTATTTACACCACATATGGGCTGATTAAATCTGAACTGATGCTGAATTAGCTTCTTGAAGGAGTGTCCCACTACTCAAAGGAATATTTTAATCACAACCTAAATGGAGGTGCCAGGGCACCCTACCATAGTGGGGGAAGGATAACCCTAGCAAATGGGATTCAGCCTAATTCTATCCCCTTCTTTCTGCTGATCCAGATGCCCCCTTCTCCCTCCATCATTCCCTCCTTCCCTGCTTCTGGACACCGTCTGCAGACCAGCTCTGACCTCCTCGGCTGCTGCACATTTCCTAAACAACTGAGCACTTAGGGGAAATTACATTACCGGCTATAACAACTGTATGGAAATCAGCAGAGCAATTTGATTAGCAAGAGAGTAGAGCTATAAGCCTTGCTCAGTATACTCCTTTTATTTCCTGCCTAAAACAGCTCTACACTAACCTCAGATAAATCAAATGCACAAAGCACATGCTCACTGCTCTCCTGGCTGTATTTCTTGCGGAAACCTACAGAAGGTAGAGATGCACACACCAACTCTCCAGGGATCTAACCTAGATATCGGATTGTAGTTCCCTTTTTCACTGCACATTCCCCCAGCTCCCACATTTCTTATCACCGAAACTATTTTGTCAACGGCTGCACCATTTCCCGTTGAGAGGACACTTTATTTTGCTTGCTCCCTGCATACAAGGGGCTGGATATTGACGTACCTGGTCGGCTGTACGTTGCCAGGTTGCTGTCGCTGTTGCCGTTGCCCGCGGTGCAGCAGTTGATGCTGCAGTCATTGTGGTTGGAGCAGGAGTTTGGCCACGTGTCGGCTAGCCAGGGTTGAGTGGCAGAGTCACCCATGTTTAGCAAACCAGGCCTGTGAAAGAAAACCAAATGTTTAACAATAGTGACAGACAAAGCCGACACCACAATGACATTCATCGGAATGAACCGAAGCACCCGCAGAAACAGAAGATTATAGTGGAGTTTATTTATCCATTTCAGAAGTGGAAAACTAAGAAATCCGGCTTTAGTAGTTTTTGCCTTTTGGCCAAACACGCACTGAGAGAACACATTAGGAGGGGAAAAAAAAAAAAAGCCCAGCTAAATAGATTGTGTGTGCTTGACTCGACCAGAGCCGACAACACTTTCTCTGAGCCCCCCTGAGCATTAGCGATCCGCTTGGATTAGACAGCCAGATAAAATTCACTCCAAATGTTGCGAAATGCACATCCTGAGTAGTCGGTGAACCACAAGCACACGGATAGATTCCATGGTGTCAAATAATATCTATTTCATTCGAAATAGTTTTCACTAGCTGAACAGAAGGCAAAACAAGAAACTTTCTTTTCTCTGTCTTTCTTGATGTTTTTTGAGCTTCTATCAAACATTTCATATGATACAGATGCAGTTCAGCAAATTAGAAACCATTGAAAAGTAGTTTTTGTTTATAAAAGTGACATATTTCAAGCCATTGTTTCTTTTAGTTGGATTGTTACGGCTTAAAGGTAATGAAAACCCAAAATGCTTACTGGTAAATTAAAATATTATGTAGGCCCAATTAACAAAAATATATTTAATACAAAAAAAGTTATATTATGGACAAAACAATCTTAGGAAAGACTGATGATTTGACAGTTGTCCTGCAGAAATTCACATCCACAAAAAGGGTAAACCACAGAAGGCTTTTATTAACTGAGATGAATGTTCAGGGATATTAATGAAGAGTTAAATGGAAGATAAATGTGTAGTTAGAAACGTAGGATGACCACAGTCTTGAAAGCCAATTTAGGAGTTTTTTAGTTTAATAGATTTTATATACTTTTCAAAATTTCTGATAAACTAAAGTAAGTGAAATGAGTTTCAAAAAGTTTTTTTTTTTTGCATAGTTATGTTGTTGACATGTTAGTGGCACAACAAAAAGAACCCTTGTCTGGAATACATATAGATGTTGGGCCTCCTGAAGCACCGACTTCATCAACAGTCTGTGCCTTGTAAATTTCCCCCAAAGTATTGAACGCGCTTTGCTTCTTAATCCTCATTTGTTTTCTTTTTACACAGATTTTTTTCTTTTTACTAAACCTTCCATTATTATGCTTTGACACAGCACACTGAAAAGGCAGAGTCTTTAGCAACGACCTTTTAACTGGTTACCCCCCATTTGGAGAATGTCAGTGACTGTCTGCTGAACAATTAAGTCATCAGTCTTTTCAGTGATTGATTAGGCCATAATGTACAGTTTGTGGCTAAGAAAATAATGTTCTATTTCCTTTGAACTATGCAAGACTCTAATTTTCAGAGAAACACAATTTGGAGTTTCCAAACCATAATCATCCAAAATATTAGAAATAAGTCCTTCATAGATATCGCTCTGTGTGTAATACATTTTTATAATATGCAAATAACTTTTTCAATTACATTTCTGAAATCTTTCTTCAACATGTACTTGTATGAGATCACTTAATGGGACTCAACAATACCACCTGACCTGTAGCCAGATGTTTAGTCTAGAAAGAGAACACAACACATTGTCTTTCAGTTGCTGATTAAATGGCTCAATCTTGCATACAAAGACAAGACAGTCCACTTTAGCAGGGCCACATATTGCTTTGGTATTCAAATCTGAGCAGAAAGATTCCCGGCCGGAATATCCCAGCACCAGCTTAGCGTTGAATTGCATTTCCTCACTCTGTCCTAAATGACTCATTTCTTGGATTCATTTTGGGTAATGAACACATTTGTCTTGTACAGCCAAATACAATCTCACAATAGCTCCTCAATCACCCCAGCGGTTCTGTGTTGATATCGAACGACCATTGTTTTCATGCAGAGCTGACACAGCCTCACTGCATATGGGATTCAATCATACAACTGGGTAATGTAATGAATATAGATTTACTGTTGATGGCTTCAAGCTAACTATTCATTAACACATGAACAACACACCATACGCATTTATGGCGCAGCATTAAGTACATTCTGTGCTCCGCTCAGAAAATGGCTAATAATTGAATGCATATTTTCTCCTTTTGTCTGCGTTTTCCGTTTACCAGCAATATGGCTATGCCAAAGGCTATCTAATAGATTTATAAATTAATTTTGGTGGTGCTAATACTAGTAGGTCTCACTGTTTATGCACAACACCCTACACCACTGTATGGGAAGGTGTGCTTTGTAGCCTGTGCAGGCATAGCCATCAAAGTTTTATGGTGACGCTATGGCACAGCCTTGTGGTTGTATGTTGTTCTTCAGCATATGTGATAGGGATGGGCTACTGGCAGGCAGCATGGCTCTTTGTTCCTGTAGTAATACAACACACATTGTGCACCTACTTACGCCTCTTGCTATGCGCTGCTTTAGAAAAGGCACAGCTCTCCCCCTAGTGTTTGTGAAATAAAAGTACAAATGCCCAACCCTTTTATTCACTTGTCTTTTTAAAAATAAAAGGAGACATTTATTAAAATATAAACATAGTCAATAATTTATGATTATGCAGTAGCCTACTAAAAGAAATACACAAAATTAACTTTACCTTCCAGCACTGGTGACTCCTTCCCCACCCCTCTGATATGCCACTGAAAACAGAGACAACAATGAGTTTCCAGTATGCTTTCATAGAAATAAGACTGCCTCACTGAAGTAAATACCAATTTATTCACACACTTTTTAGTCAAAGCATCTCATTTGCACTTTAACTGATAGACAAGGTATAATTGTGTAGTGGAAGGAGGATGATACACAGTTTCCTTATATATATATATATATATATATATATATATATATATATATATATATATATATATATATATATATATATATAAACCTTCTGCAATTGCAGCTGCAGGTCTTTTGGGTTTATGTCTCCATCAACCAGGCAATTCTATATACTTTTTTTGTCTATTCTTCTTTGCAAAATTGCTCAAAAAGTGAGTTTGGATAGAGAGTGCCTGTAAGTATCAATTTTCAAGTCTTGCCACATAATCTTACATTTCATTCTAGACTTTAGATATGTCTAAAACACCATTAAGCTTTTTTTCTGCCTGAATTGTTTGTGTCGTCCTGCGGCAGGGTAAACCTTTACCTCAGGTTTAAGTATTTTGCAGCTTTGGACAGGTTTTTACCCAGGATTGCCCTGTATTTAGCCCCATCCATTATCCCATCACCTCTGAATAGCTTCCCTGGCTAACAAAAGCGTCCCTACACCATGATGCTGCCACCCACACATTTTGCAGTGGGATTGTTGTGGTATGAGTGACATAACATTTTTCATACAGGCCAATAACTTTAATTACAGCCTAATCTGGCCATGGCCCCTACTTTGTCCCCAACATGGCCTGCAGCTCACTGTAAATGGAACTGGAATTCTGATTGGCCTTCTTTCAACAACAGTTTTATTCCAGCTGCTGTTTGTTAAAGCCACAACAATTTGTGAAGAACAATAGATGATAGGTCAGATTCTACCACCTGACCTTTGGATGTCTGCAGCTCCTCCAAAGTTGCCATGGAAGTCTTGACTGCCTCGCTTAACGCTCTCACAATAGCACCTCAATCCCACCCTGCTAGGTTTAAATTAATGAACACGTCTCGGTAGGTTTACAGTTGTAAAAACACTCCTACTTTTGGATAATATATTGAATGATACGTAGTGAAACTATGAAAACTTGGGATATTTTTATTTTTTTTTTTTAACTATGCTTTAATTTCCTCCTGGACTTTACCTCTGACCTGTCCAGCTGGGTTCTTTGTTCTTCATGATGCGGTAGTTTGAACATTACTTTTTCAAACAAACTGCTGTAACCTTCACAGAGCTTCTTTATTTAGGCTGCGATTTAACTAGAAAGGTGCCACATTTGAACGAGTGCGACTGGTTGCGCTGAAATCAATTCAGTGGCATCAGACTAAAGGGGGCTACATACAAATACATGCAGACTTGTATTTCTCAAAAATAAAAATGTTGGCATCATTTTCCTATCAGGTGAAATCCTAATAAATGTATATTTACAAAGGAAATTCATTTCAAAGTCAGCAAATGATGGGATGTGGGAATGTTTGCCTCATTTCAGCCGAGTCACACACATGAAGCCGCCAGAACAGCAGGGGAGGCTTATGAGGAACAGAAATATGGAGCTCATGGGTTTTCCAGCTCAGGTCCTACATGTTTAAAGCTTCTCACGCTGCAAGTTGAACACTCTTAAGGAACTTTGAGGTGCTGGTGTGTAAAAGAGAGATAAACCTCCAACTTAATTACAAACTCCACCCTGAGAGGAGAGGGGGTAGAAGAGGATGAGCCTAGGCTTGGCTCCGTTCATCCCCTGTCTTTTTTTTTTTTTTTTCAAAAACAGAAGGTCTAGCTGGAGTTCTCTATATCCAAAGAAGGTATAATTGTCAGGCTGTAGATTGAAATCAGCGTAATACACTGCACAGGTCTGTTTTTTTCTAAAACTGACAAACCTGATTATACAAGTGAGGAATGAATCTGACCTGAAAGATTTCCAACAGATGAAGAAACAAGCCTGCAGCTTGCAAACTGCTTCTGCATGATTGCAACCCTTAAGGCAGATAAAAGCGCCAAATGCAACAGTAGCTAGATAGGAAAGAATGCCCAGACAAGATCAACCAGCGTATCAACACAAACACACGTTGTCTCTTTGCTCTTCATTTCTCACTGCTGCGTCCTTTCATCTGTGCTCAGCCATGCCACGCCTCGGAAAGACAAAGAAAATTTTTCCCGAGTGGATTTTAGTCTGCGAGAGGACCACAAACACAAACTCGTATGGAAGGAAAGGATTTTTTTTTTATTAGCTTAACGCCACGTCACTTTGATTCACAGATAACCTCCTTAAGTCCGCTGTCTGTCTAAACGGTGCATCGGTACTGGGTCATTCTTTAAAATCCCATCTAATGTTGCCAGCAGACCCTTTGATCAAGTTACTACTGGCCTTAATAGCCTCTTAGCAGTGTGGCGTCTTTGGCGCAGAGTTCTGACACAACCTAAACACTGTGCACAACCTTTGTTTTTAAGCAACTCTGCAACTGATTTTTTTTTTATTTTAATGGTCGAAGATTAGTCAGTGATTTTTTTTTTTTTTTATAGCGTCTAATGACATTAGCACATATTAAAAAAACAATTCTTACCTGTTGGTGTGAATGTAAAAGATGGCACTGTTGGGGGAGGAAAAAAGAAAAATGTTAGTTCTTTAAAGCTTTAAAAACCAGAAAAATATATCACAGAATAAAGAATCCTTTTACAACTAAACTCGGCCTTTGATACAGTTTTCAAACCTGACTTGCAGCCTTATAAGACTGATCCGTTGTGAATAAATCTATGTTCAAGCAGCAGCTGGTTTTGATCCTGACCTTCTCTGACAAAAGCCTGCTCATTGTGGGTCACACACATGGGAAATGTATATATATATATATATATATATATATATATATATATATATATATATATATATATATATATATATATATATATTTATTCTTCTAACATATCCACCAAGATGTTTGATTCTTCTAACATATGTTTTTTTTCTTCTTCTAACATATCCACCAAGATGTTTGATTAAGAATATAAATAACCTTTTTTTAATAAATAGATGTGGGACTGTTACTGCTTTCAAGGTGTTAACCATGGTTTTTCCAGGTTCTGGTTTCCAAATTGCTAAAATTGCAATGAGTGCCACAGTGTTCGGACTGGCTGTGTAACAGAGTAACATTGCACTTCTCTAGGCTCACCTGTTGAGGAGCACTGCCAGTCAACTGGCTTCAAATACATATTACCAGTCCTAACAAGAGATTTTTTTAGCATTTCCAGAAATGACTAGGAAAATGTAGTGTCAGCCTTCACTCTTGTGAAGGTAATACTGTTTTAAGGTGATACTGTTTAAATTGGGAAGCTAAAAGGGATAGTGTCTGTAAAGCAGCAGCGTGCAGGCTGGCTTCTCAAGCAAATAGCTTGAGTAACTAAACCAGTAATATCATTTATAATCTATTGCCTCTTTGTAGTATAGCGGGGTAACTCTTTGATACAGGGGAACTGGGATATAATCTCGGTTGCATCAGGAAGGGCCTCTGGTGTACAAACTGCCAAGTGTGTGTGCAAGTTGTAATGACTTGCAATGGCAATTCCTGAATAGGGGAGGAGCCAGAAGGGTTTTCTCTATTCTCCTTACTCTATTAAGAGTAGTATGGTAAAAGGGGATACTATTCTGTGTGATTAGCATGCTTACTTGAAAACTACTGCTGAATGCAGGGAGTATTTATTTAGTAGTTTAAATAATGATTGAAAGAAAAACTTTCTTTCCCCTGATAATTATAAAGCCTAAAAAATAAGAACATCTACCCTTACAGGTCCATAAACATATCCACCCACAGCTACTTAGAAGCAATATTTTTTGGAGTTGGGTAAAACTCAGATAAAGGTTAAGGTCATACGGGTATAATCTAGTAATTCCGTTACTTTTTGTTGGATTCAAAACAACTACCCCTTTTACAAATATTTGCATGACGTTTTTTTCCTCTTATGTGTTTAAAGTCCTTACAGAGGCTTTGAATGAAATCGGGTAGACCATATAAAAGATTTCTGTCAAACAGTTTTTGTACAAAGATAACACCATGAAACTGCTGTTTGTGCTCAAGTAGGAATCTCATACCGGCCAAGGATTAATACACAAAGTCTGGATGACTGCGATCATTTTTGCTTTGCTGTTCAAACAAAGAGCAAACAATGATGATGTCAGGACTGAGGTTTTTGCAACGGTGCACCAACCTGTTATCCAGCAAATGAAGTTAAATCTAGGAATGTTAATGTTATCTACTTTGGTTTTGTCCCAAAAAAAATTATTCAAGAGGAACAATGCTGCTCCTGTGACATTTTTGGATGCTCAAATAATGACCTCATAGATTGACTGTGCCAACAAACATCCTCAAAACACAACAATCTTCTGTTTGAATCTCTCTTCCTGATGCTTAAACAAGTCTGAAGATATCAGCTGTCAGGTGGCTTTTATCTCTTTGATGAATGCCTTTGAAGGGGAGACATCGGCTACCCAAAACAGTCTGTGAGAAATGCAAACGTGACCGAAATACATAAATCAGGTCTCCTTTGTGAACCTGGAGTGGCTCATCACAAGATGTTTGTCTCAAGGCTAGAGGAACTTGCATGTTAGGTTCTGCTGTATTCATTTGTAACTGTATATCATATATATAATTTGTTATCTTTTACATAAGCACCACAAAGTTTTAAAATCGACTCTGGTAGAGAGAAATCTGACTGGTAACATGCCTGTCAAGAAAGATCCAACCATACCTTGATCAGTGGATAAGCAAAGGTGCTAACAGGTTGCATTAATACAAACACTCTTCAGTGGAGAAGTTGTTACTGACTGAAGAAGATTCAACATTTTCAGTATCAGTAAGTTTAATTTAATTTAAGTTTAAAAAGTTTAAAAATAAAAAAAAGCTATTTAAAAGAAAATAGTATTTTTCTACAACATTTTGAGACATGTTTGCCTTTCTTTGGCCAGGGGCAAGTGAAGAAAACAAAGATTTAAAGATCCTAACAGGAAAGCTGAATAAAATGAGTGGCTTTTTTTATTCTTTGAATGTTCAATGTCTGTCTGTCTTGGAAAATGCTGGATTTGGAAATGTTGGCAGCGCATTGGAAATCTGAGATAAGATAGGGACGTACATTATCTAAAAAAGACAGAGTTATGTTGACCATTACTATTGGTAACTGTGCTAATTGCTAATATTGAGGTACTAAAGAATGTGGACTCTGTAAGCATTTTCAAAATACATTTTATTCTAATTTTCTCAGTTTCCTAATAATGTATTCTTTTATTCCTTTTACAATACAATCGCACATTTTAACCAACCTAATTTTGCTAATTGGTAATGTAAGATGCTGAAGACTGGTTAAGATAAGAACTCCTCAATCATTTTGTCTTTTTGGTAAAATATCAGTAAAGATCAGGTTGCCTCCGATTTAAGCCTATTTATATAAAATGGTGTTTTACTGATATTTTACAGACTGCTCTTCCTTACACACTGTATGATATTGTCTTTTCTCTAAATATAAATAATTATTTACCATTTAAGGCAGGAAGGCAAAAAAATGTAAATGCTGTTCTTATACGTTTTCAATCATATTCAGCCAAATATATGTACTTGCAGGTCAAAGCTTCTTAAAACAGAGATCAGAAGTCAGCTACACAGTTCTGATGCAACTCCAAAAAAAAAAGAAACTGTTTCTTCAAGATCGTTTAGATTTCAGCTTGGTGTGTTACTTATAACGGCAGCTCCACATGCACACACATCCCAATCCCCCCTCTTTCACCCGAACTGCCGATTGTTGATTCGTGTGGTTGCAAAAACATTCTTGGCTACCCATTATAACAAAGATGGTGGCCTTTTGTGGTCTGCGTGCATGAGGAGACAAGGAGGGACGATGAGAAGGGGAGCGTGTCTGCCTACTGTTTCCTGAAGAGCTCTTTCTTTTTCTTATCCGAGTAAACATCAACATATAGAATCACAGAGGAACAAAGGGTAACCTCATTCTACATGCCCTGTTCCTTCCATGCTTGACCGCAGGTCATTACTGCACGCTGTAATCTTAGACATGAGTAAAAGCACGACTGTGCTAACCATTACAGCCCACACAAGTATCTGTACATGTGCATATAAATCCAGGATATATTCACTGTGATGTATGTTGCTGGACATTTTCTATCAAGCGTGGCAGCAGCAGATTGAGGACATGGATAGGCTGATGTTTTGTGTGGCAGCCCCGGATCAGCAGTTAAATCAGTGTATTGTTTGTGCATCAAGGTTGAAAGGTGGATCTCCTCTAACCCTGGTGTTCAGGGTTAAACCTGAGCCAAAGAGCGGGGATGGAAAAGCTGGTGCTCGCAGCAGCTGAACAGCCCAAGGCCACACATTAAGCCAGCTCACACATAATTGAGACTAAGATGGAAAGGCTAATGGATGTCTTTTTACCTTAGATGCTGTGAGCAGGGGCCAGGCATGTCATGAACTCTGTCACTTTGACTTAAATCAGGCAAAGACTAGACAGAGACAAGACAGAGTCATTGTGTTTTGTGCCGTTTCTTTTCTAGATTCAACAAGTGTCCTGATACACTTGATCGCCTTGCATTCTAAAAGGATAAGTACCATAAATTTATTGCTACATGACCACCACCTCCATTTCTGAAGCTCTCTCCCTTAAAGGACAACGAAACTGAAAGGATGTGAAAATGTCAGTGTGTCCTTGATAAAGAGAGATTAGAGCAAAAACATTCACCATTTCCCAACACAGTCCAATGGGAGTTTGCAAAGGAAAAAAGGGGAGTTTTTGGACCTGAAAATGTACTTGACTGAAAACACTCTTCACACTCTTGCAGAATGAGCATGAAAGAGTCATGAAAAGATGTCTTCATGCTGTATGCTCAGCGGGAGCTCACGTTGCATCCTAAAGAGAGTTGGTAAGCCATCACTCTGTGAGCACTTCAAATAAATCTTTTTGTGACAATAGATATCAGAGGTTGGCAGCATTTAAGATGAAAAAAGGTAGACAGCCACATGAAAATTTTGTAAATAATGCATTATTATCAACATTTTCTAACCTTGAGCCTTGAGTGTTAAGTGTGTACTTTTATTCTTGTGTGTCTACCTTTGCGTATGCCTGCATAGCTGCTGGAGAGGCCGTTCCTTTTCTTTCGATGCCGGTACAACCAGATACTGAAGACCATAAGGATGATCCAACATGCTGCTCCAATTCCAGCGATAAAGGCAGGCTGTTTGACCACGTCGGAGATCTGCTGGGAGAGGGGGTTCTCCTCGCCCATGGTTTCGGTCATTCGGCCAGATGAATCTGGAGGTGAGGCGGGATTGGAACAGGTGTGAGCCAGATTTAGAAATGTTTCAAACAGTACATTTGACTGCAAAGAGAATACTTTTATGGTAGACAAGAACAGTCCCTGATTGTTGCTAAAGGAAAGGCATGAAAAACAGAAATGTAAGAAAAAGAAGAGCTGCACAGAGAAATCAGACAATTCAAGCTGGTTGAAACAGTCCAGACTGAACACACACTAAAAGAATTGGAGAAAGTTCTCTTCATCTGTTGTGACCATAAGGTTTTAGAGACATTTCAGTAGTTAAAAAAATAAACAAAAAACAAAACAAATAGAACATAAAACCTCTGTAACTTGTTCAGGGTGTCTTTCTACGTTCACGTTTACCAGCTCTAAGTCTCTATAAAAAGGAGAAGACTGAAATTGTAGAATGAAACAAGAATCAAGAGTCATTTGAAACATGTTTGCTATTGACATTTTTAATGTCCAACAACGTTATTCTCTACTACACTGACCATTAAAGTAACACCGACAAGGCAAAATCGATTTAAAACCGTTACCCAAAATGGAACATGTTGGTTTTAGAAAGGTTTGTGGCCTTTAGGATATCTCACACAAGGATCTACTGCTCTCTTCGTCTTGGGAATGCATACAGAGTTGGGAGTTTTTGTTCATGCTAGCCAATGTTAGTATGTTATCTATTAAAGAAAGATTCTAAAAGCTGTTTTAACAAGCAATGAGCTCACTTTTTCTTATCTACAGTTCTTGGTACTTAAAAGATAAAAGAGATTTCTCCCGGCAGGTGAGTGCAAAACTGTGGTCAAAGAAGAGCTGAGGTTGAAAATCAATGAAAATCCCAGTCAGCAACGGCAGGCGTATAGAGCCCGTGCAGGCAATGCTTCAGTCTGATGGAACCAGTTAGAGACACACCATGAAGCATCATTTACACCAAGCAATGGTGATTTCCTAAACAGATAAACACAACCAGAACGATCACCCTCAAACATAGACGCCGCAATAATTAGCAAACAGAGGCACAACTGTGAAAAACAGAGGCATGGACGCCTTGAAGCTGTGAAAGGCGTCGGTACAGCTGCTCACAACAACCTGCTTTTTCTTGATCTGCTCTTCTCATTTGTCTGAGCTTCTCCCCCATGTCTGTCACATGAAAGAGTTCTCTGACTCGTCCCACCCTCAGGCATTTTGATTTTTTTTTAATGCTCTTGTTACTTTGTCATCCTTTTGTTTTTCAGAGTGAAATTTTTTTTTTTTGTTCTTTTTTTTTTTTTTGTCCACAACCATTCTTTTACAGAACCACTGAAAGTCAACGCCTTGCCTTTTACCCCACCATATCTCTCCGTTTGTCTCAGTCGCTGAGTCTGTGTCTCTATTTGGCTGCCTGGCTTCTCAATTTGTGACTCTGTCTGTCAGAGGGAACAGAGCGTGCCAATGTGACTAAGCAGCCCACAAGGGATTGTACAGGTATCCGGGCTTAGGATGACGCGTGCAAGCTTGAGAGTGTGACAAATGCGTTTGGGTGAAGCGCTGGTCCCCGAGGCGCATTGTTCCACTCCAGTGTTGGAACATGGCAACAATCACCACAGGAACTCTTCAAGTGAGATAAATTGGATCCGTCACAGGAAATGCTTCTTCATTCCCATCCCGACCCACTCAATCACACATTTAAAACCAGATGGAGCCATTTCTCCCTCTCACCCTCTCTTGCTGCTTCATGGTACTATTTGTGCCTTTCTCCGTTCTTACTCATTAGCAGGCCAATATTTGGTCAGCCTGGACAAAAACCACGTTTCAAGACGGAATGTGTTTCTTAGCACCGCTGACGTGCCGTGCCAGAGTGCAGGCTATACTATCGTCTTCGCTGTTTGAAGCTGAGCAAAGGCGAAAACATCTTTGAATACAGAACGGAGAAGGGCGCGGCACCCAGCTCTGCAGCTCTGCCATGCAGGAATTTAATTGCCTGTGCTGATCAAGCTGCCAGCTACTGTAGATTAAACCATTTTACACAACTCAAAGAAAAATAAAAACTGTACAGCCGCCTTGTCATTCAAAGTCGTCTGTTGTTAGATGTTTGTTTAACAGCAATCACCTAAATTATAGTTTTTAAGCATTACCGTCGATGGTGAAAAGGAGAGCAGGTAGAGGCTTGCGCGTGTCTCACATCACAAAGAAGTGGGTTACACAGATGTCTGTTTAGTTGACGGAAGGTCATGGAAGCTCTTTTTCTGAGATGGATCAGTTAATGCAAAAATTATTTGTTAAGTGATTGGGCTTGATTCACTTCCTAGGATTGTCCTATAAGTAGATGTGCATAGATCAGACGTTTGGAGTCAAATTCTGACTTTTGGAAATGTTTGACATGCCCCCACCAATAATGCCAGTTTCAATAGTTTTTTTTAAGAACTGTAAGAAAATATAACAATACAGGCTTCCTGCAAGTTTCAGTAAGTTTAGTGTGAGATTTCTGCAATCTTTTTATAGATAATAATTTGTATTTTAGACCTACATAAATAACTTATTTTAAGCTTTATAATTCATATTTAAGTTAAAAAGTGGACGATCTTTTGGCTTCGAGTTTCGGGGGGAAACATCTTTTCTATTGGTTGTCCACATGCCAATCATTGTGACATGCTCACCTAACGTCAATGTGCATGCTCGTTCCTTGTTAGTTTCATGTTGCTGCACACTTCTGGTGTTTATATAACCGGTTAGCTTCGGTTTCAGACGTTCATTGTAGCTCCACTGCTCTCACCGTATACTTTCAAAATGGTTGAGAGTCGAAAGAAGCAAACTGTCTTACAAGTTCATGAGAAGAAGAGGAAGGCCTCAGAAGAAAGAAATAAGACCAGAGTTGATTTGGGAGATTCTTTCACGTGACGCCCTGAAGAGGAGAAGAGCAGGTAGGATGGTCCTGCACATGCGCAGTTAATCATAAAAATTGGGAGTTTTTTTTTACCTACATTTCTGGAAAAATTGGCCACTGTGCCTTTAACAGTTTAAAAAAAATTTAAAATGTGTTTTTCAACTTAATTTTTTTTCCAATATACTACAACTTGCATTTTGCAATACTATTGCACCCAGGTTACCCAACTTTTACAGCTCCTTACCAATACTTACAATAAGTTTTGGCCAACAGTTGCAATTTCTTTTAAAGCCAAATCGTGTTAAATAAAAAAAATTCAAAGTATCTGTTTAGGTATGGCTTAAAAATGAACGGTCTTTGTGCATTCGCTAGCTTTGAGATTTACAATTCCTGCCTGTTTGATAACAACGGATAGAAACTGGGCAACTTTTCTATACAGCCGTTATGTTATCAGTCTTGCTTTTTTTCTTTATTTCTTGCTGCTTGAATGAGCTGTAGCCCATGCTAAACATGTAGAAAATATAATTTACTTTTAAATACCCTCTTAGATTTCTGCAACTTCGTGTTTAAACGTCTCACTGACACTGAAAATAGCTCAAATGGAGTCCTCTTCCTGTAGCAATGGCATCCGCAAGAACACTGTTACCAGTCTGAAAATGCCTTTTTTAATCAGTGATCAGAAAATTAGCAGATTTTTTTGTTTTGTTTTAGATTGGCCAAAAATCACCAGTCTGGTCCAATCCAGCAATTAACTGGCTGATTCAGTCCAGCCAAGTTTTCCAATGAGCAGTGGTATTAAAGTATTGCATAAAATGTAAGATAAGGCAGATGAAAAAAGATGAGGTTATTCGTACTCACCAAACTGAAAGAAAGTAGTTTCGCTCTTGACTCCAGAACCAGCACTGGTGCTGGCTGCTACCTCAACACTGTAGCGGATCCCAGGGGTCAGGCTGGGAATCACAACGGACAATGTTGACCCATCAACTGTCCGGTTAATGTGATACTTGGTCTCATTCCCCAAGCACCAAACCTGCCATCACAGAGACAAACATTAATTCAAACTGATGCACTGTTATGAGCAGTTTGGGATAGCATTTGGTTTAAATGTTGCCATAATGTAGGTATGCAGTGGGTATAGAATTACATCTCTAAGGCAAGAACACAGCTTTTGGTAGCCATAACATGTCTAGGGGTAGCCCTAAACCAATGAAAAACAAATGTGGGGCGGTAATCACTCCCATAACCCAATTTCCGCAGAAGCTAAGAGCTGCTGCTCACAAAACGGAGAAAGGGTCACAAACACAAGAAGGCATTCACTTCAGCGTGAGGCCTGAAGACCTCCGGTTGCCATGTCTGACATTCTGCTTTATTTACCCCTTAACTCCTCCCACCACTTTACCATGTTAATAATCTCACATCCTTTGCTGTGCATTGTCTATATTCATGTGCATGTGTGCAACATAAGAACAAAAGCTCAGCACTTTCTGTGTCTTAGACAGCTTTGTGAGTGTCAGTGCCACTGGGGACCGGGCTCAGTAATGAGCTGGGGGAAGGCTCTGGATCTGGATTTAAAAGCATGGAATCACTCTCAAAGTTTATCATCAGAAAAAGATTACCCGGAAAATTAAACAGAACTTTTTCGTGACTCCCCTCATTCCTTTGCCCAGACATTTATTCCTGGAAACTGACAGGGGTTTTCCAATAAAATAAAACTTGACTTCCACTGAGTAAAGTATGAGTTCCCAGTGTTGTTAAACATGTTGTAACTTTGAATTTAGTTTTTAAATATCAGACATTTCCCAACAAAATCAGATCTCCTCCAAACTGCTCTGAAACAAACGTGAAGACGTTTAACATTTTATGAACTATTGGTGGAATTTAGTTGTCATGGTCTTAAATGTTTAAGCAATAAGGGAATATAAAATAAAAGTCATAACTTTGTTTTTGTTTTGTTTGTTTTTACATATCTATTAGTTTACTTGAAACAGTTTAAGATTATGTTTGATGCCCTCCCTGGAGAAAGAGGTGTTATATAATAAAGGGAAATTCTTCTTATTATAACTATTATTGTGAGTGATTTAAAATTAGAGAGTGCTAGTCTGTTCAGTCCTCTCTGTATTGGCCGCCTCCCCATGGCAGGCGACACAGAGGAAGTTTATTCCCTCAATTGTGTTTGAGTGAAAAATGTTTCCTGACCTGAGGAGATGCTGGCTTGAATAAGAAATCATAAATAAAGAGAAGACTGCAAATATCAGCATGGATACCTTACTGTTGAGATTTTAGTGTATATGCCGAAAGAAATGAAGTTAGGTCACATCTAATGTAACTGTTCTGTTTAGAAGCCATCTGATAACTACCAGAAGCATGAAAAATCATTTAGAAGAATAAAGGTCTAAGTCACTAAATGTGATAATGTGATAATGTGACATCAACGGCTCAATAATCAGCATGCTAATTAACTGAACTGTGTCCTTTATCATATTTTTGTAGCATACATAATGACATTTATTTTATTGTAGTCAACAGATATGTAAAATACTGAGTTTTTACACCCTTGTTTATGTGCACAACTTAATTTTATGGTTCTAGCTTGGTAATGATATAGTTGTTTTTTCCAAATAATTAAACTCTTTTGGAACCAACAGTCAAGTTTATTGTTATTATTTTGAAGGGCCGTTTCTAATAGTTTGGGTCTTTAGTTTGGGCAAAAAAAAAAAGGGAAGGAATTTAAATCCCCCAAAACTTTGCCCTTTTCACCAGTGTGTCTGAGGTGGTGGTGTTGTGCGTTTAAGGGGATGACACTTATGACGTGTTGTTCCTCTGAAGGACCTCAGCCTGAAACGTTTGACAAGCCTTTTTAACTGGGAAATTACATATTTTTACTGGAAATCCACCTTTGAAATGCCACAAACTGTGAGACTCTATCATTTCCAGCAGATGGCACTGTTCCACAACCATTACCACTAACTCCCTAGAGTTTCATTTCGTATCTTTCTTTTCTTTGAACCTCTTGGCACACAAAAGACAAGAGACACTGATGGGTGCACAAAGGTCCCCCTCCACCAGGAATTGTATTACCGTTCCCTTTACCTGTACCATCTCTTTCTATTTTGGCTGCTCAGTCAGCAGCCATGTTTGCATCTCTGAAGTTTCAGCAGAACAAGTCCCATTTGCTCAGACCTGAAAAATGCTTGCTGTATTTTTTTCCCCTCTTTTTCTCTGAGTGTGTGTGTGGGTTACCTTGTACTCCTGAACCACCCCGTTCTGCTCCTCTTCTGGAGGGGGTTGCCAGGAGACGACGACAGCGGTCCCGTTGCTCCCGCTCTCTGTGACTATTACCTTGCGAGGAGGTGCGCTGGGGGCTTTTGGGAATACACAAAAGAAAAATACATTTGTGCATAATTCTTTATAATACACACGTCTTACTCCCACATGCAATTTAGTTTTCACGATTTACTTCTGAGTGAGACTAAGGCGGATGTGAGAACAAATTACTAATCAGGGAAATTACAATGCTTTTATCTGAAAGCAAGTTTTTTTTTGGTAAGTAAATAAAAACTAATAACTGTTTACTCAAAAGAAATGGAGGTCGATGATGGTGAATTGAACTGTGGTGTATGAATAAAAACAAGTGGTCAAAGTGTAGTCTAACCAAAATGAGAAACATAAAATACACGTGTTTTGTTTTGTTCCCGCTTGTGAGAAAAGAAAACAGGTTTAGAGCTCCAAACACAATTATCAACAAAAGCCAGAACAAAGCCAGAAAAAGCAGAAAAAAGATCAAAACACACCCACTGATGCGAGACACACACATTCTAGTAAACACTTCCGCGCTCACACTTCCCTTGAACCGTTGGCAACATATGAAAATTTGCAGTTGGGTTTTAACCAAACCCCCAGAGACTGCTACAACCACACCCAGTGAAAAATTAGTACAACACATGCATGCATGGGGGTGTTGTGTGTAGGCTTCAGCACCCAGGCACGCTCTCAATCCACCACATTCGAACGCAACATAACACTGCCACCACTCGTTGCCTGCATGAACAGATGTGATATGCTTTCAAACATGCAAGCTGCTCGTATGAACTGTTGTAGACATAAGAAAAACACCAAAGCACACTTGCACAAAGACGTTCACATCCCCCACCTTCCTCCAGTGTCTTGCCAATTTTGACATCGCTGTCTGTTCCCTGAAATTCGTTGAAGAAGGGCCGGACTTTGAATTCGTATGTGACGCCCTTCCGCAGCTGTGTCACGACTGCGCTGTCCTCTCCGGGGGTCCGGACCTCAAACACTGCCCAGTCGCTCCTCTGCGGGCCCTCCGGTGAGAGCCTGTACATCACCTTGTAGCCCTGTACGTACTGGGATTGCTGCTCCACCTAGCAAAGAGTGCAAAGATGGAGATGCTTGAAGAAGCGTTCAGACCCATGAAAATTGTTCACATCCTGACACTTTAAAACAACAAACTTCAGAGCATTTTATTACGATTTTATGTGGTAGACCAACACAAAGCAATGAATAATTGTGAGGGAGAACGAACATTATGCATGGATTTCTTTTTTTTTCTTCTCACAAATAAAAACATGGAAAGCTTGGCCTGCATTGAATATAAATGCAGGCCAGACCGCTCAGTCCTAAACTGAAAGGCCAGGAGAGGAGATCATTAATCAGAGAAGCAGCAAAGATGCCCATTGTAACCCTGAAGGAGCTGCAGAGATCCAGAGCTCAGGTGGGAGAATCTGTTAGCTGTGCACTCCACCAATCTGGCCATTATCAAAAGTGGCACAGATAGTCACACCAGCTGTGAAGGGGACATGTAGAAGAAGGTTGTCTGGTCACATGACACCTTTAGGCTTGGATCCAAAACCAGGTGTCTATAATGAAAACTACTGGTGGCAGCATCACGCTGTGGGCAAACTTTTCTTAATTAGGGATACTGAAGCTGGTTAGAGTTGATGGGAATATTGATGGAGCTAAATACAGGATATAACCTAACGAAATCATGGTAGAAGCAACAAAAGACTTGAGACCAATTATTTTGTGAAAAAAAAAAGAATTGGCAGAAATTTGAGTGTCGATTTTTGCAAAGCTGGGGGAGGCATTCCCCCAAAAGGCCTGCAGGCTTGATTGTAACAAATTAATGCTCAACAACCTTCAGTTTTACAACCTGTCTGAGTGAACAACTAACTCCAGCTGATTCATATGGAATCCAAGCGTTACAGATTTACATTTGTCAAAAATATTTTCTTCCACTTAACAGCTATGCATAACTGTTCTTCATGTCCCACATATAATCCCCCAAAATACATTAAAGTTGTTGGTTTTAATGTAGCAAATTGTCAGAATGTTTAATGAAAATTATGCCAGAATTAAAATCAGTGTGGCACAACAGAATAAATATCAATCTTTGTCACTTATTCACCAGCCAGATGATGGAGTGGGATACTAATTCATCATATCACCCATCTGTTTATCCAGATTCCTGTTTTTGACTGTGTCTATGCGCCATTTGGAGCAGCAGTGATTTGTGCAAACCGCACTATGAGGTCATCGGCCAAAGGTTCCTCCGAGTCTGGAGCTGGTTAAATAGGGCCCATGCTCTCAGAGCAGCGTGTCTCATCCTGTTCTGCTTGCTAATGACTGCTGAAGTCAAACATCGAGGAGGATCTGTTCTGGGAGAACACAATGTTGACACTGCACAATACAATAAACTGCATGTAATGCAGCAACAAAGTGTAAAAGCAAAATTAGGTGGGATTGTTTTATTAGTTCAATCAATGCTTAACAAACGTTGCTTTTGCGTTGCAGCAGAATTCATGAAAACAACATCTAACCGGACCGATAATATCCCTACGGTTCCCTGTGGAAAGGAGGCAGCGCTGGCTTGTAAAGCTTTTACTGATTTCTTTATCCCTCCTCTATAAAAATGCTGCCAGCTCAGGTGGTCTTCATTAGCCGGAAAACTGCGCAAGCATGTACCACAGCACAAAGGAAAATGTGAAAACCAAGAGATTTCACATTGGGAATACATTTATCGGCACAAAATGGAGGAAACTGTCGCTTAACGACAATGTCAGCCCTCCTCTGGACATGTGTTTTACTGGAACATTCCAGCGAGACAAAGTAACTGGAGGTACTGATGTTTTAAATCAGTCTTGACATGTCAGAATCATTTTCACGTTTCCTCAGCTCCATTCATCACTCACTCTGGCACTCTATAATACCTGGGAATAGGGAGGGTGGCCTTTTGTCAAAATGAAAGGCAACACTGGGATCGTTTTCACCATCAAATGACTCATCCAGCAGGTTACTGTCTACTGCAGGATGTTTAGCATTATTGTGTTGGTGATCAGTAACAGAAGCCCATTAATACCCCATATTCAGTTTGCAGCAGCACAGAAACACCACCATAAGCTCCCAGCTGTACTTCACCACCTATCCGGTTCAACATCTGGTTGTCATTTCCACCTAAAAGCGTGAGCTGGCCATCTCTTTCTTCTCAGTCGTATTGTTTTAACAGTCAAATGTTTCCAATCCGACCGGGCACAACTGCTACTCAGTACTTCAAGACGGCTGGTGCCCAGAGGTTTGGTGTGGTTAGGGTGGAAAAAAGCTGCAGATTCTTAGTTTCTGGCATTCAGTTCAGCCTGACGCCAGATAGACACTGGGAGCATTTGGACCATGTTACAGAGTTTTTTTTTTTTTCCCCACAGATTCCATCCTCTGCAAAGGGGGGCTTGCATGTTGGTACATAAGCTCAGCTTAAACTGTATAACAAACTGAGTATATCAGGATCACCTGGAGGCCTTCAGGGACCAGATGTCAGATCACTTCAAGTCACAAATGTTAGACGATAAAACAGCTGCTGATGAAGTTTTTACTGTTCATACTTACTGTCCACTGCACCCTGACAGAAGAGGATGAGAGGATGGTGGGGTTATGAAGGTGGATGACCACATCTGCAAGTTCTCGTTGGATCTGTCGATGGTCCACACCCTGACTGGTGGGAGGGATGTCTGTGTGAGAAAAAAAAAGAATAGCTTGAACTAATGATCAGATTTACCTACATACAGTACACCTTAGTGCTGAAGTTTTCCACATTTGCCATATTAAAAATACAAATTTAAACACTATTTCAAAAACATTATTTTTGTGCGAAAGGAAGGGATACATGCTTAACATTATTTTTTACAAAAAAGATTTTAAAACATGGGCCTGAATAAAATCCACAGCAACCAACTGCCTTCAAGTCACAAAACAGTCCACCTGTGTGTAATTTAATCTCCGCATAATACAGCTGTTCTGTAAAGGCCTCAGTAGGAAACCATTAATAGCGAAGCAGCAGGGAACACAGCAGAAAGGTCAGGGTTAGTGTTCTGGAGGACTAGCCAGGTTGTAGTTATAAGACTAACAACAAAAAAAAGAATTCTCAGGTTTGAACATTTTACAGAGCGCTGATAAATCCACCATCACTTGGCCACACTCTTAAACTGACAAATCAAGGAGGGCATTGCTCAACGCAGCAGCTAAGAGGCCCACGGTAACACTGGAGGAGCTGCAGAGATACTGATAATGGTTTTAATTGAAAACGTATTAGCTTTCCACTCAACAAATCTGGCATATATGGAAGAGTGGCAAGAAGAAAGACACATGAAGTCTTGTTTGGAGCGTGCCAAAAGTCAAATCTCCAAGCTCGGGTCCTCAAGGTCTGGGACCTTGAGGGTTCTTCTTAGGATCTTAGCTATTCGTAAAATTGTGCTCTTCTGGACTGAGATGTCTGATGTTTTTCTAGGTATCTGTTGGAGCCACTTCTCTAGAACGGGGGTTACTGCCCTGAGTGCTCCAATGACCACGGGCACTACTGTTGTCTTCACCTTCCAGGCTCTTTCTAGTTCTTCCCTGAGCCCTTGGTATTTTTCTAGTTACTCGTATTCTTTTTTCCAGATGTTTCCATCACTTGGGCAGGAAACATCAGAATGGCTGTTGGTCAATAACATTTTGTTTGTATATGGAAGTCCTACAGAATCTTAGCTCTGTCTCCACCACCTTAGGAGGTGACTCCCATTTTGACCTGGGAGTCTCCAGTTGGTATTCTGCACAGATTTTTCTTTACACTATACCAGCCACTTGGTTATGGCGTTCCATGTATTCCTTCCCTGATAGTGTCTTACACCCTGCTGTGCTGGGTGGTTTCTGAGGCCTCTTTGCATAGCCTGCACTTGGGATCTTGCCTAGTATGGTAGATCTGAGCCTGTATTGCTCTGGTGCTCAAGGCCTGCTCCTGTGTTGCCAAGATCAGTGCTTCTGTGCTGCCCTTCAGTCCAGCCCTCTCTAGCCATTGGTAGGATTTCAGCCACTGTATTTGGAATGTCTTCATTGAGAACAAAGTGGAATCAAAGTAATAAAAAAGCCCCTTGTTTGTTTGCACAAACTTGGAAAATACAGCTGATTTTGATAAAAAAAAATAGTAAAAAATAACACTACCACGTTGAGTGAAGAAAAATACCCTCACATGACCCTCATGGTGAAATGCAGTAGTGGCTGCATCATGTGGAGGGCAGGTACCTTCTACATGTGCTTTGTAGGAAGCACAACAAACTTAGCCTACATGAAAAAACACTCTGTGGCATAAAACTAACACCCTAAATACACCATCCCCATGGGGGACAGGGAAGCTGGTGAGAGCAGATGGGATGATGGATGGAGCTAGATCTAGGACAATCCTAGAAGTGAACTTGTTAGAGGCAGCAAACGAGTTGAGACTGCGGCAGGGGTTCACTTACCAGCAGGACATCGACCTGATCAAAGCTCATGCAAGTGTTATAGAATCAAAGTCCAGATCTGAAATTGATATTCACAGATGTTCTCCATCCAATCTGCTTGTGCTTCGGCTATATTGCACATAAGAGTAATAACTCTAGATGTGCAAAGCTGGCAGAGACAGAATCACACCAGTAGGTGATTCTACAAAGAACTGACTCTGGAGTTTTTTTTTTTTTTTTTTACACTTTTTCTTTCCACCTCACAATTATATTGTACTTTGCAGAGAATTAAAACCCAATAACATACATTGAAGATTGTGGTTGTAACGTGACAAACCGTGTTAACCTAAATATTGAGTCTATACACATATATAGACACACACACACACATTGTACGTGTTCACTTTATTTCCTTTAAAGTTTATATATTTAGAGACAGTGTCTGTACTGTGAGGATGTGAAATTGGAGTTAAACGGGCACACAAACTTGGCCAATAAAGCACGATTCTCACTCAGGGTATGAATACTTTTGCTTCTGTAAGAAGATGGCTCCTACCTTGTGTCTTCACTGCATCCGAGATGGGACTGGGATCACTGAGCCCATAGGCATTCGCTGCTCGCACTAAGAAGAGGTAGACTGCACTGGGCTTAAGGCCCTTCAGTACAAATGACTCTGTTTTCACATGCTCTGCCAAGGTCTGCCAGCTGCTCCCTGATGCATGGCTGTGGACGCACAATGGAAGTCATCATTTAATCGAAACTAGATTTGATGAAAATCAAACAGAAACTGGTTCATGAGTAACATGGCCGATAATTTTCACCTGAAGGCCTCTATGATATAGGAAGTGGGTGTGGCTCCAGAATTGAGATTTGGTTTCCAGGATAAGGTGATGGAGGTCCGGGTAACGTCTGTAACCTCAGGTTTCGAAGGCGCACTGGGTATCAAGTTTGGATCGGTTGGTCTGTTTGGCTGGACTACAGATCCAAATTCTAAGTGCAGAACAGAAACAAAGGAAAAATTGAGGTGAAAATCACTAGAAACCCCTTTTCTTGATTCTAATGAGTGATCTAAAAGCAAACATTTTTGGGTCCGAAAAGGTCATTGCAGTGTTTTTGTTTTACCTTGAACTTCTAAATAGGCTTTCCACGAAGCCTCTCCACTAGGAGTGGATGCGATGCAGGTGTAGGTGCCCGTGTCCCCAAGCTGGAAGAGAAGGGGGAAGGACATTTGGTTAAATGCAAATTATGTAGGCTTTACCTCTGTTCTCACTCACTATCACCGTTCTGTCAATTAATATTCAAATAAAGTCTGTCGCAGGCAGCTGCCACTGTCTGATAATCTCAGTATCATCTGTTTTATGGCAAAACTGGGGGAAAAACAGCTGGAAAGGCCAAATGGCAGAACATTTCCAGTCAAATGGGAAGGATTTTCAGCCTACACACTAATGAAAGGCTTTTTTTCTCTGTGTTGTATCGCTTTGTCATAAGAAATAAAGGTGTTACATGTCTGGCAGACTGGGGTTGTGTTTCCCCTATTCCCTTATTTAATTTTCTCCTTAGGTTCAGAATACTGGCTGGTGCTTTGAGCTCTGATTGGATGGGAAATTTAAACTGGCCAACCAGGACTCAGGACTACCCGACAAAGGAAGCTCAACTGTAGGGTGGGCTCTCGTTCTTGCTGATGAATGTCTTGAACGCCTATGTTGCTGCACTGGAGCATTTTCTTTTTTGAGGTTTGTGGTGGGAATTGGAGTACTAGGTAGTTTGGGGTCCCCTGTACATTTGGGCACGTAGGTCCATGCTAACATGGCTGTTGACCGATTACAATTTAAACCTATTTGAAAAAGTGATCTTTTCTGATTTTCTTTTAGTAATAGAGTGTGTTTACATTTACATTCAAAACGACAGATTCAAGAACAATTTTTAATAAATGTATCATCAACCTCAGTGTCTTGATTTGGGCCTATAATTAATTGAACTGTATCTTTCCCAGGATGAAATACCTTTTCATAATTCAATTTAAAGAATAAGAATTTCGAGCCATAGACCCAGATTTTCTTCATAGGCCTTATTTTTCAAAAGAGTTTTAGGAAGGAGATGCCAGAGGTATTAGCCTGTTTCCCAGTTTCAAAACCAGTTTGGATGTGTGTTTAAGATCATTGTTCTATTTGAACACCAAATTATGGCCAAGTTTCAAACATCTAGCAGCTGATTTGAGGTGAAGGTAGATTCATTATTTGTTTTTCTTTAACCAATAAACTAGTACCACCAGCAGTGTAAAAGCCCCACAGGATGATCTACTTCAAAGTCATTCATAACTGATGAGCTTCTGTTATATTCAGTCTGCTAAAATTCTAATAACGCAAACAAAGGTAGACATTATTTAGCAAAGTAATAGACACTGTTTTCAAAGTGATGCATTTTTAAGAAATCCCCTCTGTTAACTAAAGGAAAAGCCTCCAAGACAAATAACTCCACTGTTCTTTGTTGGTGATTTATAATCTCCTAAAGGCTACTGTGCAGAGCAAAACAAACTGCAAAAAAACCCAGAAAGAGATAAATTGTTTGAATAACAAAATATAATCATGTTCTCTTAAATGTCCCCAAGGTGTATATTTTTTTGGTCTGCTAGGAAGGAAATCTATTAAAATTTGATCAAAACAACACTCCTGAAACCATATTAAGAAAATAAATTACCCAAGGTGTCAAAAACGTCTTCATTAAAACGTTGTCTGGGAGATATGACAAGTTCATTAATGTAAAGTGCCTGCAGAGTTTCCTCTGCCTCGGCTCAAGAACGATTCAGATGCATCGCCTCCTGCCTGCCTCGCAATAGCGTCCCAATCACGCTGCAATCTTGTCATGGTGAGACACGCCAGCATATATCAGAACACAGTAAACTGACACGAACTCTGACCCCTTGACGCCTCAATCTGGAAGACACGTCAGTACCCCCTGCTCGCCTCTGCCTTGCATCACAGTGCCTGCCGTAGAGCCCGAACATACGGACACACGCGGAATGACACACAAAACCCGCTGTTGTTGCCGCCGACTGACAGGAGCTACAGAGTGTTCGACTTCACAGACTCCATTTCAAACCCTCGACAACTGACTGACAGCCCACAGAGAGCTGGTTGCTGGCAGAAACACATGCTTTATTTACCAACCAGCAGGGGTTTGCCAAGCTCATTATGGATAGAGCATGGACAACTTTGAAGCCCACTGGAATGGAACTTACGACTGTAATAGAAAAACCAAGCGAGAAAAGCATCCTCTTTTACTCTACCTGGCAGAAGTATTTATATCTCTTTGACATTTTCACATTTTGTCACATTACAGCTACACATTTCCTCATATAATATATTATTGACCAACACAAAGCAAGAAAATTAGATATAGCTTTAACCCTTTTTTTTTTTACATTGAAAATCTGAAGTGTGGTATTCATCGAGTGATTTTGATGCTTCTAAACGACATCCAGTAACACCAATTACCTGCAGAAGTCATCTAATTATGAAATACAGACCACCTGTGTGTAATTTAATGGAATTGCAAATACAGATATTCTGTGAAAAACCTTAGACGTTCGTTAGTGAACAAACGGCATCGTGACGAACAACACAGCAAACGGGTTGGGGAGAAAGTTGTGCAGAAGCTTACAGCGGCTTTAGGTTATGAAATAAGATCCCAGATTTGAAGATGTAACTGAGAATAGTTTATTCCATCCCATGAAAGTAAACCTTTCAAGACATGGCCATCGACCCAACCTGACAGGCTGGGCAAGGACAGCATTAATGAGAGACGCAGACATGAGCTCAATGGTAATTCTAGAGGAGCTGCAGAAGTCAACAATTTTGAAGGAAGTCTCTGTTGACAGGGCACTCTATCCATCTGTCCTTTATGGAGGAGGGGTAAGAAGAAAGGCATTGATGATAGAAAATCATATTTTCCATTTGCCATAAAGCATCTATGGGAGATGGTGGACGCGGAAGATGTAAGTAGTCGGGTCAGATTAAACCGAAATCGAACCTACATACAAACACTGTGTGCTGAAACAAAGGCATTTTCCTGGCTGTCATGTTAAAATGTGAAAAAAGTTCAAGGTATATGGCTGGTTTCACAAGGCATTGCATACCACATCACTTGAAACCAGCTGTCTTACCTTTGCATATCGTATCTGTAGCGCGCCTGTGTCCAACTGTTTGACCCTTGAGTCATGTGTAGATACTAAAACGCCATCCTTCCTCCACAGGATGGTGGGTGTGGGGTTGCCAGATGTCACACAGCTCAGGACCACAGTTCCATCCACCGCCACTGTTTGATTGCTTGGCCCCTGTCGTATAACTGGTGGCGGGCGGTCTGACACGACTGGGGAAGAGAGGAAAGAAAATGGGCAATTACCAGAAGCTGTGGAAGCTGCTAATGTGGTGTAGTCAGTTGAAAGGAAACAGATTCAGTCAATTATATTCAGGTGGGAGAAAGCAAATGAAATGTAGAGAAAAGTGAGCCCTGAACAAAAAGCATGCAGCAATATAAAATATGTGAAAAGCGTGTGGATTGTAGGAGAGGAATTAAGCCCATTTTTTTAGGAACTGGAAGCCGTTTTCTAATCATTCAGCAGCAGGCGTTGATGCTGAACAAATACCGGCAAATTAAAATAAAGAGCCTTGCTGCTTTTTCAACCAGACGCCTCGCGGTACGAATTGCAGCATTAGCAGTCAACAAATCAGGAACACTCCCCCCACCCTGCCACAACAAAGAGGCAAAAAATTGGCTTAAAAACATCTCGTCAGAACAGACAATGTTATCCACACAGGGATGATGAAGCTCTTCCTGGCACTACAGCCTGCGCAAACCATGGGTGTTCAACTAGTGGGCATCAAGGCTAAAACAGGCACAAACATAAAGCATGTTTTTGATTAAACGGTTGAAATCTAGAAAAAGCAATTGTTTTTCTTGACTAAATGCTATGTGAATGCTATTAACTGAATGGGATGGCTGACTGGCACAAAAAGATGAACTTGAGCATAAATAGATGATGAACAGTAAAAGAACCTTAGAGCAGTAATCTGTCCTAATCTGTTCTACATAGCGTAAGCATTCTGAAAAGCCAAACCTCAAGTATCAGATGTTTCTGAGCGGGTAAAAAGTTTATTATAGTAATGACAGAAGTAAACCTTTGACAAAACATAAATAGTGAGCTAGTGGTGAACGACGTCCAAAATACCAAAGAGGTGACATTTACATATATATATATATATATATATATTTTTTTTTTGTTTGTTATGTTTTTTGCATGGGCATCGTGTTTAAGGCCATGGCACAGCAAAACGTTCAGATTTAAATTCAGATCTGACAAGGCCATTGGAAAACCTTTGCTTAGTCTTTTTTTTTATTCCCGGCTCATTCAGAGGTTGACTTGCTGGTTTGGTTTGGATCATTGTCTGGCTACAGAACCCAGGTCCGCAGCCAGACTGAAGTAACCCAACATTCTTCTTCAAAATGTTCTGGTATAAACCCGAATTACCACAAGTCATCCGGGTCCTGAAGCAGCAAAGCTGTCTGAGACCAGTACACTAATACCACCACTGACTTTTGACTGTTGTCATTTTCTGAAATGCTGAAACCAGACCAAAAAAATGGGGTTGAGGAGGTTTTCATCTATAAATTGTTAATTTATTGTTAAAGTTGTGGAAGTAGGAAGAAGTTGTTAAAATTCCCTTAGGGATGTAGAAGCACAGCTGAATTAAAGAGAGGGATGTAATTTGCTTTTGGCAGGAAAAAGTAGTCTGTGACCTAAAACTCCATCAATCTTAACCTGGTATTCTTTAAAAGCAATAAAGGATATTAAATAGAGAAAGGAGTTGGTCACAGTCCAGTGTTTTCTGACCCGTTTAAAGTTTGAGTTGTGTTTCTAGCTGAAAGTCGAGGGAAACTAGTGAACCCTCAAAGAGCACAAATTACACGACTGATTCAAAAGCTTTTGTCATTCATTTCAATTGAAATAAAATAGTTTAGTCAACATTATCATTTAAATGTTAAAACAAGTTGAAGTCATAGTAATCATGTCCTGAAAGAACTAAACATTTTGATATTTGAATGAAGGAAAAAAAAAAAAACACTCTAGAACCAGTTGCAGGACAAAATATGTAGGATCTCATCAGTTTGAGTGCTTTAGCGCTTACCCGAGACCAGCGAGCCCACGAAAATACAAGATGTAAAGGAGAAAGTTTAATAAATTTACTTTATTTCATACGCTCTGGCCTGTGTGTGCGATCCATCATGTTCCTACACAGCGTTTCCGCCGTCTCTCTTGTCATTATTATTATTCATAGCCCTATTGATGACCATTGCTGTCTACCCTTCTGATTTACTTGCAAATTACATTCACTGAGGAAAGCTCAAATTAATAGCAAACACAGAGTAAGGCAACATACAATGATGTATGTATGTGTGCATAGATCTTTGGAAACGTGTTGCGGTTTAATCTGTGGCTGCTTTGTCTCCGCTTTTGTGTAAGGGATGGTACAATTACTAAAACACTGTCAGCATGACCTGTTATTACCAGATCTGCCTGCGGAGAAGTGTTGGCCTCAGAGTGGCCCGCTCACTTTAATAACTGTTATTATTATCCAGAGAGCAGGACAGAATGAGCAATAGAAGTGCAGGCCGAGAGATAGAGCATTCCGTAGTAGGCCTTTAATGAGGAGGGACATTTGGTAAATGAGGAGATGAATCTAGGTGTGTCATGGATGGAATGATAGTTGCCCAGATATCTGTGGGACTGGTGGAAGCGAGGCAAAGTTAGTCCACGCGGCTGACAGCGATTGGCTAAGCTGCATAATTAGAGGAGCCAGTCCAGACCTCACCACATGGCCGCGGTCTTCCAACGTTAGACAGCAGCAAGCCAAGCATGGAATACTGAAGGAGACATTAGCCAGCATGAAGCCAGAGCAGCAAGAAAGTGAGCCATGGTCTGGATGCACAGGCACCAGAGAGTCTAAACCTCCTGACAGGAACACTCCGACCAGGCCAGACCAAACCTCACAAACCTCAATATGGATTGTAATACGCTTTAGAGCACAACCACAATATTTCTGATGAACTGTATTATACACACAAGCTTTAGATTATTTAAAATTCCAATATATCCGATATATTAACTTATTTGTCTGTGCTATTAAGTTTCTCACAAGCTTCAATGCACGTAGAAATGGTCTTTAAAAGATACTATTCAGTGGTGTATGGTTTTTACATTCCCTAACAATGTACACTGCCAGAAAATAACACAGCTGGGTAATACATGTTTGGATTTTCACTTCAGGATTTCCAAAACACAAAGTTCTGTAATAACTAACACTTAAAAGCCCAGTTTAATTTGCTTTGTATGAATTCAAGTTGATGGCAACACAGAAAATAGAAATCAAGCTCATCAGCTGAAAGACACCTACAAATCATGGCGCATTTGGGCTTAGAAGAAGTTCAAGTTTATGTGTTTGAAACAGATTACACCAAATTATGATGCAAAGTGCTGTGGATTGCTAAAGTAACAGTGATTTAATCTTCCTTTAAATCAAGATTAAAAACACATTTGTTTAGGATTGCCTTCGACTGTTCCAGTCAAACTGTTTTACTGAAACATCATTAGTTCCGCTTTATAGTGCAACTGTTTTTAATGTTTGCTTTTAGTTTCTATTTTTCCATGTTCTATTTTGTTTCTACATTTTATTCCTACTTGCTTTTATTCTGTTTTTTCCCCCTGTATTTTAATCATGTAAAGCACTTTGCATTGTCTCTGTACTGAAATGTGCTATACAAATACATTTGCCTTGCCTTGCCTTGAAAGTTATGGTCATACAGAACCTAAACTTGTACAAATCTGTTTATATTCCTGTTTGATTCAACCTAATTGGTTTCTTCACATATTTGCTACACATAAAATGAGCAAATATTGTATTCTGCTTGTATTGTTCTACTTTAGCTTTGTCAAAAAACTTTTTTTTTCTATCTCCCAGATGGCTGGATTTTCTTTCTTACTTCTTCCCTCTGGTTTTGATGGAAATGACTGCAGCGACGTAGGCTGCACTGCATATGCATGCATAGTGGGGCTAACTGGTAGGACTGGGCTCATTTCAAGCTTGCCTGGTGACCATTTTTGGTTATTTGATTATGAAATCTGACCACTCTAGAGTGCTCTGGTCCTTTTTACAAGCAATTTTGTTGTTGAGTGTTATTCTTAGGATTAATTTAATAAAGAAAAACATGGAAATACATGTAAAAAACAGCAAGGAAAATTTTATTGTATGCTATTGCCCAACCCCTTTTGCAATGTTGCCAAAGGCAAGTGTGCATGCTTGTTTTTGGAAAGGAATGTTTTGTCTTGATTAAATACATTACTACATAATAGCAAAACAAACAAGAGAAAATGAAACATGAAATGTTCTTCCAGAGTGAGTTTGTTGGATTTTACAGAAACGTTTGGATAGTAGCTTTAAAAGAAGCATATTTCCTACCATCAGTAACTTCAAGCAGGGCCTTGGTGATCACACTGCCAGCTATGTTCAGAGCCTGGCAGCTGTAGTACCCCATGTCAGAGCGTTCTGCATCTGTGATGGTCAGATCCCCGGTCTGAGATACAGAAAATCGGCTGGAGGGTTGTGGTGGTTGGTAGGAGAACAGAAGGTTCTGTAAGGAAAACAAAACAGAAGCTCTGATTAAAACAGCACCAAGGTGAGCTAATATTGCTTTTACAAGTCTGAAAAAACTATATACCCTATATACCCCTTGCACTTTTCCACATTTTGTCCTCTTACAGCCACAAACTTCAGCATATATTGATTGGATTTCATGTGACACACCAGTACATATATATATATATATATATATATATATATATATATATATATATATATATATATATATATATAGTGATTTGGATTTATTTTATTGCCATTACAAATAAAATGAAAAATAAACCCGATTTACTATTACAGCCCCCCCAAAACATTATATTTCCAGAGCAACCAAATCAGTGAAGTTGGTGGTTGTAATGTGAAAAAAACATATGAACACATAAGGGGGTATTAATTAAATTAGAATTTAAATCCAAATGCTTAACTATTGCCTCTTCCCCTTACCTGACTGCCTTCCCTCTGCCAGAAAATGGCCGGCTGTGGGTTCCCCGTGGCCTCACACTGGAAAGTGACTGTCCTCCCAACTCCAGCCACCTGGTTCCTCGGTCTCACCACAAATGCTGGAGGCACTGCAGGACAGCCATGCAAATGGTTAACCAGAGAATAGACAAACATACCATAGCATGCATCCAAGCATTATTTGAATGAAAGACAAAAGAAATTTGCTTGTATTCAAATTTTATCCGGCTCATTTTCAACTATCTACGCGGCGAGTACGATGCAGATTAAACAGTAAGGCATTTAAATCCAAAATGTAGACATGTAATAAATGCAATGAATCCAAAAAAACAATAGTTACTCCCATACTGCTCATTTGCATGTGCAAAGCCATGGACCATTAAAATTTACATGGAAATGGGGAATAAATTTGAGCCATCTGTCCATGCTGACAACTTCCAATAGTGTAGGCCTCACCAGAATCCTGGTTTTATGCATCTTAATGACCAATTCCAGCTCAAGTAAAAAGTGCCACTATAGCCAAATGACAAGCATTTAGTTTTGTGGTGGCAATGGTTTAACAGGTTTTCATGAAAGGACAAACAGCCTGAGCAGGGAGGTCAAGAGGCAGGTAAACGCACTCTGAATGTGTCCTCAAACACTAAAACACATTTAAATATATATATATAAAATATTTTATTTTTAAACAGAAGCTATATATACAAGAATGCAATCTGAAAACTGTCACCTAAGATAGAGAAACAATTTGTCTAAAAGTACCAGGTGATTTTTTTTGGGGGTGGGGGGGGGAGAGGTCGATCCTTAAAAAGGAGGGAAATAAACTAAAGAATGAAATGATGTAGCTTTACCTTGGAGGCACAAGATGAGTGCTTTTTTTTACCCACTAATGTCCTTTTGTCACAGTTTCCCATGACAACAGACACATGATTGCTGATTGAAGGGTGGAGAGGTGATGGGTGAAGGATGAAGGGGGGGTTGTTACACCTTCCTGTCTCTGTCAGGGTGGTGAAAAGGTGACGGGTGACATTTCAACTTACCAGACATAACTAAAAAGGAAACAAAAAAACAACACAAAATGCTAGGATGAATAAACAAATAATAAAAACAACACGACAACATATGAATGACAGCATGACGTCCACTGATATAAATAATCATGTTGTTTTCATCCAGTGGGGAAAAAAGACATACAGTATTTCTTCCTTGATTCAAACCCAAGGGATCACATAATACAGACATATTACTCTGGGTGATCAGGACGGACTTTAAAATGCATATACACAAGATAACATTTCAGGTTTTTTTTACACTTAGTACATTTCAGCAAAAAAATACAGAAGATAAAATAAAATAAAAATATCCCACAGATAAGAACAAGCAGCACATAAAAAGAAAGGACATATGTTTAAAGCAATTTTCAAAGATATACCTGTAATTTTTTCACATTATGGATTTTGGTCTGAGCTTTTATTTACTATCATTCTATCACACATGCATGCTTTGATCTAGACTATTTAATCATAGCTATGGCTTAATGCTTAGTTTTTTTTTTGTCCTACTAGAAGGTGAACCTCTACCTCAGTTTTCTACAGCTTGTAACAAACCTTCTCTAAGAATTAAACTGTGTTCATAATTTTTTTCAGTCAACTCTGATTAGCTTCCCTACCTACATGACAAGTTACAAATGGGACTTCATAGGTCTTCATGTTACACTTTTCAGATTTTTATTTGTAAGATTGTGTAATCATGTATTCTGTTGTTTCCATTTACAGGTATGTGTTATTTTTGTCAATCACATAACATGCCGGTAAAAATGAGAAAGCGTTCAAGGCACTGTATGCATAGCAACACTGTGGTTTATTTATGTCTTTTTACCCTCCCAGGTGCTGCCTGATGAACCCTTAATGATCTTTTTGAAGTCCCCAATGTGGTCTAGTTTCTAGTTCGTGAAACAGAGCTTTGCATATTTAAGCCAGGTCCATAAAAACACAAGGTGAATGTTAACTGTCACTCGCTGGCCATAAATCTCCCTCTGGCCAATCACTCTCCTTATTTAATCTGTCTGCATCAGCGGCTCCCTCGGAACCATAAATGCTGTCAGTCAGAATAATGACTGAACCCATCCTCCTCCACCTGCCTATAGCTGGCCTTTAAAATGCAGATAAGACCCACATCAAACATTCCTAGAACAAGGCGCTTAGGACCATCTCTGGGCTTGAGGTTGTGGATGGGACACCCAAATATGAAACCCTCATTATCCCCACAACCCTTAATATAACCATTCATATGCATCTAAGCCTTTAATTAGGTAACCTAACCTTTTCCACGTTGATCTGATCACAGTTGCCGACCACAAGCATGAAGGGAGCCATAAATCTAAACTGACTAAAATGATTTCTGCCTTATTTTGATTTTTAAAGAGAGATTTTCTGTTCTAAGGTTTGAATGAATGAATGGATGGATGGATGGGATGTAGATTATAAACAAATAAACCAGATGGATGGATGGATGGATGGATGGATAGATGAATGGATGGATGGGAGGTAGATTATAAACAAATAAGCCAGATGGATGGATGGATGTGTTTGGCAATAAGATAAATTCTGGAAGCAAAAATGTAATTGTTCTATCTTATTCTATTTTTTCCCCATACTTAACAACGCTTAAAATGGTTAAGGTTTAAATCAAATTCCAGTTTATCCAAACCTTGGAGGAACCTTGTTACCAATAACAAGTCTATTTGGAGAATAAAAATCCCAAGCACTGTTGCTTCCACCAGGAGTCGGGCTATGAATGAAAGGACACCAACAATGCGCAGGTTACTGTAAGAGCATGCTTTAAATTACCTGTCCCTCAAAACAAATGTGTGTGTCACAACAGCATGTAAGTAATATATATGAAAGACAATGTGATGGCCAGGTCAGATGAATACAGAAGAAAATCTGCATCGGAGGTCATAATCATACCTTGGGGGTTCATTCACCAGCCACATCATAAGATTCACTATACATGGTTTTAAAAAATATGTGTGTTCATGTTATCTGCTGGTGTACTATTTTTACAAAAGATATTTAGCTTGAAGTTTGTTTTTTTCTTCAAAAACTGGTCCTAAATTTGGCTCCTAAGCAAGTTTCATCATTTATCACCGCTTTAACAGCATAACGTATGCTGACAAAAAAAGTTCCCCTTACTCACACTCTGTTGGCACCGGCTCCAAGCCGACATCAAGTCCCTTTACATGGGCTATTAGCAACACTGCTCTGGGGACCATAATTCTTTTTGAGACTTTTCTATACATAAATCAGGGCCAACAGCGAAGGGAACCAGCTGAGAGAGAAAATAACACATTGATTTTCACACTGCAACTTCAGCGCTGTCTAAACAATAGATTTATATAAACATGCCGTTTACTGATAAAGCTTAATAATAAAAAAAGAGTAATCTTTATCTGACCATGCCAGACACAGACAAAAAATATCCATCTAATGCTGAAATTGCACATTGTCTTCTGTGCACATATCTTTACACAACCCTTTTGCCATATTCTCATGTGGCGTGGATTAATGATTCCACAATGAAGCCAGAAATATAGCAAGTGACATGGCCGATAATGTGTTGGTTCAATCAATCACATGAATATTTTTCTTGACATATTTATAAGTCCAGAGGAGTTGTAGCTGGCTGATAAACAAGCATGTGAAACAATAATTCACTGATTGAGTTAGTTGCAGGAGCATAATCCATTGAAGGAAAAAGAGCCCAGGGCGCCACCTCCACAGTGTTGTCTTTGTTCACTAGAATCTGACCACAGAAGGTGAGAGAAAACCCCCCTGGCTACAGAGACTGAGAATCCCCTTTGAAACTGTGCAGCTCCATAGGCTCATAGTAGTACTGTGTGCCTCACATTTTTTTAACACAACCAGCGTAATAATGAATTTAACTCAGAACGCGAGATGAGACAAGATTTGCAAGAGTGAGACAAGGATCCAGATGCTTACAGATACACTTATATACAGATAAACCCTGTAATTAGCTTTGTCTGTCACTAAATACATCTTGTGTTAAACAATAATGCGCATTTGTCATTGATGTTATCAAAGGTGTTGGTTGTTTGTACCTGTGGTACTTCTTTGATTGGTTTTCCTGTTCTTTTTATATCCCTCTCTGCAGGTGCAGAAGCAGACTCCGAGTATGTTATCTTGTTCTCTCTTTTTCCTCTGCCCAATTTTTGTCACCTTTTCTCACTTAATATTTTGCCCCACCTTTGTCTCTTCCTTTCTTTCTCTGTTACCTTTCAGTTTATGTGTACATTGAAGTTGAAATAATCCCAAAATAATATCCAATAAAGTTGTTTTGCATATATAGCAAGCAGAGCACTATAGCAAAAGCAGTAATGCTCCACTTATGGAAGTATATCTGTTGGGCTCTCTGGCATTTAGACAGCAATTCTTAGTGCTACTCAGCCAGGCAGGACACATACATATTGTGCAAGACACGCTATTTTTTGTGAATACTAAGAATGCCCTTTTTTGGCTAAGTAAAGATTTGACAAAACATAAACTCTAGTCAAGTAAATAAGGAGATACTGAATAAATGTGTCCTGAGATTGGAGCTTTGAGGCACCAAGATGTGATCTTTCTTAGCTCTGATTAATAATTGCCAGATTTCCAACTTCTGCAATGTTAAAGGTGGAGTTGATGCCAAAAACTATAAGAAATACTATTTTTTTCACAAATAGGATCAATATGTCATAAATGTAAAACTGTATTTAAAAATAAAATATTTATTTATCCAGTTCAATTTGAATTTTAAGTAGAGCTGATTAAATACAGTCCAACACTCAATAAATAAAATACTTTAAAAAAATCCCTTTAGCGTCATTAGAAGATGATGGTCGGCTAGTTGTGGTTTTCTCAGAATTTCACATATCATTTCGATCTCACCCTTCCTCCTTTTTCTCTTCTTTAAAAACAGACAGGGAACATTTGTAATACTTTTGTAGCAGTGGGACCACTTTGGAATTAGACAAGCAAAAACGTGCAACTAAATGGACTAACTTCTTTGTTTTACCAAAAATATTGTTTTGTTTTTGAAAGCTAAATAGTGTCTATTGAGTTGGATGTATAGTTTCACCCCTACAAAATACAAATCTATTGGTATAGGCCTTTTTACAAGTAATTGTTCACTTCTCGCTTATTTTATTCTGCAGCAGTTACTCTATTGCAGAACCTAAGCAACATTGCCCGACTCTGAGATCTGATGCAGGCTGACGGCAATGCCCGCTAAACCGACAGACTAAACTATTGCTCCCCACATCACAGATTTCTTCACTACTACAGCGACATCCCACTACCTATACATCGTCCCTTCTGCTTTGGCCCATTTAGACCTACAATTACCCAGCTTTTCTTTCCATCCCTGTGCCCGCGTCTGTAATTAGAAGCATGTCATTTCCGAGCGTGGGACTGTGGCCTGCTTGCCTTTAATTAGCTGGACTACTCGGTACCCACAGCCTTTTTGGCCCCTGTGCATCCTGGGCTACATAAACTTCACTCTGACGAGAGAGTGGAAATTGTTCTAGACATCAGTCAGGGTCTGATTTAAACAATATGATTCCTGCCATGCCATCATTCTTTTAACATTCTTCTTCATAACTGTGGCAAGAGAATTTCCTTGGATGAAGCAAAGCCAGTTGAAGGATTTGCACAATTTAACTCTCACCAGATTGCGAGTTGAAAGGCATGATGTATGAAAAGGGGGTCAGTGCTTTAGTATGATCATGCAGACAGCAGGGAATTGCCCTGGGGTTAGGACATTTAATTTCCACTGAGGACAGGGGAGGTTTTAGCATTTCAAATATGATTCTAAGTCAGGAGAACAGCTTATTGAGCCATGCATCAATGCAGTTTCTTTCATTAACTAACCTTTCATCAAGGGAGGAGAAAGAATGTGGGGGGGGGGAGCAATAAGACAAGGAGATATATTGACAGGCATATTGGCAGGTGGACCTAATCTTATGCCTCAATCCAATCTAAAGATTGGTGTCTCATAGTGCAAAGTGGGGATTAATTGTAAAGTGTAGCCATGTGAAAATAAAATGTCTGTGGATTTATATAGGGGGTTGGCAGAAGAAAGTTGCTTTGTCTTTTTTTAAATGTCGGCTGTGCACACTGCTGGTGGTGACATTCATATGACTGACCTCACTGCAGAAATTTCTCTCTACCCCTTACCATCGCCCCCAGCCCCAATTCCCAACCCGTTCCGCACCAATTGTGAGCCAACCCTCAAACACCAGCATACGCTCCAGCATATCCCCTTCCATCCAGTCCTCACTCTTTGTGCTTAAAGCTTCCTCTTTCTTCCCTCCCCTCTTGTCTCACCAGACTCCAAACATTCCCATTAGTTTGGCGTTAAATGGCCCCTGTGTTCCACCGAGTCTCAGGAGACTTTTGGGGTGATCCCACCCCCCATTTTCCCCTGAATGGTTTCTTTCTGAATGTTCACACTCTGTGACCAGCTGCTTTATAGTCCGACCGTGTTAATAAGAGGTCCAATTGAGAAGGCCACAGGAGACGCACATATATTCCATGGGTTCAAAAATGGTACTGTAAGTCTGAAAACATGAAGGAAGACAGGCCTCTGGAGAAATGCCACTTGTATTAGGCAAATGGAATCGATTGTTGCAGAGCTCCCTTGTGCACATCTCTACAACTATTATAGATTTTAGCATTCGTTTTTTATTAGAAATCAATCAGCTAATTGAGAGAGAAGAATTTAAAGTCATGACCATATAGTAGCCAGGCTGGTGGCTATTATTGCTTTGAAGCTGGGCTAAATTACTTTTCAATCAAGCTGCACTAAAACTCAAAATGGAAATAAGCGGTTCTCCAAGAGGCTGTGAATAGAATATGAGGCAAACAGAACAGTGTAAAACTTTAGAATTACATGGCTTAATGTACTTTGATCAACCATGCGTTGTTTTTTAAAGTGCTATATGAATAAATATGGCATGGTAATCTTGCCTACCATGAACGGTGAGCGTGGCTGATGCCTCCGCCTTGCCCACCATATTCTCCGCCATACAAGTGTAGGACCCTACATCAGCGGAGATCACACGGCGAATCTTCAGAGTGTGGTCCTCACGCATCTCATATCTGAATTTGAAAAAGTACCAATGCGTCAAATGTTGACAAATGTTTAAAAATAACCAAAGATACAGACAGATGGGTCAAAGAGGAGTTTGTTTGTTTGTTTGCTTTTTGGGATGAGACATACCGTCCTTTGGGCAGGTCGCCATCATCTTTCCTCCAGCGTACAGTGGGAACGGGGTCGCCACGAGCCTCACACCTAAACTCCACACTTTGGTCCACTAAAACCACCGTACTGCTCGGGCGACGCACAAAGCTTGGACGCTCTGCAGAAATAAAACAGGAAGTCAATTAAGAAGACAACAGAGATATCCAGCTTTGATTTATAGATCTATCTTTCCATCCATCTGTCTATCACCGTGACTATCATTATGATCCTAGCGGGGATCTGAACCTCTAAAACTATAGATTTAACAACAAAAACAAAACATATATCCCCCAAATATTCTGTCATAATTCTTTTCTTAGGAGCTACGATGCATTTGCAAATTTATTTGTTATTTTTCTGGGCTTGAACTTAATATTTTAGTTTACTTGCACTTATGCAATATTTTTTTTACCATTTTAGTACAATTTCCATGTGAATGTGCTCAAATATATAACAAAAGAGAATTAGAAAAAATTTACTTATTTTGAAAGAACTCATTTATTTAGAGGCAAATTTACCAAAAATATTTTTTCAACACAGATTGACATTATTGTTAACAGGGATTTAATCAAACTAAGCAGTATTAGCATAGTCTTCCATTAATTACTTTTCCAAAGGTCTAAAAATGCTGTAATTGCTGCAAATGGAGGATTCTTTGACGAAAGCAAAGTTTGATGTAAAAAAAAAATCTTATTTCAAATACAAATCATTATTTCTAACCTTGTCAATGTCTTGACTCTATTTTCTATTCATTTCACAACGTATGGTGGTGAATAAGTGTGACTTTTCATGGGTAGTTTTTGAATTCATCCATTTCACATCAAAATCATTCAGTTGTGGTCCATATAAAGTGGAACTACAACAGTTTGGTCTGAAATCCTTGTGAATTTACCCCCACATTCCCCCTTTTTCCATTTGTTTTGAGATATGACTGAGAGCGATTCGTTTTGGTGTTGTCTCTTTAAATTTACAGGATAAATTTTACACCGGGCCCCCCTCCAAGTCACAAAGCATGTCACCCCACCCAGTTCAGCCATTTTTGTAGGATGCTGGTGGACGGTATAATGAGCAACCAAACATTTTCACTTATCCGCTTGCAGCTTCGGCATTCTTCAGCTTGGACTACAAAATCACTCTGAGAAATAAAAATGGCGGATTCACGAAATTGGTAAGCCGGACCTCCATGACCTTGTTTAGCAGCTAAGCAGTAAATAGTGACGTAATTGTTATAAAAAACTGCTAAAAAATAAGTTGATTTTGCATGATATGTCCCTTTAAGGACAAGATAAATCTAAGATCTCCTTATAGCTGCTCTAAAGACAACATCTGGTGTACTATACATCCATTTGGTGCTGAAAATAGTAACCTCTTCTCTGCTGGGGGTCCAGATGAGTATTTGGGTCAAAGGTGGCACATGGTCAACTATGGTACAGCTGGTAACACACAAAAATACGTAATAACCAGCCCAGGACCCAGCTAACAGTGAGGCTGTGAGTCATCACACAAGGTCTACTAAAGGTCAGCGACATCATTTTGTACCCTGCTAGGAAGAGACTAAACATCTGGATTTAGTTTTTCCAGCATGCAAACGAAAAGAAGGTTATCCAGACAATGAGCTGATATACAGCAATAAAGAAAGTGAGAAAAACAAGGTTAATTACCTAGCACAGTGAGTTCAGCAATTTCACTGTCACGTTCGCCAACCATGTTTGTGCCAACGCACACATACTTCCCAGCATCACTCTTGCGTGCGTTCGTGATCATCAGTTTGCCTCCACGTATCTGAGTGGATGTAAGAAGGCAATTAGAAAATAAATATGGAGAAAGAGAAAAAAACTCATTTGCAGCGGACAGACACATTAGACTTCTTGACACAAAGAAAAATAAAACAGTGGCAATATTAACATTGAAATAAAATCTCTCAGTTGCTCTCTGATAAATATCTGCATTTCAAAAGTACTTATTTCCCCTGAACATATAGCAACAGACTTTAGTTAATATTTATTGAATCTGGATTGCAGACCAGTAGAAAGTAGAGCATTACTGTGAAGTAATGCTCTACTTTAGCCCTGGGAAATAACAGACATGACAGTAAAGATGTAAAGATGGTTTTGAGTTTTTTTGTAGAAATAAAAAATTAAAGTAGTTGTGGATTCGTATTTACCCCCTTTTAAACTGACATCTCTGTATAAAATCTAGGAAAACCGATTGTCTCCAGAAGTCATCCATTCTGTAAATAAAGTCCATCTATGTGTGATTTAATCTCAGGTGTTATGTTCAAAGTTATAGTTAGAAAACATTGGCGAACAAACCGCACCATGAAAACCCAGGAACACACCAGCAAGGTCAGGGGTCAAGTTCTGGAGAACCATAAAGATTGGTTAGGTTACATAACAAAACCAAAAGCTCTGAAAATCTTACAGGCCACTGTTCAGTTTATTATCCCTAAATGACAAAAATGCAAACCTTCCCAAGACACCTAAACTGACAGGCCATGGATCAGGGAAACAGAAAACATGTGGAAGAAGATGCTTTGGTCAGATCAAAACAAAATGTAACTTTTGGTGGCAGCATCATGTAGGGATGTTGTTGTTTTTTTCAGGAAAGGGGGCACTGTTCAGAGCTGAAAAGAAGATGGGTGGAGCTACATAAAGGGCAGCCATGAAGGAAAAGGTTTCAACAGAAACAGCGGTAGAGACACTTTACATCTAACCTGTCTGAGGTTGAGGTATTTTGGAAAGAAGGATGGACAAAAATCAAATCTCTAGATGTGAAAAATTGGTAGAAACATAAACCAAGAGACTTGTGATCTGTAATTGCTGTGAAAGGGGGTTCTAAAAATGATCCCTCAGAGAGGCTGGAAAAAAATGAAAGATTTAACTATCATTCATCTTATCACTTTCCAATTCTGTCACAAACTTTTGCCCGTTGGTAATGTGACAAAATATGGAAAAGTTGAGAGGGTATGATGAGACAATCAAAATGTAACATCCCAGTTAACCTAAAAAAACAACTAGAGTTTGATCAGAAAAAAAAAAAAAAAACTTTTTGCTCTTTTTATATTTTCCATGTAGAGGCAATAACTTGATGATGCTTATTTTTTTTTTTCCTAATGTTAGCAGCCAGTGGGCCTGTTTCTCCTCAGGTTAAGGGATGTAAAATAAGATTTTTGGACAGTCCCTGAGGTAGCACCTTAGGCACTTTTGGACTGGAGTCACTTCTACAGTCATCTCAACCAACTTGAGGAGAGTTTTATCTGCGCTTTCAAAAACAGGCTTTTTGGATTTATTTATTTTTATCCAAATAACTGCAAGAGAGAGCAAGTGAATGCCACACACACCCGCCGGTAAATCTGTGTTTGTCCAGGTGAATGTCATGTCTGTTATTTCCCAGGGCTTTGATTACAGGCCAGAGGACATGCTTTGTTCTCAGACAGTCAGAAAGGCAACGCTGGGCCCCGGCAAAGGCCCCTCAGCCGCCCTCTGAGCTGACAACCGTGGCAGTCAGTGCAGACGCAGACAATAGCATGGTGCGCCAGTGATCTCTCAGCTCAGATTGAGCTTAGGGTTTTAAATGCACACATCAGCCTTCAGGACCAGCTCTACCCCCTGCAAGCATGTAATCAATATCCCCATTAGAAAAGCACTGACAGAGAACCTGACACAGTATATCACAAAAGTCTGAGCTCCCCGCGACTACCCTGTTAAACCCTGCTGCCAGGATGATCCCACACTTTCTATGATGTCTCAGTTGATCTACATCACTGCGCTTCATGTGTCCACAAAGTTATTTGTGGACACATGTGGCAAACACTGCAACCTTATGGAAAAAGATACTCTACTCCAGGGTTCACCAACATGGTGCATGTGGGCACCAGGTAGCCCCCAAGTACAACATGTGGCGCCCTCGGGCATGTTTAAGAAAAATAGCACCACCCACCAGTGAGCGTTTCCTTTTTAATCACACTTGCATTTATGTAGATTTAAAAATGACAAAAGCATAAAAAACTTAATTTTTTTACATAACGTTGAAGTGAGCTCTGACTCTTCTAGTTCAAAGGTTGGTGACCCCTGCTCTAGTCAGATGAGACTAAAATCAAACCACCTGAGGAAAATGATGCTGGCAGCATCATGCTGTGCTGATGCTTTTCTTCAGAATGGGCATGTGTCAGAGGTGACGGGAATATGAATGGAGTTAAATATAGGGCAGTACTAGAAGAAACCTGAGAGTACAAAAGACCAGAGAGGGGGACACAGGTTTTACATATACAACCAGATCTGCAATGGAAGGATTTAGAGCAGAGGTCACGGATTAGCGGACCAGGGTCCGGATCCGGACCCACCTGCTGGCTAATCCGGACCCAACCTGATTTAAAACATTTATATATTACTGCATGTTGTCCGACGACAGTGTCTAACTCAGGGGTTAAAGTTCTCCGTTGCTGCGACGGATTTCCGTCATTTGGAAATTGAGCGCAAAAAGTTACGTCTAGACTTTTTATTCAAGGTTTTACACTGAAGCTGCTCTCAACCAATTAAACCTGGCAGAGGCGGGACATTAGCCAATCAGAAAGAGAGCAGGGTCTTTCCAAAGCGGACATTGCCAGTCTGAGGTTTATCGGTGTTCAATCATTTTGACTTTTGGGAGAACATTTTAAACTGGCCACAGATGGTATGAATGAAAGTAGCGGTGGTCAAAGGTTTTCTTTGGATTTATGCAAACCAGCAGGTCAGAAAGTTCAGCAGATAGAACAGCTGACAACAACTTCCCTCGGTAAGCGTCAATCTGCTCTTGCAGTTAGTTAATGAATTATTTCCACCTGTGGCCATGTCGTCTGTCAGCATTTATTCCCTCGCTGATAAACGCGGCGACCAACTAGGGATCTCCTCGTCATTCGCTATTATGTTTTATTTAAAACACACAGAAGAGTAACGCGCTAGCTCAGGCTAATTTAGCGAGACCCTTGAAGTCGGCATTTGACTGAGTTCGATTGGGAAAAAGTAAAAAAAAAAAAAAAAAAAAAAACCTGCGCTGTTCTGAAGCAAAGAAGGCAGAGCTGCATCGGCTGTCAGTCGGTATGCAACAGTGTTCACCTGATGAGCAGCTGCGCTCCAGGACACTAAATAAAATGACAAGGATTTTGATGCTTACAGATTGTTAAGAAAACTACATCAAAAAGATAAAACAAATCAACTGCAGCTACAACATGGACTGGAGAACGGGTTCTAACTGGGTGAGGCCAGAGAAAGGCGATTCTCAGAGAGTTTTTTTTATAAAGTTAAAGTGGAGCACGGACACTGGAGACCTGTCCATCCTGGACAGGTCTCCAGTGACTAAAATATAACAATTTTATTAAACTTCAAAAAAGGTAAATCATGCCTTTTTTTATAAACTGTAATGATTAATTGGTGAACAATAACGGGCAAAGCAGAGACTGATTACTGTCGTGCAATCTGTGTCAAATTAAAATGTGTTATGTTATGATAGTGTTGGTGATGTGTCCTGCATTTCCAAGGTTGTGTTTGGCCTTGTATGATCATAAAATTGGTTTATATTGAATGTGACAGGGAGCACCTTGATATGTGGTTGAGGTTGGCTTTGTTGCCAATCAAACTCAGGTTTAAAATCCTTGCAGGGCAGCCTAAAGCTCACTTCTCCCATTAAGCCATAAAAAAGAAATTAAAAAAAGTTCAGTTGTTTTATAAAAGATGTGAAAGTCAGGAAATTGTCTATATACCAAACTGTGAAAGATTGTGGTTCTCTATTTCAAAAAGAAAAACGTTCTATTTTTATGTTATTTTTTTTGTGGATGCATAAACATTTTATTTCAGTGTTAAATACTGTTTGAAGTAACGGATTGTAATTACAAATGTGTCCGGACCTTTACTGGTTGTTGGTTTTCTTTATTCGGACCCCGCTGATTTTTAATTCGTGACCCCTGATTTAGAGCAAAGCAATATTGATATGTTAAAATGTCCCACATTTCATAATTTCTCAGTTAATCTACAACACAGTACTTGATACAGCCATGATGTAACCATGAAAAATCTAATGGCACACTGTTTCCGAACTTGCCATGTAAGCTGGCATTTTTGAAAATCAGCTGCTATGCAGTTTACCCTGTTTGCAGGTAAACTGAACAATGGTTCACGATGGGGACATGGCTAACATGCGGAACCAGGTGCTTTGCACAGTTAAAACTAAGACTGAACCTACTGACCTACATGCAAAATGGTTTGTATGGGTGAAATACAAGAAGGCACATTAGCCTGAACACAACATCTCCACAGTCAAAAATGGTTTGTGGCAGCATCATGCAGTGGGGCTATTTTACATGACTCAGATCACCTCACATTTCCATGAGAGAATGGACACATTCTCTTCGTCCTGAAGAATTAATTGGCCCTTCAACCTCTGTTTACAATGAATATAAAGCAGGAGACAGACAGACTGTGGAAGATTGGCTGATTTAGGGCCCCCTGTGACCGTGTGTTGCTGGAGGGTTTTGAAGTACCATTTTGTGACTGTTTGAGGAAAGGCTTAACAGCTAAAATACTGTGACAATCACAAAGGCCCAAGGTCAGGGAAGCCCAATCAGCACAGAAAGGGGGTGTACCACTGTTTCCACAGAGCTTTGATATAAGGATCAACTTAAGGCCTGTCTATTCTATGCTTATTCTTACCTCTGCATATCTGTAGTAGTTTCCCTATCTCCCCTGGCATAGGTGAAGTGACAGAGCTGCAGGAACCCTGAGACTGGGCTAAAGAAGATGAATGCAGTAAATCTCTTCCTTTTTTCCTATACGTGTTCTGTTCTCGAGGAACACAAGCTTGCCGAAAATCCCAAAACACTAACTATTAACCCTGCATAATGGAGCCATTGCGCTATCCTGTCGCCTTTTGTCTCATGTCATTTGGCATTGCTGATAATGTAAACCCCCCACATTCAGTATCATGTTTGTTCCCATTCACACAGCAATTCATTTTCCAAGCTTGTTATTAGCCACAACTATAACACAAAAGGAAGGGGACAATGTGCATCGTTTCTGCCTATGCTACTGACAGGCTCTAGAGCAAAGCAGACATTCAACAAAGTCTAAGTGCTTTGGGATATTTTTTTCCTCTTTTGGTCATTTGTTTAATTTTTCCTCTGTATTGGTCCTGATAGGCTAGTTTGGCAACAGCCGTGACTAGCTGCAGCTGGATACATGGAAACAACTTCACTTTACATAGCTCTGTGGGAAACCTTTAAAATTTGCTCCATTTGACAGCCAAGCCACATTCAACATTACATGCTACTGGTGTTTGCAAACAACCAATGAAAAAAAAATACAAAATGGAAGAGATTTTTCTGACATATATTTACTTAGAATTTATCACCTCCTGATGGGAGACTGCAGTCCAACGCCTTAACATCACCCCACAGTTTTGAGTGACTGGTATCGGGGTTCTTCAGGAAACCAACTACTGGAATCTATTGTTGGTGTACAGTCTGCAATTCTGCAATTGCAACAAGTCTACAAATGCAATTCAGTTGCATTTGTTGTGGCCAATTTTTTTAACAAAAGCAGCCCATTTTCAAGTGAGCTAGCAACATTTTATTATGGGCTTTGCACGGTGTTTTGTTGATCTAGGAAATCTCGGTTTTACTGAACAATCTAGTTTATCTTTTACTATCATATTCACAAGATACTATATTGGGTGCCATAGTTCCCAGCCTGACTGTGCTATGCTACCTGCTCTGCCTGTACTAAGCAATAATCAATTTTATAAAACCTAACCTAAAGGGTAGGTTTTAGTGTGCACAAGATACACTGCCACAGTTTATGTTGTACCCAGATTATCAAAAAGTCATATCAAAACAAAGGGTAAACATGCAAACGTTAGTCACGCATTTCAGCAAAGTAGTCCGTATGAAAACATAGTCAGCAGGAGAAATATTGGTATTTATTGAAGCAAATGATAAACCAATGCATAATTTTGTGCATTGACAGGACATTAACTATCTGTTTTAACTGGGTTAACTCATGTTAGAGCAGCAGATTGAGGCTGACCTGTAGAAACTGTGTTTGGGGGCTAATACCTGTCCCAGTTAAGAAAAATGGACAATAGAGATTGCAGCATCTGGACCTTCACTGGTAAGAGAGTGTAGTGTTTAACTGTGTGTGCATGCTATTAATTGTAATGAAAGCTACTTAAAGCTGTAGTTGGTAATCCTGTCCAGAACACTTTTTGTTATACTACATGAAATGGTCCTTCCATTCTGTCAGTAGTCAATACAGTATGTAATAAGAAGAAGGAGGTTAAAGAAATAGCTGCATGCCTGTAAAAACTCTGGTTCTCTCCATTCGCACCGAATTACGGGATTGGTCAATCAGATGCCTACATGTCTCTACCTGGCCACGCACCCCTCTGTCCCTCGAGTTCCGGGGGTATTACCTTATCTATTGGTTGTCCCACATGCCAATCATTCAGACGCGCTCATGTAACACCAATGTGCGTGCACATCCCCTGTTAGTTTCCGCTTGCTGGCTGCGCATACACACTTCTAGTGTTTATGTATCCAGTTAGCTTCGGTGTTAGCCGTTCATTGTAGCTCCGCTGCTCTCACCGTATACTTTGAAAATCGCTGATAGTTGCAAGAAGCAAACTGCATACAAGTTTATGAGAAGAGGAAGGCCTTAGTAGAAAGAAAGAAGACTAGAGTGGATTTGGGAGAAATTTTTATGCGATCCCCCTGAAGAGCGGAAGAGCAGGTGAGATGGTCTTGCGCTGTTATTAAAAAAGGGACTCAAGTTTCTTACTTGCATTTCCAGAAAACTCGCCAACTCTACCTTTAACTGATTTAGGTCTGTGTCCAGGGCTAAAAATGGACATGCTTGTATCACACACATTATCCACATGCAAAAAGAAAATTCCCTCTGCAGGTGGTTTAGGACCTTGGTATGATCACCAGGGATCACCAAGGAGACCGCACGTTTCAGCATGTTGCCAGGAAGAAAGAGTGAACCGAACCAAACATTAAAATGCAGGCTGGCTTAGAAGGACCCCATAACAATCTCAGCTGTTCATCCCATTAAAAAGATTCTGACCTCTGTGCCCCTCTCCCCCCCCCCCTCCCACAGCTACTCACCAAATTTACTGTAACATAAACACATTCTGGACATTGTCCCATAATTGTCTCTATTCTGTTAACATGGCCCTCCAGAGCACAGCATCCGGTCACCCATCCATCAACACAGTTGATTACACATTTTTAGATGGTCAAACATGACTTCTAACAGGGCGGTTCATTAAAGAAGCGCAGCGTGTGAGGCTCTGTGTTTGATGGGGAGTTTATGGTGAGCAACAACAGCTGTTCAGAGCCTGTTTTCAGTTCCACCGAATGCTGAAACCTGCTGAAGGCTACAAGAGGCACAATTCTGTATTATTTGGTCTTCACACAGTGACAACAATAGTATTCACAATCTTTACTCAAAATGTTTAAAGTGTGACATAAAAATAAACCAAACGACAGGAAAGGCATGCAGTGTTTATACTGAGTATTATAATTAACTGTGTGAGCAAAGCATAAAACCAATGCCGAAGCACTCGTTTAAAAATGTAAAGTTACAGTTTTCAGAATCGCCTTGGTATCAGACGATGAACAAGACTGAAAGAATGACAAAGCAGATTCATGATGCTCTTTGATACAACACAAGATCAAATAACCAGCATGAATTTGTTTGATCTCTATAAAACATGAGATATGAATAAACCTATGTTACAAAACGCTTTCATGTGTATTATGACTACATCTCCAGACAAAACTCAGTGACAGATCAAGTATGATATACAGTCCGCTTTAACTAGATTACTTCCTCATTTCTTTCAGTTTTGCTCTTTAGAAGCAACACATGGTCTCTTAATCTTCCTCAGTGGCTCTTAGTAAAAATAGACAATAGCTGCTTTGTGTGAGTCTGTGGTAAATCTAACTGTTCACATTTCACATACTGCTTACAGCTCTGAGGAACAACAACAACAACAAAGTTCAATAAGACCAATTATTCACTGTTCTGGAGCAAGAATTTGAGTACATTTTTGGAAATAAGAATTTTAAAAAAAGGTGCAGAAATGAAAAAATAAAGGAGTTTTGCTCAGATCTTTAGGAAGAACACTTTAGAAATCAAGAGTCTTTATTGTCACCATGTGTTACAATAGTGAAATTCTTTTGAGACAGATAACATGACACATAGTACATAACACTTTTTTATTTTCACTTTTTTTTTTATAAATGAAATCAGTTGCACTGACCAACACGCTTAAAGTGTGCAAATAGTCTTCAGGGTCTGACCGGATTTGTATCTGACACTAAAACGTCCGATATCAGTCCCTTTGCGGACGGTATGAATGAAATACTGCCTGCAACAAATACTGTGCAATAATTTTAAGCCTTCATTTACAGAACTGTGCAATCAGACACTCTTTGAGAAATTGCAGTGTTGCAACATATAACAGACCACACACCTCCCACCAGGGGGCGATAGCTCTTACAGCTTTTGGAAAGAAGCTGTTTCTGAGTCTATTTGGTTTTTTTTATTTAATGTTTCTGAAGCGTTTACCTGATGGAAGTGGGTCAAACAGTGCTTTGCCTGGGTGGGTTTTGTGTTAATGTGCCTGGCCCTTTCCTGGAGTGGTGCAGCACAAACATGTAGAGCTGATTGATAAGATGCCGTTGGCTTTGCAGGTCTTTTAATTAAAGCTGATTGTAGCCAACAGTTTAGATTATGCAGCAGAAGCAGATGCTGAATAAAACTTTCTATTCTTCAAACCTGGCCAGGTCATTCCTCCCTTCTCCATCTCATCAATACACTCACAAGAACCAATACAAAGCTCTTGACTAATGAAACTGGACTAACTGTGACCATTCTTAAATGTGAAACTTTTAATATTTCAGTTTAGGAATTTCCTTACCTGCATCAGAGCATCATTAAAACCCATGTTGCACAGAGAAATAGGCTAGTGACCGGAATAGTGTGTTTTTCATACTGATTTACCTAAATTAACAAGTTAGTAGGAAACTTAAAAAACTGATCTATTTCTGATCAGGCAACACAACATATGAATTGGTTGCATGTCACAGTGGCAAAAAAAGACTCAAAGTTAGCAATTTTCAGTATCAGCAAGCTGCTAATAATTTAAATAATAGCCTTCCTGACATAATGATTATTATGGCAGGAAGACTAAAAAAAAATAAGTCTTATTCTTAGATTCTTTTTTAATAGAAATAGAAACCTGAGTTGGGAAAGCTCAGTACCAACAGGTCAAAGCTTTATGAGAACTGCAGACTGGAAAAAAGCCACACAATTCTGCTTTGCGCTTGTCAAATGAAAAGACAATGCTCTTTTATAACAGCAAGCATTCTTTAGAGATTAGCAACATTTTGCATCAATCAAAGGCAGAAAGGTGATGTGAAATACTTACAGTGATCCTCTCGTCCCTGTCGTCGATATTCACACCATCTTTTTTCCATGATATGGTGGGTTCAGGGTGACCACGTGGAGGCTGACATTCCAGGACAGCAGGTTCTCCAGCTGCAACAATCACATCTGCAGGGTTTTGCCTGAAGTCATCTCTTAGAACTACAAGAAACAGAGAAAAAAAGATAATTTAGAGACATACAGTAAAAAGCAGATGGCGTAGTTAAACAGATGACCAAAAGATAGCAGCAAAAATTAATTTCAAGCCTTTTTAATATACTGTATACTTATAGGTAAACAGATTTTTGTAAATACATGTACAAAAATCTGCTCTGCTGATAAAAGAAAATCACAATCCTTTTCCAAATTTAACCTGTTATTCAGATATATGATAACTTGACAAAGTCAGTCCAGAGGTCATGAGCATTTCTCATGGACATTTTGTTGACTGAACCACATAGACTTGCAAATAAAACAATCATGCACACACTCATAGAATCAGCATAGACTGCTCATCAGCTCCCCAGCATCACTTCTTCATCTTTCCCTGACACTTTATTTCTATATCCTACACTCATTTTACATGAAAAATCTACATTAGCTTCCACCCCCAATTCTCATCTTGGTACAATGGAGGTCCTACTTGCACTGAATTTACCAACTGGAAGTGATTACGAATAAATGGTGACATAGCCTTGGATTTTCATTTTGAACATAAAGAAGGTCAGTATCTTTTTAATCTCAGAACGATTTTATTCATACCAATGTAATACGGTGTAGCTCTGGCATGATGAACTGAGCAATTCTGGTGTTCATTTGGGGGCTCGGTGAAAAATTATAAATACAGCCACAAGTCATCAGTTTACCTGCCTCATCAGAATACCACATTAATATCACACTATTAGAGTCATAATCCACTTTCTTAGGACCAGGGACATTTTACCTGTGAAGAAGCATTTAAGATTTACCTAGACAGAAAGTGTGCACAAAGGAATACGCTTTCATCTGCAATGTCTGTATTTTTAGGTTTTGCAACCCATCAACATATTTGTGACCTTTGGAAGGCATTCATTACTCAATTTCTCGGTGATTGTCTTAATCCTAAAAAAATTAAACATGGGTTGTGCATCTTGCTCTGTTACACGTATACAAGAAAAAACTTTACGAGTGTTTTATGCAGGATCTTGACGATACTCTGCAAGCTGTTGATGTAGTTTGCATCAACCAACCAAAAAGAGCAGAGGCTCAGAAGAAAGCTGCGAGACTCAATAATGCATAATGTAAAACCCACCAGAGTAGTCTAACTAAAAGATGGACAAAATTTATCTGAACAGGCTGAATGTTACATTAGATGAGCAACAACTAAATATACACACAAAAAAAGAGCAGCTAACAAGGACTTGCCAGTTGGTCAGCTTGTTCTGCCCTTACTGGTGCCCAGGCATACACAAAAACCCAGTCATATTTAAACATTATGTGAGCGCACTGCCTGGTGACACCTTTAACAGCACTGATAGAAGAAACTCAAAGTTAGCTATTGTCAATATCAATCAGATGTTTAAAAATGAAATCAGAGGAAGTAAAGATGTGAGATGCTGTTAATAAAGCCAACCTTTTTTTATGAACTATACACGGAAACTATTGTTTTAATAATTGTGGCCACAATAACTGTTCTAATTCATGGCAAAAGATACTAAAATATGTTTCAATTGTCAACTCAAACATTGTTTTGTCTTTGTTTTAAAATAGTAAGAACATGTTTTACAGCAAATGATCTCTCGCCTCTAGCATGTCGTTGTCTCTGTCTCTGTTTTTTAAAAAAAAATCAACTTAAATTTACATTAGCAGGTAGAAGAAAATCACAGATCGGACATAGGCCACAAAATTGTGATGTGATGATAATACAGGTCATATTCTTACATGTCTGTTAAAAAAAAAGACAAAATGAAACATCAGGCTGTAATGTTCATGTAGACAAAAGGACCTTGGGGTGAACTTTTGATTTTTTTAAGTATCAATCATCTTTAAAGTTTTTTTTTTTCAAGTGTTTTTAGGGGGGAGCCATTACAAGCTGTTGCCTCGAATTGCTCATAAGTCATTTCAATCACATGTCAGGACTTTTTGCAATGCTGGGCTTTCAATCCAACAACAAGAAATTTGGTACAGAAAAAGAGGAGCAGCCCTTTATTAAATAAATACAACCACACAATCGCTACCGAAGAGGTGTTGACTCATAAGAATAGCATCATATTTTACCAAATATATTAGCTAGTACGGTATGACTCATCTTCTGAGGGGGAGGTACACTGAATGTCCACACATCTATTCACAACGTGCTTTAAAACCAGATTGAGTGCAGTTGCACGAGGGCCGTCTTACATTTTGGGCCTGTACTCAGCGCTGCAGCTGCGAGGTGAGTTCATTCTGCGCGGTTACCAACGGATCGAGTCATTCGGGAGCGCAAATGTAAACACTAAACAGCCGATCCATTAAAGCATCAACTGCATCTGAAGAAAAACTCCATTTGTGACGGCAAAGCCAATCTGTTCTGAAGAGGATTACTAAAAAAAAAAAGTCAACAGCCTTGAGAAGCTAAATGAGCCAAACACCGAAGATGCTGCTGCCAGCTCTGGCTCGCATCATCTAATGACTGAGATCCACTTAGAGATTAAAAATAAAAACCCGGCGTCCACTGTCGAGTGTAATAAATGCATTTTGCAGTAAGTTTTGTAGGTGTAACATGAATTGCGCTCCATCTCCTCTCAGTGGGGTGCCCATCACTCCTGCTGGGCTCACTGACTTTCTCTCAGCTAATATTCACATGCAACTGTCCCGTAGGAACAGAAACAAATACATAACTTGTATGGAGGAAACAAGCAAAAAAAGAAATTACATGTCAAAAAGCCCGAGGAAGGGGAAGGGGAGTGGGTCCCTTTAGTGTTTACACCGACAGCACCATGACCTCCAACCCCTCCTCGTCGGCACTCACTCCCTCACCTCCCTGCCCTCTCTCCTCCTCCAAACCAACACTTCTTTGTTATAAACACAGCTGAGTACATCGCAGCAGACAGCCATGAACATCTGCTTAGTGGAAAACAAATTCCTCTGGGATGGAGGCAGCCAGACGGTCTCCCAGAAAGACAAACGGGTCTAGATCTGGATGGTCTGAACGCCTTCACTGGTCCCATCTGAACCTGTGACAGAATGGTTTGCTTCTGGTGCTCTTGGCCCTGTCCAACGCTGATTCTTCCCGTGTACATAAAATCCTGCACACCCTTTATGTTCACCCTCTTTGGGCTCGGACGAGGGGGAAAAAATGCTCTCACACTGTGTGCTGTCCTTAGAGTGTGTGGTGTGGTCTGTATCTGTGTTTAGGATAATGAGCCAACTCCACTATTCTGTCTCTCCTGTGAGTTTGCAGCTGTCCCCTTGCAGATAATATTTCCTGGGCTATTAACAAGAAAGATAGATTCAGTGTGTGCGTGTGTGTGTGTGTGTGTGTGTGTGTGTACAGAGATTTTCATTTTGCACTCTAATATGTGGAAATGGGCCACAGCCACAGGTCCCAGCATGAAGACGGCTCTTTGTCCATCCTGGATTTGCTCAAATATGCTGATGATGGGATGGAACAGGGTAGATATCCGGACCTGGACAGATATCAATTTGCCTTGTCGGGGAAAAGGGACCCGTTCTGCACCACATTTTCTCTTTTCTTTAGTCAGAACAAAACAGCTCTTGTCTCACATGACGGACATGGCACGCTGTGAGACTGCTGACTCTGCACTAGACAGACATATTTGTCGAAACAGAGCTTTAGATCATAGCCTCTAACATCTGCTGGGATCGACTTTAGCTTTATTCAGCCATGCTGAACTATCCTGTAAAATGCAGACCCTTTGAGCTCATTCATGTTTTGGTAAATTATAACTATAAATCTAAATGTATTTTTTTCATATTTCATTGATTAATACATAATCAATGGTACAGAGTTCTGCCAAATCAGTCATTCTTTTTTTCTTTCCCATTCCCCCATCCCTTAAACACTGTAATCAAACAAAAAATAAAACCACTTCCCTTCTCAACTTGATGTATGTTATTGGGACTTTATCCACACAAAAAACTGGATAATTGTGAAATGAAGAAAAAAGTGATACACAGTTTTCGAGTTTATTTTTATATAACAATAATTTTTCAACTGTAGCATGAAGCTGTATGATTTCAAGTTGTAGAGTCATATTATAACAGGTTTCCATGGCAAGACTGAAATGTTTGCCCAGTCTTCCTCATCTCTTTTCTGGAGATTGACTGGGCCATGCGCAACTCATGAATTTGATTTTTAATCCAGGAATGTCCTGTATTTAGCTCCATCAATCTATCCATTGAATTTGACATGGTTCATTGTTCCTGCGGAAGAAAGTGATCCTCACAGCATGATTCTGCCATCAATGTTCTATTTTTAACCTTTATTTCACTAGGAAAGCCTCATTGAGATCAAAATTCCTTTTCCAAGAGTATCCTGGTGAAGACGGCAGCAAAGCAAACTACCAAACAGATTCAAACAAACTAAATTTTAAGTAAGTTTATAACCATAAATTTGAAAACAAAATAAGAAATACAATAACAGTTTAAATTTGCAATTACACATTTACGGACAGATGTAGCTGTGTCCAAGTCATCCAGCATTTTCTTAAAAACATCCAGAGAAACCAGATTATGAAGCTTCAGGCCATCTACTACGGGCCAGCTTTGTTGAGTGCAGGAATAAAAGTTCTCCTGTCAACAAATTCTCCCACATGAGCCCTGGATCTCTGTGGATCCTGTAGAGTTTCCATGTCTCTCTTGGCTGATTTTCTGATTAATGCTCTCTATGTCTGACCTGTGATAGTCCTTCAGTTTCTTTTTTTCCAGTGTTAGATTGAACAATATAGCTCTCCACTGCTTCATATATCTATCCCTGAAGTTTCTAGTGTGTCCCTTGGTCTTCATGGTGCTGTTTTACAACTACGGTTCGCTAATTAACCTTGTAAGGGCCTTAACAGAAAGGCTGTATCCTCAGAATAAAATACTGGTGCCCCTTAATTTCATTCAGGGGTTTAATAATAAAACAAATGTATACCAAATATTTGACCTCTGATGTTTATCTGTAAAACAAAAACAAAAAAGTTTAACTTTGATTCCACCAGACAATTATGCCCAACTTTCTCTTGGTCAACCACGTAAAATTCCTCAAACTACAATAAATTGAAATTTGTAATTTTAATATAACAAAACATGAAAACGTTTAGGGGATATAAAACACATTTTTTAGGCACTGTAGATTGTTCCACCCAACTAAAGTAGCAAACTGATGCTGCACTGAATATAGACACTTCAGGTGCCATTGTTTTTTTTGTTTTTTTTACATTCAAACCTCCTCAAGGTCAGCTGAGATGCCTGCTTTTAGCTCAGGAAACTCACAGGTTCCTCATCTGCATAGCTAGCATGTGTACACGCACACACACACACACACACACACACACAGAGCAAGAGAGACGCACACATTCATCCTTTTCCACAGGAAATTGAAAACAGATGTTGAAATGTCAAATTAAAATGAGATTCCCGTGTTGCCCCTCCAACATTAATGAAAATGAAGACCTAATGCCACACACAAGTTTGGGTGGGAAGATCAGATGAGCTTTGTTCTGAGGAAATTAAACCAAGTAAAACAAGCTCCTTGCAAGTCTGTGGAAGGATACAAAAACACACGCACCAAGGAATTAAAGGTTTATCAGAAAGCACACAGAGTGAACTCAGCAGAGAGACAGCGCAGCATGGGTCTCGCCTTTGGCTTTTTTCCCCCCCTGAATAAAGAAGGACAAGGCTAACCCTAAAACAGGGAAGAAAGTGAATGATGAAACCACTGAAAATTAACTACAGGGAAGAACAACAAGAAGAAAAGGAAAAGAATAATAATTCATTTCTGTCTCTCCTCCAGGTTTCCTGAAGGTAACCAACTTTAAATGCTTTCCAAGCTGTAACATTTAGAGGATATTGGGGAAACGCAATCAAATATTATGATAGGATATTAGGCAGGGATAAGGCCTCAGCAAAATAAACCGTAGGAAAACCTCAAGTCACACAGCACACCTAGATGTTCATGCTGTTGAAATGGTCAGATCCAATTTTTTTGTTACGATCCATAAAATTGCACAAGGGAGATATTCACGACCATTTTGAAGCCACAATTAAAACAATGTTCCCTATTGTCAGGTAGTCCCCCACCCTCTTCAGCCTGCCTACAGCTTGGACCTATCCTTCCAGCCACATTTCACCTCTCACTTTGTCTTGAAATTTCTCACTCCTTCATTCGACATGTGACCTCGTTAGCCTACCTGTGTCTCAGCTCACACACACCGAGGAGCTTGCATGAAAGACAGCCTCATGGCGGTGGTGTGTTAACCCTCGGTGGCCCACATCAAGGCCATTGCAGGTGGATAATTTGCCATAGGCGTGTGCATAGTGAGCATGTCTGTTTGCACTGCATACATGTGCAGTTTTCCTGGAGGGTGTGAAGCTATAGTGAGACTCTAACAGTACTTTGAAAAAGACTCCCCTCCTCCACCTTAATCCCTTCTTCTCCTGACCTCTTCACCAGGGAGATGAAACTGCTTGAAATAAACACCTTCTGCTTCTCAGCCCTCTGTTTTTGTGCTCTTGGCTCAATCGTGTCTTGGATGGAGGATTGTACACAAACATTAAACATACAAATACAGACATTTGTGATGGACTAGCCATTCCGGGGTGTACCTAGTCTCTTGCCCTATGGACGCTGGAGATAGGCATCAGCCTCCCCGCGGCCCTGCATAGGTAAACAGGTATAGACAATGGATGGATGGATGGTTGAAATACATAAATAAAATTGGAAGGTAAAAGAATTGTAAAAAAAAAAATTAAAAATACATCATAACAACACCTTCAAACATATCTCCCCATTGAATGTTTTGTATTTTATGATTAACTTAACAGTTTTCTTGCATGCATAGATCATCTTCCTAACAGTAGACGCTCTCCGTATATCTGTGACATTCTAGAGGAGGTCACATCTGCAGAGCCACACTGGTTTGAAGCACATGAAAGCCTAAGTTGCCTGTTTGACTGCCAAACGTCTTGTGGAGACCTGTAAATATGTCAGTGAGAGCAGACAACATTACACCAACGGCCTTTAGGGGTCTGCACCTGCATGCTCCAGATGCTGTGAGCTCATCGCTGACCTCCAGTGCACCGCTATGTCACTGAGCAGGGACGGAAAGTCCATGTTAAAGCGTGTAAGAACCTGAGTCTGTAAATGTCTAAATATGTAAAACTAGATGAATGCACATCTAGTTTTACTCACTCCTTAAAGGTACTTTGTGTTATAGAGTATCAGCAGATATTGTGTTAAAGCTCTGGTGCATAACGGATGTGATCGGAGTAAAATGTAAATCTGTCTTTTTTTGTAGGCAGAGTTTCTCACCGAGTTAAAATGAAGAACCGCTGCTTGATAGGTAGGTTGTGTACCACTCATCCATTAATGCTATGGACAGATTAAAATCAAGACCAACAGTCACGATAGATTCTTAGCTTCTTTTTTTTTACAGACAGTAAAAAAACAATGCTTTCCGCCTGGTAATTTCTGCAGCATGTCCCGCCTTCTGTTTGCTGTGGGCAGACGAGCCACCTCTGTAACCACTCTGTGTTTGAAGCTGCAAAAGTACAAGTTTTGCATCTCTTTGGTGTACATGTATGAAAGTTCCCCTTCTGAATTTATCGAATCCTAAGTGATACCAATCTCATGCGATCCATCGGCAAAATAAGATCATGTCCATCAAAGCAGCTGATTAAAGATCGTTAACAATAAAAAGTTGAGTTTATGCAAACTTCCTGGTCAGGATCATGATTACACCAAATTTGGCAACATACCACAAAGCTAACCATTAAAGATATCCCAGCACATTCCCTGATGACTTTAATAGGGCTTAATAGTCCATGACTCAAATAAATGTATTGCTCTTATGCTCAGTAAATGCCCCATTTCCAAGTGCTACCAGGTTGCTACTGCAGCACCTTCTGTGTGGATGTTGTTACTGAAGGAAGAAGCTTTAACATATGGATCATTTACATTTTCCAAAGTCTAAAAACAGTACAATAGGAGGGAAGGGGCGAGGAGGCGCTGTATGCTGTTTTGGAAAAAATGTTGATCATAATTTGATAATTCAAGAGCAGTGTTCACCCTCATGTGCCTTTTTCTTCTCCTTCCTCGTTGAAAAACAACCTGAGGCACTATTGTTAGATGTGAATCAAACACAAAAGGAGTTTTGATGAGCGATATTAAAAGTTCAGTTGTGCTGAAATGAAATATTTTCACAATAGTTCTTGATCAAACCATCAGTGCCTAATAGTAAGAATAAGCCTCTTTGTACATATTTTCAAAATAAAATAGCCTGTTTTGTGCTGTTGCACATTATGCACTGATTTGGAGAGGGATATGTGCAAGACAAAAAAGAATGGCATAACTTCTGGCGGAAAGCTATAAAACAATAAAATAATTTGCCCAAAACAGACCACAGGCAACTCATAAAAATTGCCTATACCTTTGTCATGATTTAATAAATATGTTGAAATTTGTTAAGGATAACATGAAGTGGAAAGTAGCTGGGTCTGTTCCACAGCAGGCTTGGAAGGCTGCCATATCTGCCGGGCCGAACTATGAAGAGAAAGTGGGAGCACTACTGCAAAATGCGGAATTAAAAATGAAGCGAGAGTCACAGAGATGCCAGAAAAAGATGCTGGATCGTATTAAAAAGGTGTGTACAATAAGTTAGATTTTGTGCAATGTTGTTTGCTCTAAACTGGTAAGTTCATTACACAAAACAAATGGTAGGTATTTACATTGTATACCACCTTTTATTTAGGGATTTTTATATTTCTTTCCACAGAAAAACTTTCTATTACTGTGGCTACATTCCACATTCAATCTACAATCCCAAAGTCGTGACTGTCTACTGTGGCGACATGTTCTTTCAGGAGGAGTGAAAGCTGCAAGTCAAATGAATCAATGCCATCTGCTAGGGTTCCTTATATAGAAAACTTTTAACCAGTCTGTCTGTATGATTCAATTGAATTGACTTTGTAAAGTGCCTTGAATTGGTGATGAAATGTGTCTTGAATTGGTGCTATATAAATAAAACTGAACTGAATAATACTAGTGTTTTAATACTAATGCTTATCTAGCAAATAGTAATGATAATAATAATCATTATTATTATTATTATTATTATTATTATTATTATTGTCACTACACAGACAATGGAAAGGTCCAGTATAATTACAGGTAGTAACCATTAACAGGATAGCCTGGGTATTTCAGAATGGCATTTGAAATTTCTTTATTTCACATTTTGCATCACCATGTTCTACATTTTCTTATTTAAAACTTTCTGTTTCTCAGGTTGAAAAAGTGACGCCATTTAAAGTTCAGATGCCACAGCTGCTGCTTCATCTGTGCATTGCAGTGCTCCAGAAAACTTTTCAAGGCAGGTGAACAGTGTTTTTCTGTGAGGGGAAGGGTTGCGCTACCAATTCCCCAGTATATACAACTCGGTCCTCCAACTCATCCCGAAGAGATTACATATGCAGTCACATCATAATTCAGGTGAGTACTCAACTCACACCAAGCAATAGCTTCTAACAATCCAGGAGAGTGTCGGGTGGGTCATTGATTTGCATCTGTTTTGGAATGAACCAAGAAGGATGGAGCTTAAAAAGAGCAGCGCTCCAACGACAAGTAACTGAGGTGCTAGCTACCAGGGTTGACTCCTGGATAGGTGTTAAACTGTTTTCAGGAAAACTGAGCAAGTCTGGTTGCCTCCGATTTAATGACCCGGATAATTAAGAATTTACGTAGGCACGCTGTGTTTTGTCTGTGTCAATTTGAAATAAAACAAGATAAATATTTATTTGGTCTCATTTCTCCAGAATCAAAGTCTAAAGAAACTAAATGATGTATGTCCTTAAACAAATAGTCAGGTTTAAAAACATTAATAAAATAAATGATTAAAGTACAGAGAGCTCTAAAAATGGAAGCAGCATTCTCACAGAGGGAATGTCTAATGCAGAGTAATAAAAGAAAAAAAAATTCTAGACTTTTAGGTGGAGACAAGGGGGCTGAAAACATAATATCCTTTGTAGACTTATAAAAACATTGATAACTGTGAATGACTCCTTTGCAATAATAGTATTAGTGTATTTCTTAAAGAAAAATCAGAAGGAAGTACAGATATGTTCCCTTTAGGCGGTGAAAGAGCAAGAAACTATTGTGACACACAACAACAAGGCATATTCTAGACAGTTGTATATTTTTGAGCCAACAACCTCAGTCTGCCATAAAAGTTTTTAGATTTGGTCATGTTAGGACCAGGGACAAATTTAAAATAGGGATAAAGAGCCATAAATGTAAACAACAACATCCCTGGACCTGTCGAGAGCCGACCTCTGCTGGTTTGAGAGTAATGAGTGAACTTAGGCAAGATTTTTATGGAATATTATACCAGCTCATAAAGGGGCTCTGCAAGCTGCACCACTACAAAAGGAGGCAAGTTTACGCTTCTGGTGTCCCAGAAAGGCTGCAGAGGGTAGAGGGGTTCAGCTGTTTTCTCCAAGGACCTCATGAGTACTAGTATCCAAGAACAATTATGCACTACATGAAGACATGTTTTCCTTGTGGACACACACATACCTCAAAGAAAATTTTGCCCCCAGGTGAACAGAGAGCCCATTGAGTGCCCTTGTTTGTGTAAATGGTCATAAGTCTTCTCGTCAGGCCTGAAAGCAAGAGATGGCGGTTGGAGAAAAAAGTGAAAGGCATGGAGGGAAGCGGGGAGGTAGGTTTATGTTAGTGACAGAGTGAGTGACTGGCTTGGCACCTCGTAGTTCAATAAACAGTGATTGTTTGATTGGAGAGCTGGCCGAGTGGGAGTTGGACTAAAGTAAAGAGGGTTGAGTGCTCTAGCTGCACAGGCTAAAATCTAAGAGACCAAACAAAGCATGCCAGGACCAACAGTCTCGCTTTCTCTCTCTAAGAATGTTGCAACAAATAAATGAATCAAGATCTTGTCAAATCTCGATAGGAACACCCAGCAACTAAATCGGGACTGTGCAAAAACATCTGCACGAAATTAGCAAATTTACATAGAGTGACTAAAAAACACTGACACGCCCTCTGTGGATTTGGGAACTTTTCACCATGTAGATCCAGACTACACATGAAAGGGCTTACTAAATGTACTGGGAAAGCTACAGTCTTCTCATTAGGTACAGGGTAAATTAAATACAAATTCCACACATTCAAGCACAAGCCTAATTACCAATGGAATTACGTTTTGTTTCCATTCCTAAACAGTGCTAAGACATCGGTTCACAATGCAATAAAATAATAATGAAGGAGATATAGCAGGGAGAGAGAGGTAAATAAAAACATTTACAAGCAGAGAGATTACCTTTATTTGCAACACCCTCACAAGAAGTACGGCAACAGCAACACAGCAGAAATATCATAAAAGTAGGCTGTTTACAATGTCTCCAAACTAGGCAACAACCATTTGATTGGTTACAGCATTAGAGGAAGTCTAACCAACACGAAAAAGCTTTGTTTTCACCATTTTAAATAAGGTCTACAGCTTCACCTCAAATCTCCAAGGACGAGAAGAAACTGTAAACCCTTCGTTCAAGTACAGCTTCTAGCCCTTGGCTAACTGAATACAGACACAAAAGAGCAGCTGTAACACTATCCTACCTGTAATCAGTAATACCTGTACATTATGCCCTCTCATTCTTTCGCTAATTTCTCCCTCTCAAACAACACTGCCAGAAGAATTGTGTCTTTCTTCCAATACATTTTTAGAAAATGTTAACACTATGTAAACATATCGACATTGTATTTCACATCTATTGTCCTTTAGATACAACTATTTCAGCAGAAATGATATATGGAACCCATAAACTCTTAGTGTAAAATTCAAAAATGGCTAATAAAAGATAAACATTTCTCATAAATACTAGAAATGCATGGATAAATTGGCTGGTGACAGGAATTAAATGTTTTTTTGTTTTGTTTTTTGTTAGTCCGATCGTCCCTGACTGGTGACCATGTAGTACGTCATGCTAACAAGACTGTTTGATGTGGATCCTGTTCCTGAGGAAATTCAAAAACAAACTATTTTCTATGACATGTCCGAGTTTCATGTGGGCTGCAGGAGAGAGAGCAAGAGTCTCAGCAGTTAACAGGAAGTGCAATCAAAGTAGAATAAATAATTTCTATTATTTTGATCTTTCAACCTCTGTCATAGAACAAACTGAATGATGATTATTACTGTTTTGGACACGCAACATCAAGGTCCCACTCTGTTCTCACTGACAGGTGTGCGGTGGGAGCCTGCTGGAAAGAAATGGCTCTAGGTGCTCAGCTAGCTAGCTGGTTCTAGGTGCTCAGCTAGCTAGCTGGTTCTAGGTGCTCAGCTAGCTAGCTGGCTCTAGGTGCTCAGCTAGCTAGCTGGTTCTAGGTGCTCAGCTAGCTAGCTGGTTCTAGGTGCTCAGCTAGCTAGCTGGTTCTAGGTGCTCAGCTAGCTAATCACACATTTCACCAACCATTCTGCCTCTTTGTCTCACTTGCAGAAAGTCTGGGAAGTGTAGAAATTTGCCACAAGAAATGTAGGCAACAATACGCTCGACTATGAAGGGTAAAACGTCTGCGGAGAGTCAGCGTGGAGTCCGCCAAGCTCACAGTATGCACACAGTATGCCTGAATAAGTGGGAGTCTTTAGGCAGTAGCGTTACAGCTCTCTCACACACAGTGTTACATTGCCTCTGCTTTGAAAATAATTAACGACCTCTCATGGCAGAGAGGCTTGAAAAATGTTCTGGTAAAATGTATTTCCTTGCTATTCTGTGACCTTTCATGAACTTTTACATCCTTCCTTGTTCACTGCTGCCATCTCTTCACTGTCTAGACGTGTCGTGTCTCCACAGTGTAACGGGAGTATATGCAACTGGTGTGGATAGGCAGACTGCACGTTTTTCACTACAGAACGCATATTGATTACTTTGAACCCCCTTTTCCACCCCCCCACCCCCAAACAAAAAGCAGCCAGTAAAGCCAAGCGCATCTATTTTTTTTAAATTTTTCTTCTGTTGTTGGTTTTAAGTATGAGGTTTTTTAGCCGCTTAGCTCGCAATGTATCACTTGCTGTTTTCTGACAACAACTCACTGTGAGCTGACCTCCCATCTGTGTGGCCCCGCTAGCTAACCTTCTCCCAGCATCTGCAGGGATGAGGATCTTATTAAAACAATCTAGCCAATTAACATTCCTGGCTCTTGGAGCTCCTTCAGCTCTGCCCCCTCGGACCTCCTCCAATGCTGCTCTTTCAGATTCAACCCCCTTCTTCTCATTTTTATTATGACAAAGAAGCTGTGTAGGAGCCAGAGCAGCGATGACAGCCTTAAATAGGAGTGAAAACAAAGATGTGAGGCAACTGGTTTTCCTTCCTGTGGAAGAGACATCCGGGTTGTTGTCTCTTTTAACATGCTTGCTTGTTTTCCTGCCCATCTGTGTAACTGTGTCTTGGAAAAAAAGAAAAATAAGATAGGGACAGAAGGGGCAGATACATAATGGATAAATGGATTAGCACCAGTCAGGATGGCACAGTCATCGCAAATGCTCCCAACAGAATGCGATATGCAGTGACGCAGACTCATCTGTGCAGGGAGAACAACTCAGGAAGTCGGCCTGCGACAGGAACATAGCCAGCTAACTCAGCTGGTTGTAGGAGAAATTAAATCCATAAACACTGCACACTTTCCTGCAGAATGCCATTTGACCTGCCGCTTGCCCTCCTCGGCTCATTTTGGAGAACAAACATCTGCTGTGAGTCTTTTCCACTTCACTATTATTCTGAGATCCCACAGCCAGATAACAGGACATTCCTCAATCTCTTGCTCATCTTCTCAAAACAAGGCTATATTATCTACAAACAGCGGAGACTGATACTGTGGTATTAAATAGCAGCGCTGTGCAGACTGCAGCAGGGAAAGGGGAACAAAATCCTGGTGAGGATGACATGAGATGTTTAAAGTCTGCTCCCGCTTGCTGCGGGTCAAGTGGATGGTCCATTGGAGAATATGGAACCGTTTCCACTTCTGCAGCATTTCAGGATATCCCTACTGTGTATTAAATATTCATACATCTTGAACCAACTCCTATGTCTTCTATCCATTTTATATTATAAATTATATGATAAACCAGCACAAAGTAATGCCTCATTATGAATTCAATAATCTTGTTTTGTTTTTCCTAATACAATTCCTCAAATAGTAATCGTCCCTTTTACTCTGACACCCTGAAATGAAATCCAAAACTTACAAGTCATGTACTCCACAAATCTGGCCTTTGTGGCAGAGCAGCAACTAGTAAGACTCTGTGGAAGTTCTTTACATACACACAGTCCATGTACAAAAAAAACCTAAAAAAAACTCAACATATAATCTCCCCACCTACATCGAGGAAAAAAAAAAGACAGACATCTGAACTTTAACTATTACATCCCAGCAACAGATGAAAATTAACCTGCAACATGTTATTCCAGTTTAGAAAAACAAAATAAGAGGAATAGAAGCAATAAAAGAGGTGCAGTGGAGGTTACCAGACTGCGTTAACTACTTAAGTATTCAGCAATCTAACAGAAATTAGAATATAATGGCTTTCTTATTGCCATTTATCCAAAAAGTACAGATTTGTAGAGTACACAAATATCTGTTGGCACGTTGACAGATTCTCCCACAGGAGCTCTGCATCTCTGCAGCTCCTCCAGAGTTACCATAGACAGCTGATTCTCCGATTAATGAGTTCTTTGCCCAGCCTAGATTTTAATTAGAGATCCCAGAATAAACAGGGGCGATAGAGAAATAAACGGCACACATTTCAGATTTTTATTTCTAAGAAAATCTAAAACCATCTATCCAATTGCTTCCACTTCACAACTTAATTTGAAGGGCTGCCTAATTTCATAAATACATAAAATTTAAATATTGTTGAATATTTTGATGGTGATATCACTTGTGGTGAACCTATATTTTCCTCACCCTTGTTTTTTTCCATCATCATGATGACCTCAGCACTTTCCTTTAGCATTTGTATCTCAGTCACCAAGAACAACGTACAATGTGGGCATAGAAGACCGCAACACTCCATCTAACTGACCACTTCCATTGGTGAGCAGAGTTTCAATGCATGGCACAGAAAATATAACAGCCTACCAAATATTGCACACAACCAGTCTGTTGTGGCTGTAAATTTACACCCTTTGTAATCTTGATAACAATTGCAATTCGATACATGTATGGCTCCAGTTTATTGTATAAAATTGATTATGGTTGTAATATGACTTTTATTTTTTTAAATGTTCAAGCAGTATGAATCCTTTTGCAATGCACTATATAATTCTCCCAAATGACTTTGTTACCAGTTTATTTGGGCTACATCTGACTGATTGGAGTTTAATGAGAGCCGGTACACATGTGGTGTACGGATGTGTCTACGATACATGTTTAACAAAGTAAAACTGAAGGTTTCCAAGTCTCCCTTTTATCTAAAATTAGTGTGAAAATATCAGGTCATCGCACTTACATTTCTTAATTTTACAAAGGTTTAGCAAACTGTCAGAGTGAGTGGTTCTTGTGGATAGTTGTGCGTCCTGGTGGGGAAGGGACTGTAAACCAGGATTACATCAGCCAGGGGTCATATGAAAGTGGCTGTATGGAGGGAAATCGGCTGGCTCAGAGGAAAACAGGGAAAGTAAAAAAAAACACACAAGAGGATCCAAATATAATGTTACAGTCGATCGCTCTGCCTTTCGTCATGGCCACTTTCATTTCCACCATGCTGTTCCCCCTCCAATCGCTTTACCAGGTGCGGGGGAGGAAAGAGAGCAGTGAAGGAAAGAGGAAGAGGTGTGCAGAGTGGAAGAAGTTGAAGAGGTTAAGTAAAAGTGGAGAGGTTGAGGGTCTTCCTCGGTTGTAGGGCACGGGAATGTCAAAGAGGGTGAAACAAAGCAAATAACAGTACTGGTATCCAAACATGTGCTGCAGCCCCGAGAGGGGGCACATCTTTCTCTGATCAGCTGCCGTCCCTATTTCAACGGTTTCCACATGGACCTTAAACTCTACCAGATGGGGCATGAGAAGATAAAACGATGCCCATAACCCTATCCGGGATGGGATCTGTTACAGTGGGAAGTGATATCCAAATGAATGGGGCAAGGGAATGCTGTCAGATATATTACACCCGAAAGATATGGAGCTAAAGTTTCATCTTCAACACTTGCCAAAGGAGTGAATGGATCCTCTTGTAAGATCAATGCCAAAACTTTGCCTCTATAGCTTTCACTACACTTGTCAAGTTGTTCAACATGTAAAATTAAGCACTGCCTATGCCAAGGAGAACAGCTCTGTAAATGTGCAAGTAATTACACAGATCTCTGTGAAACGGACACAGAGAACGGTCTAAAGACAGTGTGAAGTCCTGGATTCTCCAGCTGTAACATTTTATCTGATGGGGCGCAGACCAAACAAACGTCATTTTATAGGTTTTAATCCTTTGTTTTATGGGATACCTTGCTACTGTTAATATGCCTGAAACATCCTAGTGAGCTGATTTATATTGCTGCTCCCTGGGGTTCAAAGCCAAGCCCAGCAGCATGGGGAATTTAAAGATACTCCAAAATATCAGCTAGATTTATTGAGGCGGAAAAAAAGAAACCTTTATTTTACTGTTTGGAGCTGCTGCAAGCTTCTTGCATGGCCTCCCAGAATCCAGCCTTGGCAACCTGATAACAGCTTGGTGAACATAGATGAGTTTTGAGACTTTTTTTGTTTAAATATATTTTGACTGGGGATTTAGACTTCTTATATTTATTTCACTCTTAGTTCTAACTCAAAGGTTTTCTTCTCTATCCCTTTTGGCAAAGTTTTCATGACGTTCAGTGTTCAAAGGTTCAACCCAATACCCAGGTCAAGAAGGTTTTGTCTGATGAAAAGGCTGCAAGTAATAAAGCTGTCCCCAGAAACTGTCAACATCATTTAGTCCTGTAATTATGTGAGGCTGGTTTAATCAGACAAGCTGTCATCTGATTGTAGTGAAAACTGTCATATTAAGACTAAAGGTTTTCATACCATCATCAAAGTTCAGGTGTTAGGCCACCACCATCTCAGGCCATAATGGATTTATTTCATAATTATGCACAACTTTGTGTTGGTCAATCATATAAAATCCCAATAATGACACTGAAGTTTATAGATGTAGTGCAAAATAATGAGAAAATGTGAAAATCTTTTAGTAACTAAAGTCGGATCTTTGGTAATGACGTATAATAAGATGTCTACAGAACACAAAAAATAATAACAAAGCATTACTCAGAGAGAACATGCGCTGACTTGAATGGACATTGACTAGGAATAATAAATGCTGGTCTCATATCTTTTCAGTCCTATCCCTTGAAGGCTCTCTCTGTAACGCAGCTGCTGACGGAGCTTCAATACGTCCACATATGAAAAATTATTATGTGGCTGTCTGATCACATAAACCCATTTCATCCTTGAGGGGAAAAGGAAAATCCATGTCAAGTTTGGTATGAAACCTATTAGATTCAAAACAAAGAAAATATTAGAGACAATCTGTATACATGTTGCAATTTTCTTCAAGTAAAGAAATCTCATCTTCAGTAGATTCAAACTCCTGTAAGCAACAACTTTTTTTCTGCAAGTAAAATATCTATAGGGAGAAGGGATATATTTGCTTCTATCCAAACTGTACCATTCTGCTGAGAATGGTTCTACAGAGACACCACAGATGCCATTGCATACTTTATGTGCAGCCGTGTGTCATTTTGAAATGATCATGGAAGACAAGAGGAGCCCATCTGGTACTAGGGAAAATAAATTTAGGAAATGGGGTAGAAAGAAGCGGTTAGACAATGTGAAAGGTCTGGGGATGCAAGCAGGAATGCAGGAGGATTTGACTTGGTGGCAGATGTTTGAGTTTCTCTCCAAGGCAGATGCAGAGATGTGTAATTTGAACCATTGAAGAGTCAATGTGGTTTGGCTGCATAGGTAAAAGGAACGGGTACCATATTTTTCGGGCTATAAGTCGGTCCGGAATATAAGTCGCATCAGTCAAAAAATGTGTCATAAAGAGGAAAAAAACATATATACGTCGCGCCGGACTATACGCATCCGCAAAGTAGTAACCAACCCAGACAACGGACCTTTAAGCTAGCGCTAGCTGTTATTCGCGTCACAGACAGGCCGATAACAGGGTTCTATCGTGGTCTGGGTTCTTCGAGCTGCACCACTCAGCGCTCTGCTGCGTGAATGCAGACTGAAACAGTGAAACAACATACAAACATGTTGTCAGTCTTTGTTGCCTATAAGTTAATGTTTCAATAATGTTTTAAGTAACGAAAACCGGGGATGTCTCTGATTTGTTGAGAAGCTCTGGGGGATGGTTTGTTTTGCATGATTGCAACGCCGACAGGGCGGGGAAGGTGCGTTCAACTCAGCTCTTCTACTACGTCAGGACAGCGGCAGGACCTGGTAAATACCTCTCGTTATGCTAAGCTTTTTTCCTCCATCGTGATACAATGAATATATATAACAGTAATGTTTACTCCTTGATTCATGCTGGTCAAGAGGAATTACCATTTCAATTTCATATATAAGTCGCAGGATCTGCCAAACTATGAAAAAATGGGTGATTTATAGTCCGAAAAATACGGTAATAGACCCAGCAATGAGTGAACTTTCTGAGGAAACTAAGAGTAGCATGACTATTCCTGAATCCTCAAAGCATCTGTTGTGCTGGGGTTAGAACAGAGAATCTAAGTGTGGTGCTCCAGATGCAACATGGCAGACTAGAGGGTCCTGCAGAAGATATTAATGTGAACTAAGAAATGCACCAATTAATCTGTCAGATTAATTAATTTGCCCCATTTTCCCTTTCTTGACTCTGATAGCTGAATTTAGCTTTTTTTAAAACATGACGCATCAAATACATCAAAATTAACAACTCTCATTCAGATTAGTCCACACACCCATCTTTCTACACCATATAATTTGAGGTACTCTTGAGTTCAATAAACGTCAGATCAGATCCATCAGTGTTTTACACAAAAATGAGAATAATCTTATAATTACTTCATTTTATGTTGGAGTGAAAAACATCCTCTCTGTCTAGGAACCTGTAACACATTCCTTTTACTTTTATGTACTACAACACTTACAAAAAGTCCCAAAAATCTAACAGTTAGTCAGATTTTTTCAACCTCTGCCAAAAGAGGGATGAAACCATGGGCACACAAAAGCTCTCAGCATTTAGAGAAGCACATTTATACATGGAACACTGCAGTCACTGAGCAGCGCAGCAGGATGTAAAACAAAGCCAACATAAAGCCTTCCTTAAAACCTTTCCCTGACAAAAAAAAAAGAAAACATTAAAAGATCAGCATTAAGATGAGGAAGGCTTCACAGTCATTATCATATTCCACTGTGTCTCCTAAGCAAACTGAATATCCTTAGTGTTTAGACATCTGGATTTAGCAAACAGATAAACTTCCCCATCGTTCACTGCATATCCTCTTGAGATAAGGGAACATCCCTCCCATGGGAAGAAAATTTAGCGCAAAATGCTGCCCCCACCTCCGTTCTAAGCTCATCATCAAATAAACCAGTGTTCAGTTTCTGCCAGGACCAAAACATGCCAGCAAACCGATGATAAGGAGCCGCACAGCCAGAAAGCTACATTGTGCTCAACAAAGGAGGAAAAGCAGATCAAGGCCAGGATGCGCTGGGTCTTGTTGCCCTCTGGAGAAGCAGATGGGGGTGCTCAGTTTGTTGTGAAGCAGAGAAAAAAATAATTCAGACCAGTTCACTTCATGTGGGTGAGACTTGAGGGGAAGCATGGGCCATATGGGTGACATCAACACAAAAACTTCTGCAGTATTTAAGCTGAGCATCATATTTGCAAGGTTCTCCAGAGGTACCCACTGCTAATTTTTCCAATAAACAATACATCCATGTTGTTGCAGCAGGTATAAGTCACTTGGGGGACAGTGGTGAAATCAAACTCTGCCACAAAAGGTTATAACAGGTAAATGCAACTATTTACCGTCATATTAATTTAAAGTGGAGGAAAGTACTTATAAAATTGAAATGTAAAAACAAAAGAAAATATTTCCTAACGATGAGAAATACCTATAATGGATGAAAGGATCACTCTCGACATATTTATCAAAAAGAGAACATTTTATTTCTCTGCCAAAATGTAGGCTAACCCTAACCCCCAAGTCTCTATTGTCTGAGTTTCCACCTTGTAGTCTCTACCAGGGAGCGATAGCATCTCGGCAAGCCCTGTCTGTGGCTTCCCGGGACCCCGAGAGCCCGTGGGAGGAGGCACACCTGCGTAGCAAACAATGGCAAATCATCCTTTAGGTCCTGCTAGTCTTTGAAGTGGCAATGGATGAGAGCTCAATACCCTGGGCCTTCTTTTATCATATGCACCGTTCTGTGGTTTCAGTGCACGGCCTTTGTGTCGGGAGATGGCTTTTGAGATGAGTCGACCAGAGCTTTTAAGGACTCTGAAAGGTTTGGTTGACCAGGAATGCCAAACAAGCTGTTCACACGAGGCACACACAAAGCCAAAATTGTTCGACCACTTTTAATTAGCGGGGCCTCAACACCTCAACCTCAGCTTCATCAGGTCCCTGGGCATGTCTGAAAAACTGAAGACCCCCTGAGTGCATTTGCACACTGTAATTTGCCATCTTCACAGCATCTTTTTTCTTTTATTCTGGAGTTGGTATGCATATTTTGCACCAAATCAGGTCATCTTCTGGACCCCAAACTATTCTCCTGCTTGACTGGTGCGATGGCTGCACACATTAGTTTGAGCAGAGGAATATGGCACCTTCAGGTTTCAGAAAAGCGCAGACAATGATAAATCCATTTTCTCCCTTGATTTTTCCCTTAAAATACACCCACAGGTGTGTTTCCATTAGACTGATTTTGAATCAACCTATCAGGAGCTTACAATACTTATTCTATTTGTAACAAAGAGAGCTATTTCAATGGATTCTTTTTTGCATTAGAACCACCTTAAAATTATAAAATATTTGCTTGTCAGACCTACATTTTATTATTCCACACTGATTGGCCAATTCTTGAAACACAATATGTAAGTTGTGAAATCTTTAATCTGTTGTTAAAATCTCATCTCATTCCTGTGGAACCTATATATTTTATCCTCTTGCCTTGTCAGATGGATGTATCGTAAACATTTATTAGCAAAAGTACTAAAGCGTGGGATACTGAAAAGGGGGGTGGTGAGTTTGTGAAGCGGAGGAAAGTTTGGAAAATAACCCAGCCACTAAAATTTGTTTGGGTTTGGACTGAAAACATAACACAGAGATTAGTTTCACACAGTTCTAACATCACATTCTACATTATTTAGCTTTAGTTGACTATCAAACAAGCCTTTTCCATGCTAAATATCTGCGAAACATGACATGATGTGTTGCAATGCATTTTCTAGTGATTAGGACTATGAATTATTCATTGGCAGCTGATAGATGTATTTTCACCAAACCTACTCCTCACATCTCTATCAGAATTACCTCTCTGCTCATCAACTGAATCTTGTTTTACATGCACACCTCAGCACTCTCATTATGTCTCTCTTTCCCATTCCCTGTGATAGAAAAACATTGCCTCAGAGTAAATATAACTAGAAAAAAAAAACTGGAGCAGAGCCGGTGAAACTAGTCTGTGAATGACAGGTGTTAGATTAAAAACTTCACCTCTTTGCAAGCCTACAACAAAAGCTAAACGACTCTAAACCCCGAAGAGTAGACAATGCGAGGATGCTACGTGATGTACCAGAGTCCTCTCTGTCATCATGTGGATAAACGCCTTACAATCCCGGGGCCTGACCCTCTATCTGTCACCGTCTCTTTTAAACCACCATCCCTAATGACACATCACTGGCACTTGAAGCGGTTCTGACTGTACATCGCTGCAGTTTTGCTGTGCTTGCCCAAGCGTGATACTGCTGGAGTCACCGGAGATTGAAGGAGTCAAAGAGGCGCATCCTCTCTTGTGATGACAGAAATGACCGTACAGGATGTCAAACATGAGTAATGGACTCCGTGGAGCTCTTTGGCTTCCGTACTTTGGCTTCGCATGGGGCTTTGAACATAATGGCAAGTGAGCAGTTGCTGCTGCTTACCATCATTAGTAAGCAAAACAACTGGAAAAAAGTATGTTTAAAATCGTTCCAAATTTTATTTCTCATAATTTATGTTTTATAAATGGAAATGCTTTTGAGCATTAGCATTATTGCTACAGGAACACGTTTTTTTAAAACAAAAACACAACAATTATTCCTACGAACGCTAAAATATTGTACTATATTTATCACCGTGACATGACATTTATTTTTACTTTGATACATTAACTTAAAGGCGTGTAGTGCAAGTTTTGAAGTTAAATATGATTTACTGTCTTTCCCATACATACCCTTACAATTGTCCAATATGTAAAATGAGTTATCTTCTATTTACCACAGTCTATAGGTTGGATTAGTCAGCTCGTGAGAGAGAGATTCTGGCTGCATCCTCTGGGCGTGGGTGTGATATAATACTTTGTCTTTACATTCTTATAGAGGACACAAAGAAATTTAAAGCATAATAAAATGTATTGTTTTAGCAACTTGCTTAAAGTAAATGGAAATTGTGCCGGTATGAGTAAAGAAAATAACTAAACGGATTAAATTTGTCACTAAAACAATACAATCTTCCCTCGACTCACACATATATTACTACACTCTGGGTTGTCAAAGAAAAAAAGTATGTAGTACAAGTATTACAACATTCTGCTGAAACATCTGTGTTTCCAAGTCTTCCCTAATGAGCCTCGTTTTAAATGAGGAAACAATTAGCGCAGACTTCGAGTGAAAATATTTACCGGTCCAGATGATGCTTATATAAGTGAATAATGAAGATCTGACCTGATTTTATTCGTTTCTTTACCAAGCATTTATTTTCCCATCTGAAGCACAAAAGCAGGAGTTAGGTGTGCAGCTCCAACAGACACAGGAGCAAGGCCAGCCAAAATCAAAGATACAATCCAAGACATTCTTGCCAATATAAAACAAATGACTTTTCCAGCAACGAGAAAGAAAGCAGAATGAATCCAAAAAACAAATAAAGCACAGTATAATTTTACCATGTGGGCCAAGTCAGAGAGTCCTAATCCTTCGACAGATTAAAGGGATAGCTCAGAAGTTTATCTTTTAACATTGTCTGTCAGGGCCAGGCAACTTTCAGCATTCCTTATTTTTCTTCAGCCTGAAATGAGGCAGTCTTCCATGACAGTTTCTTATTAATCTATTTAAAGTCATACACCACCACTAACAGAAGGCATTATTTAGAAAGGCTCAGATAAGCACAGGTGGTGATCAACTTGAATATTATAGTAAGAGCAATCCATGGCCACTCTACAGGAGGTAGAGGAGGAATGCCCAGACTGAAGAGGCCCTCCACCTTCTCATCTGTCCACTAAAAGCCCCCCTGTCTCTGCTTCATGCATGAATCCTCACCCACCCACGCCCTGCATAAGCCCATAATGAGTCCTGGGCTAATGGATACAACAACACAATTAAAGTCAGAATGGACTCCCCACTCCACTGTGTGCACAAGCATTCAAGAGAGGGCTCATTGTGCTGATGTGTTTTTGTACGCTACTGTGTCGGCTTGACCACTTGTCTAACACGCAAGTGTCTGTGTGTCAGAACAAAGGGAAAGGTTGCGGCGCACAGCACTATGACCTACGGCCTGAAGGCATGGTATAAGGAAGCAGATTATGGCTTGAACTTAGCTTCCCTGTTTGGCACAGAAAACTTGGCAAGTCGAAATAAAACACAAAGGCCACAAACGCATGGATATGATCCAGGATGTCACGCTTGCCTTGCAGTCTTGACGAGTATAAAAAAGTAAAACATTTTCTTCCGCAGAAGTAAGAACAAGTGATATTTCCACTCCAAAAAATGATTTTATAATAATTTATAATAACAGTTTCACAGAAGCAATATTTCCAACCAAAATAGGCTTTGTGAAAGTTATATTTCCTTCACAATGCCAAATCTGTGGTGGCCTTGATATATTTTTAACCAAAGAAGAAAATAATTCTTGTTCTCTACACCACTTTTTCTTGCCTTTTGCAAGTTTGGTCTAATATTATTTCAGGATTTTTTTTTTCCCTTTCTCTCTCCAGTAGAGCTCAAACAGTCATTCCTCCATTGTCAAATCCAATTTAGTACACAAAACAATGTGCCAAAATATCCCTGTCAAAAAATAAACCTGAAAAAACTAATTTACTTAAATAGATAGATAATTGTAAAATGTGAATGCAAAGAATTAAGTACTAGTAAATCCATGAAAGCTATGCCATGACCTCCCTTACTGAAAATATCATGTAGACTCTAATGCAGAAGAAGAAAGCAACAAATTGGCCAGAAATCACAGTAAATTGTCCACCATTTATCCTCATCCGGTCCCACAGAAGTATGGACACCAGGGAAATGCTCCATCTCTTCCACTTGCAGATTCCCACCAACAAATAGTTAGCAATCACCAGTGGGTAAGTATGATAGTGGAGTGTACTGCAGGGTGTGGAGGCCTGTGTCTGGCCTACTGGGACCAGTTGACCTGTGTTTGCTTGCACACAGCAGGCTGGGCTGATAGACATCTCTGTCTCTGAGACTTCCCACCATAGGACAGCATTTAAACCTCCAAACATCAGCACAGGAGTTTCCTCAAGGAGGGCTAGCCCCCAATGTCTCCTGGACCATTTTCTTGATTTATATCAGGCATTATATCGCTACACTTCCTCTGAGTGTGTGTGTGTTTGTGTGTACGTGTTATGAAGGGTGTAATTTTCTCCTTATCAAAACATCCTATTTTGGTCCAGCAGTTTACTTTTCTGTTTAACTTATGAATGCATCGTGCCTGTGACTGTTAGGAGCAAACCTAAATGTTATTCCGCTACAATCCTGGTCTCATTTTGTAGCTGCAGTTCTTTCCAAACAGAAAAACAAATGGTGAAAAGAAAGGGCAAAAATAATTCAATAAGGAGCCTATTTGATTTTCAGATAAGATCTAAAAAAGACAGTGGACTCACCATAAATATGCAATAGTCATCTGTTTTTTAAAGGTTTTATATGTCTCGATTTCAAGCCCCTAAACAAAATCAGGTTTAGTAGCAAGATAAGACAGACTTTAAGCAATATCTTTGCTAAAAATAAGAACCCCCTTTTTGTTTTGTTTGATTTTGGCTTTAACAACCAGTCTTTTCAGGTTTTGCAAATCACAAAATATGTTTTAAAGAAACTGCAGCAATAAGGTCCTGGGTTCGACCTTATTGCCCCAGTATTGCTTATTGTCTTTCTGTGTGGAGTTTGCCTGTTCTCCCTGTGTCCTCCCTGTGGGTTTTCTCTGGGTACTCTGGCCTCCTCCCACAGTCCAAAAACATGACTGTTAGGTTAAATGTTCTCTCTAAATTGTGTTTAGGTGTAGGTGTGTGCATGCATGGTTGTTTGTTCTGTATGGCTCTGTATTGCCCTGTGATAGACTGCCGACCTGTCCAGATTGTACCCCGCCTCTTGCCTAGTGTCCGCTGGAGACAGGCAATAGCCCCAGCCTCCCCCCCCCCCCCCACCACCACCCTGCACGGATAAGCAGGTATAGCAAATGGATGGATGGATGGATGGACGTTTGACCAATCAAAATGTTACCTTTTTAATGTGCATGAAATTATGTGGTGCCCTAAAAAAGCATTCAAAAGGTTCCCTTTTGTGTTTTCACAAATATTTGCGTTCTAGTGTATAATTAAATTTTAGCTCGCGAAATCTGTAAAATAGAGCTTTAGTTTAGGAAGTTCTACATCCAGACGTAAAAAAGGCTTTCTCAATGTTTCTGTAACCAAGTTTTGATAGCCAGTCCTGTGACAAGTCTTTATTTGTCAAATCTGACACCAACTTGCTTTCTTACTTCAAGATAAGAGATTCTCCGATATTAAAGGGTTAATGCTACATCTAGTTCTCCAGACAAGACAATACACAATACTGGGTTTATGAGAAAAAGACAAGGCTTTAGAAACATATTGGAGAAACCTCTCCTCCACCTGAGGTGCTGCTTGAACTACTGTGGATTCATGACCCACATCTGTAAAGTGGTGGATTGCTGATCTTTATCTAATGTAGAATATGGCCCGAGGGCAAGACAAGTCATCTTGGGACACAATACTCTGCTACTCAATGTAAATTTGTCATGCAGTGTTTTCAACAACAAGAGGGAGCTTTACAGCAAGTGAGTGTACTTTTTTTGAAGTGGCAATAGAATGTGATTCATGTTACCTTCTTCAAGAAGAGTGACAAAGTATCTGTTGAGAGCCCAGCCAGGGTTACATTAAAGGCATTCCAGTGAACCACAACTACTCAACAGTAAAGGGTCCTGGTCTCCGTTTCTCCCTTCCAGACAGATGCCAAAGTCATTGTTTATCCGAGTCTGCTTTTCAGAGAGAAAACACGATCCCGCTGGCTGCCAGTGTGACCACCGGACCCCTGTCCTCCACTGTCATTCAATCCCATCTCTCCTCCTTTCAGGAATGCACTTCAGTCATTCTTTTGTGCTCTCCCTCCCCTCTTTTCTCTGGACCACGGTGCCCTAGGCCAGTCTGGGGGGCAGTGTGTGGTTTGGTTGCCCCACATCTATTCATCCTCCCTGTTGAAACTGGATATGGTGACCTCGTCTGTGTCCAGTAGTATTTATCCCTAGCTCCTGGTGGGTGTCAGCAATCAGATGCTTTTGAGTAAAGGGGGAGGGTGAGTTCTATGACCATCTGGGAGACAAGCCAGGAATACTGGTCAATTATTTATTTGGTGTAACAATGCCTCTCTGGAATAAATTAGTTCCCAATTGAATCAGAATAGTCTTTTGTCATTATGCATACATATACACAACAACATTGATTTTGGGCAATCAGGCTTTTGCAGCTTAAAGGAGTAAAAATAATAGATGGTTTTGATATGGGCAGGGATTAGAGCAGTAAAGTGCAGTAAACAGAGCAAGTGGGAGTCACTTAATAGCGTACCGCGCACGTGACGTCACCGTCTCAAGAGCAACGCCCCTTTTGCCGCTTAGGTAGGACAAACCGATAGAGAACGCACGTAGCAACCAGCAACAGAAGCAGCGATATGACCGACTTTGCAGCCATTAAACTTTCCCAAGACGATGTCCCAGGCGCACGGTTTACTGGTCGAACTGTGGAAGAACACACCAACCTTCAGCTCAAACGATGGCTTGAGTGTCGAGGGCTTAAAAAGACCGGAAAACGGGCCGAGCTGATCGAACGGTAAGCTTTGTTTTTTTTACCATGATAGCCTATATGCTATCATGGTAGCAGGCGCTTCATTATTAACATGTCTGCCACCAAAATACTCTTACCTGTTCACTACTTGATGTCGCTGGAATTGGGTCAGGATGTTCTTCGGTTGGGCCCTTTCCTCCGACAAAATGCTTGCTACATATGTAGGCCGACCGCACCGATGTACCCAGCGCACACATTTCTCCTTGGCACTCTTGAATTTCGGGAAAGTAATGAAGAAAACATCCTTCATATGCGGCCGATCAGCGTACCTCGAGTCGCTGTTGCACGTTCCATAGCAACAATGTTTATAAACCATGGTCTTAGATTTTGGAAAAAGCAGTCGTTTAAACGAGTAAAACCAAGGGTAACGCACGTCTCTTTTACAGCGAAACAGCGGCGGACTATGCAAGCTTGTCCTACCGCGTACCACGTGATGTGACGTCATCGTGACGTTTCGTTTCTAAAAATAGCTCGCTCGCGGTACGCTATTGGTCTAATTGTCTTTGATAGCACAATGGAAGAAGCTGTTTGAGTGGCTTAGTTCATGTTCTGATGGTTTTGTACTGCTTTCCAGAAGACTGTGATTCAACCAAACTGTGGGCAGGGATGGAGGAGTCAGCAAGGATGGTCCTGGCTCTCTTCTGAACTTGTCTGGAATATATGTACTTCAAATCCCACAATCCCCTGTGCTGTTTTGAACAAATCTTGCCTGCAAGATGATTTCTCGAGGTATTTGGGCATTCACAAACAAACAAGAAGTTGTTTTTATTTATTTATTTAATTTTTTTTCATTTTGCTGTGAAACTGACAAATGCATTTCCTTTCAAATATGGCATAATTTAAAGGGAAATAAATGACTTTCCGACACCATAGGATTTATCATCAAGAAACATTGTAACAACAGAGAAATAATCTAAAACATTTTTTTCTTTTCTTAATTTCTCAGCTAAATAATTTTTATTTATTTATTTTTGCATTTTGGGTCAAGTTATTTCAGCAACAAGAAAATTCAAAGTGATTCACATGATGAAAAGCATAAAAAGCTTAGTGCAGTTGTATTATAATATTAAAGGAAAGTACAGAAAAGATGGACTACTGACTGTAATTAATGATATTTCAATCTATAGTTTAAATAGAAATTCCAAAGGCAACCCCAAAGCAAATGGGTTTTTAACCTTCATTTAAAATAACTCATGTTTTCTGCAGTTTTGTAATCATTCAGCATAAAAGCTGAATGATACTTCTCCATGTTTGGTTTTGATTCTGGGGCTAGAAAGTTGATAAAATGACACAATTATTTAATGTATTTTTGTGCCAAGCCATTAAGTGATTTATCAATTAACAGAAGTATTTTAAAGAGATACAGGAAGCCAGAGTAAGGACCTTAGAACTAGGGTGATGTGCTCTATTTTTTTTAGTTTTAGTGAGGATGCTAAAATTGACTTTTTAGGCAAACCCGTGAAGACACTGTTGCAGTAATTAATTAAACTAACAATAAATGTATAGAATGCTTTTTCTAGATGGAGATGTTTTTTCAAGATTGGGCTTTAGCCCTTTAAGCCTGGAAATTGTCTTTATGAGCCTCTTAAGGTTTATGTTTTAGTCCATCACTACACCCAGATTTTGTGTCTGGATGGATATCATAAATTCTAACAACCAAATTTACAACAAATGCTAGTCTTGGTTACCCAAGCATGGTCTCTCTGCATGTGTCAGTTGTTCAGCAGGCAGGCCATCTTCCTATTGATGTAACCAGTCCTTCAGCAAGCTAAGGCCCTCTCAGAAATTTCTGTATCAGTTTTTAAGACCAGCCCTCTGAGATCAGGCCTATAAGTTTACTCTCCTCCACAGATGCACCGTAAAATCATCTGGTGTCCGTAATCACATGATTTCCGGCTTGACCAGCTTTGAACAGTCACTGGCAGGATGGAAACCCAAACATTCAATGTATTTCCAATCAGCGAAAACATCCTACTTAAGTTCCAACATGCTGCACACCTTGAAACTATGTTTTATGTGGATGCTGTTACTGTGGAAGGAAGTCTAGAGTCAGCGACTTTCTGTATGAAAGAAACAATCTTAAGGAAACTAGTTTTTGCAGAAGCATGCCACCCGTTCATTTAAACTGCTACAAAAGACAAAGAGACATCAGCAGGTTGCTGTTATTTTCAACCCAACCATTTTGTACATTAGCAGTTTTTGCCATTTTGTAAACAACTTTTTTTAGAAACAAAAACTATTAATTTGCAACAGGAAGTCAATTCATATCAGTCTTGAGGAAGTGCTAACCATGCGATTTGTTCATATATGATTTTGAAGATAGTTTAGAAAGTAATCCAAGACTGGAGAGCGGCAATCAGCCACATATAGTATCTCTGACCTTTGCATGTCAACTCCCCTCTAATGATGAACAGAACTGTTAAAGTCATCTGTTAAACAGTCATCATTTGTGTATTCCAACCAAAATAGTCAAATTTAAAACCACGACTAATAAAGACAGCAAGATGGGTAAACATGTCACATATTTCACCCAGCTGGGTCTAATTCTATGCTATTTTAACACTCAGTGACATATTCAGTGCCGCATTGCAAGCCCTCGCACCACATTACAGGACAAAAGTGGGGGGCAATTACAGCAAGGGTTCCACAATTGTGCTGAAAAAAACATACAACGCCTCCCAACCTCACAAGACATGACAACCCCTCCGCACCTCACATTAACATAATCTACATTTATCATGTGAGCACCAATTTGTCTGGAAAATCCCCCCCACAGGTTAATTATTGAGAGTGTATCCATTAAAAATAATGGAATCACCATCACAACTGGTTCACCATGAGGTAGAGTTTTGGCAGTCTTTAAAAGAATAATTGGATCTATTAGGCAAGAAAAAAACGAGATACGTGTTTTTTTTTTTTTTGTTGGGGGGGGGGTTGTACAGTCTGTATACTCTTTCTACCATTGGAAGTGTTTGTAGATGCCTGTACTAGTCTTTTCCTATTAACAGTTTTCCTACTTGGCTCTCACTGAAATTGAAAGCAATTAAGATAAAGTTTCCTAATTTAATTTACTATTCTTTGGAGCATATAATTTAGTCTGAATGTCATTTTAATGACAGGGTTGACACAAACAGTACAAAACAGATCTCTAAGTGTCTCTCAGTCAATCACTTGCATGTTTCTGGAAATGTAGGTTGCTGAAGGTGCTCACACAAATTGGTGCTCACATGATAAATGTAAAAAACTTTTAAAAACAAAAGAATTACTAAAAATCCACTATTTAACTTTTGCCCATTCCATAGTTTTGACCAAAGCTCTGAGCTTCCAATAATGATTTTATCCAATTTCTTTTTGAGAACTTTAACAGCATTTAAAATATTTTTTTCTAGTCTTCCTGTGATGATTGGTATTCCTCCCTCGGTGAAAACTTCCACACCAAAGAACGTTCTGAAATTCACCAGATAGAAGCACAGGTATGGTATGTTCGCTGAACAGAAAAAGGTTGGATGTTTAAGTTTCTGATCAAAAGGTCACCAGTCAGGTGCTCTCAGGCTGAAAGTCTGGTCCCTTTGCATCTGCAATGAACCCATACTCAGCTTTTTCTCCTCTATTGTTCAATAATGCATAAATGTTACCGTATTTTCTTCTCTATACTCAGCGGCTGCATGATTTACAATTTTTTTGGAGAAACTGCAGAACACAAAGTTGCAAATGCAAATGCGAATGATATTCAGCTTCCATTGATACCTACAGCACGTCTGCAATATAATCAATCCTATTCACAGTTCAAAGTTAAGATTCGTCTCATTGGGTTTTCTGGACGTTTAGCCCTGAACAGCTCATCTAGACACTGTTAAAAACCCTCCTTTGTGAAAAAATGTCCCCTTAACAAGAAGACAGTTTGCCGGTGCAGCATTTAGTTTACGATAAATAAACAGGGCTGTGAGCCCTTGAAACATGTGGGTACCGAGGAAATGTCACAAACAATCCATCTCATTTGTGCTCAGTGGCCTATGATATGTGTTCCTGAATGTGCCCGTGTGTGTTTATCCTAAAAAAGGGCAGTAAACCCTTGACCTGTCTGAAACGGTGGCCCAATTATGACAGTCTCCTTCAGCATGCAGCCTTGCAAAACCAAGCTCCATGAAATTGATTACGGGCACACCTGGACCTCATTTGAAGCCACCTTTTCCACCCCCCTCCACGGGCCCCTGCTGGTCCCTGTTTATTTTTTAGTGGAAAAAAGTCTGACAGATGCAACAATGAAGAAAATTATAAAAATATTAAATATAGGATTCTGAATCCGCTATTGTATTGAACAGAAAGCATGTCAGGTTATTATGTCAGGTCACATATTTCTTACAGAGATGAGCAAAGTATGAGGAAAAGAAAAGCAAAAAAGACAAGATGATGAGTCTCCGGACAATGAATAATCCCTTGGTTCCCTGGAATTTCTTCCACATTGCTTTCATTAGCAACTCTGAGAGTTTTATTCTCCCATTTCATTTTATATTCCTTCCTTAAAAGACTCCCTCTTCCTCCTTACACTGACCTACACTATTACCCTCAAGGTTACTGGGGTGGGAACAAGGACATTCCTTTTAGAGAAATAGCAATCCTTGACTGCCATTAAATAAACAGAGATGTTTTATGACCGTTGGTGACAGTAAAACAGAATGAGATGACAAATATGCCCTTTACCGTAGTTTTTATTGCTTTAAATGAAATTAAATCTGTCATGATACCTTAGTAATCAAAGCTGGAGGATAATTTTCGAATGCGTATTGTTACCGCCTGTTATGGCGTTTCAGTGAGTAAACCTTTCTCTGTAAGGAATTTTCTTTCTCTAAGAAATTGTAATGATAGATGCAAAGATTACTGTCTGATTCTGGTTAGCACAAAGAGAAATTGTAGCCTCAAAAATCTTATCAAAGAATTACCAAGTTGCATTGACAAAAACTCTTCAAAGTTGATACTATTGTTGAGGAAAGACAATTTTTAGTAGTTAGGGAAAGCATAGAGAAGGCGCTTAAAAGGAAACAGGATTTTTTCAGCTCATTCAGACATTCAGAGATCAAGACTTCAGCAGGAATTAGAATGGCTAAATAGAGTACAGCAAAGTGACTGAAATCATCTTAACCTTCCAACACCTGTCTGTTTTGGAATATGCAGATGGCTGAAATGTTGGGAGCTTTTTGTAAAATCAGAGTTAAGGTATGGATCTTCCAATTATTTGGAGATCGGCTGTTAAAAAGACCAATTGATAATATAAGTTAAAGGCAGTTTAAAATAACTTTTGTAGCAGTTTTATTTTTATTTTATAACTAGATATTTATAAAACCTTGTCTTAGAGACTGCTCTATCACACAAATGGTATAGTTTTGCCTCTTCTCATGTTCCAAATAATTACTGACCACCTCTAGCAGGAAGTCTCCAAAATGAATTTACTAAAGGCTCTCAAATTGTAATTCTGAAAGAGAAACAAATGGAGCCATCTTAATGCTTAATGAAAAAAAAAAGAAATTGTACATCAAATTCTGATTTGTTAATAAAGGAGGGAACTTTTGTCCTACTTTTCCAAAAGAAACCTATTTGTGTGTCTGCTGTACACTTCTGTCTCTCAGACAGAAAATCTCCGGGGACTGTATCTTTGTCCATTTTTTCTCCTTGCCAAAATTCCCTTCACTACTGAATGGCCAGTAGCTATGCACATCGGCTGATAATGTTACAACGGTTTTCCTTCACAAGGACACCTTATGGGGATGACAACACACTCAAATCAGACTGCAAACATCTGGCTTTCATCACTGACTGTTGTGAATGAAAAACAAATGCTGAGTTATATCTCTCTGGTTTCGGCATTTTGCCGTATCTTCACTTATTTTTTTTTTATTATTATTTTAGTTTTTTTTTTTTTGGTGGATTCCAAGGCTTGTATAAAGTCTCTGAGTGAGCCTAAATGTGGGGAGAGCATACACCCCCTCCTTGCCTGCAGCTCATGGAGCAAAGCTTCGACAACAGTATTTGGCTGTCAAGTTTTCACAGAAGGTTTATACCATGCACCTTGGAAAACAAACACATGGAACAAAGAATCCTCACAATGAGATTAAGTAGTTGGCATGCATACATATATATATATATATATATATATATATATATATATATATAAGAGAAGTGCACTGCAAGAATCTCAGGCAAAATATTCACAGCAGCTATTGCGAGTAAGCCTGAGGTGCACATGACTCAAAGGTGACCACCCATTTCTCTCTTGACTGTTGTTTTGCATTCTTCATAATTAGAAGCGCTGAAGCATGCCAAGCATTCCTAATAGAGGTGTTTTACACTAGCAACTGACACCATCACTCAATTCGAAGCCAGTGGTCCTTTGCCAAAAGGTCAAGAACTCTGATTTTTTGTCTCTCTCTACCCGTCAAGCTGCCTCCTTCCTAGAGATGAAGAGGGGGGGGGGGGGGGGGGGGGGGGTTTCCACCAGAGTGACAAAACCACCCGCCTTTGTGCATTGTTCCTACCTCCCATTAAACCCTGCCCACCAGAAATAACGTCGGGCACTAGTTAGAACTAGACGTGTTATAATGACAAATGACTACTCTGCGTTCTCAACCAATGGAGATGAGTGTTAAGCATGAATTATTAAGGGCCAGAGCAGAGCCGTGTATTTTGATATTGAACCCCTCATGAATAATTCCAGCAGCTCCCCCCACCCACCAAAATAAATTACCTCTCCTTCCATGTTCTGCAGAAGGAGATGCTCTGCTTTGTCTCTAGAGGTCCGGATGGTAGCGAGAGAGGCCGGGTGAAAATATACTGTACTGGACATCAAAATTCATTTCACGCCACATCGATATTTGGTGTTGTGAACGAGGTAGGCAGCAGCTTGAGCTGAAATGTGTTTGGACGGGGCCGGATTGTATATTCTCTTTGATCCGCTGGTCAAAGATGGATCCGCTGAGAGACTCAAACTGGGATGAGAAGAATAAGGAATGCTAAGGGGGGCTGGAGGGAGGCGATGATTGGGAGGGGAAGGTTGGAGTTGCATGTCCAATTATCCAGCATGCAAGCAGAGAGGGAAGCCAGCCAATTAGAGGAAAAGGGGGAGAGACCACTGTCAAAGACCTTGTATATGGGCCCACAAAAGGAGACATACAGCTGGACAAAACACAGCCCATATAGACATTAAGCCAAACTGGATGTTATCTTTTTCATTTTTAAAACATTCTCAGGTAGAGCTTATATTTTATTTAAGTCTTAAATAAATACTTGATTGGCATGTTAAAGATGAATAAAAGGCATTTGAAAAAGAATTTGTAGAAGGAATTACCCTCTACCAATAAAACACATGCCTGCTTATCTGATACTACACTAGATAAGAAAGCATTGTTTGTATATCAACATTTTGTTATACTCACATTACTGCTTTGAGGGGAAGAAAATGAAGCAGCACAGATTTCTACACATAGTTTATGTCATCAAAAAACATTTTCATTTTAAATAATGTTTCAAACATTTTTGCTTCCTTTCGCTTAATTTTAAACACCTTAGTGATCCTTAAATTAGTTTACTTCAAGTCTTCTTCCTGCAGTAGCAGCTTTCACAATGAAGAGAGTTGAGGCAGTATACAATACATAGTATGGCGCATTCACAAATTGGAAAAATACTTCCGACTGGCCAGTCAGCTGGTCAAGCTGTAAACTGAGCAATTCTCGGTACAAGCCAATTTCTTGGTGCATTCAGGACTAAAAACAAAGAATATAAGACTTCCATTCACTCAGGTGACATTTAATTTATTATCAAGTAAAGCAATGTTGTTTTAGTCCAAGCCTTCCCACACAGCTGGAGGAAAGGTAACTAGAACAATTAAAAATTATATATAATTCCTTGCAAACTAAGGGGACTTTCAGAGCATAACTAGTTGTTCAACCAAACAGTACTTAAGCAATTTAAAAGCTTCTCAAGTTTTAAATAGTTAAACTTGTTCGGTTTAGCATGCTGAGATTCAGATTAGATTACTTAATAACATGTTAGAACATTTGGAATTATTTAGACTAACACTTAACCTAAATATACTTGGAGATACTTATTCAGTGACCACATACCATGAACTCACACACAAAAAAATATAATAAATTATAGTTCAACTGACTTAGGCTTTCATCCAAAAGAAATCCAAGGCGTTTATAACACCTCAGTTCTCAGAAGGCCTTAAATTCCAGAAATCACTGACATTTATAGCTGTGGTCTAGCTTTAAACTCATTTAATTTGGAAACTTTGTCTCTCATCTTTATTCCCTGACAATGCAGAACAATAATTGAATCACTTCAGGAATGTGTGGTGACTTCTCCATGTCTCATTTAAGTTTCAGCAAATTGAGGGGTTTTGACACGACAAGCATGGCACTCTGCGGCCAAGTCAAGTCCTGACAGCGGATCCTGTCGTTTCAGACCCGCTGTATAATTTCTGACACCACAGGAATGAAGCCACAACTCCCAACCTGAGACAATGATCACTTGCTTAAAAAAATAAGTAAAAGCCTAGAAACCTGACTGCTGTCCCACTATCACACCGAGTGATGACAGAACATGGTCTCCGTTGCAATCAAGGGAGTGGCATTTTGCTCCTAAGGCACCTGCACCACAGATTATCATCTGCTTCCAAGACTAAAGGACATGCACAGTCATCATCAAAGTGGCTGCCTCCATTTCTGTCTTGCAGGAATGCTTCTGTAAGATACAGAGAAAACATTTCAGGGCTGCAAACGGAATATTAAACCCTTCAGCACTCCAGCCTTACAGCTGGCTCCGAGTACAAAGGCCCTCGTAAGTCAATAATTAGCCACAGGTCTACTTCACACGCTCGCGTTGACTTTTGACCTCTTTTACTCACCACTACTTCCTGCAAGCATATTTAACGTCCTGTTATAAATGGCCCTTTGATCAAAGAGAACGGCAGATGTTTAATACTTGCACAGCCATTAGTAGTTCTTTGTGCTTTAATACATCATAATTTGAAGTTAAGAAGACAAAGGTCAAAAGGGCGCTAAGGCTGACCTGGGAGGGCTCTGGGTGCTTTATCAGTGGTCAGTCTTTAACGAGAATCTTCAATAAGAAGACCAGAGTGATAGAGGGTCCCTGACACACAGAGCAATACAATTAGCTTCACCTTGGAAAATTAATTTACAAATAATTGACAAAGCATGTGGGTTGTTGGTCTTTTAGCACAAAGGTCCGTTTTGCATTATTTTCTAGCCACAGCTACAGTGCTGTAAAACAAACAAACAAAAACATAATGATAATAATAATAATAATAAATAAAACAAATCACAGTTGTCATTCCAATACCATTAATGTTTACAATGCTTGTATACATTTTGCAATGAACTGTTTGAAATTAATTTGAATTTATATTATGTTTCAAGATCATGTGTTTACGTCTGCATGCCAATAATGTATTTGGCCAGTTAAACGGAATCTTGCTATGCTTGCTGACCTGAGCCGATTTGTAATGTAATCACAGAATTGGTAAAAGTCTGGTGGGATATCATGATGATGAAAAAGAAATGAGGAAACAAAACTTTAATTGCGATATTCATGTATGATAATAAAATATTATTATAGTACATTTTCCTAATATCGGGCAGTCCTAGGTGTACGGAAAGTTTAGACTAAAGTGATATAAAAAATAGGAAATTATTTACCACCATTTCATCATAGTTTTGGTCATGGCAAAAATTCTGGGATTTTAACAAATAATGTTCCATATAGTCCATAAATCTATTTTTTATAGTACCTACAGGGACAAATAACACAATTCAACAAAAGGAGCAAACTGCAATAGCATTATTACTTTTCTAACTACACATGATTACCTCTTTAACCTAAAGTAGATCATCATTCCCATCATCATTTTCAAAGCAAAGCGCAGTTCCAGAACTATCTGACATAAAATGGCCAGTTTGATTGGCCAATTGAAATGTAGAAAAATAAGATGTGTTCAAACTTTTACCCTTTATGGACCATGCTGGATTTGGAAATGTTCATCACATTCAAGAAATCTGACAGTTAAGATGTGAGTCCAAATTATCCAGGAAATGTACACAAAGACTGCTATTTACAGTTAAACAGGTTAATCATGCATATCATTTTATAAAAGGTAAAATAATTGTCAACTTTGTCCTTTGCATTAAAATATTAAATCGGTTTGACAGAAACTCTTCTCTTTCACATATGTTATGATATTGCATTGTGTCTTTAATTCCTATTTCATCACTGCTGGGAAAAAGAAAAAAAACACTTTGAACACTGTTAATTATAGTTCCAAACCAGGAATTGGAATTGACTAAAATCACTATCAGCAGATAAAAGAAAAAAAAAAGAAAATAAGCCACAAATTGGGGGTGGTCTAATTGACGCATTTAATGTTTTGATTTAACCTTTGAAAGTTTGTATTGCAAGAGTTAAAAAAAAATATTTAATGTAGAATTACCAAATTTATTTTTACACAACTTTAAAACACATGATCAACCATTCTCTAATGCAGCGTCATATATTCTGTAAAAACGGCCCGCATAGAAATCTGTGTTCATTTCCCGCTAGGATATGACACTGTAATACCAAGTACGTATATTAATTTCATCATCTGGTGCAAATTCATTCTCTTGTCCACTGTACCATATTTTAGCACACAAACACTATAGAAGTATGATCATTTGAGGACCGAAATATAAAGATGGTAACTTTTCTAGGATTTATCTAATACTTTCCCAACATCCATTGACTGTTTCTGTCATCCTAGAACTAGATAAAATCCATTTTACTTACAAGGAGCTATAAAACAGAATGTATTTCTTCTTAATAGTGTGAATAATGCAATGAAAAGTGCCATTAATGAGCTCGTTCCATTTTAAGCCCCCAATATAGAGTTGAATTATCACAAGGTAACAGATGGGTTCTTGTTAAATTATTAGAGGAGTAAAGTTTGTTTAGTGTGTTTATATCTAATGAAGACACCAATACAATTTGGCACAACATCTGAACGCCCATTAAGCATAAATCAATCTGGTGCTATGCCCTAATAAATAGGCACATGAAGCATTCACTCAGCCATTCATCATATTATAGCGTTTGATTTATGCAGATGGAAAGTGCTCTAATAATTCTAGCATCTTCCGCAGAACTCAAAGGACACTATATTATCAACAAGATGTATTATCAGGAGATGTAGAATGGGAAAAACTGTGGTGAGGCATCCCGGTGGAGAAAGATTGAGGAATGTTATAGCCTAGCTTCTGTCTTGTGTACCCCTCCAGCTAGAGGAAGACCTTGGGCATTGTGTCTTTTTGATTGTAATCTGTGGGTGACCACAATCAATGAATGCTTCTTCCTTCCTGAGCAATGGAGAACAATAGTGGGTGACAGGGATTCTTCTTGATGGAGTGTTTTAGTGTGTGTGCATGTGTGTACAAAATCACAATGCAGCATTTAAGGAGCGGGAAAAAATGACCTCATAGCTACTCATCTGGCAAAAAGAAATCAAAGGTGATAGCAGTTGTAGTTCTTATTTATAACATCCAAAAGTTTTATAAATAAACAATTTTGCTTTTAAAAATGCTTTTGTTCTGTTAAGTTTAGGGTTTTATCAGCAGGACTTGGTCAAATGTCTTCCTTCCTGTGAGATGTAGTATAGCAAAAAAAAAAAAAAAAAAAAAAAATTCGAGAAATATTTAGTTTAGAGGAATAAGAGCTGAACGAAATGGGAAACTGTGTCCACCCTCTTAAGGACTAGTATCATCATATTTCTGGGTATGCAGAGTAGACCAGAACCAGAACCAGAAGATCTGAGTGGTCTGGAAGGTTAATACATCAATAACAGGTCTTTAATGTATTTTGGTGCAAAGTCTTTCAGTGATTTATAAACTAATATAAGTATTTTAAAATCTATTATCTGACCTGCACAGAGCTAGTTTAAGGACTTTAGAACTGGGGTGATGTGCTCTATCTTCCTGGAAATGTTCTTCGGGTGATAGAAGGCTGGTTTTGAAACTGTCTATGTGTCAGACCTGATCACTGGTTTGTAGTTGTAATAACTGAAGGTGCGTGCTGACCCTAGTTCATTCCTCTTTAGGTCCAAAGATGATAACTTCAGTTTTGTTTCTGTTCATCTTGAGAAAGTTTTGGCACATCCATGCATCGATGTGTTCTAAGCATCCATTCAGTGAATAGATGGGTTCAGAGTCACCTGGTGACATCGTAATGTAGAGCTGAGTATCATCTGCGTAGTTATGGTAACAATTCTTGTTTCTTGTTATAAACTCAGCTAGTGGGAGCATATAGATAATGAATGGAAGGGGTCCCAGGATTGAACCTTGGGGTACCACACATTTGACGCTGGCCATAACATCCGGTCTGATGAGAAGTTACCTATCGACACAAAGAAGTCCCTGTTCTTTAGGTAGGATTTGAACCAATTGAGGACTGTAACAGAGAGTCCAACCCAGCTCTCCAGTCAGTTTAATAATATGGCAATAACCCAAAGTTGAAGGATGAGGACACAACTCAGTTTATGTCTTGGCTATGACTAATAGCTCAAGCAGGGTTCAACAGCCAGACTACGAAGCTGAGTTTGGGGGCTGTTTGTGAGCAAAACTTTTGTCAGATAAGAAATGTAATTCCTTCACTTAAAATATTTTTTTCCCCTGTCTTTGAGCCAAATGATGTAAATACAATATAACTGCAGTTGCCATAGTAGAATTTCAAACTCCCTTCATTCATCTACATGTGTACCATTAGCTTAAAGTCACATCTGAAAAGTCCTCAGAATCATATTGAGAGAGTTATATTACTTTAGTGCAGTTAAACTCTCACAAGTAAAGCACAGACTAACTATTTTGAGAAGAGTCAGACTTTCAATCATTGAATTGCTTTACATGTTAGTATGAATATTCTGCTGACGCAGTTGTTTGGGGAAATGGGAGTCATGAAAACTGCAGACATTATAGAAACAATGCTGGTCAGAAGTGGAGTAGAAAGTTTTGTAACAAGCATCCATTTGCCACTGTGTTGAATTCCAAGCAGACAGGGCTCACCATGCAGCCTTTAAAAGTCCCTCCACAAGGGGCTCATTTGTAAGGTTCTGACATTTTGTTCTGCATGGATGACAGAATTTTGGATGAGTTATTGGCTGCTTTCTGGTTGCTTTCGGTTTCTATTTTCTTAAAGATATTCTGAAAACAAATATAAATGTAATATATATTAAATAAATATAACTACCAAGAGCTACAAGCCTGAATGCAACAGAAACATAGATTGTTAAAAATATATAATACATAAAAGTCTGCTCTGGGGAGACATACTAAACCACACCAATTAAATGCATAGGTTTGATTATGGTTACTGAAGTACTTATTTCAAGGCTGATAAAAAATACTTTTGTTTCAGTTTCTTGTACTCAGGATCTTTTCAATCCTACTAACTGGAAGTTTTAACAAGCTACAATATCTATCTGATGTGTGTCACGGGAACACAGGAATGACAAACACAGTAGCTAGTTGGATTTTTTTTTTTTTTTTACACGCTGAATCCTATTAAATGTCCTCAAGCACAGCTGTACATAAACACCCCATGCCTTCACTAAGATTAGAATATGAAATGGTGAAGAAAGTACCAAGAGAAAGCAACCGTGTATTGTTTAGCAAAATAATACAGCCTAGTTAAATGTATGGTTATTGCATTACATGCAGAAATCCTTACTTGTAAGCACCTGGCTCACCTTTAACAACATTCAAACATCGGTTCATGCTCATGTTTTCTGCTTATTATCTGTTCTTTATGACCTTTGACCATTTGTGCTGTGTTCATCACACATAAATGCTGGCCAATATCAAAGCCTTTTTAGGAACAAAATTTTCAAGAGGACTTTTGGTTAACAACTGCAGAAAAGAAGTTTACAAAGTTACAAAAAATAACTCTTACCATTAGACAAGGACATAAACTTTGGAGGAACTGTGAACTTCCAATGCCCACTTTAGGACAAAACTGCTAATACAGAATGCGGACTCTGCCTTGTAATTAATAAAGTAGTCATTATCTACATAGTAATTATGCCCAACTGCTCTATATGGGGGAAAACCACGCCTGCATCATGTGTGGATCTTATTTAAGTGTGTGAGGGAATTTCTTCCAGTCTGCAGAGCACTGACTGCTTCTTTTCATGTAATGGGACTTATGCTACGGAGCGTTTCATGGCAAACAGTAAAAAGATTGGTGTAAATAGGGCTCAGTTGCAGCTGTGTCTTCTTGCCTCGCTGAAGGTGCAGTGGAGAGTAAAGAGAATGCTAACATCAGACCAGAGGCAGAAAAGGAAATGTGCACGTCTGCTATGAGAGTTTCTCAGTGCAGTGTAGATAAAGAGAGTAAGGAACACTAAATACTGCAAAACACACCAGGTACCCACCTCTGTTCCAGATAATGACATACCGGGACTTTAAAATAAGTAGGCACGCAGAAAGGCTGCAGAGAGACAAGCTAGTTAAAGGGTGAGAGAAGAGGAATGAATTACTCACAGACAGGTACTTTTTCCCCCCCAAGAAAAAGAAAAGTTACTCAAAGTTATCCTTGGAAAAGAGATGTTCAAAAGAAGGAGGGCATCGTCAAATATCTGGTGCTCTTTTATTGTAAACCTAATTACCACCAATGTATCTGGCACAGACTGAATCCTCAAAGAGGTGTTTTGTTGAAGAAAATATATAAAAGATGAAAAGAGAGTGGGAGAGGAGAGATATTCACTTTGATGTGAGTACTTTTGTGGTAGATGCAGACAGTTCTTCGTTTGTTGTATTTTCAATTCCCCCCCCCCCTCTTTCAATGTGACTTTTGAAATTTTCTACAATTCCCGAAACCTCCGTCAGAAGGAGGGCTGCTTGGAGAGCAACTCCACCCCAAAGGAAACGTCTGATGGCAATGCTTTAATTCTTTAAAAAACTGTCGCTCTGGAAAAAAAGGAAATTATAACACCTGCCATCTGAAATAGATACGCAGAGATTCAGCAACCGAAGATATTGAAGAAAGGAGCTATAGAATAAAACAAGAAGGCAGTTTTAAATTACAGGATAATAGTCATTCCATATGTGAAACTTGAATAGTGTTGGAGTACTACAGGTATATAGTGGCATTTATAGTATTAGAGCGTGTTTAGATGATATCACTTACCCTGACTGGCACTTAAAATTATTATGAGTCCATAGTTTTTACCAACCCCCACACCAACACAAAAATGGACGTTTCAATCCCTAAACAAAAATTACAAATATGTCAGCAATAGTTGCCTCAGGAAATTGGCTGGAGAATGGAATCGATCACTCTCCTTAAAAACTGAATGGTTTTTGGATCAGTAACCGCTTCAAAACTGAAGTGTTACCAATTTGTGCTAACGGCAACACTGTTTGAGGTGGAAGTTGTTATTGTGGGAAGAAGACCACATGATAGGTACTTTTAGCACCATCGATGTGCCTAAGAATAAAGTTAGCGGAAGTACACGTCTATAAAAGGCTTCTAAAAAGGAAACCCTATTTCTTTTTTTTACAAAGGAATGTTATCTGTCTATTCAAGGTGCAAAAACAGAGAGGTAGGCTCGGGAAAGTGTCTGTCATTTACCTCCCTCACCAATTTATTCTTTTGTAGTTTTAGTTATTTATACTTGGGTTTTCAGATATGCAAAAATCTGTGAAACAATAATTGTTACCTCTCTTAGGGGTGTTTCATCAAATAGGCAAAGATGCCAACTTACCCTTAGCTGCTCTCAGGAGATATCAGCTCTTGAAATAAGAGCAAAATTGCTAAGTTTGTTTGTGTGTGTGTGTGTGTGTGTGTGTGTGTGTGTGTGTGTGTGTGTGTGTGTGTGTGTGTGTGTGTGTGTGTGTGTGTGTGTGTGTGTGTGTGTGTGAGCCACACATACAGTAGGATGTCACTTCTGCTCCTGATATAGAAATAATATGTTTAACTACTTCTAACAGCACAAATTATTAAAATGTTATTGTGTTTTCTGTTAACTGTAGTTCTCAAAATAAAAACTTTACAAAACGTTACAAAATAGGGAAATCAACCACAAATTTTGAAAGATATATGATTAAAAATGTGTGTCTAAAGCTATATGTACCAAATGAATGTGTAAAATTTTCTCCTGAATTGTTTCAATCGTTTGTTGAAGTACAGAATATCTAAACACCAATTACCCACCTGCACTGCTGTTTACCTCTCCTCCAATCTCAAACTCAAACCTGTCCTAAACAGCCTTTATATGATAATTTGCTATGGCTGACAAGCTGGAGCCAAGCCACATCGAGGTGAGAAGATAAATGTGACAGGGCTTGCAGGGACCTTTGCTAACATTTATTGAGTTTATTTGGGGTCTGTCTGGCGTGAAAGTGAGGACATGGCCCAGTGATCTCCCTTGTTCCAGGTGAAGGCTATCACATTGAGTTGCATTGTAATAGTGGATGACAAGGTCCCACATGAGGCAAGAGTAAAAATGAGTGGGCCACAAGAAGTCATTTAAAGTCTTAGTACAATAATGGTTAAAAACAGTTGAGTGTGTAGGAAAATGGTAACTTGGCACACATGGTTACAATAAGTAAAGTAATGCTTCATTACGCTCTACCTGAAACTTCCTTTCTGAAATAGTCTGTAACTGCTGACTAATTAGCAGCACATCTTAAACGAGAGGCATATTTTAACAACAGCTATAGTAGCAGCTTTTAATATGGGCCATATGGGCAGTTGCCCAGGGCTGCAGGGTGCACGAGAACCAGATAAAACATCTGCTAATTGTGCCTTGAACAGGTTTTCTTTATCTTTTATGCAAGTGCAGTCACTGGGGAGTTGGTGTCCTCGTGTGTTGAGTGGGCATACCCAGCGTTCTTTTATTGCATTACAAAATATATACTTTCTATGACATGTGACAGGAGGAACCTGGAATCGAACACACAACTTTCAAATGACTGTGCATTTGTGGTTATGGGATGGCAGAACAAGGGTGGAAAGAAAAGTAGACTGATGGAAATAACTAGAGGTGACTAGAATGTTCTGATTTCTGGCTTAATCACCTCCAACCTGTGACCTGCTGATCAGCAACAGAAAAGGTGGATATTCTTCCAGTGAGTAAACACAATATGTGTAAAGAACTACCACTTCACCCTGACAACAAATGTCTGTAGAATGGACGCTGTTAATTAGAGCACAAGACAAGCTATTTAAAGGAAAATAAATTACAACATCTTGACACATGCATGGACATGTCAAGAGCTCATTCAGGCTGCAGGAGAGTGAGCGAGAGAAAGACTTCTGGTAGGTAAAAGGAGAACAGGATGGTTATTTGCAGACACTTGTATAATAGCAAAGTTGCTCATTTGTATGTTTTTGGGCTTTTTCTATTCTATTTATTCCAACTGAACGAGGATAACTAATCCTCAAAAGCTGGAAATAAAGACAAAATGAGGCCACAAAGTCAACCTTGGAAGCCTACTAATTACAAAACGAATCAGGAGGAATGAAAGTCTCTCACTTCAGTTCCATCAATGTATTTATTTTACTTCCATGAGACTTGATTTCATTAAAACATTATAGCCCAGAATAACATGAGTACATGAGACATCGAATGAATCTCAAGGATCCTGCACTGATCGATGGAGAGACCGACTACTGCAGCAGAACACTGCACCTTTGCAGGCAACTGCAAGAAGGAGGAACCAATTAGTTACTAGGAACAACAATCATTCACACATTAGCTGAAGATTGTGATTAAGTGTCTTTCAACACGCCCCATTTTATCTAGGAGTGTGGCTATGCCAGTCTAAGTGTGTTTGTGGATGTGTGAGTTGTTGGGCCGGTGGGTGGGAAGTGGGGTCTACCGTTCAGTCTTTGAGGCATGGTGATGAAGTGCAGCAAACATCTCCACCTAAACACAACAAAACAAACAGGGTGACCCTGGTCTAACCCCAGCTGTGTCCATCCATCACCCAGCTGCACACACCACCGAGGCCCATATCTCTGGGCTGTCGACATCAGGCCAACCCTGTGGAGAGATTCATGCTGCTTCACTCCATAAAATCCTATCTCACACATTTCACACCCTGAACAGTTCCTGAGGTATTCTGCAACATGCGGCTTCTTCATTTTAGGGTAAACATTTTTGTAAGATGATTCCAAATATTTTATTCAAGAATATATGTTTTAAGATTTGTTGAGTTCAAGTATTTGTACCTGCTTGCTTACAGAGCTGGAACAGAAAGTGTGCAGGAAAGATATAAAGAGAATGCACAAGAAAATGTCCCTAGTTCCTGGAAGGTATTTTTAACATGAACATTCTTTTTTTTAGATTTAGAAAGAAATCATGTTTGAATGTCAAAGAATCTGAGAGAACTTTGCCAACTGATACAACTGCCAATGTTTCCTCTTGACCTCTTGACTTTGTTCTCAATTTCTGGTTATTACATTTACAAAGCCCGGATGTGGAAAAGGGTACTTGGGAGGTATGTCCCTTCTACAAGACAGCAGCCAGACAGATAGAAGATAAGGGCTTAGAGAGTGAGATGTGCTCAGAAAGGCAGAGGAAATCCCTATCATTTTTTGAAGCCCTGCAGACGTATGTTCAAGCTCAAGTCTCGACCCCTATCTCCCTCTTTCAGTTCAGTTTTCCTGGCAGTAGTATAAAGTTCACAAGGAGGTGAGGGCTCTTGCCTCCCCGCCCTCTCCCGTGACCCCTTGCACCCTCTGTGTCTCAGTGGAACAGAGTCCCTCAGGGAGTGACCCCTTCCTTTGCAAACAAAAATCACACCCGTGTTGCATTTATGTGCTCTGCAGGTGTTCTGCAGCACATGCACATGTACACATTTGCCATGCAAATCAACAGTTTCCAGAGAAAAACTGCAGCGGTCACACAGGCATTGTTTGTTCTCCATGAATAAAACCGGGCAGAAAGTTTTGACCCTGCATTGTTGCTGATATTTAAGACCACAATTACCAAAGACAAGAAAAATAACGCTAAAGATCTTGGCTACGGCTTCAAAACGTAGGTACATTCTGTGCTTCATGATCATGAGTGGAGTTGGGGGATTTAGACAGTGCTCATTGTGCCAGAACCTTTAAGAAGAGGTAATTATTGTAATTTGATCTTGAATGGAGAAACAGCTAAGGGAAAGCAGTAGTGCAGCTCGGTGGGTGAGCATTTCAGGGTGAGGAGCGGAGACCTACGGTGACCTTGACATGCATGGAGAGAGCTATAAGTCATAATACAAGTGACTATAAATAAACAACCATCTCGCTTATCCACCTGTAATAGAGGGGATGAGTTACAGGTCAGTCTTTCCAAGTTAATCTACCCACATTACCAGAATTGGATACTGCCTTGCAGGTTTTCACAACATAATCTTTATATCAAGATGCATTTATAGAGTAGGTTAAGTATGAGTGGGATTTAACAGGCATTCACTTCAGTCTGCTCCAGTTTTATTTTATTTTGTTGTTTTTCCTTTTTTTAAATATTTAGTATTTGTTATACATTTACTTACATTGTTTCTTGGTCATGTTAAAGTTATGTTTTTTATTCTTGTTTGTTTATATCCTGGTATGTTTATTAGTATTTATTGCTTAAAAGTTTGAAATAAAGATGTCATTCATTCAGTTAATCCGTCAGTAATATATTTTCATTGCAGATGAATGATCACAAAATGGTCTGCAACAGTTAAAAATCCTTCAGTCTTGAAGTTAAGAATGAGGACAAGAGACTCACTACAAAATCGTCTGGTGACTAGAATCCCCTGATTTGAGGCTTAAATCCCTGAACGGGGATTGACAGGTCGAAAACTAAATATGTTTTTTTTTCTCTGATTGGTTAAAGCACCACAGCTAAGCATTGACAGGTTGTGCAACACAACACTCTTCAACATGGAAGTTGTTACTTAGTAAAGAAACCTGAAAGTTAGCTTTTCAGCATCACTGAGGTGATAAAAAGTAAAGACAGAGGAAATTTTGAAATAAAACTATTTAGTGCAGGTGGTACTAGCTTACTGCAGAGCTGTGTAACATAGACTGCTTTCTCACACACAAACATGGTGTGCCATAGTTATTACATATATATATATATATATAATTATTTATATTGACAGAATTTCTAGTGATGAAGCTAGTGCACTAGCGATTTGCAATCTTGAATATAAACTTTGACATCACTTTTATTTATTTTGAAGGCATCTTGTACAAAAATAATTACATATCCTGAGATATACTGCACATAAATTAGAAAAAAATAGTTGTGCTGTGTTTTGCAAAGGAGTTTTATTTTTTTTATATAGCTATTTCCCACAACCTGGAGGACATTTCTGCAGTTGATCTTCAGAGATGCAGCAAAAGACAGCTTTGTAACTTTAGGCTGCTTTGAGAAGGGATTTAATTTAATTAAAAACATGTTTAATACAATGTAGTTTAACTTTCGACTTATGATGAAAGCTGGGAATTAAATGGTTATTTATTATTCTTATATTGAGAATTTGAAATCAGCTAAAGCTGAAGTCAGTAGCCCAGAACTTCACCAAACCGGTGATGGGTAATCGGACAAAGATTATCTGAGCGGTGCATCTCTAGCGCAGCATACTTTTAATTTTGCAGGTGTATCTTGCATTCACAGACAATATTATTCAGGTCAGAAGAGCTTGATCAATTCTCATTATCCCAATCAATAATGGAGACTCATCCATGGAAATGTTGATCGAAAGTGACTTTCGACCAACTTAGGCATTACTACATGTATAAACACTGAGCTCAGATTTACATGCCTTTTCTCCCCGTGTCTTGGCAGCACCACAGGGCCTGTGGCAATAATGAGAGGGCAAAAGGACAGAGAGCTTGGGTTCACCTATTGAGTAGGGGCAGGAGTCACGCAACAGAGGCCAAAGGATGTGCATGCAGCATATGCATACTAAAAAGTCAAATCAATTACTAATTCCATTGCCAGCAGCCTTTGTCAGGTGCTTCAGAGATAATAAAATTGCCCTGTGATCCAAAAACCCTGCTGAGCATAGAAAATCTAGAGGGAGAGCTCTGCATATCTTAATCTGTCCATCAAAGATCAACATTAGTTGCTCATGTCACTGTTTATGAAAGAAGGTTGAAGGAAGGAGGGAATTTCTTTCTATCGTATGGGAATGAAGTGATGGCAAGAAACTCCTTTGAATATTTTAGCATAACACAATAAAGTTAGAAATTAGACTGACATCTAACCCGACTGTTTCGATGTAGGAGAAGGACAAACGGCATGTGTGTTGTGTCCTTTATCCCTGAAACAGCAGTTCATTCCCCCACAGGACTGTGGGGTGACAGCTTGGACCCATCACTAAGATGAATGGTTCTGTCCTACACAAGGCCTTTTAATTAGCTTCACAAGATTCCTTTTATGAAGAGCACACACTCACACACACACACACACACACACACACACACACACACACACATAAAAAGCACTTGCACAACTGTTATGCACATGTCTAGAGAAAATAAAATAAACCCATATGAAAATTAGAAGGCAAACATCAAAGTAAACATTGGTGATTGTTGTGGCATCTTCACCACTTCGGGCAATTAAAGATTTGGTCACTGTGTACCTGAATTTTATACCTACAGGAGTAGTGGCTGTAACCAATTTGTACCCTACTTGGAGATGTTTTGTATCTGCTTTGACGATCAATGATGTCAAGTCATTTTAAGTCTTATGTTATTTGAGGAGCGCCTACATGACAACAATGATTTGAATGTACTACCAGCAGGTCATTCATAGATATTTAGATTTTAAAAGATGAGATAATTTGGGTTTCTGGTCAGTTTTGCTCTTCAGAACGTCCAACCCCCATTTTATACTCCCGTGTAGCCATTGTATCCCCTGCTTTTACCATTTCATACACAAACAAATATTTTGTATCCTGTGTCCAACATTTAATTTGCAAAGTTTTACATATGGACCTATAGCATATGATGTGCAAGATTACTGATAGGAAATTGAAGATAATAAAAGCTGTTAAAGTTTTAAATGTAAAATAGCTTGTCTTTATTGTAATAGTAGGCTAAATATGTGCAGAATTATAGTCTATATAAGCATTTTTGCATAATTAAATAGTTTTAGAGTTTTTAAATTTAAAATGACAAATTTCTATAATAAATAATAATAATAATAATAATAATAATAATAATAATAATAGTAGGACAAATCTGAAACGTTTAAAAAAGGGAAAAACATGTTATACTAAATGAGGGTCTAAAACATCCACCATGCAGATATAAATTATAGAATTGTCAATACAAAGCGTACCGCTGATGTTTTAAAAAAATATCTTTATATATTTTCAGGCCAAACTGGTCTTACATCTGTTTTGTTATAAGTGGAAACAGGGTTTCAACTGATAAATCTAAAACTGTGAGATTTAACCATATTTTGATTCATTTCCATAAATCATTGAAAATACCTAACTACCAAGAAAAATAAAGTGACATGCACTGCGCAAAGTAAGAGGGTACAGATATTTTTTTTCTAGGTATGAAATGGAAGTTTGAATTGATGAAATGACAATGTATGGGTATGGCATGGGGATGATTCCAACAGGTAACGGTGCAAACTGAGCTGGAACCATCTCAAACCAATGAATAGTTTCAGGATTTTTTTCATGTTTTATGGTAAATTCACACTACAAATCCCAACAACATTCCAAAATCTACAGCTTCACATAAATATTGTACAGTAGATTAAAGTTATTTCTACAGATTGATTTTAACATATGGGATAAGAAGCAGTCAAGAGCCGTGGCAGTCCCAGTAAATGTAAGCAGCCCAGGAACCAGATGGGTACCATCAAAACAGGGACAGGAAGCAAGTGATCAGACTCCTCCTCCTGCGGCTCCCTTTGAATCTCTTCTTTTTCCCCTTTTCCTCCTGCCCAAGATTCTTAGTCTGGATGAGGGACGGCAGCGCCTCATCCACCATTAGAGCATGGGTGGGGTTATAACAGGGCATGGGACTGTTGAAATGAACCACTGGGGCTTTTCCAATTACAGAGTGACTGATACCAGATGATGAAGCCTGCAGCATCTCACATTAACATCCACCACAGCCGTGGCGTCAGCCTCTCAGGGCCTATGGCAGGACACAGCACTCCATGTGCATGCACTTCCATCCAATTAGCAGAGCAGCCAGCTTCCCAGCATGTTGGTGGGTGGAATGGAGCAGAGATCGCCTGAGTAAAGCCGAATGCCGGAGCAGCCAAGTAAAAGGAGATGTAATAATGCTAGCTTCTTTTATTCATTAAATGTGCCACGTTAGAGCACAATTGACATGTCACTTTACCACCACAAAACCATTCTGGTTGGAACGGATCAAAATATGAAAAAGTTCAGAAAGTGAAAATACTTTTTAGAAAACACAGCATGTGTGCTATTTTCTAGTGAAATGTGTTAGGTAAAGTAGGACTCATAAACAGAGAGAGTAATTTGGCTCACAGAACCAAAGACGTAGAGTTTACATAAAGCTGTGATGAGGTAAACTATTCCTCTGCAATATTTCCACTTTTCTTCCCACTCAAACCACTCAGACACAGTAACCGCACTAAATCCGTGCAGTTTTACAATAGTTTGTCTACATTCTCTGGCTTTAATTCATTGTTTTTTTTCTTTTTTTAAATGTTTCACTTGGACTTTTTATTGCTGCACCTAAGTAGGTAGGACTGACACTTTGCACTTCTGATTATAATTTATGTGCAACAATGACATTAAAGCCAAGTGTAGTTGAGCAAAGTTAAAAGTAACATGCTGTTTTACGGCACATCTGTCACACTGGTGGTGAAAACGCCACAGCCTCACAGCACACCATCAGCTGTTCTGGGAGCTCAGCACACGGTTTGTTTATGGCCATTGTTTTCTCTGCCCAATCTCTCGCTCTGCAATTTCGCTTTTCTCAGATACACGCTAACACACAGACGGACAGTGCGGCAACACCCACAGGCCTTTGCAGTGCAGGCTGAATGTTGGTTCAGACATCTGAGAACAGCCTAACAGGGAGCACTTTGTGTGCCATACACCCGTCCAATGCTCACACTTGGCAATATATTATACATCACTTAGAATGCTTGAGGGAAAGGAGGGAAAACATCATATTTGCAGTCTAATTTGAATGAGTCATTTTTACACTAATATCAGATGAATTAGTCATGTAAAATTTACATATATATATGTGATGCCGACAAGAAAAAAAAGGAAAACGTGCAAAAATAAGAGTTGAGCTGAAAGATGTTAAAGAGCTACATACATTTTTTTTTGGAAGATTTTCTGTCCATCAAACTCTCGATCCATGCTACCATGAACAATACACTAGGATACATGAACTCTTATGCTTGAGGCACAGACTGACCCTTAAACCGGAAGTAGCAATCTATCCTTTTCCAGTTAAGAACCTATTGCCCCAGACTTAGATGATAGTAATCCCATTTGGATCACAACTTCCTGAATACCACTCCAGTGCACACTCATGATCGTGACAATGGTTTATATGTTCATAAAATATTGTTTGTATAAACTACAATGATGATGTTGAGACTGGAGCTGTTTTAAGGCCACAGATGTCATCTTTGGTCTCGCCCTTTTAGAGATAAGCTTCAGACTCCAGGAAAAACGAATAGGAATGTATACTAAATTAAGAAAGCCGAGACTGTTATCTGATGCAGATTACTTATTAGCTGCGTGTAACCTTTAAACAGAAACTCACTTCTTGATTATCCCTTTCACAGCTGACAATGAAAAGAGCAATAACCACTCAGATGTGCAGTAGAAGAAAGATCATGGAAGTCTAACTTACTAAATAATTTGTTTCAAGAATGGTTGTTAATGCTCTTTGATAGACACAAAGTTCCACTGAAATGGGACTGAAAACGCATTAAATAAGCAATAACTTTTATCCTAAATACACTAAGGGAACATTTCAAGTTTAAAATGCCTTCATTGGGAGGGGGTTGTTTGTTACTCAATGCCCTTACCACCCCTCTATAAGGGTGTGGACCAGAATGGTGGGATGCCTAGGTTTGATAACTGACAAAGGTTATGAAGCCAGATCCATTTAGGTAAACGACCAACTCCACCATCACAAGTACCCGTTTAAAACAAAGTACTACATCAGCTAAAATTATTTCTTAACTGTACCCCTCCTTCCCTTTAGTAGGGCAGAAATCAAAAATAAAAATCCCTTACCTATTAAGTCACATTTATTGCACAAAAAAGTCTCTGCTTAAACTGCGGTGAGCCAACGTGCACACAGTTACACTCAGTCAAGTTTAGTACTCACAAGACCTTACAGAGGGGGCAAAAAAAGTTGCAGGTCTGTTTAGAAAATTATTTTCTTCCATCTTCAGTCCAAACTTCAACTATTATATATTCCAAGTCAATAGGCCTACCTGTGAATAATCCAAATTTATGCTGGTTTATGATACATTCTCAAACTTTCATTCTTTTTTTCGACCCTCTTCACTGCCTCTGGATAGCTTATCTTATTGTTTTAAGATATTGAATTTCTACCGCCCTCTTCCTGCCTTCACATTCCCTGTATGTCTCTCTGCGCTTACCACCAGTCACAGCACTTTTCCTACACATATTCTTCACATTCTTCGAATTTATGATCAGCACCACATTTGGGACACCTCTGGCTTCCTTTTCAGGCGGCAACTATGTGTCCATATCTTTGACATTTTCAGTTCTAGAAAGCACTAATAATAATTCTTATTCGGATCGCAAACAACACTAGTGGTGCATACTGCCATCTACTGCACACAAATGTGTAACGATAGCCTTCACCTACTATATTCTATGTATTAGTTTTGTAATGTGGAAAAATCAGAACAATGCTTTATTTATAACCCTGATTTCCTCCCTTTCCCCCTCTGTTCATAATATTTCTATTAGACTCCATTCTGTGTCTCCTCTTCTTCATCCCCTAGTTCTTAGAGGTTGGCAAAAAAACAAACAAAAAAACTGGAGGTTTGCATTACTGCCACCATCTGGTTGGAGTGTGGTTGTTGATGTTTTTGTATCTCAAGTGTGTTTATGTATGGAGGGAAATGTGTCTTTTTATCATTCAATTCAACAAAAAGTTATTTGAATCTAAATGTGTGATCAAAAAAAGAAAATATTTGTGATCAAAATAAATCTAAAAAAAATTTAAATAATATTTTATAAAAATAGATGTATGTGATCAAAACAGATTTCCCTCAATATATATGTATATAACCATACTAAAATTGTAATTACATTAATTATAATGTATTAATCCTTTTTATGTTAATTTCTATGTTGGCTCTATAGGTTAATTTACAATGTGTCTATTAATTGAAACTTTTATTTAATCTTTTCAAATTGTAGCCTAAATCCTCTTTCACGCTTACATTTCAGACATACCAATATAACAAGTCCTGCTGTTTCATCTTCCCCACAGTGGTCACAACTCCCTGTATTATACTTTTGTATTTTAAAAAGTAGCATTAAATATAGTTATTTATAGTTCAAGTATGTTCAAATATTTCCTAATTCCTGCCTTTTTAATCCTATGAAACCATCTTACTTATCTTCCACAGCTCATCTTTTCTGCTATTCTTTCTTCAGTTTTTGATTGAGCCTTTGCTTATTCTCAAATTTGTTGTATTCCTTTAGTTGGCTGGATTGCAACCATTTGTGCCACATAGCGCCAACTACTGTACAGGAGTGACATGGTATTGTGACATGTCAGTCATCTTGGGGGGCACCTTTGGTTGGGATATATATGTGGGGGTCAGATTTCAGTGGGGTCCATCGCACAACCCCCCCCCCCCCCCCCCCCCCCCCCCCGACCCCCGCTCTAGCTCCGCCCTGAAGGTGTCCTGAACATGCAATTTGTTGAAGCCGTCTTATAATGCATTATAAAACAAAATGAGTAACCATCTGAGGACTTTGAATACAATAAAATAGTAACTCAAATCTAACTTGCATTGCATATTTTGTAATGCTATGTGTAAATTTGACATATTTCCTAACCTGATCCCTATGGAAATAAAACAATTTGTAACCAGATCCACTTTAAAAACTGACAGTCCTGTAAATCTGTCAAGAGCACCATGAGTCACTGCATTCGATGCATTCGATCCACTGATGCTTCATATTCTCTGTCTATATGGTAAATAGTCATAGCTGCCAGGCAAGTCAAACAGATTTGATTTCACTCATATCTAGTATCAATCCGTTTTTCTTTCTCCTGCCCTGGCCGTAACAGAATATGTCCTGTTCCCTGTTGGCCTCAGGAAAAACCTTCTGCCTAGCAGGGCTAGAGATGGACGGGGAGAATCCTTTTCTGACTGAGCCTGGCGGCAGCTCTGCTGGGACCAGGCTCATCAGCTGTGTGTTGTTAAAGGAAAGAAGGATGTAGGGATACAGAGATGGGGTGAGAGCAGTAGGGTAGTGAAGAATCAATAATCCAGCCATGTATATCCCTTCTCTGATAGGAACTGGGATCGGTTTCTAATGGAGGAATGGTCCAGAGTACCCAAACTACAAAACAGTTTAGCAATAAAAAGATAGATTTCCAGACAGAGGTATTACAAGCAATTTTGTGAAAGCAGAAAATAAAACCATCCCATCGCATGCCCACTAGAACTTCTAGTGTGTTTTGTTGAAAAAAATAAACTTTTAATCTCACTATTGCAGAGTGTATTGCAAACTATATCTTGAGGCAAAAACATAAACTGAAAGAAATAAAACATAGAATGACAGGGTACATATACATCCATTTACAACAATAGACAGCTGCTTTATTATATTGTAAATATTTTTACCACATTAGAAATATGGATTCCAACAAAATACTGTTTCCTTTTATTTAACCATGTAATTTTAATATAATAATATGTACAAAACGAAGGTCTGATTATGGTGCAACACAATGAAAATGTACTCCTTAGCTGTTTTAGGGCGGAAACATATAAGGAACTTCGCTCTTGGAGATAAAAGCAATCCACTTCTAAAAGTTCATATGTATTCAAAACTGAATAAATCATCAATACTATCTTGTCTGACAAATTCTAGTATATAACCCAACTTGTTGGCCATACATTCTAAAGGGTTTCTCTGTTACCACCATCATTAAGGGAGAATACATTAGTCAAATAGGACATTTAACCTCTGCACACTGAGTCAGCACGGCCCAATCGATTCCTTCAATTTGACAAACAATAGACAAGAAGCGCTGTGAGCTCAGAACCAAAACCTCTCCCAGAAGGTCAATACAAGAACCACTCTGCCCTGATAAGAGACTAATGGGAGATAAAATGAGGGCAGAGGGTGTGAAAAGTTGACAATATGCTGCCGTCACCAAAAAGACGACCCCAATTCCTCTCCAGCTTGCCAAGTTTAGTCTTGAATATTAGCAGAAAGATTAATGTTCAATCTTGGTTCAAAGTTTTTTTTTTTTTATTACTTCTAACATGAAGAGACAACAAGTAGTTGCCAGGTTACTTCAATTGGTTGACTCTCAGTTTAACTAACTGATTACCAGCGCGTCAGAAACACAAAATAATTATATTTCCCTCGGGCGTTAAGGCTGCACTAACAAAACTCTTTGACGAGGAAGCTGTCACTGAAGAAAAAAAAATATATCGTTAGCTGTTTCCAGTATCTGTGTGACAATTCTACCATAAGCAGGCATTTTTACAATGAAACATTAATGTATATGTGGAAAGGCAAAAAAAAAATCTTTTCAAATCTATCTCAGCCTCAGAATTCGTAACAATTTGCAAAAGAAACAAGAAAGAGTAATATCTGGACTATTCAAACCTGTATCGAATTGTTTTACATTCTTTAAAACAGTTTAAAATCAGGAAAAAAACGGAATTTTGGGAATTGGGAAATGGTCCCAACTTGTCTTTCTACCCAATAGCAAATCTCACTAGAAGAAAATGCAGTTGAAAAAGTTCAAAAACGCCATTATTTAGTATTTAATTTTAAAATAGCATGCGTCTGTGTAACTGCAACTCCTCCCTCACATACATGGTGTAACGTCGTTTCTGCTCTTAATCTAAATAATGAATAATCACTCATGACAGGTAAGCTCACAAAGATCTTTTTGAAAGCTTTTAATGATAGATGTTAAAGAAAAGCGGAAAGACGCTAAAATTTGACCAAAGGCATACGAAACCAGTAATTGGAAGTTGTCCACATACTGTACCTCTTATCTACATATCTCTAGTCAAAGGCTTCTAGAACCACCTAACGTGGGAGACAAAAGTCATCATCTGGAATATTTCCAACAAAGACATGTCAATGTTATTCCAGTCTCGTATATATGAGTGGGCCATGTTTGATGAGAAGACAGCTGTCATAGCGGGGAACCTGTGTAAGTACTTTGATGACAGAGTGATGCTGAGAGAAAAAGGGGTCATGGAGCTGAGAGCAGGGGAGCCAGGATATTGTTCAACTCAACTGACCTCCACAAGGCTTACAGAAAACAGTGGGGCTCCCATTTCACCCTGCCCTGTTATTCCAACTTGAACCACAGTACAACAAACAAACCAGCCTTTAAGCAAACTGAGATTCATTGATATGCTGCATATACTGCATTCAGCATTTACTGTACTCAGAAGGACATTTAGCAAGGGACTAGGTTAATCAAATTTACTCTTGCATGTCAAAATAAAAGGCAAACGGGCCCCAACAAGAAATTAGAATAGTAAGGATGTATATATCAGCACAAACACACAATTTGGATTATTCCACCAAAAAAAACTTTCATTTAATATTAGCTCAGATGCAGGTCTCTAAATTTAGAACAAAAATATGTTTACCAAAGTAAAAGCTGCCATTTAGTTACAAATATAAACTTTGAATGTGTATAGATTATGATTATAGGCCAGGTAGTAGCTAGAAGGAAAACATTATTTTTAAACCACCCAAGCAGAGGCACACTTGCTGTAGGACCGAAGAAAGGCTGAGTTGTTCAGCATGAACATACTGTGCACATTTAACTGACGTTTTCCTGGAACAAAATATGTTTCAGATTTCCTCTTTTCAGTCAGAGCTATTTGAAGCCACCAACGTGTTAGCAGGCCATCGTAACCTAAAGACTAAAAATAAAGGAAACATTTAATCTGCCAAGACATTAAAATACAATTTTGACACGAGCAGAAAAAAAAATATCACTGGCATGAGTCATGCTGGTTTAGAGCGATGTGCATTCATCTTGTGTTATTTTTTCCATCCATCGTATATACCCGCTTATTCCATGCAGAGTCGTGGGGGTGGGGAGTCGGGGGTTTGGGGTGGGTGCCCATCTCCAGCAGTCATTGGGCAAGATGTGGAGGACACCTTGTACAGGTCGACAGTTCAAGGTGCAAGGCATCACTGACACACATAGGACATACAACCATGCACATACTCACCCACACCTAAAGGCAATTTGGAGTGACCAATTATTAACCTAATACATGTTTGGACTGTGGGAGGAAGCCAGAGTACCAGGAGAGAACTCACACATACACAGGGAAAACATGCAAACTCCATGCAGAAAGACCTCAGGCTGGGATTCAAACCCAGGACCTTCTTGCTGAAAGGCAACAGTGCTACCAACTGTGCCATTGCACAGCCATGTTTTATTTATTTTTCTTATTTTTCCATATTTTATACGGAACATAAATATATACATATTTTTAACTAGAGATTGCTAACAAAACTCTTATTTGAACAGCAGAACTTCTAATTGTCAAGGAGCATAAAGTGAAATTTCATCTGTCGAGACGACTTCCAAAATATAACTCCAAAGTTTTGAGAAGGAGAAGAAAAGCCAGAAAAAAAATAAAAAAATACCCCCTCCAGTACAATGGCTGCCTTTGTCAAACTGCAGGCTCATACATAGCAAACAGAATGGTAAATTTTTGAGCAATGAAACTGAATCTGTGCTTGCTGTGCAAAAGCATCATTTGACCTGCTCAAAAGTTTGACAGGTTCCGTGTGTCGCTAGGGACAGAAAGGCCAAGGAAAGAAAAATGGTGGAGGCTCTGAAATGCATTTTTACAAGTTGGACAAATAGCAAATCATGTTTACATCATCTCGGCTTTTAGCTGCTGCTCATTCTGTCCAAGGCCTTCCATCTACCCCTTAAACACATGTTTTTTTAGCTAAATATGACAACTTATAGTGAATTCCATTGGGATTATCGTGATAACATTTTAACTGTCCTACGTTGACCTCCATCCATCTTTCCATGAACCATTTATTTCAGTTTACTTTCATGGTCCCAATTGCCAACTCTGGCTAGCTAGTTGGGGTGAAAAAATGTCATTTAAAGGAAAGTAGTAAGTAGTTACTTGTAGTATGGTGCACACACTTGACAGCACTCTGACACCGGCTGATAGACGGCTTCTTCAACACAGGTTCTGAGCCTCAGACATCAACAATCTGTCTGAATAACAAAACAGGCTGAGCAGCAAAGGAAATCAAGGTTAACACAGGACGGAGATGAAGAGAGGTTTCATCTCCAAAAAGGGGGGTCTAAAGGCTAAACCATGACTTCTCCTCGCCTTTTTTATGACCGATAATTGCAATTTAGTGTTACATAGTCCATTGTAAACTAAATTAAATGTATGTATGCACACATGTATATCCTGAATGATTGTTGCTCGAGAGTAATATTGTGGTTGTCAAAGTTGTTAAATTGAACAATTTCTCTACTGAGGAAAACCAACCCACAGCATGATGTTGTCACAACCAATTTTCACAGTGAGGTCTGTGTTTTCAGGGTTGTTGGGTTTTTCCCCCTCACAAAGCACGTTGCATGTAGGCTAAAAATTTTAAATTTCGGTTTCATCTGACCAGACCACCTTCTTCCATGTCTGCTGGCCCCTACAATGGCACTGAAACTGGCGACTTCTTATGGCTTTCTTTAAACATGGCTTTCTTCTGGCCACTCTCCCATGAAGTCCAGAATTGTAAAGAGCAAAAGTAACAGTTTTTGTATCAACAGATTCACCCACCTAAAACTGTGGATCTCTGCAGTTTCTCCAAAATGACAATAGCCTCCTTTGGCTGCTTCTCTGGTTAATACTTCCCTTGCCTAGACTGCCAGTTTCAGGTGGATGGCCATGTTATAAAATAATTTAATTTGCGCCACTCTCCTTCCATTTTTAGATGTTCAAAGCCAGGGATACTGTTTCCAATGGCAACAGTTTGCATTGGGTTTTCATAAAGCTTATCAGAATAAATGGGTTAAATACAATCTTTCAACATATATGACTATTTGTGAAAAGCACACACACAAAAAAAGAGAAAAAAAAAAAGAATATGCAAAACAACCTATAGTACTACTCCAATTGTCTGCCCCTTCTGGTGACAAACCTATGTTTGACCTTTTGGTTAGGCACATGTGCTCTGTTGGATTTGTTAGGGTTACAACTGCCAACACATAACAGGGAAATCGAATAAGTCACTCAGCAGACTCATTGCAGAGCTGAGTCGAGGGAGGCTCTTTACAAGGCAGACAATAACTACTTTATTTGTCTGCAAATCTATTTAAAGGTCTCCTGGATGTGGTTTAACGCCAGCTAGCACAAAAATGCACTTTGAAGCTTACATGACAAAAGCCAGACAATTCCTCCAATCCCAATGGGCCGCGATATGGTACCAGTCTTTGTCCCGTATGTCTACATTTGGTGCTGAGTCCATGTTTAATCACTGAGAATAACCAGGCTTGTCCTGTTTTACAAAATATGACACTGGGAAACACATTGGATTTGACAAGAACTTCTAAAGACACTGAGCAGAGCAATAACCCAAAAGAAGGCATAATCCAGAAAAAAGGGAAGCCCAAAGAGTCACTAGAATGCCACAACAAATCTTTCTTTGATTTTTTTTCAGCTCACTGTGCCTCACTTTGTCAGGTCCGGTAATGTGGTTGTCCAGCTAAGGCGATCAACACACGCAAGGCTTTAAACATATAACAAATACAGTACAGACATTTAAAGTAGCTTTACTTTGTTTACCCATTCATATTGTATGGAGTGGCTCCATAAATAGAAGCAGGCAAATGGTAAAACGTAAACCTAAGACAGAGCTGTGTCCCTAAGCAGCATCTGCTACAGAGTAAATCTACCCACAGCCTGCAGCTGTCAACAGGAAGCCCAGAATGACCTCCACAGACATATACACACATGCCCAGAGAGTCAGACTCACACACCAGTCTTTTCATCTGTCAATGATTGGCCAAAAGCCAGCAGTGTCTATCTGTTCTACTCTCTTTCAGGAAAAGCTATTTTTTTTCTCCCCTCAAGATCAGTTTTAGTTCAGAAAGTTTACAGATTTGTGATTTAAGCTCTGTTAAATGCACTTTAAAAATAAAAATCCATCAATGGACCAGTAAACAAAATTAGCAAATCCCCCTTGGTGTGATGTGATTTTGTGATAGGCAGGTCAGTTTATTAATTAAATGCATCAAAACTATAACTCCAGGGGCGTGCTCCGATGGTTCAGGGGTAGTGAGCATGAGGCCTTAGTCCTCGATGTGGCTGACCTGGGTTCGATTCCAGCCTGAGGTCCTTTACTGCATGGCTGGCCCCCTCTCAAACCCCCTTTCCTGTAAGCCTACTTTGAAAAAAAAAAATCCAGCCCGATTTTGGTTTATGAGCTAACCAACCAACAGCATGCAGTTTTACACTTTCAAAAAAGGATGTTGGTAATAATTAAAAAAAAGGTTGCCAATACAGATGCCCTATTTTTCAGCCAATGCCGATTCCCACAATTCCAATTTTGGCTTATTCAAATGTTTCCTAATTTTTACTCTAAGGATTATAACAGCTATAAAGATAAAAACAAAGTGCTATGCTTTTTTGATACAGATCATAGTTTTGATTCCAACTGAATCTCCTTTTTTTATCAAACTCCACAAAGCACATTAAAGTAAATGGTGTCAGTGGGGGCTACAAGTCATTTGATGACCATATGTTGTATTTGACAGCAGCTCAATCCAACTACTTGGTACTATAGGGCTGACAACAGAGGCAAGTTTCTTTTTGTCAGTGCAATAGCTCCTAGTAATTCAAGGGCTGTGCATCAGTTGTCAGTTTGCTCGCCTTTCCCCCCCAGCCTCTTGGCAAAAAATTTACAAGAATGTTTTTTAACAGTTTGTTATTTCATGGGCTGGCAGAGTCGGTTATGCTGACAGCCTTGTAAATATCTTGCATGACCTCTGACTATCAGGGGAAATAAAGCCACCTCTGAGAACAGAGGACAGGATAGGACTAGTTTCCAATAATCTGTCTGAAAAATGTAAAACGAAGGAACACATCAAGCATTAAAATGGAATATTTTTAACCCTGCAGATGACTTTTGGAAAAAATGTAGTGAAGTGCTGAAGATACTAACTTGAACACATCACATCTCCCACCCTTTTTCTTTAAACACACAACTAGAGTTCATAGAGTCAATACAACTGATAAGGCACTTGAAGAGCAATATATTTAAAACTATATATCCAAATCCAAAACCTCACATGTACACACCACACATGTGAAACAAAAAACACAAACCAGCAGCAATCCAATGACAGCAGTCAAAGGGATCTCAGGGTGTGACCACAGTTGAAAGAGAGAGGATCTGCATCCTACCGCAATGCCAAAACGCCATCTGCACCCAGAGCCGACTGAGATAATGAGACGATTAAGCTCTCATCTACAGCCGAGGGACAAGGCTCCTAACCTGCCGCCAGCAGGGGCCCATCACAACGGCACTTTTATATGGAAAACATGACAGAGCCAAGGTGGGGGATGCACACATGCTGAGCAGAAACCCCGCTGACTGCTGGCATGCAAGGGCATGTATGCTGCAGTTTTGCTTTTCATTTGTGGATAAGTTAATGTGAATGTGCATCTGTTTGGCAACAGGTAAGGTTCCGTTTCAGTTCAAGTCCTTTAAGAGCCACACTCAAAAACCAGAGAACCAACATAAAATTAACCTACAATTAAGCAGCCAGCATAGGGGACTGGCAGTTTCTAAAAACCAATAGCAAAATAAATCTGTTCGCTGAGATAATTTAAAGGTGCATAGCCACGTTATTTGACTTTTTTTTGTATACATCAGTAGCTCACTCTTTCCAAACAATGTTTTTATGAAAGATTATCACGTCCTGCTGGCATATTGGTTGTTATTTTGGTGTTTTATGCATTGTTTTTGCTCAGGTTGTTAGTAAATGAAGCATTTTGTGTTTATTTATGATTTTAACGGAAGTACGTACTGCGCATGCACAGCAGGATTAAAAACAAGGAAGCAGCTAACGGCTATTAGCATCTCCGGGTGAAACAATGAAGGAAGGTCCAAGATCTAGTGAAAAAGAACACAAAAAATATATGATTTCAAGAGGGAAAAGCGTAGAATGTCGCTGGGAATACAGTATGAACGTTGGTGTTCACTGAAGCGGACACTAAACATGTCGATGGCTCAGATGTGACCGCAGAGTTGATTGACGTGAGTAAATGTTCTGAAATGCTGAAATTTAATGAATAACAGTTGGTCTTCAATCACGCCGAGCTGCCGCTTTACTGTGAGGAATTTCAGAGGGTCAGGTTCGTATTATTTAATTTTGATTTATTAATTAAGCAAACTGGCATTATGATAGTCTGTTTATATCTGCTAATCATGCTCGGCGCTGGGGCAATATTTATCCAAAAAAAAGGACCATCAAAACATTATCAGGATGAAGGCTTGGTGTATATAACCTTATTTTATAATGATCAAACAGTTTTTGGTATTTTTTAAGTATATAATGTGGCTATATACCTTTAATATGAAGATCAATCAAATCATGCAAGTAGATACTGTAGATAGTGACCCTAGTCAACAGAAGCAACACACTATCAGCAACACTAAACTATCCATCCTGACCAGAGATACAAACAGAAATTGGTTGGTGGGAGAAATCCAAAAATATTTAGCCCTTACCAATTACTGGTCTGTCGGAAACTCAAAAACCAAACCTTTTTCCAGGCCTGAGGTGAAGTTCCCAATGTTCTAAGATACATATATAATTAATCACTGCTCACATCATTAAGGGTTAAAAAAGCTAAATAAATTCAAAGCTCTTTTGTCTTCTTGCAGTTTTTACAGGGGAAATCTGAATTGACTCAAATCTGTATTGACTGGTCAGGAGCTACATGGTTTCTCAGAAATTCACAATGGCAAATGGACGGTTTTATTCTGTGACTATAATTAAATTCTATATGCAAGGTGACCATGGTGGATTTTGAATTGTGAATTGTAAAATTTAACAACTCTTTCCAACTTAAAACATGGAAATTTAAGATCTTGAGTAAAAATGGAAGACCATCAAATTGCATCCATAAACAAATATGAAAAGTTTTCTTTTTTTGTGTGTGGCTTTTATGACACACAACTAACAAGCCCAAGTTCTACTATCATTTTAGAAAGATTGTAAAGATGGAGGAACCTGGCATAAAATGTTTGAGAAACATTGCTCTGGACTACACGTTATATAATAGCTATCCCATTTATATTGACCAACAAGCCCCCAAGGTCTTCTTGACTAGTAATGTATTTATGTGTCAATAGCCTTCTCCTCATGACTACAATCACATTAACCCAACATGGAAGGCTGGAACAGAATAAGAGCTTAAAAGAGAGTTGGAACCAAAACCTTGAATGCCAACTGCAGAAATTAAATTACCCTAATAAGCACACAGATAGATAAATAAATAAATACTCTAACCTAGCGTGTCATACATTCCCAATTACAGCACACCATGTGACCTGGGAGATGCATCAAATGAAAGTAACAGAAAACAAAAAAGAAAGCTTTATGTATAGATAACAAATTTTATAGAACATCTGCCTCAAGCATTTAGTTTAAAAAAGAGCATTCAATAGAGCGTTAAACATAAAAAAATGAAAAAGAAAAAAGAAAATAACGCAAAAATCAAATAAAAAACAAGGCCAGCATTTAAAGAAAAAATGCCTAAGAAGGCTCTCAATTGTATGTTCTGAGTTTGAGGAGTAATGAATTGTGAAATTGTAAAATATGCTAATGTGCCAAGGAAAATTTGAATCATTACAGATATAATGCTCAAACATCTACCAGAATCTATGCTTGACATTTTAATTCAAACCTATCATGCCCAATACTGTCTTCTGACCACAGAAAGAAAACTTTAATGACTGCCTAAACTGAGCATTGGCAAACATGTTGACTTACCCTCTTTCCCTTCTTACTTTAAGCTTGTTTTTATCATCAAAATACTGCTGAAGTCTTTCCTAGTCTACATTTATCTACAGCTTTGAAATCAGCCATTATCTTTAGTTATGCACCAATCAGAGGACTTTTGGATTTCCGATTCTGGTTTTTCTAAATCTGTGACTGACTTTAATCGATTCGGATTGCCAACTAAGAATAATAGTTGCCAGTGTTCAACATTTCTCTGAATAATCTTACTATTGTGAGCTTGCACTGAGATATATATATATATATATATATATATATTGTTGCTCCTTTGCCAATTTGGCTGAAGTCCTCAAGGGATGAAGATTTCAGTGAGAGATTGATACTTTTGATATAATTTTCTTGATTATGAAAAAACTCACACTGCAAAAGGATTAAATAGCAAAGGAACAAAACAACCACCACCTGATGAAGTTAACTCTATGTGGAATGTGTCCAAAAATAGCTTTAAAAAGCTACTAATATGTTTTGTTGTAATTTTAAACGTCTCATTAGCTAAATAGCGAGCTATGAGTCTTCTTCCATCAGTAATGATCAGTTATGCTCTTGTTACCACAACTTGGAAGAACTTTTGTAGGTTCACCAAAGAATAAAGTTCCCGACAGGTTGGGCAAAATAGGTGAAAATAGGACCCTTTCGGGTCATATGCTGAGTTATCTTTGCATCTCTGGTTACCTTATGTACCAACCAAGCCTAGGTAGTCCTCTAACACCCCGTTTACACTACCCCTTTTTAACCGTGCCGAGACCAGTCCGAGCTCAGTAACTGAGATAACTATAGAGTGTAAATGGAACGCAAACTGAACTGAACCAAGCCAGACACAACCGGACCGTGCTAAATGCAGACCAGTTCCATGTGTGGGTTCGGCTCGGTTTTTCCCTGGCTCGGTTCTCTAATAACGAAGAGCGCATGAGCAGACCGCGCCATCTCCTTACAGCCCGCTGACATTTCAGACATTCATAAAAATACTAGCGTCCCTACCGTGACACACAATTTCCAGTGATGATTCTGCTTAGCAGCGTGATGAACTTCAGCGTCTGTCCTTGTTTCCTGCGTCTATTCAATTCAATTCAATTTTATTTATATAGCGCCAATTCATGAAACATGTCATCTCAAGGCACTTTACAAAGTTAAGTTCAATCATATTATACAGATTGGGTCAGATTATACAGATTGGTCGTCTGTAAATCCTTATTAGACGTTTGTTTGTCTTATCCACTTCCCAAAAGCCGACTCTGTCAAGTAAATTCACCAAAAGTTGCCGTCTTTGCCTAACTCTCCGCAAACAACGAAATATAACCAAACATAACTTCCTGAATGTTACGGGCGCTGCCATTTTAATTTGCTTGGTGCCACCTTCAAACCCAGAGAGCGGTAGTACCGCAGATCGTCACTAGGAGGCGAGGAAACCAAGGAACCGAGATAGCGTGATGTGTAAACGGTCGTTAACTGATACAAGCTCGGACCGAGCTCGGCATGGATCGGTTTAACAAGGGTAGTGTAAATGGGGCTTAAGTGGGACAACAAAAACAATTTAAACTTTCTTTACTCATCATCTGAACAACAGTCTGTCAAAAGCAGCAACAGTAGCAAAGAATTAAAAACCAAAAAAAGAACTATACCAGTGTTTGCGCAGCCCCATACTCTCATTCCCACTTTAAACCAGAGTTTGTGTCTCTCCACACAGGCTGATCAAGGGCCTGCAAGTCTTGTAACAATAGTCTGCTCAGACGGCTTGCACTGATTGTCAATTAGGGCCTCCGTCTCTTCTGACCCCAACAGAGGTACTTAAAGGAGCCGCTGACAGGCTCAGTCATCTCTACCCGGTTAGCCGTAATATTAAGACACTATGTCACCTTAAAACATCCACAGACTGCTGATCCTCCGCACATGTGTGAGACAATAACTCGGTCAGACTCAATAAGCAGGTAACAACTGAGAGGTATGGGGAATGGCTGAATCGGTTAAAATTATTGAATTCAAACTCTGGCACTTTAAGGTATGCAATGAGTCATCACTATTTAACAGAAGCCATATAACGAGCAAATCAGACCCAGAATAGAGTCAATTGGAATGAATGGCTTAGCTCCTCTGTTCCTCATAAAAACTCTATCAGACCTCTGGCAGAGCCAGCATGACACTGTCCAGCGGTGGTGTTTTTTTTTTTTTTGTTTTTTTTTTATTGGACGCTTGTATTTGTTAATGTGTCTGGGCTCCAGCACTGTGGAGCAGCCCAACAGAAAGGCTGTTGTGTATGGTTCTGGCTGAGCTCCAGTGTTGCTCCTAGCCAAACTACCATATTCACACGTTCTTTTTTCTCCCCCTTCTTTTCTGTTGTTTTTTAATGTAGCCTTATGAACTGGGGGTACTCTGTGTGGCTGAATAGTCACTCTACCTCTTTAAACAAAGGTACTTCTCTTCACAGTACACAGTGTCAGCCAGGCTGAGAGCAATTGTCCGCAGGAAAGCGTTTTTGCTTTATTTCCATTCGTTTCTCGGTCCAGCCTTCCTCGGTGCCTTTCCGGGCAGCTGAATAGAGGGCCACACCATCTCTTTCATGGTGCCCTATCTGTTGCAGGAACAGTGACGCCTAAGCAGAGCCTGAGTCTTAAATAAAGGGCATGAGGGCCTCACACATGTGGACTGGGAACTGACAGCAGCTTTGTGGCAGAGGCAACAGGGGTGGGAGCTGAGGGCCAGAGGCCAGGCACACTTAAAGAAGGAGAGACAAGTTGAAGGAGCCCCTTGAGAAACAGTATGTGCCAACAACCACAACAACACCTCAACAAGGGTTTCAGTCTTACAGCATAGACAAGCTAGAGGAAAAGAAGGGAGTTATGCACCGCTAAGTACGAAGGACAGAAAATGTAGTATTAGCTGCTTAACATTAAAGGAAAAGGGTAACATTAAGATAGGGTGGAATGTAAGATAGGTTCAGATAATTAACATATAAAGTGAAATTGCTTGCAAAACTATTCATTTCATTTACTTGTTTTTGTATTTTCATGTTACAAACACAAGTTTCAACGTATTTCGTCTGCAGAAATATGAATTTTTTTTTTCTACAAATAAAAATCTAAAAGTGTGGCAAGCATGGTTGTAGAGCCATCCTTTCTTTTGTTTCCATGGATACTTTTCTACTAACTTTGGATGGGGAACATCTGTCCCGTTCCCCAGTCTTTTTGCAGCCCATAACAGGTTTTCTTGCAGCATTGCCCTGTATTTAGCTCCATCCATCTTTCTATAAGCTCTAACTAGTTTCCATGTTCCTGTTGAAGAAACAAATCTTCATAACGTGAAAATAACTTATAAAGAAAAGTGAAGAGGCTAAAACCGAGAGAAGCAGCTGTGCTGAAGGTTTGCTGTCTATCACAATGTTGCACTACCTGCAAAAATATCACAGAGGGAATAAACAACTTAGTAAAACAGGATGAATAAAAACTGCTAGGGGCAGTTAAATGCGGTGGCAAGGAGAAAAACGACATTACACCAAAAACGGGAGTTAAAGATTCAGACAAAGCTTGCAGGAAACAAAAGTATTAAAAAGGGGAGAGGCTTTAACCGTCCGCTGAACTTGTTTTTCAAGGGAAAGTTACTCCACCATATCTCCAAGTCCTCTTTGGCTCTAACCTAAAATAATCCTCCCCTTCACCTCGATCTCAAATGACTTTAGAGATATGAGTGAAAACTGGACTTCTTTTTTACTTATACATATTTTTAGTTATTTCTACAAACCTTAACTAGGGATTTTCCTCCCAGTAGCTAACATTGTTCAAATCAGCAAGTTAAAATATAGCTGGTGGAAAAAGCAAATCCAGAATCGAGGTGCTGTGTTCTAGAGTGCAAAGATCATCAGAACCATCAACATTTTACTAACGAGACTACAGCCTCTGTGAAGCCTGAAGACCCTTAAGGCACATAAACACATGCAAATCCCCTCAGACATGCTCACACATGGTCTAACCGAAGGTCACGCTGCCGTCCTCACCTGTCCCTTACCAATCAACTGATGTCCACACATCGTGATGGGGGTGGTCTATCCGCCTGGACTTAAAGGCATTGAGCTGGAGCAGACTTGCTGTCTAATTACAGTTAGAAAGGTCACTCCTCCTTTCTGCAGCTAATGTGGATTTACCGACTCTAAATCTTGCCTTAACAAGCCATATAATCTATCTGACATAAAGAAAAAAAATAAGTTACAGCTGTGCTGCTTGGAGAGTTTGAGACAGTAGCTAATGGTTTAAAATGCAGCTGAACATCAAATCCCCCTCTGTCATGTCCACAATTGTTCCGAATGATCCCCTTCTGCAGCTGCAACACTGTTTTGCTTTCTACACTTCAGATCTCCCGGGCTACGTGCCATGAAGCTATGCCGATGGAATGCGACTCCTCTGGCCAGTGGAGTGAACTGGGTTTGAAAGGGGGTCAGAATAACTACACTGGAGCAATGTTCTTGGCATTGACAGCACCATGTGTGACTGAAGCTGGTTACCATTACATACAGAGAAGTGAGGTGTGGTAACAGTAAACAGTCCAGACACTGGAATCCTCAGGGCAGTAAAAAAGGCCATACAGAGCCATTCATCACAGCACCAGAGCTCAGTAAGGGCACAAATATCATTTCTCTCTCCGAACACCCAGTTTCACCTAAAAATACTTCAAGGTTACTTTTGCCTTTTCTTCTTCTGTCTGTGGATTCTGACTGACTGGCATTTTGGTCAATAGTCTGCTAAAGATCCATTTATTATTAGCTCTATGCGTAAACCACTTGAGGTTTAACATAATGCCACATAGGCTGAGGTGGCAGATGCCTGAGGGGTCATCTCTGGTACAAAACCTTAGGAAATAGTCCTGGAGTGGAAGTGGACCACATCTGAGGATTGTAGGATCCTAGGCATAAGATGGAAATATATGAGAGCCAGAGGGAGAAATGAGCCACAACGTCCATCACCACCTAAAACAAACTTTTTTCTTGCTGTGTTAGTGTGTCTTACTCTAATGCAAAATGCATTTTCATGAAGTGTTTGTGTAGAAAGTAGATTTTTTTAAAGTGGACTGGTATATATTTTATTTTTGGCATTTCTGATAAAGCTCATTCTCTGTTGCTTTAGAACTAACTTTGGATTCTATTAGCTTGTTTTTTTTTTCATTACTAGGAACTGTGTGACTGTGTCTCTGTCACGCCCCACATTGTGGGACAATAAAGTAATTTTAAGCCAACTTCACCTGACTGACGAGTGTTCCCATTTCAAGTTATTTTTTCTTACTTTACTTTTAATGTTAAAAGCCGTTGGGCGCCAGATCAATGAGCGTGTATGGATGCTTATAACCTTTTGCCTTTCATGTCACTTTATGCTGGTAAATGGACTGAATTGTTTTAGAGCTTTTCTACTCATACTGACCACCGTAGCACTTTACACTACAGCCACATTCACCTAGTTGCACTCACCAACAGATCAGTTGGCAACTTGGGGTTAAGTGCCTTGCCCAGGGGTGTATCGACATATAGCAGGGGGAAGCTGGAATTTAACCCACAACCTTCAGATTGCAAGATGATGTCTCTACCCACTGAGCTGCCCCGCTCTCCAATTGGTTACCACAGATTCCATAGTTCGGCAAATTTGCAGAAAGTTTGCTTGTGAAAAAATATCTGTTGCCGTTAAACAAATTGACACGAGAGACTGCAGCACCCGGAACATTATAGCTGACTGATTTAAGTGGAACAAAATGTCAAAGCTAATATAGAACATGTGATAAAAAATATAAATACTGTGTGGTATTTCACTTCATATACAGTATCGGCCTTAGACATGCGTTTTGGCAAATCTGTCCTTAAACTTGTCGGACTGGTATAAGAGCCTAAGCAGAAGCTTGACCGGGACATCCCTAACAAACACAGAGAGAAAATAACTGATGTAGCGTAATCGGGGCCAAAGTGAAATGGCGGTAAGTTTTCTTGCCCTCAGCAGCTTTGATGATAAAACATGAGTCAACATTTGTATGGACTTAATGTTGTAAGTTCAATAAAAAGCAAGTGTCTGTGACCAATGAGAGGAGCTGCACTCCATATACACCGCTATGGATCATTTAGCCCACCATCAACATAGCAGGGCTGCAGCAGTGTGGGCGCGTGCATGACATTCAAAAGTTGGAGGTGTCAGTGTATGTGTGTGTTTGGCTCTGTTTAAATGCTGAGTGTACAAGCTCTACCAAAGCTTTTGGTGAAAAAGATTTCTGTCCATGTTCGACTCAGCATTAATCTTCCCACTGAGCCAGTCAGCAACAAACAGCCTCTGGGACAGATTTGCAAAGAGAAAATATCAGGAGTGATGGCTAGAAATCTATTAGGTGCTCAACTTGCTCCTGCTGAAAACAATCACGTTTTTAGCTCACTAAGGCTTTTAAATGTTCAGTTTCGAGTTGAAGTACAAAAAAAACAAGCTTTAACCTCACATAGACCAGTGTTATTTCATCAACAAACTCCCAATAGAAAGGTAAAATGGTTTAACAAAAGGCTCGAATAAGAATGTTGCAGAAGTTGCTCGCTGCAAAAACAAAAGAGGGAAACAATGAATGATAAAACGGGGTAGGCTTGTAAGATAATGAAAGAATGGCTGTGTCAAGTAATACAAGCAACGGGATTCATGTGCTACCTCTGCTGCCACACAAAGACATATAGACAAGCCAGTGATAATAATTAAGAAGCATTTTCAAAACGATTTGTAGGGAGTCCTAACAGCGTCAAAAGGGAGTCGAATTAAACACTACTGCTCACTGACAAGCAAAATGAAAACATGGCCATTCTTGACAAAGCGCAGACCAGAATGCACGGGGAGTGGTGGCCTAATGGTTAAAGCGGGGCGCTTGTGTACAGGAAAGGTCACAAGTTCTTCGGTTCCAATCCCACAGACTGCCACTCTGGGTCCATTAACCCCTGAAATGCTCCCCGGGAGGGCAGAGGACAAATTTTATTGGAATGCAGAGTGGCAATTAAAAATAAAGATTATCCATTTTTCTATATGAAAAAATGTTGAATTGTCTCCAGAATAGGACTGTATTTTTACGGAATGCCTCCCATTATATATATATATATATATATATATATATATATATATATATATATATATATATATATATATATATATATATATAAAAATTAGGGCTGGGCAAGTTAACGCGTTAATTTCGTGTTAATTCATTAGACTATTAACGCCGATATTTACTTTATCGTGCATTAACGCATGTTGCTCACATGCTTTTATTTTGTGAAGGTCTGTTGCTGCGGTGTAGGGGTTTGAATCAGAACAGTAGGTGGCGATAATGCGCCAATAACCTCGCTGTCAGCCCAGCCTCGGATTCAAACAGAAAGAAAGGTGCTGGCTGGAAAAAGTAAAACACGGAAAAAAACAAAGCTGACATGCGGAAGGCAGTGTTTCCCGCAGGAATTTGCTTAGGCGAGGCGGTGAGTTGGCGGCCGGAACAAGTTTTGCGCGGATGACTGGCGGAGCGGGGGGGGGCACGCGAGAAAGCAACAACAAAAAAACGCGTGTTAACATCAAATAAACATGCAAGCATATCGAGTTAGCAAACATTTCAGTTTAAAGTTCTTCCAGCAACAAATATGACAGAAACAAGTTAGTTGTAACCACTGCCAAGTTAAACTTTCTTATCACCGGAGCACCTTGAGCTTAACATATCACTTAAATGCCAAACACACTGTAGACATCACCAAACAATTCAATGACTCAGAGAAGCTAACCAATGTAATGGTGAAGTGGATAGCTACTGTAGACCTTTTTTTGTGCTTCACACTTTGGTATTGAACATAAAATGGTAATGCTGCTCCCTGCTGTTACCTCAGAAATTGCCTGTTTTTGGTAGATTTTTTTCCCCATAAAGAGAATTTCCTGTCAGTGGCAATAAGCTTTAATTTATTATTATCGCTATTTTTTGTTTTACATGTTTAAGTTGAGCTTTACACTAAATATGTGTTACTGATAAGTGCTACAAATGTTACAACACTTTTGTTCATATGACAGCAGAACATTAAAATAAAAGTGCTCTTTACACTACTTTTGAATTGATTCTTGGAGTTTGCGCATACAATGCGATTAATCATGATTAATCAGGCAAATTATGCGATTAATCGCGATTAAAGATTTTAATCGTTGCCCAGCCCTAATATAAATATGTGTTTTTGTGTGTGTTTATGTAAACACTGGACAAATTGTGAAGCCAGCTTCTGGAAGGTGCATATTTATCATAAAGGGAGAGATGCATAATGAATATTCAAATGCAGTCACTTCATGGTTTCTGCCTTGAATTATGGGAGATAATTTTGCCAGAGTCTAGAAAGTGCTATATTTTTCTGTGGCAGGTAATTGAGAGCATTGATGTGACTAGAGTGTCGGATACAGTGAAGGCCCAACTCTCCCCTTGGTGTGAAAGTCCCTCCGTGGCCCAGGAAAGCAAGCATTGTTCCATCAGGAGACACAAAAAGCGGATTAATTTGAATTTGGTTTACAATGCCTTGCTTTTCAAGTTAATCCATCTGGTCTGTGCCCTGGAGTTGCCAGCTTCTCCCTCCGTTCCCCATTCAGCCTCCCAGTGCTCTTTGTCTAAAGGAGGGGTAAATGTCAATTCTACCTCTGCTTGAGGGGACAGGCCTATGAGATGCTGAAACAGAAAGAAAACCACTTCCATTTATATATAAAAAATAGGCTTTTAACATTTTGGGGTGGGGGATTAATTTACTTATTTCTTTAGGTATAACTGCTTTTCAGAAACTTCTGTACAGATGCTCTGAACAAATGGAGACTCAGTATAGAAATTGAGTGTGTGCTGGTCAGTTTCTGTTTTGCATGTTAGGACATTTCAAAAACTATAATTCATGTGGTGTTTTGTAACAACAGATCCAAAGTTTGATTCACCAACAGTGGGACATGGGAACATCTGGCTCTCTAGCTTTAAGATGTAAGTGTGTATTTTCTTTTTCCCAGAAGTGGCAAAAAGTAATGAGGCTCTACCGCAAAAAAATACAAATAGAATGAAAAAAGGGTAGAATTAAAAGAAGATTTAAGGCAGTTAATTTTGTTCGCAACAGAAAACTGGGAAATACAAATACAAAATAATTACATGAAAAACAAGCAGAAGAAGCACAAAACCAACTGGAATATTTTATTTATGAAGTTATATGCTGTGTAGAAAAAAATGTCATACAAGTACCCAATTTCACAGAAGGGCATTGTGAAACAGTGTAGCAACAACCTAAACTGGAAATACCTAAAACAAATACCAAACAGTAGTTTGAAGAGTCAGATTTAATGTAAGGACACTTCAACAAAAGCTGTATAATAATCTAATTAAATCAGGATAAATATAAACACAGAAGACCACACGTGTTTTCTAAGGGTAGTTCTAAATTCCAATTACACATTTGCCTTTTTTTAGGTCAACTCTCAGCAGTATAGCAAGGATTTAACAAATATTTAATTACAGAGTGGCTTTGGTCAAATACAAGTCAGCAGATTTAGCTGTCACTCTGTGTTTGACATCATGCTGCATGTGTAACTATAAATAAATGGATGCAGTTGTGGCCATCTCACATGTGTTTAACCCACAACAGTCTTGCATCCTGCACTCGCCTTCCTGGGACGTAATGATGAGGTTGTTTAAATAGACTATTTTTTTGACCATTATCAATTCAGTTCAATTCAAAAATACTTTATTTAGGGCAATATAGCCTAAAATCAATATTGCGATATATTGAGCAGTTCACCTCGATAACGATAATTGGACGATAACACAAACCCACCCACGCCCCAGCAGTGATACCTAGTAGCGCCTGTTCTCGAGCAATCTGGTGCGCAGTTTCCATCCGTTATTGATGTAATGTAGAGTCAGACTAATGAACGGCTCCATCGTGCCACTGAACCAGAGACCAGATGTGGCTGCAACGAACTTACCAGCTGCTCCTCTTCCTCCTCATCCGGCGCTACCGCCGCTTCAACATTTGAAATTTCCTGCATTTTCTCAACCTCACCGTCTCTTTTGCTTTGCGTTTCAGACTGGATGGGGTGGAGTCACGTGACTACAGACTGTTCACATAGCGCAGCGTCTTAAAGGGACATGACCATAGCCTACCTATCTATAAAAATTGTTTTCAAAATACCGAAAATACTAACATGGGCAAAATTAAGTCAGTAGTTGTCGTAAATTTCGGGGTCGGGAAATTTTCAGTTTATCACCCAGGCCTAACTTTATTGATCTCAAAGGGAAATTAAATACTATTGTAAATCATGTGATAGGGTTTCTTCACCAAGTTGTTGTAGATGCTTATGGCCGTAGGCAGGAGGGAGCTCTTGTAGCGGTCTGTCTTACAGCAGATCTGGAGAAGCCTCTGTTGTCTTCAACTAATTTTATAAAAATGGGCCCGTCTAACCAGTGATCCTTTGCATGTTGTTGTTTTTTTATTTTATTTTATTTATTTATTTTTTGAATGAAATGCTCCCTCTCGCCATCCTGCCATTTATCCATCCACGTTTATGGTTCTATATTTAAAGTGGAAAAAATGGATCTTGTAATAATGTAATAAAGAGTGCTACACATGCCTTTCTCCTATTGAGGCTCAGAAAAGTGAGGCCCCTCAATGCTGGAGCCATCTGAAGAGTACTAATCCACTGCTGGGACGTGCAAAACAGAGTGAGGCCGAACATCAATAAATGAGTCGGATCCTTGTCAACTTTCCCAATTTCAATCGAATGTATGGATGGAAACCAGATTGCGTCACCCCGGGCTCAATGAGACAGCCCTCAATTTATTATTTTAAAGCCCTTAAAGAGTGTCTCTTTGCTGGCAAAAAAATGAGGAAGTGGGGCAAAGGAAAAGAAACAGAAAAGAAAAAATATCTTCTTATCCCAGACCCACCTTTCTCTTCATACTGGCTGTCAGAATGCTTAAAGTTTATGTACAAAGACAGGCTGGATTAAATGTGTGATGAGGGGGGTCAAAGAGAAGGGATAGAAGGATTGAGGACCTCCAGTTTACTTCCTGATGTATAACAGCTGCATAGCAGGGCCGATCACCAAGACCACCGTCTGTGAAGGAAAATATCTATAAACCACTGGATTAGTGGTGACTGGAGATGGGATCATATTCCATCTTTTTCATACTACTCATTAAATATTCAGTTATAATGACATGTGCCATGAAGTGGTTACCGAGGTGGAAATTGTGGAAGATGGTTGTGTTAGTGGCCCTAATGTCCTGAGAGTATTATTCTGAAAGAGATAGATACAGTAATAACCTCCTTTGTAAATGATGGCAACTGGGCACTGGTGAAGGAGACAGAGGTATCCAGAACATAAGTGCTACTTGAGGACTATATCCTTGCATTACATCACATAAAAGCAGCTGAAGCCTCAGTTGCATTATGTAGCCCGTATGTTAGAGTGATGCATTATTTTCTTCCACAGCAGTCCTGTGTGCATGTATCATGCAAATGTTTGTGAGGATGAATGATTATCTAGCTGGTTGTTTTGTGCATCTTATTACTTCTCAGCAAGTATTTAGCATCTATAAATAACTAAAGAGGCTTGTAAAGTGCCAATTTCTTTGTGAAGCGGGGGTAGCTGAGTATTTCATTAAATCTCCGCTTGATAGCGCAGTTCATTTGATTGAGCTGATGACATCCAACCAGTTTTATGCTCTACAGCTGAACACTATTAACACACTCCCTCTATCACCTTTCACTCATCGCCCAATGTGAAATTCCACCCTCAGTGACACACATAGCAGAGCAAAATTTCATTATTCCGATGCCAGTCCCCTTACTTCTCTCAGATATGTGACAACATTTTGTTGGAGTGTGATCAAGGGGTCAATGCTGACAGGGAAAGGACAGCTGGGGGGCAACTGGTGTGTATTGGCGATACAGCATATTAACGGAATGAATTGATGGCAAAATCTCTTTCCAATTCAAATGCTGCCTACTATCAATACCATATTCCCATTCAAGATGTTATATAATGTTTTTGTTTTTATATGGAACAGCAATTCAACTGATACTGAACTCTGTCAAAGTTTTAGAGCAATACTTTCATAGGACAGATTAACGATGAAGATTGTTGATACAAACGTACATAGAAAATGGGTAATTTTCAGGTAAAAAAATAATGGTGATCAATGATTGCACCTTACATAGGTACTGCCAGGTCATGCAGACACCAACACTTTATTGTATGGATGGCATTGTGAGAAGAAAAACTGCATCCAAACTGACCTATTTTCAGTTTCAGTGATGTTTTTAAAAAAGAATGATTCGGGAAACTGTATTTTCCCCAAAAATGTGGTCATATGTTTGTAGTTCATTAAAGCTGCAAGAGAACGAGAGAGAAAAATCCTTCATACCATAACAGTACGCTGGAATGGAGTACAGCAACGTTAGAGTGTTGAGCTTTCAACCAATCCTGGAACATACTGGATTAAGAAATCTTGGCAGCCTTCAGGGAATCACAGAGTTAAGGTAAGAATCTACCTTCTCTAGGGAATACAACCAACAGAAACTGATATAAGTTTATATACACTGTACTAACTATACTAATCACTAACATCAGATGTAAACACTGTCCAAGAGTTAATGTTTCTACTGTAATTATTTTTGCTTGAATATAAAATGATCAATATTCTCAGGGGAATAAATGCACAGGCAGCTTTAGCAATGTCAATGGCTCTGATTGTTAATATAAGATGCTAAAGACAGTCTAAAATGTTATTGTGATTATCTTAGAGTAAAGCTGGCTACATAGCTCCTAAAACAGCTTTGGCCCTGTTTCAATGAACCCAGACTGCAGGAAACATTGAATTATGTTCTTAAGTGGTACAGCGGTTCTATAAGAGGAATCTGATCTAAAATTAACACCAAAGCTTCAAAACATGACCAACGTTTTACAAAAACCAGAGATCAGAATTCAAAACGCCACAACTTTCTGATGGCTGCATCTTTAGGCTTTGAATGACACCATTATCTCAAAGACATACATAAACTTCAGTTTGAGTTGCGCACATCTGAAGTGCACATAAGTATATACTGTATGTATATGCACAACACATAAAGACATGCATTTGTGTTGAAATATTTTCCTTTGAGTCTCATAAATTGCACTTTGTTACATAAACTCACTTCAAAGAGCATATGTTAAACATGGTTCCACAGGAACCTGGCCCAACTGTCTTAATTCAACTTTAAAGTAAACAGATGATTATATTTCTTGCATTACTTAGTCCAAAATCAAATGAAAGTCAAAAGAAGCTGTATTAAAAATAATTTATTGTGCACATCAGTACAACTCTTGTCAAAGAGTTATTTAATATTCAATGAATTCTTAGCTAGCAATTATTTCCTATGCACAGAATAAGTCTTTTTTGACATTCTTTGTAAATGTTGCAACTTAGAAATGCTCTAAAGCCATAGTTTTCAAACTGATACAACTATAACCATTGATCCTTGGGCTGCCTTTAGTAGTACTTAGAAATAAGCCAATATAAATGTGTAAGTAATTAGCCTCAACAGTCAAAATATGAGCTATTCAAGAGCATGTATGCTTCTCGTTATATGGAACATCTCCAAAGAGAAAAGCAGACCAGAACTCATAGTATAAACGGACGACAATAAACTAGGAACAAGCAAAAACGTGTGAATACACCCTTTGTCAATTCTAGAGGCTGTCAGTTGGGCAATCTAGAGTTTGGGAGCTGCTGTTTTTGCTTTAGTCTATGAATCAATATCAAAATAATAAATCATCTCTTAACAACCGATACCTACCCTCCTCATTTCTGTACATTCAAAATATTGCTAAAATTCTTGCATCAATACAAAACCTCTCAGGATAAAATGCTTCTGTTCTGCTTCAACGGATCTCTCTGGAAAGGTAGTCAAAGTGTTACAGATTTAAGTTTAATGTGTAGTCTACCATTTCCATTGGGCAAACGTTTTGTCTACGAGCAAAACCAGTGCCAACTCTCCCATCTGTGGCTCAGAGGATTAACAGACGGACTGAAAGAGAGTCTTATCTCACCTTGCAGAGATAAATCAGACGGTAAAACACTGCTGCTCCGGAGGGGAGTGGAGAGGGACAAGCCACACACAGGCTCCAAAGCACACTGTTTGTTTAAAAACCAGCTTTAAGGGTTTATGCTTCGCTGTGCCTGCCTGCCCTTGGGGATGAGCGCCCAATGGTCATTGGCTCCGAGGGTTGTTTGGAACGAGCGGGACAGACACCTTGATCTCCTCTCAAGAGACACTTTCCAGACAACATGACACTAAAAAAAGCTGTTCGTGACAATGTGGCCTAATTTTCCTTTACCTTGAATATTTTCACAGATTGTATATCTCTTGGGAATATCCTGCTTTTTATTGTGCTTTACTTTTCCATACTCTTGCAACATCAAACTCAGCCAGCTTTTACAAAGCAAGCAAAAAACAACAACATCTGAACACTAGAAGTTTAAAGAAATTTGTGCCAGGCAGCTGGATTTTGGAGCAAAACGTGTACATAGCTATCTTCAACACAATTACACGCTGTTGTAATACAAGTCAAACTATACCATTGAATACTTCATGCCGCAGTAAATGTTACTGGATTCTTTGAAACTTTAACGTCAGGACAAATAATAGATGGATGTTCAAAATGTATATACTTGAAGTAATATGAGGACAGCTAAAATAACATCTGCGTCTGGAGGACAATGATGGCTTTATGTGGCTTTGCCTGAGGGGAAGTAGCTGGAAATTGAGTTTGGGATGAAAGGAGACCATATTTCTTTAAAAATAATCTGATCTTGAAAAGTTCTGCAGCACAATTCTTCTTTAAGGCTGGATGATTAAAAAAAAAAAACTGACCATGTCTGAATGTAAGAGTGTGGACCTAACATTTGTAAAGGTTTGCTTGTGAAGCATTACTTTTTCTTTAGTCATGGTCAAACAATCATTGGTGCTCCTTCTGAAATAGACACCAAACCTCAGTGCAAAATGTTGTAAGGGCTTTTGCAGCTAAATTACTGCTATAAAAAGATTAATTCATAATATAAAGAGAGGTGTCCTGTGAACCATTTAGAAACAAAAAAGTGTCAACAGTTCTTAATGACGGTACGATTACCTGAGGAGAGGCAGATTACCTGAGGAGAGGCAGATTTCAGAAAGAATAAGCTAACACCAGTATAGATAAATGTCCTTAAAAAAACACAAAATACAATGGCTTGCTAAAATATTCCAACATGTTAACTCACCAAGTTAAACAGATATTTATGGGGATATTGTTTAAAAAATGTACAGAACTAATTACATATCTTAAATTATATTACCGCAACTTTGTCCTCACCGAAGAAAAGCATTCCCACAGCGAGATGCTGCCCACCAATGTTTTTATTGTGGAGATGATATATTCATGGGGATGGGTAGTGTTAGTTTTTAAATCGTACATAGCGTTTTGCGTATAGACTAGAAAGTCCAGTTTTGGTAGCATGTGACCTTCTCTCACATGTTTGTTGTCCACAGCCTTCCACAGGAGCTGCTGGTCAACTTCTACAGTGCCATTATTTAGTCTGTCCTTTGCGCATCCATCACCGGGTTGTTTAGCTCATCCACAAAACAGGACAGGTCCAAATTACAATGAATAGATAGGTCTGGAGGGAGGGTCATCAGCTGACCTTTCCTCTATCTAGGTCTTGGGTCAGGAAAAGGGCAGTTGATATCTCTGCAGACCCCACACATCCTGCACACAAACTGTTTACTCTTTTAGCTTCATATCGGTGCTACAAGGCACCCGATATGACAGAGACAGTTTCTTCCCTCAGGCTGTTACTCTGATGAACACTTAACAGTGCCCCAGATTGATACCATCCATATTTGCATTTGGGGCATGAAGCACTAATAGCTTTCAACATATATCCTCTCACTTGACTTGTGGATCTCTGCATCTTCCCCAGAGCTCCTGCTTTATAGTTGCCTGGCTTGTCAGTTTGCTGGGATGGCTATGTCTTGGCAGATTTGCAACTTTATCCCTGACATGTCTGGTGTGTTTGTTCATAAAAGTTCTCAACTGATCCCACATGTCCCCACAGAACATTGGCATTCAACATATATTTAACACAGATGGATTCTGTTTAATAATTAGATCAGGTCTGAAACCAATTTGGTGCAAAGGATTTTATTTAGTAGCATTACAGTAATAGGGGCTGAATATGAACACATTTTAAGGTATTGTATTTGTACCAACAAGCTGAATGTTATTTTTTTGAATATAAGTTCTATTATTGAACTACCTTAAAGACTTTCTTAGAAGAAATATTGATCCCAACAACTTGCTTTTCAGGATACAAAGAGGTTTTGCAACAAAGACAGACAGTGTATGTTGAGTAAAGTTTAGGGCAGACACTGATATCATTGGGAAAAGAGAGTAATTCAAACCTCAGTTTACAGTATCTTTTTTGCATATAAAAAGATCCCAACCACAAAAAAGGTAGCCAATTTAAAGTGACCTCTAGGGTATGAGACATCCATGTATCAGGTGCAGGATAACTGCTCTGAACTGAATCACATAGACTTCAAAGAAACACTTGCAAAGGAGAGAAAAAAAGGGTCACTTATAACAGTTGACATCAATCAATAGTAGCCAAGGAAATGGATTCTCACCCTGTAGGCCCAAATCAGTGCTGGAGGGGAATCTTGATTCTGAGCCTGCACATGAATTACATTTAAGAGTAACTTGCCTTGTGAGCAGTCTCTGCAGACCTCATGGAAGGAGGCCAGCTGCCGGGCCACTGTGGCAACGAGTACTTCAGCACTGAAGATAGTCTCTGTTTGCCAACAGCAAATAAGTGCCTCTGGACCACTTAGAACCATCTTTTTTTTTTCAACCTACAAAAGCGGTCTGGCACTGAGATGTCACGACCTCTTCTCATCGGCCACTACCAATGCCAGATCAAACAAAGCACTGAATATGGAACCAACTCAAAGCCAATACAGGGAAGAACTCTGAATTTGACCAAAATGCACAATAGTAGCTTATTGCAAGGCAAAATAGAAAAGAAAAAGAAAATTCCAAGCCTGGTTCTGGCATATTATATCTCTTCCATGGCAGACAGATCACAGATCATTAAATAAAACTGGTTTAAGGCACCATAGGAAAAATCTTTCTATCTTTATCTTAATTTTGCTCCTCATGATCTCTTCAAAAACCTAAGCATTATTAGCAATCATAGTTAAAAAAAGTTTTTTTCTCCAAGTTTAAATAAGGGTACAGTTTAACTGACTTCATTTTAAAAAACATGCCATTAAATTTGATTGTAACTACTTAGAAGTAGAACTTCACTGTGAAATCAGCCAGTGACAAAACCTAGCCAATTTTAAGATTGATAATCCCTGACAAGTGACTAACTGATCAGAAACTCAAAAATCTGGCTAAAAGTTGGCTAGTTTAAGTGTCTGTGAGGTGCTTAACGGTAAAATTAAAGAAAGACAGAACATTTAGGAATATGATATCTTTGCATGAATTTTATGGTTTAGGATTATGAAAAACACTTAGGTTCCATGGATTTTTTAAATAAAAATAATGATTTTGCTCATAAACCGCCATGAAAACACCATAGAAGACAAAAACGTTGTTTCTGTAGATAGTCCAGCTGGTAAAGGTTCACCACCAAATGTAGCCATATGTAGGTGTAAACACCAATGCTCTCACAAACAAATGTCACACACACTCTCGGGAACACGCACACATGCATTCTATTGCAGCACGCTTATAGCAAGAGAGTTGCCAGCTGTCGGAGATCTTAGAGAACAGAACACCACCTGTCTCCTTATCTTCCCCTCACATGCCAACAGAGATTCTCTGCCCAACTGCAGCCTCCTCCTTTAACTCTCTTATCCCACACTTAATGGCGGCTTGTCGGTAATTTTCTCTTTGACAGTTGATTCATGTCTCTGTTTGTCCTTCCTATCTGTCCTTTTGCACGTTTGATCTGGAAACATTAGATTCTGTGGAAGCATTTCATCTCTCATCAAGGCAACACGGTAATTCAAATGCCGTAGCTGCTGGAGCAGAAATCTGAGGACAGTTTAGGCGGTAAAAGCGGATAGCTTGGCCAGATGTTTCTCCTGCTGCCAGATAGGAATTTGGCCATCAGGTCAGTGATGGCATGTGTATGCGATGGGGTGCGAGGTCAACATTTCTCTGTCTCTGTGTTTAGATGATCTCACTCCTTCACCTCTTCTATCGCTGCGCCCACGTTTTGCTTTTGATTGGTTAAGCAGTTCAGGGCAGTCACATTGACAGAAGCCAGGCGAAGAAAGGGGGCAAAGTCCATCCCCTGATCAACCTGCTTTAAGTGCTTTCTGGCCAAACAGAAACCAGTTGAGTTGACACCATCCTGTAAGCCCAATGAACGACACTGAGAAAGCATAGTCAATTCAACCAATAATGCTGGGTAAAGCATCCTGTTAAAGAAATGTGTCATGTGTGTAGTATGTGTATTCAGCACCTTTAACCAGATACCAGTTAATGACTTACAAGTGTGTGATTTAATCTGAGTATAAATAAAGATGTTCAGTGTGAGCCCCAGATGTTCATTAGAAAATATCAGTGAACAAACAGCTTTATGAATGTCAATTAACACACCAAAAAGACAATATAAATCCTCTTTGGAGTCTGTCATACACCATGTAGGCAACACAGCAAACATGTGGAAATAGGTTGGCAAATTAGTTCAAAATTAAAGATTTTGGCTTACATGCAAACAAGGTGATGACAGCACCATCATCATGCAAAAAGAGATGCGTGGGGGAAAACTAATATATCAACCCTGGTGGTGGCAGGTGGCATCATGCTGTAGGGTTTTCCTTCAGCAGTGTCTTGGAGGCATGTCCGAAATAAAGACAGAAATAGCCCCTTTCGAACATCCGAGAAATCAAACAACACCTAGATAAACACATGGCGCAGCACAGGAGGGCCAGCAGCTCACGGCAATATTCAGCAGTCCACTTGCACTTCAAAAACACAGGACACACTTTTGACGACAATGGTGTCCAGATTTTGGACAGAGAGAACAGATGGTTTAAAAGAGGGTTGAAGGAAGCTAAAGAGGGATAAAGGAAGCCATCTTTGTCAAAAGAGAAAAGCCAACACTGAAAAGAAGGGGAGAATTGCGGTACCAGCTCCCAAGTATATACAACTCTGTCCTGAAACTCCTTTCAAATAGATAAGCAGTCTCATCATGATCCAGGTGACCAAGTACTCAACTCACACCAAGCAATAGCCTCAAACGACCCAGGACATTGACAGGTTGGTCATTGATTTTGGTTTGACTTGAATTATACCCAGGAGGATGGACCTGAATGTGTCTAAAAACAGCAACGCTCCAACTACAGGTTGTTCAGGTGCGAGCCACAAGAATTGACAAATATACATAAAACTTGAGGATTTTGACTCAGGTGGCAAGAAGTATGAACTCAACTAGTTAAGGACATAAAATCTCATAAAAGGTTTTTGGTTGTCATGTTACAAAATGTAAAAATGTTTCAGGGATAAGTATTCTTTTCCAAGGCACTGTAGCAGTTGGAGTATAAACCTAATGGCAGCTTTGCACGGATCAGTTAAAATAAAGGAGCATTAACTCGATCCTTTCTGGCAACCAGGGGGCAATAAGTCAAATAAAAACAACATGTCCTGTTTCCAGGTAACCAGTCGTAGTGGGCATGTGAATATGAGGCCAGTGCTAATGGGCCAGAATTCCCCTGAGAAACTCACCTGCCAACCTTCCTGTTCTTACTGTACACAGTGCACAGGGGCAGTTAGCAAGGAAAAGAGTTGTGCAAGGAACATGCAAGGGTTCAACCAGCTGCGTCAGCGTTATGGTTTCAATCAGGGAGGCCAGGGTGATATTCCTCAGACTACCTGAAGAGTGTGACAACACATAAAGACCAGGATCGTGCAGAACATCTCAAATTAACCCAGGAGTTAAGCGTAAATTGAGGTGGGCCCCTGGCCAGGGAGTATCCATCCCTCAGGAATAGGCCAGGCAGAGTGAAACAGGCCAACTGAGGAAAGGTTTCACAAATTCATCATGGTTCCATCTGTTTCAGAGCAACGACTAACTCGTTATAAGTTGAAGGAAAACATTAAATGGCAGTAACAAACCTTGGATACCATGATTAATAAACCTAGGCAACACACCAGGAGGTGGTTAACTTATTCTCGCCCATGTCCATGCCTTTCCATGTTGCTTGTTGCATCTCTGTCAGACAATCAATAAGCTATTATAGCTCCGAACAGTGGGAAAATTAACTTAGGGCTGCTCCTGCAGAATTGACACTCCAAACTAATTCAAATGGCAGGGGAAAAAAATGACTAGACACAAAGACCAGTTCTTGAGATAATCACCTGTCACATCATTACTTTTAGCAACATACTTACAGTAATAACAAAGAGGGTTCTGAAGTCAAAATATTGAAACAGGTTTTATCACCAACATGCCAAAGAAAAGTTAGGACATCATAGAGGGGCTCTATTCAGTAACTAAGCCAAGAACAAAAAAAGGAATACTGGTTAAACTGGAGTTGAAAAGCCGCATCAGTGTGGATCAAACCTTTGCTATTTTTAGAGGTGAGGAACTCCAAAGAAGACCAGAAGCCTTTCTGTGCCTTCTCCTGTGAGACGATCGGCTAAAAAGGGAAGTGCACCCATGACAGATTAGAATTTAATACCATAGTAACCCGGGTGTAGGATGGGATGGGGGGTCGTGCATAGAAGAATAGGGATGTCAGCCCGGGGCCTAACGACAACTCGATAGCCATCGAATACAGAACTTCACTGCTGAGTCAGATGTCAGCTATTTCAAACTTACCCACAGCAACACAGAGAACTGCTGGAATTTTGAATGAGTCCTCATCTTTTCTTTCTTTACACATGAGGTCCCTCTGTCTGTCTTTTATCCAGCTCTTTGCCAGTATATAGTTACATGGAGTTCTTTTTGTTATCCGGCCACACCCTGTTTAGAAAGGTCAATTAGGAACAAAGAGGAGGTGAGGCTGTCTCTGTTCTATTCACTGCTCTGCTTGGCTCCTTGTCTCCTTATGGTCTTTATTAGAGTAATGTGTATGTTTACATACCCACCACTGAGACTGTTCACCACACATGTAGTTAGGCCTGAGGTGCATAAACACCATTTGCTGACTTAATAAAGTGAGATAGATGTTTAAACATGTCTAAAGAAATTACGTGTTTTAATTCTGCCCAACATAAGCTTTTTGTTTTCGTACCAGTCCTTTTATTTTGGTTATGGATGCACCAAGAAATCATCCGCTTACTGGAATCAGAGGGTTTTCAGCTTGATGTGCCTTGATGCAAAAACTCAAAAATCGTAAGTATGTAAAACTCAGAAGTGGCACGGAAATGTGAGAAGCCATTCTATGACATGACAAGCCATGTCTTTAGTCCATTCAGGTCTCAAGAGCGCAACATTTCGAGCAGATACAGGAAGGCTAAATGGAGGACACCTAAGACACTCTTTTATCCTTTTGAGCTTGGAATTTACACAAGAGGGTGCAGTTTTTGTAATAGCAGTCATGCTAATTGTACTAATCACTAATATAAGATGCCATCCTAATATTAGGATGCTTTGATAAAAATGATGTTTGACAACTTAGCACAGGGATACTACAAGACAAAATGTGTTCTTATATCTTGGTATATTTCTTTAAAAGAAATTTGGAACATCAGTAGTTTAAAGCTTTACATACACTGGCGATCAGAAAACTTTCACAAGTCTGATCAGTGCATCTCTAATTTTTGTGTGCTTTAACATTCACCAAAGTATTTATCTTCATACCTGTATGGGTAACAAGACCTTGGGGGTGTGATGTGAAATATTTGTGTTGTATTCCGAGCTGGTAGAAGATAAAAATAATTAAATATACTGTTGTCTCTGACTCCACAAGAAGCAGATAATTTTCTTTCAATTTGCATCCCAATGATCAGATTAACTACCTCATGTACCAAGGACGATTAGATGTCAGTGGAATGTCAGTGTGTATTCACTGTTTGGATTAGTCATCGATTGATGGCAGAGTTGTGAATATCCCTAGTCAGCAGCAAGAAGACTGTCTCATTTAGTCCAAAAGCACAAGGCAGATCATTATCAGTGTTTGGGTCTACTGCTTACCTCACCAACTCTGGCTGTCTGTCATGGAGCAGACTCAGCAACCTATAAAGCTAAAAAATATACAGTTGTATTTTTTTCTCCCTTTTTCTCTTCCATTCTTTTGCATAGATATTGGAACATGACTATTTAGAAAGAGAGAAATAGACAAGAAAAACAAAGAGTGAAGAGAAAATAAGATTTTAAGTAGGCCAATATTACCCACACAGAACAATTTCAAAAGAGAGGCATTTTTTAAATAGTGATCCTGTGGCCACACCTGACATTATTTCAATACCCCAAAATCCCACATAACAGCAAACTAAAGATCAATCTCATACATATTTGGGATAAAACAAATGTCGTCTGTTTCTTAAAGTTTGCTCCGGCCTTGTTGCCCACAGAGATAATTTCCAGCACAGGAACAAGCAAAGTAGGAATCTACCCAAAAAAAAATAATCAGTTGGTAACCTGTTGGTTGAAAACTCAAAAATCTTATTTTCTTCTCCTTGGTAAAAAGATTATAGAAAGCACTGCCAGGTCACACTGGCAACAGCACCCTTTAGTTTGGATGCTGATAAGTGAAGATGACTCATTAACGATTTTCAGTATCTGTGAGGAGTTTAAAGTTACACAAGAGAGAGCAAAAAAACTGTTACAAATATCCATCCATCCATCCATCCATCGTCTATACTCAATTATACATGCAGGGTCACATGGGGCTGGTGCCTATAGTGGTCATTGGGTGAGAGGCGGGGTACACCCTGGACAGGTTGTCAGTCCATCACAGGCCAACACAGAGTCACACAGGACAAACAAATAATTACAGTGACATCTCGTTGTCATCCTGTGCAACCAGGACTCTTTTGGATCTAGATGTCATACGTAGTTATTTTCCTGTCACGTACAGTTTCCAATGATAAAATTAATTATTTTTTAAACCTTGTTTCATCTGCTAAAGATAACTTTAAAATTTGGGTTGAGTTAGCTCAACATATAATTACAAACCCTCCCATCGCTCTAACTATAAGCAGATATATATAAGATATTTTTTCTCTGTATAAAAGCAAAAATAAAGTGAGTTTTTGACTTACTTGTTAAGTCTGTCTGCATTCATCTATGATTTAGCCAAGCTACTAGATAAGTTTTTTGTATGCCATCAGGGAATGAATCGTAAGGGCAAAGCATTGCCTGATTTGCTCTGACTCACCTTATGTGGACCTTGGTTACATTTTTTTTTTACTTTTCTGAAGTGCTGGGAGAAAACCCTTCAAGTTCTTAATCCTCCCCGGCCGTAACTCCATCGTTTCGGATGGAGGAGCACGATGGAAGGTTTCAAGCAAGGGCTTAACTGGGTTTAATAACTAGAGTGTGTCCATGTAGCAGAAAGCCTCATCATATGACCAGATACCAGAATTGCACGCACAAGACTCACGGTCACATAAGCACATGTTCATGTAGTCTTGTTTTGGCCACAGTGCCAAAAGATTACACTTTACAGCGAGAGCCTTATCAAGATCTTTGGAGAAGAGGTGAAGATTAGAGAAAGCAGCATATATTCATCTAGCTCACAACATGCAGTCAAAGACAAAGACTCTAAGCAAATAGGGATATTTACCACAAAAAAACACTACAGATAACAATTCTAAACATTTGAACAACATGGAAACTGTATGGAAAACCCTGATTTTTTTTTTTTCTTTTGAATGAGAAGGTTGTCTGCTATCAGTACTCTGAGTGGATCTGCTACAGCACTTGAATAGAGATCTCACATAGTGTATCTTATCTGCTCTAGACCAGCACTTGACAATATTAATATCATACTTGACAATCCTAAGTTCACTCATTCTGCTTATGATCCTTTTCTGCTCTGGAAGCAGTCAAATGATTGCAGAGATAGAAAAACTATTCATTAATGTGACCAATGGGAAAGAAAAAAAAAACCTAAAGCCCAGACAAAAAGATATAGAGCAAAGTAGAGCTACTTTTTCAAAGATGTTCTATGTAATCTGGACAGTGTCATCGTAGTGCATAATCACTCATGAAAGTAGTTAAACTTAACTCCACGAGTCAGTTTATTTCTATTCCCGTTAATGGAGATGAACCATTTCCTACATGACTGCACACAAAGAGGAGAATGTCACAGTTAAACAGTTGCATTAAACACATAAACTACATTATCTAGTTCTATTTAAGGGGAGATCAACAGGGAAAACATGATTTCAGTGCCTTTTTTACATTCTGCAATGTTATACCCATAAACCTTCATGTATTTTACTGGGATTGTATGTGATAGAACGACACACTCAGACGTGATAGTGAAGTAGAACAAAAAGAATACTTAGTTTTTCAATGTTATACAAACAAGAAATCCTGCTAACTTTTATTCTATTCTATTCTGATACCAAATAAAACCCACCGCATCCAATCGCATTCAGAAATTGCCAGCGTAAGTTTATCTCAGCATAAATACTTGTACTGTGTAAAGGAAACTGTCCATCAGGGAAAACTAGTGACCAGATATCATCTCAAAAACTAAGGAACACAGCATGCAGGGCAGAGCTAAAACTATAGAGAAACTTTGAACATCTCATGGAGCAATGTTTAAACCATTACCAAAGCATATTAGGAGTACTGCAAACCTACCAAAACATGACTAGCCACTTATTGACATGCCGGGTATAAGAAAGCAATCAGAAAAGCATCCTAGAAGCCCATGCAAACTCTAGAGGAACTGGATTCATTCAGGTGTAAGAATCTTCACAAATCTGGCCTTAATAAAACAGTGGCAAGAAATAGTCATTGTTAAACGAAAGTCATAAGAAATTTTGATTTCTTTTTGCTCCAAATCATACAGGTGACATAGCAACCATATAGAAGAAGGTGTCCTATGACCATAATGTAACTCTACCACTATCTGAAACTGCATGGTAGAAAACTGTGATGGTTGTGGAAAATGGTGATGTCTGTATCACAATTTGAGCATGCTTGTTTCAGCAGGGACAAGAGAGCTAATCAGAGTTAAGCCTGGTTTATGTTTGACGCATCCACGAGGTCCACGCCGCCATATTACATCATTTTGGCTTCGATGCACCTCCGTGTGGCCTGCTTCTTTGTGAAGGGTGGTGTAACACGCTTGGTGTAAGAGCACAACGCTGCCCTCTAGAGTCTAGGAGAAAAGTGCTACTTCAGAAGAAGAGCCGCACGGACCATAAATGCTGCAGACATTGTCATTGTCTCATTTCCGCACAGAATGTACGTGCGTCAAGTATAAAGTAACCTTTAAAGGAAAGATGCATCTAACTTGCTTTTAGCAGGACATTGACCCTCAGCACACCACAGCTATGTTTGCTGGTTTACCAACAAAAATGTTTGCTAAGACTTGAACCCTAAAGTTCACAGATTCTCTCCATCCAATCTGACTCAGCTGGAGCTGCTTTGCAAATAAGAGCGGACAAACGTAAAAATACACTTTACGTTATGGTTGTAACACGGCAAAAAAGATGTATGCATACTTTGGCAAGGCACTGTTTCTGAGTAAGCGGACTAACACGTACTGTTTTACCTCATCATTGTAAGTGATACAGTTTACAGCTTTGTTGTTTACCTCCAATTTTGTTTTTCAAATTGCATTCTCTTAAGAAAGAAAAGATAGAGATAAAAGGTGGTGTGTTGTACAACTGAAGGACTTGTCCCTCTGGGTCCCCCTGGCCATGTAATCCATCAGAGACGGGTGGAGCACAGGGTGATTGATGCACTCCTTTAACCAAGTCTGTACACCCGCCTCTTCCGCTCAGGTAGGTCTTTTTCACAAAGCACTAGACCAGACCTTTTTCCAGCAAAGCACTGTAAATGCACTGACAGATTGATTGAATCAAACACATAACTTACATGCTCCCTAAGCACAGGAAGTCATGCCTCACCCATCGTTTTCTGTTCAAACCTTCATACTTATGTAAACCAGTCCATTCATACTAGTTTTTATTATGTGTTGTTTTTAGGCTTGATGCCAATATTCACTGTAGAACAACACAAAAGCCCTTAAAACTCTTAAAAGCTGCCCTGCTTCTCTGCTCTGGCTCTTATCTGCTACGCTCTACACTTTCCCATGGTGAGTATTTTCTGCTCTTGGCCTCCTATCAAGCCCTCAACATCAGTTTTGGTGGGGAGGGCTGTGTGTGGGCGAGGTTCTATTTGCCTGTTTATGAAAAAAAAAAGTTTTAAACTCTTGTGACATTTCACACATTTATACACAATCAAAAGAGATGTGAACACATTTTTACATTCTCTCTACAGAGCGGCTGTAAGTGTAGGCAAAAAAATCAGTTTTAGGTCAGTTTTGCTCAATATGCTTTTGAAAAAGGCTAATGGAAACACCACATGTTCCGTATACTATAACCTTTGTTTCCTTCAAAGAAATTATCCTCCAAAAATAAAATTTAACTAACTCCAACACCTTCTGTAAAGTTCCATGAGTTGCACTGATGTATGAAACATCACAAAGTTCTAACTATGGTGAGTTCAACACTACAGAAAGCACGCATTTGAATAAAGAAAAAGTTAAAATGTGGTCAAGATGTAATGCACGTGTTGAACCAATCTTTCCTGCAGAGGTTCCTCAAAGAAAATCAGCTGCTTGTAGAAGTGAAATCAGACATACTGTAATTTTAAGGTTCACTCCACTGGAATACAATCAGCTTGAACCATACTATGCTCGTTCTAGTTGATTACAAGTAGAGGGGCTACAAAATAAAGCTTGAATTATTAAATTAGCATGAAGGAATTTGTTCTACAGCCAATAGCATGAATGCAAGACATTTCACACCAAAATGAAACACAGACTTCTTTGTGAGATAAACTTGCCATTGACATTCACACATGCACACGCCACCTGAGTTTAAGATTGTGGAAGAGGTCTGCATTCCAATGTCAAACACGCCGGAGTGAAGGCCAAGGTTGCGTCTGCGGTGTAGAACCCATGATGCTGACTTATGCAGCAGTATCCCAGGTCTGTTGTTTGCACCAATTTGCCGCAAACCTCAGTGAGACAAATAACTGCCACAGAGTTGTAACAAAGCTGGAAGGCTGCCACATAAGTCCAAGCTGCTTCTGCTGGAGTTTAGCAGTTCTGGGTAGGCAGGGGACAATTACTGCTCTCATGGTATACTAACATTTCAACATAATGGTTTAAGAAAACTGTAATATATATATTGCATAATCCTTCCTTTTTAAACTCTATTTAACAAGAAGTAGGAAAAAGTGCCAAACTAACATAAGTTTTGTCTGTCCTTTTGGAACCTAGTCTAGAGTAAAAGAGTGCTGCTGGGCCCTAGTGATGGGAACTCCAGTTCTTTCCAAAGATTTAGCTCTTTCCAAAGATTTAGCTCTGACTCCTTTGGAAGAGGCAGATTTTCTGGCTCCTGAATGTTTCTTCATGTAAGATTACTTTGAGGGTTCTATTTCAGATATTTAAGTAGACACAGTGAAACCGGATTGTACTCTAACTTAAACAAAAATACTCAAATACAATTACAAAATACATGAGTAAACAAGTAAACAATGGGCCCATTGTTCATTAGAATTTTATAGTATAGTTTTGCTTCACAAAATATTTCCTTGTGAAGCAAACTGTTATACTTTACACAGGATTGTAAAAAATACAATGAATCTAAATAGACCACTACTAGAAGGCAAGACAGAGAATTTCTCATGGGGTCTAACAAAAAGACCCAAACTATGATCACAGCTTGGAGCTTGCAAGGCTTCCTTAAGACTAATGTGAGCCAACCAACTGTTCCCCACGCAACAGATGACACAAAATCTGTTGGGATAGACCCCTTTCACCTTCAAGACTTCTGACATGCTGACCTCTCCCCCAATAATCACATAGTCATTGAAGCCAGCTGTCTTCGTATGATGACAGAGCTTTTGCAGCAGCATCGAGATCAATGAGATCGGGAGATAAACTTGGCTGAAAACAGTTCCATGTAGCAGACCAAACTCATGTAAACATCCTTTTACTTCTGTTGTTTGTGGCTGTTAAACGTAAACCCTGCCTCTGGTGTGAGAGAGCTGCGTGTGGATGTGAGGGCTTGCAGCCAACCTTGTGCGGGCTACACTGTGTAGTCAGCCAGGCCACTAGACATCTTGTCAAGCCCGGAGGTTATCTCAAGCTCAAGTGGCGCAGTGTGCCGTCCATTACCTCACTTTACTATCTCCACGTCCAGAAAAAGGGAATCAAGCTATTCTTAGAGCTTCTCAGAGTCTCAGGCAGAGTGGTGGGGAAAGAGTATATTAGTATGAATACATATAGCATTGTGCCTGTGTGGCTGTTTGAAGTCTTAAAACAAAGGACAGACACAAAACAATGAATAATATAAAGCCCTCTTTTTAAAGCCTGTGTGTAAAAGCTAAAAACGTGGAAATGATAAAGTGACATTGTACTTTTCTGCTGTGCCTTGCAAAACTATTCACACCCTCTGAACTTTTTCAATTTTGTCAAGTAGAAAAACATTGTTGTATAAAACTGCAATAGGGTTGTCAAATGTATCGTTCCTCTGAAAAGTATCGATACTAAAACGCTGTATCCGGATACAATACTAATTTGGCATGGTATCAAAACTAAATATTTTAGCATATGAGGTAAATGGAGAAGGGAAACCCAAAGATCTTGACAAGCCTGTGTGCAAACAGTGCTTTAAAGTGGTGGCAACGAAGTCAAGCAGCCCAATAAACTTGGCCGACACCCTGGCCTTCATGATGATTTCCATCAGGTTAATAAATGAAAGTTCTCATTCATATTTTAATACATTAAACGTATTACTGATGTTAGCTCGACCAGTGGTCCGCATTAATGTGTATTAATGTGATTAGCTGTAGTAGTCTCAGTAAAGACTTTTGAGAAAATCAGAGATTAATTATGTGAAAAAAGCAACACACAACTACTGCATGGCTGATCATTATAAAGCAGGGGTGTTAAACATAAGGCCCGCGGGCCGGTTCCGGCCCGCCGAACAATTTAGTCCGGCCCGGTGGCTAAATGCATTATCATTATTCAATGTGTCAATAAGAATTGTTGTCTTAATGCCAAAAAGAGCTCATCAGATTTGACTTTCACAAGTGAAGCAGTACTGCTTTTGCCATAGTGCTCGGCTTGATTTATGAATGTGAATAGTTTTATTATGATTCATGCAGGGAATATCTCAAATGATATGGACACTACAATGGGAAAGTAGGAGAGGAAAGGGAGAAAAAAGGAAAAAGTGAAAGAAAGAGGAGATAAAAGGAAGAGAATGATAAAACAATTATTGAAAAAAACATGTACTTCATTTAATTGAAAATCTGCAGTTCCTATATTGTCCACGAGGGGCGCTGTGTTTTAATCAGCAGATGGTAGCACTGAGCTTGAGATGTGGAACATTGATTTTAAATCATTTCTTAATTTTTATCTGTTTGATATATTTTGTCATGCAGGACAGTGTTTTTAAGTTCCAAAAAATGTGAATACATGTTTTTCAACATTGTACAATCACTGTGATCAGTTCTTATGCATAATGCACTTAAGTAAATGTTTAACTGAGTATTGTTGAAAGTATTGTTGAAATTACACATACTTTTCTTAAAAACGCTAAGGTTATTCATAATATATTGTGTAAAAGTGAAATTAATTTAATATAAAAATCGACAACAAGTCCACTTTTATTAGTTCTATTTAATCTTGCAATGAGTTTACTCGTGTGGCCCTCTTGAGATCAGATTAAGCTGAATGCGGCCTCTAAACCAAAATGAGTTTGACACCCCTGTTATAAAGCATATAAAACACTTTTAAATCCATGCATAGGGTACTGGTTTGTTACGTCTCCAAGCTAAAGCTAACTTAACAAACCAAAATTACTTTATAATTTTTAACTAATTGCTTAATAATTGCTTCATAAGACAAATTGGAGCGGAAAACTTTGGTATCGACACTTCTGTTTTGGTTGGGTATTATGTGATATCTTCATTTGGCATTCCATACATAATGTCACAGGTCTCCACTACTTTTGGCTGTATAGTGCTATTTTTTCTTCATGTTATTTTTTCCTTAAATTTGGACAAGTAACTGAATATAACTATCAAAAGCTACAAGCCTGAGCATTACTGAAACATTTGCAACAATTATGCCACCAAAAATGTCCTGTAACAGCATATACAGTGACCTGCAGCAATTCCTTTTGCTGCCTTTGGTAACTGAATCTAAATGTACCTGGCATTACTCAAAATATCTTACAAAAACTTGAAAAGGATCATTTAAAAAAAAAATCTCTCGCACACCTTACATACATAGTGGGACATACTTTTCTTGGAACTTAATCTTTGTTCTCTATCACTGGCACGTCCTCAAGTGAAAAGGAAGTTAATTATATGATGTTGACGTTTTTAATGCAAAGACAAAACAGGACTAAACAGGACATGAAGAAACAGGATTTGTGGTTAATGCATTAATCCAGGCTTTGGGTTAGAGGCCAAAGATAGAGAGATTGTGGGCTGAACTGTACATGTAGTTAATGATCAACTAAAGAAACTGGGTTAGCTATGTAGCCTTGCAAAACACCACTTGTTGAAACTTGGATTAAGTTAACAATCGCTCGTGAGGGAAACTGTAAATACTGGGCTTGTAGAGCCACCTCTTTAAAAAGTTGTGTTTTTAGCTTTTAAAGTGTTAACGGCAGAGAGGGAGAGCGAGGCAAAGTAAACACTTTTAAAACCAGAGACTTCCTTCTTTGGAGTTTCACCTGAAACTAAAAGGAACTCTGCAAAGAGCACTCACAGCCTACCCATATGACCAACATCTTGAGCTAAAATAAATACAAAACCCTCTTTTAGCCTCATAAGACAGATTTATAGCTTGTAGTTTTTTCACTCTGGATTTGAATGTAACCTTGTGAAAAAAATGTCAGGGTTTCTGTTATTTTTTCCCCTTTTTCTCCTGCGATTCTTTAGTCGGCAAGGCTCCATTCTGGTTGCTTGGACAACATAATTATATGTAGTTAAGCATAAGCTGCAGAGAGGGGTGACCGGGAGACATACGCTAAGCATCTAGAAGAAAGAGAGAGAGAGAGGAGTGCTAGGGAGTAGTGGTTTGTCATTACCGGTCTGTTTGAACCTTACAGAATATAAGCAGGCCAAACTTGAGACTGAGCCAGTGGTACTTTGCACTCTGCTCCCTCTGTTTCTCACCGACGGTCTTATTTTCTAGCATAGATAAACAGCATAATGTCTCCAACACATGGGAGAAATATTTACAGCTAAGATGTGTGTGAAAACATGTAAAACCAAATCTGATTATGATTTTTCAACACAAGCCAGGAATATATAGTGCCATGCAAAGGTATGCTTTGCATGGCACATGCTTTAAATAATGATATATTTTTTTGTATCCCAACCATGTATTCTGTTAAAATTTCATGCGACAGACCAACACAAAGGAGTGTGTCATACTAATGTAGGAGGAAAATAACACGTTTTTGAAAAATTCTTGAACTTTTGTCCATTCATCTCAATAATTCAAGCTCAGTCTGGAGGGAAAGCATCTGTGGATATCAATTTCCAGTCTTGTCACAGTTTCTAAATGGAATTTATATCTGGACTTTGAATATCACTAGTTAACACATTTTGGTCACCACCTTCCTTCACACATTTGCTTAACTACCTACATGACTTGCAGCAAATTACCAATAAGAGATCTTATTGTTTTTTTTTTTGTTTGTTTGTTTTTTTTTTGTTTTGTTTTTTTACAATGGCTTTTTCTGGCCACCCTTTACAGAACAGCCTTCAGACTTTAGAATTTAATTCTGGATTTAATTTGGGCTATCAGAGTAAAGGCAGCTGAATACAAACGCATGCATTGTTTATCTTTCAATAAAAAATTATATTCTACTTTGGTTTGTGTCTACTAGATAAAAAAAAAAATGTTTGTAGTGGAAATCTGACACAATTTGGAACATTTGAATTGATGGAACTACTTTTGCTTGAGGCACTGCAGATTATGGGTTCCATACACAAAGTTGAAACGATTCCACTCTGATCATCTGAAGAACCTTATTGTTACTTCAGTGCACATGGAAAACATGGCAGAATAGCAATCCGAATTGAGGTGTTTTGTCTCATCTGAAACCAGACCGTTGACCATTACAGCTGAAATTGCAAACTGCACAGCAAGCATTCAACATACACCCCAAAAGCAGCCTCTGCAGAGTCCGACAGCAGACCACCAGCCAATCCACCACACTCCAGAGTCATTCACACCTAAATGCAGTCAAGCACACACACATGTACCATTCTTTCTTTCCCCATCTTGATTAGATTACAGTGAGCGGGTTGGTGACAGCCTCTGGGCATGCTTGAAGAGCGGTTGATATCTGAGCCGTCCTCCTCAGCCCACACTCTCAGCCAGTCAAGACAGAAAGAGATAATATGTCTAAAGAGCTGACCTTACTGACGAAAGCCACTTCTAAAGAACCCTTTGAAACAAATTTATCAACACTGAATGCAATAAATAGAAATTGTGAAATCATTTAGAAATATTTATTACATCTAATGGAGTGCTTGGTCAAAGATTGTGCTTGGCTTAAATTGTGCATGTGTTCCAATTCACTTTTCAATTAAGTGGAGTATATTAGACCCAATATTCATCTCTGGTACTTCAATAAAATGAGTGAGAACGCTCTGCACTGAAAGGTGACTGGACGCGGATGCAACGATTGCATTGGCTTCAGTATACAAACCTCACATCTATCGATCTGACAAAAAGCAGAAGCTGTGCCAAAACAGAAATGGCTTTGTTCCTATTGTAGCTTCTGACCACCTACCAAGGGTTCTTTTAAGAAGCACTCACCCTGGAATGATCAGACCACCTCGCCCCCAAGGCTCCACAGGCCTGCCGAGACCTCTGGCCCAAACACATCCTGCCCATCTCCTGAGAGATTATCCAACTCAATGAACACATTGAGAGCAGAAACAGTGGAAGAAACTGGAGCCTGCTATTCAGCTCTATCTGAAACCAAACTCCTTATTCACACTCACAGTGGAGTAGGAGAAAGAAACCAGAAGACGTGCTGCACTTACTTGCTACTTCCAGCGAGGCATTGTGGCTCACTGCCTCTCCCAGGTAGTTGCGAGCAACACAGACATAGGAACCTTCGTCCGGTTTGCTCCGTCGTCCGTGGACAATGCGAAGGAAGAAAAGGGAGCCGCTGGGAAGAATCATGCGCTGGGAACGGGGATTGTCCCTGTCTGTTTCCACCCGCTCACCATCTTTGTACCACTCCACCGTGGGAGTTGGCCACCCCTCCGCCTTACAGTTGAGAGTGGCAGGCTCCCCTTTGGACACGATCAGGTCCGATGGGTGCTCTACAATCCTAGGTGGGGTGTCCTCTTGGCGCAGCCGGGATCCTGAAAAGAAATTAGAACAGTCAAAACTAACATCTGCAAAAATGTACGTTCCTCAAAGTGTCATTTTGCTGTAAACTGGAGCATTGTTCAGTTGAGAAGAATGGGTTTTAGAGAAAGCACAGCATTTCACAACAGCAGGCGTATAGAGGCTTAGAAACAGTATTTGTAACCATTAACCTTGGTACATTTTTCACATTACCACAAACATCAGTATATGTTATTGGAATGTAATAAAACAACACCATGTAAAGCATGATTGTGAAGCAGAAGATAAATGGTCAATGGTTTTGAAAAGCTTTTCACAAAAATGTGCTTTTCACTTATATGCAGCATCTTCACTCAGTCAACCTTGACTACAGTTATAGCTGCATGTCTTTTTTTGACACATCTCTACCAGCTTTACACATCCAGAGACTGAAATTTCTGCCAAGTCATAATGATTCAGGTTCAGTCAAACTAGAAAGAGTGTCTGTGCACACAGATTTTCGATAGAATTTCAGTCTGGACTTAAGAACTTTCTAACATATGAAGATTCTTTGATCAAAATCCTTCCATGGCAGAAATGGCTGTATGTTTAGGGTCGCCGTTCTGCTAGAAGGGAAGCCTTTGACCAAGTCTGAAGTCTTTTACAACCTCCAAGTGATTCTCTCCCAGTACATCCCTGTATTTGGCTTCATCTACCTTTCATCATCAATTCAGGCCTGCTTCTCTATGCCAGCTGAAGAAAAGTGTGTTCATAGCACACAATGTTTCACTGTGGGGAGGCATGTCTGCTGTGTCCCCTGCATAGTTCGTGGCAAACAAGACTTATTTTGGCTTTTTTCCAATTATCCCCTTCCACTTTCCACTCTTTCATAAAGGCCAGATTTTTGGAGTGCCTGACTATCGGTTGTCCCATTGACAGATTCTCCCACCTGAGCTGATGTTTGCAGCTACTCCACAGTAACCATGAGCCCTGTGGCTGCTTGTCTGAATAGTTATCTCCTTGCCCGACCTGTCATTTTAGGCGGACAGCCATGTCTTTGCAGGTTTGCAGTTGTGCCATACTCTTTCCATTTTCAGATAATGGCTCGAACAGTGCTCTGTGACCTGTCTGCTATGTGGCTTGTTCTTTATGATGCTGTTTCTCCACTAACAAACGTCAGAGGACTACATAGCTGTGTTATTTTTCAGATTAAAGTACTCACAGAGGGACTATATTTCCTACTTTGGTTACTTGTTGCACTGTATTAAATTTAGGGCCATCGTTGGAAAGACAGCTGTTTTAAGGTTATGTGACACAATGTGAAGAAATCTAGTTAGTATGAAGAGATTGGAAGGCCCTAACAAGTATTTTGGGTTTTCATAGCACAACTTTTGTAAACAATGTTCTATTTATGAGAAGGGCTCCATTCAATACCACATTCACTGCTTGTATGTGTGCATTTTTTTCTTTCAATTTCCCTGGACTACACTTAGCATGTCCAAATGAATACAGGACAAAAAATTGTATGTCTATTTTCTTCCACTTATCCGGGATTGGTCCACGGGGATGGCAGCCTAACCAGGGAGGCCCAGACTTGAAATGAATTTGAGTAATTAAATTAACACAAAGAAACCAAATCTCTTAGTGTGAAATGCATAGTTTTTAAGATACAAGGAGTAGGGATAACAACTGCTCAATCTAGAACATCTCATTTTAATTAGAGCATGAGCTCCTTCAGTAAAGGTTAACAATGATACAATTTATGTCACTGTCATTTCTCAGTTCAAAGAACGGAACAGAAAACAAGGGAGGGAACTGTAAAAAACGAACGATGCACCTTGAAGGCAAAAGGAAATTAAGAGATAAAAGATAAGATAAGGGCACACCTCACAGTGGCCTCGCAAACAGGGAGCCGAGAGCAGAAATCACACTGCGAGAGAAGCTAAATCAGTGTCAGTAGCTGTGTCAAAGGAGTTAACACCCGGGTGCCATCTCTGGTCATTACCATCGCTCCCTGACCAGTCAACTGTGACTATCAAAGCTGATTTACATGCAAATCAGCTTCCTGTTGTTAATTCCTGAGGGCTGCGTCTTGCACTGTGCTCCAACACTGCCGTTTGTCAGGAAGCAACAGAGGGCTCATCCCTCCTCACCATATTGCCCACCGTAGGCCTTTGGAGCCAATTCAGCACCTATTAAGGAGAGTCAGGTCTAATTGGAGGCATAGGCCTACAATTAATTTACCCAGTATCCCGTGAACTTGCCACACTGCCTCATTTATGTGTCATCCGCCCAACCCCCTCTCACTTTTCTCAGAAACTGGTGCTGAGAAGGCACCTTCCATTGGTGGCTACATTTATTTTTAAAGTAAAGTCAGCATAATTAGTGACAGCTCTGTGGAAAGATTAATCACTTCAATGCAAATATGTAGTATGGCCGGTGAAATATAATTAATCCAGCAGCACAGCAGAGGACGTTTTGATCATGTCTCCTTTAAAAGTCAAGCTTAGACTAACAGTGATAACAAGCTAAAACTGGGTGGACTTTGCGAAAATGAATTGATGTAATTACAGGAAATACCTTCATTCTTAGCATTCCCTCTATTAAATGTATGCATCTTCTCAACTTGATGTTCTTTCACTACTTCTACTAAAGCATTGCTTGATATTTTGAGTAATATCTCACTTTTTGGAACCTTTTTTTAATAAAGTGAAGTGTATCTTAGAGTATATCAATGGTTCTCAGACTGTGGTGAAATAAGACTGATCATATCGGCTAACTTAAGTGTTTAAAACACATTTTTGTGTTCAGTACTTACAGGGTAAATATAAAATAAATACATGTTTCCCTAAATTGTCTCACAGAGGGGAAATCTGTCTCTGTATTTAACCCAACCCTTGAGGAGCAGTGTGATGCTAACTCTGAGTGCCACACGGTGAGCAATCTGTGGTCAAGGGTCTTGCTCAGGGACCCACAGTGACAGGCTGAGTTTCTAACCGGCAGCCTTTGCGGCCTCTACCACACTCCCACAAATTAATTGTGATATTGCACTGATAAGAACAAGCAGCCAGGAGATGAGTTGTCAAACAAGTTGATCTTTGTTTAAAACAGAATCTACTCCAAAGACTACTGCAAAAGAGAAATTGAGTAGAACTAAAGCGTAAGAACTGAAACTGACAGCCAGGAAACCTGTAATCTCGCAGAGATAATGAATGGTTTATAGACATATTATAACTTAATCTATAAACACTTTATAAATCATTAATAACTGTTTATTATGCATTAATAAAGGGCGAGAAAGGCACAAAGCTGACCGGTTTCTTGCCAAATAATCAGCCAAATCTATATTTGGCTTAAACGTTTCAAATTCTATATATTTCATCTAGAGTTGCTATTCTAAATATTTCAGTATAAAGTACAGCCTTGTCAGGTCAATAAGCATTTGTAAATGCTTGCTCCTGGGGCGCCGCATATGGCAGCCCACTGCTCCCCAATGGTGATGGGTTAAAAGCAGAGAACAAATTTTGTTGTAATGTATGTTTCCATGACAATAAAGATGATATTACTATTACTAAATATAATATCTGTACCATGTAGTTCTCCACTTTATCACTGTATTATAAACATCCACAACTATCAAAGGGAGCCTTATAGTAAAGTGTACACCATGATACAAAGTAGAATAGTACATGGTACAGAATTATCTTTTCAAATGCTTATTGATCTTACACGGTTGTACATTAGCCTAAAATATTTAGTATTGCAACTCTAGATGAAATATATAGAATTTGAAACGTTTTAGCCAAATATAAATTTGGCTCATTATTTCGCAACAAACTAGTCAGTTTGGTCTCTTTCTCGCCCTTTATCAATGCATAATAAACGGTTAATAATTTATAAAGCGTTTACATATTAATTAATAACATATCTACAAATCATTTATAAGCCTCTATAAAGGGAGCCTTCTTATAACGTGCCACGGCTAATTTTAGATTAGACTAGTTTGTTCTCTTGTTTTTCTTCTTTTCATTGCTAAAAACTGTCTGTGTGTATGCCCCATTGTGGGACAATAAAGGAATTCTTATCTTCTCTTATCCTCAATTTCTCCCAAGGGAGACAAAGATACTTTGACTTAGTATCATGCTGCCACCATCATGTTTCAGCACAGGGATGATACACTCAGGATGGTTTGCAGTATTAGTTTTACAACATAAATAAATGTTTGCATATAGACCAAAAAAGTCACATTTTGGTACTTTCTAATTTCATAAAGAGAGAAGGTTGAGATTTCATAGAGGAATTGTTAGAATAGAATAGAATATTTATTGTCCCACAGTGGGGAAATTCAGTGTTATCAGCAGCAAGTAAGGAGGAATTTAATAACAGGAGGAACTGTAGAGGTGTGAAAAAAATTCAGAATAAATGAAATGTGCAACTGAGTAGGGTGACCTGAAAGTGTACAAAATGTGCATGTATAATTGTGCCTCAAAAAAGCAGCAACAGATTATCTACATTTTATTGTAATAAAACAGTTAAAGAAGTATGAAATTAACAGCAGAGATGTAAACACATTATTGATTTTGTGGTAGGGTCCTTCTGTCACCCACCCCCTGCACTGGGTCGAAGGGCCATCCTAAGACAGAGCTATCTAACATCTTCCTCTCCACAGCATATACGCTACTGCTCCAACAAACCGCACCACAGAAAATGGTTGATGCCACCACAAAGTAAAAAAAAAGTCTTAAGGCATCTGTTCTGACCCTTCCTGTAAAGAGCATCACTGCTGAGACTCCAGTCCAGTTTATTGTTCAGGTGAACCCCCAGGTACTTAGAAGAGTCAACCATCTTAATGTCAGTTCACTGGATTCTCACTGGTTTCTGTATGGTTAACCATTTAGAAGTGGCATGGTGGAAGGAGAACAGTACAATCAACAATACGTGATTTGTTGAGTGTTCACTGCAAGTGATTACACTGGATTTATATGACTAACGTGCAAACTCGTTATAAAAGGTAAAGTGAAGTAATCTCTGTTTATGTAAAAAGTGCTCAGAATGAGTTGGGAGTATATTTTCAGCATTCTGAGCACAATCCTAACCCCTATTCCTGCTGTGTATATGTGGAAGTGGTAAGGCTTTGCCATGCTGATCCACACAGATACTTGGAGTGAACTCTGTTACTTCAGCCCCATTACACCAGGGGTTAAAAAGACAAACAGAGGTTGGAATTATTCCACCACAGAGCAAACACTTTGTGGCTCCATTCTACAGGTTGAAGCACTCTAAGGTGTTAACTGTTTTCATTCCTTCAACTACTGTCCAGACAAAAGGCCAAATCTAAAATTGAAACAAGAGAGGGGCAGAGTGCACACTGCACTACTGAATCAAGCTGTTCAGAGTCTCTTGCCCTCATTACTTTGAGTCATCCAACCCACCCTCCCCCAGCACTTTTTTCTTTTTTTTTAAAGTGCTGTCCATCCTTCGACTCTGCCGCTTCAAGCACCCTCTCTCCCCGTTCTCTACCCCCCACCCCGCCCACGTTTTCGCTTCCAGACAGAGAATGTGAGATGAGCTAATGCAACACACAGCCTTACCAAAGGGAAGCTGGGACTTCTACTGCAAGGATCTGATCGATTGCTGCCCGAGGCCAGATTCTCCTTCTGCCTTAACCCTGACACTTGCCAGTGAGCTTCTGTGCTTTTTTTCCCCTTATTTACTCATGCACACACACTTAAACATTCACAAACTTCAACTATACTTTAGGAAGCTTTGTCCCAGAGGTGGAGGTAATTGAAAAAAACAATTCTCAAAGACTTCTATCGACAAAAAATAAAAATGTCTTAAACGAACAACAAGGCCTAAAAGTAACAAATAACTCTCAAAATGGCAATCCACATGACAGATCCAATGACACACTTATCTATTGTTCAAATGAAGATTTCATGAGGGCCTTTGTACATGTGTTCATACTAGAAATCCAGGTTTCTACCACCTTCCAGACAGGGATGAAAATAGTATTATAAAGAGATTTGTAATGGATCTCAGTAAGTCAAGGGCTTCCTCCTAGAAATCAGATCAGCAGTTATTATTTGTATATTAAGACTGAGGCGACTGGGTATTTATCAATTCATCAGCGTTTTGGTGCTAAACTTGATTTTTATCTGGCCACATGAGGTCCTGATCTGCCAATAAACTTTATAAGACAAGCTTCCTCAATGTGATGCACAAATCGATATATTATTTCACTATGCAAATCCAGAGCTACACTGAGAAACCAGTTGGTGCCAGGAATTGGCACGTTTTGGTTGATCTGCTTCGACCAGTGATCAATCACAGGTGGGTAGGAAATTAAAATCCAATCGCTTTGAAATCTTGGTCAAAACTCTACCAGGTAGCTGAAAAACAATACTTGCTGAGGAAGCTGTTACAGGAAAGAGGACTTAAAGTTATAATGTAAAATAAAAAAAATCTTTTTGTCTTTGTTTAAAAATATTAAAAACAACCGCTTTCTTCCTCACACAAATTTTTTTTAAAGTCGCCTCTGCTCCTCAGATACTTAATGACTTTCTGGAAGATTAGAAAAGTATACTTTGAATGTTATTCTTGTATCCTACCATACGTTAAAAGCTTATTTAAATGAGTAAATCACAATCAAATGAAGCTAAATTCCACATCACCACATCACACCTATACAAAAATTGGAGAATCTGAAACAAAATTCTGCTTGTTGCATCTCTAGTTCCTGAAAAGCACCTGCATACATGTAATTCATGCTGTGAGAGAGCGAGAGCAAGACTTCCAATGGGTAACGGGAAGGCTAAATAGAGTTACCTATTTATACGTTTGAGCTTTCAGCCTCCATTGTCGAGCATATTAGATTTGGAAATGTTGCAGCCTTCTGGAAATCGCACAGCTAAACCAATGACCTAAATAGTGTCCTTTACAATAAAAGCAGCTGTTCGAAGAGAGCCAGGAGCTGTTATTTTTTAATGCTAGCAGCAGTAAACATGCTAGTAGGGTCTGTAATTATTTCTCCTTGTTTTTAAAACAGTTTTTTTAAGTGACCACTCTCTCACACAGTGCGAAAGTATCCCTGCTGTTAACATTAATAAGTATTGACCATTAATGACAGGGAGGCTAGAAACAAATAATTATAATTATGTTAATCAAGAATAGAATTTAAAATTCTTCTTCTAACGTATAAAGCCCTCAATAATCAAGCTCCATCATATATCAGAGCTCTGATTACTCCGTATGTTCCTAACAGAGCACTTCGCTCTCAGACTGCAGGTCTGCTGGTGGTTCCTAGAGTCTCTAAAAGTAGAATGGGAGGCAGATCCTTTAGCTATCAGGCTCCTCTCCTGTGGAACCAACTCCCAGTTTTGGTCCGTGAAGCAGACACCCTGTCTACTTTTAAGACTAATCTTAAAACCTTCCTTTTTGACAAAGCTTATAACTAGAGTGGCTCATGTTACTCTGAGCTACCTTTATAGTTTTGCTGCTATAGGCTTAGGCTACTGGAGGACATCAGGGCCTATTTTTCTCACTCTACTGATTTCTACTGTTCTCCGGTCTACTGTTCTCCAGATTTGCATTGCATTACATTGAAATGACTGTTGTCATTTCAGCTTTTAACTTTTTGTTCTCTCTCTTTTTTCTTCATAGTAGGTACACCTGGTCTGACGTTCTGTTGACTGTGACATCATCCAGAGAAGACAGATCACCCGCTATTACCATCTAATGTAGAACAGATTACTAGATCAATGTGTGCTTCTGTGCTTTTTTGTCTCTCTTGTTGTGTCTCTGCTCTGTCTTCTGTAACCCCAGTCGGTCGAGGCAGATGACCGTTCATACTGAGCCCGGTTCTGCCGGAGGTTTTTTTTTCCCGTTAATGGGTGGTTTTTCTTCCCACTGTCGCTTCATGCTTGCTCAGTATGAGGGATTGCAGCAAAGCCATGTACAATGCAGACGACTCTCCCTGTGGCTCTACGGTTCCCCAGGAGTGAATGCTGCTTGTCGGGACTTTGATGCAATCAACTGGTTTCCTTATATAGGACATTTTGACCAATCTGTATAATCTGACCCAATCTGTATAATATGATTGAACTTGATTTTGTAAAGTGCCTTGAGATGACATGTTTCATGATTTGGCGCTATATAAATAAAATTGAATTGAATTGAATTGAATTGAATTAATCAAATTTATTTCAGCATAATCTGAATCAGCTAAACTGGTACGTGTCAAAGCGTCACAAGAATCGGAAGTTATAAATTGACAACAACGTTCTTATTTTTACAGATCAATGCAAAAAGATTTGTATTGCATTTTACAATACGCAGAGGTTAGGGAGTTCGTCCTGCAATTGGCGGGTTGCCGGTTCGATCTCCCGCTCCGGCCGTCTCAGTCATTGTGTCCTTGGAAAATATACTTCCTGAATTGCCTGCTGCCGGCGGCCAGAGGGCCCAGTGGTGCTGATGTATGGCAGCCTCGCTACTGTCAGTCTGTCCAAGGGCACCTGTGGCATCTAACATAGCTCACCACTGTCAGGGTGTGAAGGGGTGAATGACTGATTGTAGTGTAAAGCGGTTTAGGGTCGTTAGACTAGTTAAAGCGCTATAAAAGTACAAGCCATTTACCATTTACTGGAATTTGTGCTCAATGCATTCATGAGATGAAGACCTTCATTTAATGTACATAATTGTTATTTAATGCAAATTGAAGTGAGGATCACAAATAATTTTTACTGGCAAACTTTACTGTCAGAATTGTTTTTTTTTTGCCTCTGTATATGTGAGAGTTTGCAATCAATCGAATTTCTCTGGCTCAAAGTAGGAGAGAGGTCCATACAGCATCCTTGACTCCCAGCAGCCTCAGGGCACTAAAGAGCAAGCAGGGGTTACTTTTTCAGACCCAGAGTCATTCCTTAAATCAAGCACTCTTGTCCTCCTCAATTAAAAGCTTATATACCTACAGAGGTAGAATAATGTGTGCAAACAGTATACATCTAATTACTTTCCTTTCCAATAATACATGCGCACATAAATACTGGAAGAACTGACGTAAAGCTGGAGAGAAGCTGAAAGGAATAAAAAGAGACCGACTAAAAACAATTACCTAGCAGCAGTAATCAGTTACAGTCCAGTGATTTCCATAACTTAAAAATAAATGTGCCTCTGTTTTGCACAGCTTTTTTCCATGGCTACTATCTTGGAAAAAAGGGAGGGAGCCAGACACATGCCCTTTACCCATAAGAACTCTCAGGGGAGGAGGACAGTGAAGCAATTTAGATCCGTTGTCAACGCAGCCCCCTGAGGTAGGGAGACCGGATAATGTGTCTGTTTCCTCAAATGATAAAACAGCTTCACAATGCTGCAAAGTTCACTCTAATTCCTGCGACAGAACAAACTCAAAGCTTCGAACTGACTTTGTGCTGTAAGAGCAGTAAAGTTGAAATTCCCCCAACGAGGGTGGTCAAGGTCACAGAGCGAGACCATAATTATCAGGTGTGTCGGGACTATGACACATATCATAGCCACCCAAAACAGAAGTCCAGGTATGCAATGGCACAGATCTGGAATATGGCTTTGTGATAAAAGAGGCCAAGCACAGTAGGATACTCCCCACCTACAGCCACATTAATCTGTGATTAGGGGACTTAAAGGGGATTTATGGCAGAGATAAGAGCAGAGGGCGTGTCCCTCAGGGGTAGCCAGGCCATGACTGGAGCCATGCCTCCTCAGGATGTGGCCAGCCAATTTAATGATTGAGCGCAAAACAAAAGGCAACCTTTTCTATTGAATTAGAAAAGATAACAGAGTGGAGGGCAAAGATGAGTCGGAGAGATGGAAACGCACAAAAAAGGCAAGGCACTGTAGTGCTGCTGATCAGATGACACCAGCTGGAAAATGAGACCAAATCTTTAGCGGTTTCAGCTTCACAATCCCACCCCGGAATGTGCCGCATGAATGACTTTGCCAGTTGAATAAGATCAAACCTGTTTTTAATGTTACACAAGGCTATCGCTTACACTCCTAAGAGCCAGGATTAGAGCCGTGTGTGTGTGTATATGGAGATGCAGAGGTGGGGCGATAAAGGGGGGTGATGGATAGCTTTATGGCCTCTTTCTCTCCTCATCTCTTTTGTCTCCATTTACCAAACAGAACAGTGTATTGTTATCTTCACTTACGCTACAGCAGCACTTGAGAAGAAATATCACCTTACTTAAAATGGTACCTCTGTTCAAATTTGTGCATTTTCAAGTCAAACAAAGGCACTTCTTAATACCTTTTTAGTTTGTACACATCACAGCATCTTGACTTGACATTATTTGACTGATCATCTTCCTTTCTGTTATAGTAACTGAGTCACTCATTTGGCTGAGTACAATACTCCCATTGATACTGGAGAGGGCTCCAGTATGGGCGTGTTTAGTGATATTAAAGTGTACCAAGGTTTTAAAAACTTGCAGTCTCAAACCCACTGTCATTTTTCCATTATAGCATTCCTGCACTTTAAGGTATTTTTAAAAGGATATCAAAGAAAGAACTGGAGAAGGCAAAGTTTTTTGTTGCCCTTCCCCCACCTATTGCTAGGTCCTACTGGTCAGTTGAATGAGGAAAAAAGGGTCAGTTACTTCCAGGGTTTGCAACAAAGACAAATTTAACTGTTTTGAAATATTTCTGGTCACAAAACAAAATGAACAGTACTTTACCACTGCAGTAGGCAAACCAAGAGCAGCCTATCAGTTAAGCAGCTTACCGTTGGCTCGCTATTAAAGCACATAGGCTGACTAACATCAGGTTATTATATTCTTGGAGTTACTCTGTAAAGAGCAGAATGTCAAAAATATTCTGTGCAACAAGCACATTTTAGTGAATTCCGCTGATAAATGCACTACTCATTCAGCTGCTTTTACTCAAGTCTATGTATCAAAAAGCTAAGATAAACGTACAACAACTTTATAGAAAACATTAGAACTGCAATAATCATAATCTTAGCAGCAATAAGAATAATTGTTTTTTTTCTGTTCCAAATATGAAACAATTACATTTTGGAAGTTGGCAAAAAGATAAAAACAGGTACTTAATGTCCCAGCTTTATTAATGGGACACTTCCACTATAGCAACATAATAAAACTATTTTCACATTTCCTTCTTTTCCCTTCACACCAAATCTCTTCCTTTTTTCAATCTCCTTCACAATTCATTACATTCTGGTGTGAAATGTACATCCAAGTGTCTGCCACAGGCTAATGTTATATGTTTGTGTGTAAAGAAGGATAAACTGTAATCACACGGTAATTATCTCATACAAATCTATACCTAAGACTAGTTTACTATTAGTAGCACTGCAAAGTGTTTTTGTATTGTTAAGACTAAGAAAATCTTAGTCAAGATGGGCATCCAGCTGCCTCCCTATACAACAAAGCAGGGTTTAGAACTTAAGGAATGGACTGTGTGCCTTAGAGCCACTAACAGCCATACAAACAATATACATAAACTAAATACCCATTACATTTGGTATTTATAAAGAATATATTGATATCTTTATCAGGTGAAACTATGAGAAACCAAAAAACCTTGCTGCCTTAGTAAAATAATTATCCAGTGTTGCTTTCCTGCAAATCTGGTAGTGTACAATATGTTTATCTAAAAAAAAGCCAAGCTGTCAAAGATTGTTCAGGCATCTGAAGAAATTCTTTCATATGAGAGTCAAAAATTCAAAATACAGCAAGCATGTGCCACTGATACGGAACTGACTTAAGGGCTCCTCAAACCTTGTAAAGTGACCCAATAATATCACGCTATGCAGTGCAGACACTGCGTCTGGGCTGATAAAAGATTCACTCAACTTGGCATTTCAAATTTCCATAATGGCAGCCTGGACAACATTCTCATGATTCATGTAAGGAATAATGTGCTCTGAATAAGTGCTCAAAGCACAAAACCTTCACCAGGCAAAACGCCAACTTTGGGGCAAAGGATGATGCAGAAGAACTCTGAATTTTACACCCTTCATACCAATACACACAGACTATTCAAAACAGTGAAACATCAAATGTTGTGCACAGGACTCGATGTTGCGACAAAATATGCTTCAACCATTCACACTATCAAGACACCTCACATCACAAACAGGTCACCCATGTTATAATTTAACTCGCTGCCCCTTTGATTTTCCTTTAAAAGCACAGTAAACACAAACTGGGAAAGAACCGCCCGGATACACGTGATATAAAACATCTTTACTTATCAACATCCCGCTCTAGTTTTCAAGGTTGATAAACAAGACCCAATACACTCCTGACATCAGTCTGAACTGCTTTATAACAGCTGCTGTCTTTGATCATGCTACTGCTCATTCGTCATCTGTAATAAAGAGACAACGGTTCTGCTGATGGTAGCATAAGGGACTCTCCTTTTGCTTAGGGCCATAGGTTAATAACACTTGGTAAGCTCTGAGACTCATCAGTATGTGAATCAGTCAAGATCTTTAGGCCCGGAGCTGTAGCACGAGTTCCTGGCCCTTTCAGCTGGGAAACACATCCCTGGCACCCCCCCTGGTGAAACAGGCATAGGTGGGAAACCGACACTGCAGCACAAGGCTCCTGTGATTAGCTTCCAATCGGAATCTAGATAATGGAAGCAGTATCTGCTGTTCTGCTGCAGGCCTTTCCTAAACACACACACACACACACAAACACACACGAGGCTAGCATGGTCGCATGCATTGTGAAAGGGGCATTTAAGATGATGAACACCTGGGAACAGGGACATTCTTGTTTTCCTAGTCCTTATAAATCTTTCATTTAAATCTTAGAAATACGGAAATTGGTCTACTCCATCCAGCCAGCCGTATAACATATAAAGGTCCTTACAAAAGTATTCACGCACCTTGAACTTTTTTTTACTTACCGCAGCACTTTGAATCTTCTCGTTACCGAAAAGTGCTTTATAGATAAACCTGCCTTGCCTTGTTGCATTACAATCATAAACTTCAGTGTGGTTTATCAGGATTTTATGCAATAGACGAAAACCAACCCACAGAAACACCTAATTTATACAATAAAAAAATTGTTTTCCACAGGAAAAAGAAAAGCATTCCCACGTCATGATATTGTAACCACAATGCTTCACAGTGGAGACGATGTATTCATCTGATCAGATGAAACCAAAGTTTAGCTGGATTTCCTCTGGCTCTATTCGAACAATATCTTTATTCATGCCTCTATTCTGTAGAGGTCAGATTGGTGGAGTGAATGACTAATGACTAATAGTTGTTTTTTGCCCACCTAGTCTCCTGACTGAGTATCTCTGCAATTCTTCCAACTGGATGCACTGGGTTTTATGAAGAGGTACCAGAGTAAAGTAAACTGTACACCACGCTTCACAATTATTCACTACTTTATGTTGGTCTATCACATAAAGAACCAAAAATGAATAGAAATTTCTGTTTGTAACATGACAAAGTGCGGAAAAGTTTATGAGATATAAAAACAGTTGAAATGCACTATAAAAATCACCCCAGCATATTTTTATACACAGAAATTACACAAAGAAGGACAACAGCAAAATAGCAAGTGTAAATAAATATAAGCAAGAAGTCAAACATATTATACCAAGTTTTGTGTGGATGAGCTGCAGCTCGTCCTGACACCAATCTGCTGCAGTAAGTGTCGTTAGAAACAAACACAAGCTGTCAAAGCCTGCAGCGGGTCATGAGGCCAGCAATGATTCCTGCAGGATAAATCCAATTCCTTCTCTGTATCATATCAGCTCTCTGGGACAAGGAGGGAATCTGTGGTGGGAGCTTGTTAGGAAGCTGCCTGTCAAAATGGCTCCGGAGACCCGGCAGATGGGCTGAATGGAGCAGGGTGGATGCAAGCGAAGAGTCAGTCTGTCTCAGTGTGCGTGTGTCAGTCTGTCGGTTATTTATCAATCTTTTCCCGATGTGTGGGTTGTGTACGACTTTCACAGACTCCTCAGGCTGACCCTGCGTATTCCCAGTGTCAGCCTGGGTAGAAAACCTTGCCTAGACTCCACGTGAACACATGTCAAAGATGTCACTCTATTAGTGGAGCAGAAACTGTAGGACAAGGGGCTGTAATTAATATAGAGCACAGATGACAGGCTGGGACCTTATTGCTTCAGCACACAGAATAGCTGAGACTTTGTGTACAGAGTGAGGATTACAGAAATTGAGCACAAGGGAGTAAGAGTCGGCAATTACCTGTTTTTTGTTTTCCAGTTTTCCTGCTTTTTAATGAGGTTTGACCAGTGCGAAGTGAGAAATAAATGAATATTTAAAAAAAACAGCAGGAGTCCACAAACATGCATTTTGTTTCCTCATTTTTTTTTCTACAGGAGTTTTGAAAGTTTAATGGTATTATATTATTTAGTATTTTAAAGCAAAATTGGACTCAATGTGACTGTATAAAAACTGCATGATAATGCCAACTGTAATTTCAAAACTCATGTCTCTGAAGTTCATAAATTAAAAAATACAGTGCCTTGGAAAAGCCTTTCTACCTCTTCAACTTGCCCATAGTTTGCCCATTTACAACAACAAACTCAATGTATTTTGTCAGGATTTTAGATAATGGTGATGAAGAGTGTGGCATACATTTCCATCTAGCATCCCTTATTCTGATACGTCTAATAAAGCCTCAAAATAAAATGAAGACTGACTAATTGGCTTCTGGAGTTATATAATTTGTGTCCATTTGTGTAAATTTATCTTAATATAAATACAACTGGATTATGAAACAAGGTAAAAAGCTTTGAACATCTCAGGGAGCACAATCTCTCGTCAAAAAATGGGAAGAAAATGGCCCAATTGAAGGTATTTCATTACATGGCCATCTACCTGAACTGACACACTGGGAGAGAAGAGCAATAATCAGAAAAACAGGTAAGTGTTCCACAGCTCAGGTCAGAGAATCTATTAAATGGACAACTGTTGGTTGTGCAGTCCACAAATTTGCCGTTTAATTAAAAAGAGGAGAAAGAAGAAAGCTCTTATTGAAAAACAGCCATCAAAGGTCCCATTTAAAACAAGCCAGGCAGGGGACACAACAAATATGTAGAAGATGATGCCCTGGGCAAATAAGACTGAAATTGAACATTGTGGATTCAATTCAATTTTATTTATATAGCGCCAATTCATCACACATGTCATCTCAAGGCACTTTACAAAGTCAAATTCAATCAAATTATACAGATTGGTCAAAAGGTTTCCTATCTACGGAAACCCAGTAGCCACAGGGACAGTTGTCTGCTTTGTCCATGGCTTTGCAGTAATCCCTCATACTGAGCAAGCATGAAGTGACAGTGGAGACGAAAACTCCCCTTTAACGGGAAGGAAAAACCTCCAGCAGAACCAGGCTCAGTGTGAACGGTCATCTGCCTCGACCAACTGGGGATTACGCTGTGTGGCAAGGAAAACTAAGACCTTATAGCAGGACAACTTTCCTATATGCAGTCAGAGCTACAACTAAATGGCTCAGATCAAAGCATATTCATGTAATAGCATTGCCTTGTCAAAGCCCATACACACTGCCCATTGACTCAGGAGTGCCGAGTACAACTGCACTTCAACCTATATAGACTTTGATCTGTAAAACAGTTGCAATACCCAGTTTTATTGTCCTAAATTTTCAAACAAAAAACAAAAACTTAAGTTTGTGATTGTAACATGACAAAAACCTGAAATGTTCAAGACACCTTAAAATTTAGTAAGAGAGTGTAATACAATAAGATGTTTTATTCTTTAAAGAGGACACATTTCTTAACAGGCTGTCTGTGACAGACCATGAGAGGCTGTGGTGGATGGGATGGAGCAGTGGGGAGGCTGGGCAGGAGTCGGAGCTGGCCGCGCAGTGAGAAGGAAGAGAGACCAGCAGCACACTTGGCTGGCACAGTCCAACCACACAGAGTGCGACATTTGGGCTTCCTGCCAAGAGAAAGTACAGCTCTGAAAGGGTGCCAAAGCGGGTTGGGGTAGGCATGGCCAAAAAACACCTAATGCTTTTGAAATGTTATTTATTTGATTGCTCGCACGATATGGGTCTACAGTTGGAGCAGCTTTATATAACAAAGTCTAGTAGCAGAGCTGATGACCTTAAATGCTTATGTAGGTTGTTCTAAATGCCCTGCCAAACACATAATGAAGAAAACCTCAGACAGCTGGGTGTTGGCAATGAGTTTTATGTACAGCATGCAGTCAGGGGTACAGAAAGTCTGGGAGTTCCAGCCTGGCATATGTTCTTCTTGTGCCCTTTAGGTTACAAGAGGTGAGCAAGGATCACATAACATTGCAACGCCAACGTTTGCAAGCTTGGGGAAGTGATTGTATGCAAGAGTGGCTCACAAGTCGTAAATATGGAGGTATTATTAAAGTGAATCTGGGGTTAAGACTCATTGGAGCCATGTGGCAAAATGGCTCCAGCATGTGCCTGCTGAAAAGGGCACGGCCCAATTCCACCCAGATGGAACATAAATTGACCCAAACTATTCAAAACTTGGCTTGGAAAAGGAAAAGCGGGATGCACGGCTTGCCATGAGATGCACAGTAAATATTTGGTCAAAAATTAATGGATGAGCAACGTCTGCCAAGAAGTCTTTTTGTAGACATCCACAGGGAGAGAGAGCCTGTGCCCAGTCTGGCATTAAAAAGAAATTTCCTTCTGCAGACAACTGCTCACTGGCCTGCCTCCTTTCCAGCAGGCACTCACCAAATCCTGTCATCAAACACATACCAACTGTCCAGGTACACAATGTTTCTGAAAAATCGTTTAAATATATTGTTCTACCATGGTGCAAACTGCTTTGTCATGGGGTGAGTGGCTTATTTTCCATAAGCTTGCTGTCAGCACTACACAGCAGAAACACCTTTAGGTGTCTAAGTGTTTTCTGGTGTGTTATTTTTATTTTTTTTCGAGGGGATATTTGAGTAGGAGACAGTGATGAAGGGGAGGTTGGTATATTGTGATGAATGCGAGAGAGGAAATATTCCGATCTCCAACAGCTTTCCAAAATGTTTTGCTAGTGAAAATAGCCTCAACTGTTCTTTCCAGCGATAATACATTTAGCTGGTTTTACCTAACCAGATAGAAACTGAAAAACTGGCCAAAAGATTTATCATTTCCGTGCCGAGCGTATGGGTTACAGTATATCATTCAGATTCCATTGGTACCTCTTAGAAAATAGGAAATGAAAAAAACTACTTGGCAGAAAGAAAGGGCATTCAGCACATTGTAAAAGTGTACATATCCTTAAGTTTTTCACATTGTGTGATATCACAACTATTTATTAAAGTAGAGCAACACAGTGGAGCATAAGGTTTTCTTCCAGTCTTGTTTCGTCTATAGCTCAACTTTCTTTCCATCAAGTCTGACTAGCTTTGCTATGCCTGCTAAAGAAAGCCTTTTCCACAGCATGATGCTGCCATATCTTGGTATTCCTAAAATGTTTCCAGAAGCACATTTTGTTACATTACAGCCTCAAACTTCACATGATAAACTCACACAGCACAGAGTATTGGGAGGAAAACGATAGAAGGTTCTTGTGGTCATTTACTAATTAAATGATTTACTCAGATACCCTTAAATAAATTCCAATGCATATAATTTAATAGTATTTTAGAATTAGTAAATAGAGTCCGCCTGTGTATAATTTATGCAGCTTTTTCATGAAAACATAATTGGTTTCAGCATCATGAAGGACGAAGAAAACACCAGACGGGTCAGGAATAAAGTTGCAGAGAATTTAAAACAGGGTTAGGTTGTGAAGCAACGGCAAAAAGTTGTGTTTCCAGTTTGCCACAACATTGGACATGAGGACGAAGGTGCTCTGGTTTGATGCAACAGGAAGTCAACCTTTTGTTCTACAAACAAAAAGCAATTTGTGGCAGAGAATTGACACTCAACGAAACATTGTGGTGGAAGGTTGCAGGCATGTTTGCCTTCAGAGTTGATATGAAGACAGATGGAGCTAAACACAGGGCAGCACTAGAAAAAAAACTGTTAGATGTTGAAAAGGACTTGATTTTGAGACACAAGGTTAAGGATAACAACCCTATAACCCCCATTTCCATCAATCCTACTCGATTTGGCCCACCATAGGGCTGGACGATAATTCAATAACAATATATATCGATCGATAGACGTGTGGCGCGATAGGAAAAAATAGGGTCAATAAAACTTCGATAGAGAGTTTTCCTTCCTTCCTTTCAGCCTATCATATTAGGTGATGCTACAGTCATTGCTTCCTCTCGACCAATCGTAATCGCGGACCCAGGCACGTCGTCACAAACCACAACACAGAGTCCGTGAATATGTCGCAGCAAGGAGCGGCGGAGGAAACCAAAACGGGGGTTTTACTCGTTCGCCAGTCTGACAGAAATAAACCAGTGATTTGTAAAACTTGCAAGGAACCGGTAAAAACAAAGTCTGGTAACGTAACCAACTTGTTTCATCACGTAAGCCACTCAGCCGCTCACTACCGCAGCAGCGCAAGCTGTGTCAGCCCCGCAGCAGCGCAAGCTGTGTCAGCCCCGCGCGACTCCGCGGATATGCTGCTGTTGTCTGCAGTTGAAAAACCTGGCTTCAAACAATTACTTGCCACTCTTGATCCGCGATATAAAGTTCCGGGACACAAGTTTCTCTAACAGCGCTCCCTAAATTGTGCAACTAGTGCAGGGAATCAGTGCAAAATGAGCTGCAATCTGTGTCCTTACACGCCACAACCTCTCAATTATGAAACCTGAGAATTAACTAGTGTACTATTCCCACCTAAATAGGCTATTTTATTAGGTCATGTTTGAGTGTAAATGCAGTTTTCAGACAATTCCCTGCTCAAATGTTCTTGTCTCTTGCACTGATTTGTCCTTTTAACATTGTGAAGCTCTACTTAGAACCTTCTTAAGATCCAATAGTGCAAAATGCAAATTCTTGCAATTTTTTGACTGGTCTTAAGATTTTGATCAGGAGTGTATTCTCCTTTCACTTCACAATTATGCTCTACCTTGATGTTGGTCTGTCACATAAATTCCCAATAATAATAAAAAAAACTGAATTTGAGGTTGCAATTGGACAAAAGTGAAAAAGTTCAAGGAGATGAAATCTGTTAAGGTACTGCACAGAGTCATTTATACATTTAGACATATCAAGGGTAGTTAGTTCACTACACCACAGGAAAGAGCCAAAGATAACATAAAAATGGGCTGTCAAGGCTGAATGTAGAATTATGAAGACAGGAAATAGGGCAAAAATTATTACTCAATGCTTTAAGACATTTTGCAACAATGTATTCTGAACTAACAAAGGAGAAATTACCAAAGAGAAGTGAGATTTCAGGGGAAAAAAGGGATTGATGTTATGAACAAAAGTGAAATATTAATTGAAGTACGAAGCTTGTGATTAGGACTTACTGACAGATGCTACAAAATGCAAAAGCAATCTTGTCTTCAGACCTCGGGGAACTTGTCTTTCAGGCGGTGACTGGAATCGTTATTCAATTAGAGCTTCCACTGTGTGGCAATGGAGAACAGAGGATGGAGGGAGAGGGAGACTGCTGAAGGGGGAGGACTGTACAGCTGAGTGAAACTGTACAATTGACAGGAAGAAAAGATAACTGCCCAATCAAAGCAAATGAGTTTAAAGGCTTTTTTTAAAATGTGAAATTATTCCTTTTAGTTATCAAAGGGCAACGTTGCCTTGCTCTTTAAATACTGGAGAACTTATCTATGATAAATAATATGTCAAACATTCAGCATTTATGTGTTCATTTCAGTTGTGACACCAGATTTAACATGTCAGCGGTTTGCAGAGAGTATGTAAACCTGATTATAGAGAAGGATTAAAGTTAATCTCCAAAGTCTGAGCAGCTGTGTATTTCTGTGTTGAAAAAAAGCAAAGAAAAATCACCCAGTTATGAGACACCTCCCTCCTCTCCATGGTTACAGTTGAATGGTGGGACTGGCACCGAAAGTGCTCATATAATGGTGAAACTCAAGGTCACCTTCTCATTAATTATGTTTTTCAGTGCTTCTCCTTAAATAGAAGCACACCCCTCCTACTTTTATCACTTTTTTGTGTGACAAAATTACCCCCCCCCCCCAACACACTTACACCTACCCCCAGAACTGCTAGATTGAGCTCTGGATGAGAGCATCTTTTAGACGACAATTTCAAAAACACAAAAACTATGCTGCATTTATTTATGTAAAAAAAAAAAAAAAAGGATTTTATTGGACCAGAGAGCTTTCCCAATTTATATAACTTTAACTACAACAGCACAACTAGGAGACTGGAAGAAACCAGATACATTAATCAACTAATTAGCAGTTTATTTTAATTGCTAATTCAATTTATTCCTCACAGCCTTCTAACGGCATCTCCCCCCCTGTCACTTATAAGAAAACGGGGTTTAGCATTTCAAAAGTGTATCCAGGACTTTAAATGAGAGGGTAAAAAAGCAATCAGAAAGGGAGGGGAGCTGCATGAGCTCAAGGAGGGTGAAAAAAAGATATGGTGAAAGGCTTCCCCACTGTGCAGCATTGTGATGGATGCATAATGCTGTGGGATTGATTTTCTTGAGCAGGGAAAATCTACCAACATACAGTCGTAGCTTCAATGGTTTCGATGAGACTCATGTATTAGAATGACCCAGTTAGGGGCAAGGTGAATTATGGATAGCACCTTGGTGATTTAGGTAAATGGTTCTACCTGAAACTGCTTGCAAATCCATGAAGGAATGCAAATTTAAATTTGTTTTTCCATTTTTTTTCTTTATATAAAAATATAAATGACATCGGTCTCAGCATTTAGAACATAGCCTTGTATTTCTATGTTGATGATAAAGTAAGCTTTGGACCTGCTCCTGCAAAGGCTTTTGGGTTGTCTCCAACAAGCCTTTGACAAAGTGTAAGAGCAACACTGTCACCTACAATGAAGACAAAACAAGAAGTCTGTTTTTCTACGCTTCATGGAAAGCAAGCTTGGCATTTTCTGAAAACCTGGGAGGAAATACAGTTTAGCCAATAGTGATTGTGTCTACTTTTTAATATTTAGAAATTTTAATAGAAAACAAATCTATCCAAGAACACATTATTTCACGAAAAAGATGAAACCATCATTTGGGTTTTATTATTGAAATAAGTAAGGCTTTTCTTTCCATTTCAAATTAAAAGACTGTACCCTCCTTTCTCTCACACTGCTCCACACCAATGTAAAACAGTCATGCCTACAAACTTGTCACATTAGTTACTGGTCTGCGTTGAAATGAAAAGCCTTCCTGGGTAACTTTCCTTCAGACTGGTCATTTCTTTTGGTACGAAAAGATCACAACCATCAAACAGTGGACATTTCAGGACCAGTGGATCCAAGACTAACAACTTAACTTAGAAAGAAAACCATTCATGTTTTTATTCGAACCTGAAGCCCGAAGAAATCTTCAATCTTACTTTAATCTGCAAAACCTGCTAACCTTGAATACATTTAAAGTCGTGATAAAAGAAAACTCTAGAGTGCAGCTTAACTGTGTGCAGGTGTTTCTTCCATCCAGTCAGTCTGCCCCAGCTACTAATATAGCTAGCTCATACTGCCTTTTTTTCAACTTCTGAATTGTCGTGTCATGTGTTTTATTAAATTACACCGTCCCCTTTTAAATAAATAAATCAAATCAAATATTAACAGAAGCCTTCTTTTCAATCTAATGGAGATGGAGCTATTTTGCTAAGAGCAATGGGCAAGAAATAACACTCTCTGGATGGAGCTGGTAGGTATATACTTCAGTAAACCAGCAGTAGTAACTGAAGTGAAAGGTATTGACGCAGACTGCAAGATTGAGTGGTTTATTTTGCTCTGGATTAAAGCAGCTTTAGATTTCAAAAACACAAACCGCACTGCATTTATGTAGAAAAGAAACAAATGTGGGCTAAAGTTTGATTGGACCAGAGAGTTTTTTAAACTTCATGGAATGAGCTGAGACAGGCAGCTTGGAGTGGGAGGAACCTAATGAAGTAATCAACTAATTAGCATTCTCTCTTTTAATTGTTAATTTAATTTATTCCTCAGATCTTTTTAATAGCATTTTCCGCTTTCAGTTACTGGGGGGGGGGGGGGGGAGGGATAGAGTTTAGCATTTAAAAAGTGGATTCAGGGCTTTAAAGGGTAATAGAACGGTCAGCGAGGCAGGGAGAAGGCCTGAGCTCAAGGAGAGAAAATTAAAAGAAGGATACAGGGAAAGGCTGTCCTGAACGCCATCCCTCAGTCTCCCCAGTGGAGAAAATGAAAGGGAGGGAGGCCCAGGCCTTTTTGAAATGCACAAGGCAAGAGCAAGCACCCACTGGTAGCACAATTCCTTCACCACACACCTAAAAGAAAGCCCTCTGGGAGTTTTGTGAGCGTGCAAGATTTAGAGACATGGAGAATTGGCCGAATGACAACGAAACGCCACATCACACCGAAGCTCTTCAGCACCTTTTATTTACCCAGCACCACCTCACCTCTGCCCAGATGTCCACCTTCATAAAGAAGAAGGGGAAAAACAACAACACCAGCACTCCACCGTTTTTTGCCTCACACCGTTTTTTCCACCACTATCAAACTAATCAGCACATTCAGTGTCACAAGGGACCACTGAGAATATGCAATGCAGCACTGGAGCCAGATCAAACGTATTCCCAGAGCTGGTGTATCACGGTATGTTTGACTCTTCTGTCCTCCTCTGCGTCCTCCCTCCATCCCCCTCCCACACCCCAGGGTAGGCCTTTGTGCAGCCGGCACTCCTCCCCTCACTGCTCCTCGCGCACACACACACACACATTCTCCTCCCCTCCTCCATCCCTTTCCTCCCAGAGCCCTGTTAAGGTAACACAATGCAGCTACCCCATCCCCACCGGCTTTAAGAAAGACTTCACACTGACCAGTCACAAAAAAGGCAAGTCTTAAAAATTGGGCCAAAAAAGAAAAAAAAGAGAGAGAGGGGGGATGGGTAGGAGGCTTCTTTAAGCTATTTTTGCCCCCATACACAGACAAACCCCCACATCAGTCTTCTCGTCTTGCTCAATTCTTCATCCCTGTTGCCAACTACAAAATTAAAATTTGACACCAGTCCAAGCAAGCACAGATACATGTTTTACAAATAAAATGGTTTCTGGGTTTTTTTAAAAGCAAGAATTTTTCAGAACCATAAACATGGCTGCAGGCATCCAAATCATGCCAATTTTTGTTCTGGGACAGAAACCAGACAGCACCTTTCATCCTGTGAGGGGACAACCATTCATCACTTCAACACCAAGTGGCAACAGGGAGTGTTTGTCCTCCACGTCGACTGTCAGGGCAAGATGCATTAACTATAATGGCCCACAAGGCCAGCAACATTCTGGATCTGCTGGCTGGCTTCAGTCACAAGCTCAGAGGGAAAACGTTTAATAAAGATACAGTCCAAGTCTATCTGGTGACACGGCGCCCTGCACAAAAATGAACACCCTATGACACACATTCAAAGTGTGTCATATTATCAACAAACTTCCACATTTCATGTGATTGGCCATTGCAAAGCAGTGCACTAACTGAAGTGTAAGGATTTTCAAAGGTTTTAAAGAACATTTACAAGACAAATATGTGTTTTTTATGATACCACAACTTAACTATTTAATCCATAAGCAAAATGTTATGTGCGGCAGAATACTAATACTGTACATCACCCTGAGCAAGGATAAAAGACAGTGATGGCAGCATCATGCTGTGGTACTGATTTTCTTTTAGCTGCGATCGAGAAGCTGGGAAGAGTTTGTGGGAAGAGGGGTGATGCTAAATTCAAGTCAACCCAGCCACAAATAAAAGAAGAAAAACAAATTGTTTGACGCTCCAAAAGACTTGAGCAAAACAACCACTTAAAATACAAAGCCAGCACTACAATGGAAGCATAGGTGTTAGGATGGCCTAGTCAAAGACCAGAACTGATTCCAACTGCCTCAAGTGGGCTAAATGCAGACACTCCACAGTTTTCAGGTTTGTATTAAAAATCAGAATGCTTAAAAGACTGTCCCCAACATGAAACCTAGTTGTGTTAGAGGCAGCATTGTGGCGCTTTTATTCAACAAGGACAAAGAAAGCTGCTCAGAGTTGAAGGAAAGACGGAAGAGGCCTATGGTAATTATAAAAACAAAAAATAAATTTCATACTAGATGTAGAAGATTTGCACATATAATGGCATCAAAAGGTGGTTTTACAAAGTACTGACTCAAGTAGGACGTAAACTACTGCGCTAAAATAATTAACTATGTATATATACTTCATCTTTCCCATAACAATTATAAAGCATGTGTTCGTAATGATGTAAAATCCCAATAAAATATATTGAATTTGTGTACAAGTGACAAAAAATACCAAATCATGATATCATCCTCTAACAGTTTAACAAATATCCCTTAACTCCCATCATCTGAACTGAATAGCGGGGAGATCTGCTTCTCCTTGCATATGTGCATATCAATGGAAGCTGCAGCCACGGTAAATTACAAACTATTGATGTCAGCGGGATTTCTAAATTAATCCAATTAGGCGGTACTTTTAGGTCATTAAGAGAAGAGCAGTTGAAGGAAAGCAGATCATTAAGTATTGCCGCCTAATTTATCCACCCTGAAACAAACTGCCTTGAAATGTTTATCTTGTCAGTCATTAAGAACTTAGCTGCAGTTCCCATGAACGGGAAAAAAAAGTGGACACTGATTACCCCTCCTGCATTCCTCCATGCGGTTTCACTAAGCCAAAGTCCGCCTAATCCCGGATCTTAGAGTGTAAAACCTTGTTTCATTTGGATTAGGATCCGATTAATGTGCATTAGTGGAAGTTATGGAGCTATAGCTGTCACATTACACAGGTGGGAGAAGGAAGAAGGATACACAGCACAATCAGGACTTGTGCTTATTATGGTTCTACATTTCAGAGAACACCAAATTTGCTCTGACGGCATCAGAGCTGAAGGACAAATGCCAAAAATCCCCATAATTAGGAGCCATAGCAGAGCTGAAGCAAGGGAGCTGATGTTAGGAGTTTGTTATTAGGCGATGTGAGCGGTCGAGACAGAGATGGGTCTCACCTGTGGGCTCTGGTCATTAATTGGCTACGGAGCCAGTTGTGTCTTGTCATGTCACTATGATGTAAGAGGTTGACGAGCCCTGCAATTTATCAGCACTTACGAGTCAATTTGTCATGACCTGCACGTCTTTGTGATGCCGCGGCTGTGGCTGATTACCAGGGGCACCACTCCCATTGCCCATGCTTTTATTAGCTTGAGCACAAACGCACCCTTGCATGCTTTATTGCGCTGCTTATATGCAGACAAACTGTAAAGGGTAGTTCCTATATTTGCCCCAAAATGTTACCTTCCATATTCATATCTATAGATCATCTTAACAAGTATTATCTCTTGAGAATAATCCAGGTTATCTTGCCGACTGTAGCCACCTCATACCTGAATGGTATCTGTGTGGGGAGTGTGAGGCCTGATGAGCACTTAGAGTGGAGATAACAGGCATTTAGTGTATAGGAGGAGGACAGATCCAAGATAACAGGGTGAGACCTGACAGATGAAGGTATCAATTTACAACCGCTGGACGGAGAAAGAGCAACGAGCAAGTCATTACAAGCTTGAAAGCACAAAGGCCATCTTATTTTATTTTATTTTTCACCGATTAAAATGGTCTATGTGTACATTACTGCAACCTTGAAAGCAGTGTGAGAAGTTGTATTCAAAGTTTACTCAAAATCAAATCCTTTTATTAAAGTTAAGCTTCAAACTAAGGAGAAAGCAATAATTTCATCAACATTTTCTCTTTACAATCATCCTGATGCTATTTTCTAATTACAGACCAGATTTTAGTAGAGATGCATGAAATAATCAGTTGCTAAGCAGAATTGACCAATTTTATGCTTGGCCAGCTCCAGTAAGAAATGGCCAAAAAAACAACAACTAGATTTTATGAAATAACTGAATGCAATACCCTAACAATATTCTTCAGTCTGGAAGCTGTTAAGCCAGGAAGAAGATTCACTTTGCTGTTTTTAGAATCAGTGGCATATTCAAAAGGAAAGTCAGAGGAAGCACAGAAAGTTTACAAAGTGTTGAAATTAAATAGTATTTTCTATGAAAGTATGACAACTGTTGCTTTCAGATGCTACATTTCAACAGTTGGTGAGATCTTTCAGGGGTTTTTTTAGGGGGCACCAGCATCCCACTCTCTCTCCAGAAAAAAGGAATATAATCCTCTGATATCCCAACATTTAGATGTAACAGGAAACCTTGGAATATAAAAGACTTTTCTAACAGGAGGAGGAGGATGGGTTCAGGAGCTTCCAGAGGGTGGGGCAGGTGGAACCACAATCAAGTTCTAAGTAATGACCTTTGACCCTGTTTCCTGTTTAGACTTTACACCGTTTCAGAGATTAAACGCTTCCTTCAACACAGCTTCTCTGCCTTTGTACAGGAGGCAGATTTTCCACTCCCTGAAACAGAACAAATAAAATGTAAAGGTGCATCAATCTATCATCCAGAGACTGGAATTGGCCCTTTTCACCACAAACAGCTCTAATCAGTGCTCTGCAGATCAAATGCGAAAGACAAATGTAATATGTCCCATGTACTTTGATGCTCTTTTTGAAAATTAATGAAAAATAAATACATAAAAAGCTATGTGTACATGCTTTAATGAAAAACGGTGATAAATGTGGATAAACTTGTAATTCCTTCATATTCTGTTGAATTCAAAAGTTCTACCTGTGTCAAAGATCCGGCAGCACGTTTTCCCTTTTTCGCGTGTTATAGTATATGGTGAAAACACTGGAATTGATCAAAACTAGGAATGTCAGGTCAGACAAACCAAGCCTGATTGGTGCATCCCTAAGGTGTGGATGCTAAATTTGGTTCTCCACAGACTCTGTTAGGATGTCGAATACAAGTGAGCAAATATTTAAAGTGCTCAACAACTTCAGTATAGAGTGACAGAACAGCCTTTCGGGTTTAAACCTGAAAATAATTAAACTGACTATTACTCAGATAATTATAGGTTGGTCAAAGTACTGCAGCAGAAACAAAGCACCTGGACCCCAGGGTTTAGAGCAATAAGCTGGTAAAGATGGTAGTGTTGAGATATAAACCATTTTAACATGTTATATTAGGTTTATTTTTAATGGCTGAATATTCTTTTGATTTAGCTACTTTTTTCACAACACATTTTGCTGATAAACCACCGTTCCCTCCATGTTTGAGATGCCCTCCACCTTGTGTACTGGAATGGGATGGTTCACTTCTCAACTCTAACGCAACTGACCTGGAAAACCCCAGCTTAGCACTGTCTGGAGACTCCAAAAAGATATCCATGTGATTGTTGGGTGGGGGTGTGGGGGAGGATGTGTGAGAAAACAGTAGAAGCAACAGCAGGGTAAAAAAAGACAGCTGGCAGCTTAGTTGAGGGAGATCAACCAAATATTGGATCAAAGAAAATTATCTTACATACAACAACCCATATAAAAACTAAAACCTGCCAATAGAAATTCTGCAGATTCTTTCGGCTTTTTTTTTTTAAAAATGATGCACTCAGCAATAATCGTCAACCAGAGGAAGAATCAAGACATACATGGAAACACGGTTCCCAGAGGGGCTTACGCTGTCTTTATGACCGATGATAGCTGCTCTCTTCACTGATCCCATATGGCCTCAGCACTTTATGTGTGACTTTTTGTGTGCTCAGCTTAAAGCTGGACAATCCTTTTTACCCACAATGCTCACCCTCTTATAGCCAAGACACAAATCTGCAGTTGTGTCCCTGGGAAACATATAGCAAACTTATCAGAAGTGAAAGATATGATAAAAAACATAATATTCATATGAGAAAAGTCGCTCATTACACTTTTTGCTCATATGTCTGTGTTACTTTTGCACTGTAACAAACTTTCACAGCCAGAGCAAAATGTTATTAGAAATGCACCAATAAGGCTTTTGCTGGCAAGTAGCCTATCAATGTTATAGTATATAAATTCTGATTTTGACCAATTGTGCACATTTTATCCCCTGATTTCATTGAATGATTACACTTCCCTCCCATTTTTTTAAGGAGAAAGATAAAACAAATAAATATTTTTGCTCTGGTGCTCTGAAGCCATACAATTGTACAGTAAAGGTTTAAATGATAACTTACCTGAGCACACATGGAGAAAAGCTGAGAGTACAAGTACAAATCCGATGGAAGTTGGAGACATCATTCAGCGTCTCTCCGATAAGAAATGCTCTGATGTAATCCAAATGATTTAATAAATCAAGTGAAGCATCCACTCCTTCATGACATGCAGTCTCTGAATCCAAAAGCAGGACAAGGCTTTATTTAGTTTTTCTTCTTCTATAGAAGTGTAAGAAGTCTGGAAAACAACGCAGAAGCACTTCTAAGCAATCCGGTATTTCAGCGCATGTTCTGTTCCCGAAGTTCGGCCCAAGTGGGAACAAAATAAGAACTATGCAGGAGTTTCGGAGCAGAACTCTTATCCTTCCTTTGGGTTCATCCCGTCGCTGATCAGCCAGGCGATCTCGCTGAAGTCATTCACCTCTCTTTAAGTGAAGAGACCTAACAAAACAAGCTTGTAAATCCGCAGCAGAAGTTTATAAATCCAAACCGAGTGAAGCGACCTGTAGTCCACAGTCACATTATGTGAGTCCAGCTTTGGATCTGTCACTTTGGGGATCGGAAACTTTCGCGTCCTCTCTCTCTTGCTCTCTGGGCTCGCTCTCATCCACCGGATCGGACGCGGGATCAGCGCAACTTTCCCATCACTCCCCCCACGTTTCGCCTCCGCTGCTGCTCCGCTGACGCACGGGTCCTGGTGCGAACCTCAGCCGAGAGAGGAGGGGATACGGATTCACGCTCACAGCTTTTTCATTCAGAGAAAGCGGAGTGCTCCGTCAGTTCATACCGCGTCTTTCTACCCCCTCAGCAGACCCGAGTCTTAGAGGAAAATTAACCTCTTCCCGTCTGGATCCCACTGAACACAGAGCTAGGACGCAGAGCGCACCAGAGCGCATCAGCAGCTCCAACGTACTCCTCATGGAGAGTGCCATCAATAGGAAATGCTCATTAATCTGTTTAACATTTACTTTCTGTTTTACTTCCCGACGTTTCTAAACTTTCCCCCTTAATATCAGAAATAAACAACATTTTTAGACCTCGTGTGTTGCTATATTGAAACGCTATAGTTTTGTGGTTCTATGGTTCAGCAATGTTTGACCAACGAGGTATACCATTCAAGTGGCATCACTGAAATGTTTCTGTTGTACCGTTCCAACATGTTAAAGTTGATGAACTACCAAAGAAAGCGATCTGAGTTTTCTCAAGCCTTATGACAAGACCAAGACATCGATGCCCCTCCCCGACCTGTTACTGTGCATTGCCTATTAGTGGGCTGAGTGATTCTACCATTTCTCATTCTTACAAAAACTGCTGTCGCCAGGTCAACCGTAAACTGGCTAACCAAGCAGATTGCCTGACTATATAGCCACTATCAGCTTAGCCCAGCTCTATTTTATACTGAGCAGAAGGTCAAAAAGGGACATTGTTGTACGTAACACTCACTTTTACCTTAAAGAAACTACTCTGCCAGGGTTTCTTCCATATTTTTGGTAATGTATCAAAATCAAAACCAAAAGAATCTGGATCGTATTCGTTACTTAACAGATGTAAAAGTATTTGTTGCTTTTATGTGTTAAATAAAAGCAATGAGTTAATCTACAGTCATGTTTTAAATGTTTATGCAAATCCGTTGAATTTGTGGTATCTTTAGTCAAGTTTGTATACCATAAGAGTCCCAAAGCTGCCTTTAGATATTTGAAAGAAATAAAATAGCTAAACTGATTAATCTATTGTTCTTACAAATCCTGTTGGTTATTTTAAGCGTTTTGAACGTTAAAGACTTTTGGTTTATAACTTTGTCCAAATATCTTTATTTATTTTTTTTTGCATTTAAGCATTATCCAATTAAAGGAGCCCACTATTGCAGCTCATTATTGCCACATGGCCAAACTTTAATTATATAGTTGATGAAACAATTTGGTCTGAAAACATCTATTGAAATCTGTTTAAATTATTTTTCTTAATGTGACATTTATTAAGAACTCCCCCAACAAATGTGCTCCTGATTTCAGTCTTATTTCAGACCAAGTAAAGTGAATTTCACTGAAATACAGTAACAAAGCTTGTGAAAAAAGCTCTTTAATCAGAGTATATTTTATAAATCTATAGGATGTTCTAAAACAACGGGAATGGCTAAAAAGAAAAAAACAGAAAGTCATCCTGATGTTTCCAGCTGTAAACTGCCCCCTCTGCTCCACTAAGCATTTGTTTTCAAACAGCGCCCTCCAGTGGGAGCTGGCCAAACTAATTCAATCACTAATCTGCTTTTAGCTCCTAGAGATTTTTATTCATTCGTTCATTCATTCATTAATTTTTTTTTCAAACACACATTGAGATCAACCCAAAAATCACTGGAACTAATATTCAGCTCAGGGAAACAGCCAAGCCACACATTTAACCATGGCAGCAGTAACAGCATCATTCTCCGAGTGACTTGAGTTAACTCTTCCATTAAAACGGGGTCAGAGTTCTCTGAGGCATCCAGTTCTGTCAGTTTCAGGTCTTCTTTTTTATTATTTTTTTAACATTATTCTAAAAACGCAAGTGCTGCATATTTAACCACTTTTTTTCCTTATTCTGTTTCGACTCTTGGAACAGACTCCTTGCAGAATCAAGACCATATTGGGTGTGGTATTTGCACAAATAAACATTTAGAAAGAAGATAACAGACCAAGCAGGGGGGAAAAAACATTCATTCCCCTTTAACATTTTGTTATTCTGTCATTCTTACAAGTACAAACACTTCTGTGTTGTATTGAGATTTTACCTGACAGACCAACACATGGTAGGGCACAATGACTAGGTTTAATAAAATCAATCATTCAGTCTTAAAAGTGTGGTTTGAATTTGTCCCCCCATCGCGAGGTAATAATTTGTAGAACTGCACTTTTAGCTTAGTTGACAGGGAAATATGTCTTGTTGCAGCTTTGCAGACTTACACTTTTGTCTCCTCTTTATGTAAAACACCTCAAGCTTTACCACGTGTGATGTCTTGCCAAAGACTTATTTGAAAATTAGATCTTGGCTTTGCCTGAGCCATTCCAGCAACACAGTGCATGTTGATCTTAATTGCTAAACTCTATATCTGGCTGCATGTTTTTGGGTTGTTTGTTACCGAGTGTGACACTCCGCTCCAGTCTCAAGTCTTTGCAGCTTCTAGTAGCTTTTCTTCAACATTTGTCTTGTATTTAGCTCCTTCCATCTTCCTGGCAACTCTGACCAGCTTTCCTATTCCTACTAAAGAAACGCCTCCCCAGAGCATAATGCTTCCAAACCATGTTGTTCACAGTAATGTGCAGGTTTTCATTTGGAGGGATCGGATTAAAACTAACTGAATAATCATGCATGCCAACCTTTTCAGGTTTTTATTCATCAAAAGTTTTTTAAATCATGTATCATTTCCCTTCTGCTTCACATGTGTGCTCTACTTTGTGTTGCTATCACATAAAATACAATGAAATTTGCTGTTGTAAAGTGAAAACTAAGTGGAAAAAAGCAAGCACTGAACAAAGTTGCCCATTTAGCAGAACAGTGATCTACATGATTTCCAGATCCAGCAACAAAGCAAAATAGTAGATGTTCAATTTTCTTTGATACTGAGTAGGTGATTTTGTCAAAGAGCAAACCACCAGCAACCAAAAAGGCTGCACAAACCCAATGTATCCTTGCATGAGCGAGAAATAAAACTTATTTTTTGCAAAACGAACCTAATTAAAGCCTAAACTTTGAAACAAGTAATAAATGACAAATACAGATCAAATTAACGATACATTAGGATTGTGTATAATAAGCTCCACAATATTCTTAGAATGCGTTGGGAAAATCATTTTGTTTTAGAGCATTTGCAGATGCCTTTGGTCAGTTTCATTTAGTGCATAATATATATACATCTTTATCAGAGTAATATAGATGTAAGCAACTGCAAATATTTAATCAAACGCCAAGGTATTTGCGATTGCATTCAAAGTGTCCTCATCAATACCGAATAGAAAAAAGAAAGATTGCTCTCACATTAATAAAATGTTTAGCTTGCACAGAGCTGAAGAAGAAGAATGCAGCACGACTCACACATAGCACAGTGAGAAGCATGTCTTTTGACTCTGAGCATCCCCCCCCCTTCATCCATGTATGTGCATTACATTACAGTTCTACATGCTCTATTCTCACTTGGTCTTCATGTGCCTGATTTTCCTGAAAGCTTTTACAGTCCTGGATCTGCAAAGTGGCTCCTCAGCTCGATACCACCAAATGAATAGTTGCGCTTTCTCCAGCCTGCAGCTGAGAGTGGTAAAATTGAAGCAATTATCAGCAAAGTCCACTTTTCGACCCATCAACCTTGGATGGTGTGTGGAAGTGCAGCTCATTGCTAAATGAAGGCATTTTAAATGTGTGACGCAGCGTTTCATGGACTAAAGTGCACAAAACAAAACTCGCTTTTTAATGTGTTTTTACTCACATTAGCCGTGATAAATATAGGAAAAATATATCCAGGAACTAAGACAAAAACAGACAAGAGAATGATTCCACTCGTTTGGCTTTGTTTTACAAGCGTCCTAAACATTTTCATGAGTCAGATTTCTGTAGCTGTCAGACTATTATTCAGTCACATTTACCCAATTTTCCCCACAGATACAAAAGATCATTATGAATTTATAGAGAATTTGCACAGCATTATGAATGTATGACCGTTCTAGTGGTGCTACTGTAAATATACGTAGAGTCTGTCAAAAGATTTACAAGGGATAGACAGATGAAGTGATGGATGGATGGATGGATGGATGGATGGATGGATGGATGGATGGATGGATGGATGGATGGATGGATGGATGGATGGATGGATGGATGGATGGATGGATGGATGGACGGACGGATGGACGATAGGACCTTTAGATAACAGGGTAGGACAAAAGGCTAGAAAAACAAAAATTTGTCTATCCATTATTCTTGCCATAGTTACCAAGATCTGGAAAATATTCAAGTCGAATTCCAATCTTTTCCAGACATCTCCAGACTGCGCATGTTCCCCTGTTTTTCTGTAGCATTCCAATCAATATTGCGTGATAAAATCAACATGCCGTAACCCTGAATATTTGAGCACGATCCATGCCCCTATCCTTTAAGTCGCAGTTTTAATGCTACATCAGTCTCTCAGATTTAGCAGTAGACACTGTGTGATGACTAAGTTCTGCAAACAATGAACTCTCTGTCCTGCTCTTTCCCCCGCAACCTTGAACAGACCAACAGTTGCAAAGTGAAATGTCAAGGGGAGTGAGGGGAAACAAGCTTTTAACACCATCTCCAAGGAGTTTAAGCAGAAAACAACTTCCAAGAATTTAGAAGGCACAGGACTAAAAGGAAAACCTCTCTCTGCTGCAAAGTGCTCCAAGGAGTTTTTTTTTCCCCCTCATAATTTTGACGATGGTAATGTAATACAGCACTTTTGTACTTACTGAGGAAGACCTGGCTGCATTTATGGGTAGGCCTCAAGGTTTGGTGGTTTTGGTGAAGTTGATTATGCATCCACTTACACCACTGAGACTTCCTCTCTGAGCCGGTGAGGCCGTGGTGCCGGTGGGAACCTTTATGGTCTTTAGGAACTCCGAGCATGACAAGCACGGCAAACAACACCATTAGCAAACACACAACCTGCATGGCGATGTGTGTGCACTACACAGAGTCGGACCTGTGTAGGTGTGCATAGAAAAAAAAACAGTTTTCTTCTTCCAGTTTAGTAAGTCTTAACAGAAGCAAAGAAGCGTAAAGTAGATTCCACAGGCCTCCACTGTCCTAGTTATACTTCAAGTATTCCTTTAAAAGCGGAAAATAGGAACAATTACACCAGAAGATTGCTTCAAAAATAATCAAGTCAACAAACTGCAAATATTGCTGCGTTTCCCACCAGCTCGTCTTTCCTCTGCTCTTGAGATTTGCTAAGTACATAAACCCCTGCGGATTTCACCATCCTTCTAAATCCATTGAGACCGTTTGTTCCATAGACACCAATGGGATCAAAATGGGGGCAATCCTACACACACCAAGGATGTTGAAGTTCACTCCCCTTGTCTCTCCACCATCCCATTGCTCAGTGGAGAAACTGTCTCTCATCTTCCCGACCTATTTATCGGCAATAAGTCTCTTTTTAATATTCAAAGGGAGTTTGGGGATGTTCTGTTTTCTCTTATAATGTTTCTGTGAATGGAGAAGGATGGGGGAGGGTAAGGTCCCTGCAGACAACACGCTGGGCCTCTTTTCAGACATACTGGCGTGCTCACAATACCTCGGCTCCCTCGGTGTAAAGGTGATGGGGTGACAGCTAAGCGGGGGTATGGCAGAGCAGCCAACATTCCCTTCTTTCCTCTGCTAAGTCTATTTCATGGCTTTCATTTCCATCCCACTGAGCAGGATGGCATGAAACAAAACATGTCCCCTGAAAAAGATGCTGCCTCCTTATAAGAAAACTAAACAACCCCTTTTCCAGCAGAGAGAAACGCATTTTATAAGCCCAGGAAAGTGTTGCAATTTGTCGATTCAACCAGGTTTGTCTGTAGAATATACAAGATGGAAACAGAGCTTTTATCAAGATGGAAACAGATCTTTTTTGCTGAAATTCCCATCTGAACCAGGTACTTTATTTTGAGTTCTGTTTACAAGCTTTGCACATTTTTCTCCACTTGCTTTAAATTTACTGCAATCATTTACTGATCCTGTCCTTCACAGTGATCCTTTTAACTTTTAACTGCCTCACTTTTACTTTTTAAAACAACTACCTTAAACTGTTTTTTTAACTAGACAATTGCTATCACACATTTATAATCAGATTCAGTTTTCAAGATAATTAAGTTATTGCTGGGTTACTGTGTTATTCAGTGATCCATTGAATAAGTGTCCCATCTTAAATCTGACTCATCTGTGCTGACTGAAAGAGCTGTTATAGACATGGAACCAATTTATTTCAATACTTTATTGAAATAAATATTACATTGTTTTAAAGTAACATTGACCTCTGACTTTTATTGTGCCCCTCCACTCTCAGTCAATCATGATATTGAATATGGGACCCAAATGCAGGCAGGAGGCAAGTGAATGCAAGACAAAACCTTTTAATAACTCAAACTTCCGAACAGAATCCAACTGAGAAAAACACCCACGCCTGTCACTGGAACAGAGTCACAAAGGAGACAGCCGTGGGATCTGGCAACAACTGAACTGAGTAAACCAGGTGAAATATATAGAGCTGACATGATGGTACTGCCAGAAGAAGGGAGTGTACAGGTGGATGTTAGTACACTCTGATAAAAAAGAAAACGTGAATATAAGCACAAGTAGTGATTCTGACACATTATGTGCTTCCCAGTCTTTTGCATTAAAGAGTTCAAATGAATGCTGTCATGAATGAAGCTCACATTTTTGAGAATGTGGAACTGAATGACTACATTTTCTAAGTGGAGAACGTAGATGTAATGCAGCTCATTGTGACATCATCTAACAGCGCTCCGTTTGGGTTCGAACAAAAGATTTAGGCTGCGTTTCTTTTAGATGTGTCTGTTATCTGAAGTTTTTCTCTTTTGTAAGCATCACACATATTAATACATCAGCGGTGGGTAAGGTTGATAAATAACTGACATAAATATGGCATCCTAAACCTAGCCACTGACCAAAATATAGGGAGTGGAATCCAATGAACCGCTGTCTAAGTAAAACCTGCCATATTTGGACCCTGACACATTTCAGTGAGCACTAAGTGGAGTCTTGTCATATTTTTAGAGCATCTATGACAGAAACCTCAGTAGCTGTCGGACAATTTGACAGTCGCTGTCCATGATGGACAATTAGTCTGCCTCTTCAGCTGCACATAAAGACCCAAAACTGTATCAGTCACGGCCCAGTATACAGAAAATATGGCCCATTCAAACTCAGAAAAACCAAAGGTTCAGTCGAAAAAGTTATGTTAACGTAAAGTTTGATAGAAAAAAAAAATATTAGAAGATTCATTTTTTTAGCAAATTCAAAAACTACAATTTGTCAGTGAATTATATCTAAAAATTGTGAACATTTACTTCAAATTTTCACTATGTAGAATAGAGATTTGTGACCCTTTGCAGTAATTTGAAAAATATCACTTCACTGGCACTATTCTGTTGAAGATCTATATTGGCAAAGCAGGGCTTTGTTGACCTAAATTCCAATAAACCTAAGACAATATTTTTGGCCCCATTCTTCATGATCAACAGCCAAATCCAGGTGTACTGTCTGAGTCTTCATTGGGCTTTGATTAAAAAAACAAAATATTTTTTTTCACCTGTTTTTCTTTCACTTCGACCCTGTGCACACAACATTGATCAATTAAAACCTGGACTGAAAGGTTAAAATAGTGTAGCTTCCCTGCTGCACCACTAGTTGGACGTATACCCCAAATAATGTTGCTTCAGGTGACTGTGAAGTATAAAACCACCCCTGTGGTTGTTAAACTGGTCAGCATCCATTATATTGTGCGTGCACATTAATTTCTATTGATTGCAGTCATACTGTACATGTGCCAGGGCTTCTCTGTACAGGCAGATTATATTTGTTTTCCTGTTTACTGGGAAACAGGGGTGCAAGAGTTAGGGAGTTCTTCCTGTAACTAGTGGGTTGCCGGTCCGATCCCCAGTTCCGCCTGTCTCAGTCGTTGTTAAAGTTATAGTTGGTAATCCTGATGGGACAGAGGGGGGGGTAAGAGCAGGACCAAAACTCTGACCAATCCCTGGTTGGTTAGAGTTTTTACAAGCCTGCCGAGATAGATTTTTTAAGCTCCTTTTTCTGAATACATAACTACTTTAAGGATGAAAGGACAATTTTAACCAGTATAACAAAAAGTGTTTCTGAACAGGATCACCTAGTATAGCTTTAGAATTTGTGTTTTCTAAAAGTAAGTTTCCAGATCTTTGGTGGATAACGCACTGATGTAACGGGATGACACTGGGCTAGCGGACACTGTCCCGGTGCCACGCTGCATGCAAAGCCGCATTTGTTTGGAAACAGTAAATGGTAAGTAAACAATAAATGGGTCTATATGACCAAAGTGTTCCCTGGGTCCTCTGTGATTGTGGCTGTGGCATTTAAACTGGACCAAACCTTCTGCTGCAAGTTGACCTTTATCACCATGTCAAAATCTTTTAGCAGCTCTTTGCACTAAAAGAAAAACTCAAGTAGGGTTTATTTTATAGCCCTATGTCTTTAATAAGCAGTTGAAAACTTTTATATCTTTAACGTGAGACTTTTGATTAGACTTTTAGTTGTTATTCTATAGGTGTACTATGCTCTGTGATCTTGTTTCTGTTAAAAAACACTTGATAAAGTTTACAAACCCACTTAAACATCCCAACTAGGTATTCATAAAGATAGGCCTGGCGCTATTAAACAGAGTATGCCAGAAGGCACAATACAGAGCAAGATGTAAAGCAGTATGTTACAAAACATAACATGAGCGTGAGAATTTTTTCTTTCTCACAACAACATTTCTGTTTAGTTTTTATGATAAACAATAAAGTGAACGACGATTCAACAAAGTCTTCAGGGAACGGCCCATTGTATCACACGACTGCAGTAAAGACAGCATTACGGGGAGAGCGAGAAGGGAAGGGGGGTACAAAGAATAAAGAAAGCTGTGGTGCTTTGCTGGATGCCTCAAGTTTGAAGCGATAAACAGGCTGTTGCTGTTCCGCCTGCCTGCGCATACTGAATCCCTTTTCCCTGTGTCTTTTAATGGGCCTCACATTAGCATCTGTTTAGAGTCAGCCTCAACATGGCCTGTGGAAGCTGATTAAAATAACCCTCCTATCACGTAACATCCTGGCAGGAAAATCAAAATACAGTCAGATGTTGGAACACTCGCAGCAACAGACAGTCAGGAGGTTAGCCCCAATGTTCTCCACTTTTGCAGACAAAAAAAGGTTTATTAGCGGCTTCTGTTTAAACAAACCTACAGGGAGGTTATGCACCATATGGAAAGATAGAAAATGTACTATTTCTGCAGAAAGCAAGAAGTATCACCATGACGAATAAAGTGCAGTTTTAAAGGATACGCCATTCAAACTGAGAATTCGGCAAAAGTCATTCAATCTTTCATTACATCAGATTGTTTAGTGACCAGGCCAACATGCCAACAGGCCATCATGCTCATAAAACCCAATGCACATAAGACAAACAGCACTTTTTCCCAAGCTTCACAGTTTTACTGAGACTTGGGGGGGCTTTGACAACTGACAATAGAGCTTAGTGCAATTGAGCCAAGAGTTCCATTTGTTACATTTACCACTGGACCTCAGCCAATGAGGTTAATCAGTTAAATTAAAGAGAAAAAGTAAATTAAAATTGACTGTTTCTCTTAAATTTAGCTGAATGCGGTGTCTAACCTTTCTATAAACAGATTTAAACTAAAACCATACACAATTGATTAGGAAACTGCATTTATGTGTTGACAACCAATCATCGAACACAAGCTGGACAGTGCAACTATAATGAAAATATATTACATGTTCTAAAGAGTGGATTGTCACTATGGAAACTTTTGCAACTTTCTTAGGGTGTTTGAGTTCAAACAAGATGCTGTGGTCATTGTAATCAACAACACACTGCGCATAATATGACTCCAACAAACTATGGAGCATAAAAAAAAGTCCTTTTGAGCCTGTTATTGGCCTTATGGAAATGATCTTTGCATACCCACAATTAGAAATGTAACCTATTGGGGATATTTTATTAAATATATTTTATATTGTATTATTTCATCTTTATTTGACAGGGGCAATGCAAACAAACAGTGACAAAACAAAGCATATCACTGAAGTGCCGCATATAAAGTTTATAGCTAATGCTAATTTTCAACTCCTGTCCCTGTTTGGGCTTTTATACGCAATAGAATTTACATACAACACTACTTCAATTTAAAAAAAAATTAAAAACATGATGAAATTATAAAACATGCCTGTCATGCACAATTCTTACCTACTTACATGAATTCAAATTGAGTACAGTTTTGGTTTGTCTTTGACCAGTTTTTAAGCCTGGTAGAGAACCATTTAAAACCAGGTACAGTCTTGATGTCAGATGGTAATGAGTTCCAGAGCTTAGAGCCCTTAACAGAGAAGGCTGTCTGTCCAAAGCTGGTCCTGCAGGATCGGATTTTACAGTCATGGTTTGAGGATCTTCTAGTGACTCGGATGCTGTTTTGTCTCTCAAGGAATGTACTTAGTGGCTCAGGTGCTAAATGATTAATGCACTTGTAAATCAGTTTAAGGAAGCAAAGATTGCTAAAGCTATCAAAACTCGTTAACTTATGTTTCTCAAGGATGGTACAGTGATGACGGTGTATTGGCTTTTTTGCCATCATTTTTGTTGCTTGGTTGTGTAGTGAGCCTATGCGTTTGGTTGCAGTAGGAACAGCTTGTGCCCATGCTGTTATGCAGAATGATATATGAGAAAAGAAAAACATAGCATGCATGAACAGCAGGGCTGCCTGGTTTGGTATGTACCTGATATTGTTATTATTATTATATATTTTTTATAGTGTTATCTGATCTGGATAGAAAACAGCTGACTGTTGGATTGGTCAGATGAGCTGATCAGGAAGGCCAGTTCTATCCTGGGATGCTCATTCGATCCGGTGCAGGTGGTAGATGATAGAATAACTTTAGAAAAAAAAAATACAATCACTCCTGGATTATACCTCCCACCCCATTCAGGACACTGTTGCAGAACTGGAGAGCTCCTCCAGTGTCTGGCTGCTGCATTCTAAGTGCACAAAGGAGGGCTATTGTAGGTCATTCCTCCCAGCCACTGTAAGATTATAAATATCACTGCTCCCAACTAACCCAATAGGTTGTTTACATCCCTGCTATCACACACATCACAGTTTTCTATATTCTAGTAGTCTGTTTTTGAAATTTACCTTCTGGTAAGAGGCTGCAGAGCATCCAGGTCAGAACATTTCCTCAGGCCATTAGGACAATAAACTCTCTTCACAAGTTGCCCTGCATTCCACCAGTAACATCAGGGATGGATGACATGAACCATATGCACATGCATTTAAAAAATAAATAAATAAATACATCACTACTCAATTTTTAACATATATTAACACCATGATTCATAGATCATGGTATCTCACTATATGCTGAAGGTACATGAAAGTAGCTGTAATATGTTAATTGAAATGGAATCTGAATCTTATGCGTATCTTCACGCTTCATTTTGCATCTCACTATGGAGCTTTAACACTTGAATTTCCCCACTGAGAGAAATGTATATTTTTATTATTTCTATTCTGTTATTTCTATTCAATCATATTTTCATTAGCATTCATTGGAAATACAAATATTATATGCAAATGATATGTATAATATGTAGACCAGAAAGCCAGAGGGTATTGACTGACACTATTTAGAGAAAACCATACTTACTAGGATTCATCTTCTAGGATTGCACTCTTTTTGTTATCAGTGTAAATTTCTATTAAGAGGCAAAACATTTTTTTACCCAGAAACAAAGTGATGACGACCAAATAATCACTAGAATTCAACCTCTACGCTTTTTTTTTTTTATTAATCTTTTATTTATACAGGTTAGTCCCTTGAGACTCAGTGTCTCATTTACAAGAGAGACCTGTTTAAACACATAAAATTAAAACAATTTACGACAGCAATTACACATTTAAAAGTGTCCCAACATATAGTTTAAAATTTTGCGACAACAGTAAAATACGTACAAATGACTAAATAAAACAAATACAATTTCCTATAGACCCTATCTCCAGTCCTTTTAGTTGATAAGCAAAACAAACTCCTTCCTTGAACAAAATGCTGTTTTGATGACCAATTAAACACTTGAGAAAATAAATTCATTGTCACCATTTCTTCTGCTTCTTCAGCCTTTTTTTAATCAATGACTGTAGACATGTTGTTATTGAATCTGAAATCAATCTAAAATGTCAAAGGCCAGAGTGAACATTAATATCCTAGATAAAAGACGGCTTCTGTTGGTATTCTGTTCTGTTGGGTTGGCCATGGCTCAATGGACCGAGCTGCCATCTTGCAATTGGAAAGTTGTGCGTTCAATCCCAGCTTTCTCCCTGCCACAGGTTGATGTGCTGTTGGGCAATGCACTTCAAGTTGCCTGCTGCTCTGTGTATGAATGTGTGTATGTTGTGGTTGGAGTTGGGTTAACGTAGCTATAGTATAAAAGCATGTGAGTGGCCAGTCCAACTATCACTACCACAAGAATTAATTGAACACATCCAATAGTCCTGTTATAAACATGTCAGTGAACTATAAAACTTCACAGTGTCTTAGCTGTAGTCGAGTGGCACTTCTATGCCACCACTCCTCTTTTAAGATGATCCTGAGCAGGTAAAAAGTAAACGTCAGGCTTAATGTGTGCTAAAAGTTTTTTCTGTGGCGGAAACACACAAAAAATGAACTTGTCGTTCCCTTTCTCTCCCCAGCACCATCAGCTGCTAAAACAAATGGGTGCTGAGACGGATTAAACAAATATGATCGATGGGATATCGAGCGCTGCTGACCTCACACCACGCGCCAGAGCCGCGAGAGCAGGTGCCGCTCAGATTTATAGCCCCCCCAACTCATGATATTTCCTTTCTTACCCTGAGATGCTGAGCCCTGCTGAGAGAACGTCGAGTCCCCACACAGCTCCCCCCCCCTTTCAGCACACAAACTTAGACAAACAGACCTAACACTGGCCCAGGCAGAACTTTACATAAAACATGTCTGTGCATGAATCACATTATCAGTCATAAAACAAGCAACGGTTTCACAGATCATCGAGCCATCAGTTTTGGCTGACAGTTATTACAGTCATTTGAACAGGGAGGGATTGTTAGTGAGGTTACAGGGGATTTTTATGTGTTTGCTCATAAAGATAGTTAAATGATCTGAAGGCAAAGGCATCTGTGCAAGTCAATGGCTGTAAATCATCAGTTAAAAGAAATACAAGAGAGAAAATATTTAGAGTTTAGAGCATTTTGCAGTCATAGCGGAAAGTATACTCTTGATGAAATAATAGGATTGCAGAGAGAGTTGTACAGTTATTTGCTCTTATAAAACAAGATTTTATGTAAACTTTAAACAGCTTTGCAACTCTACTTAAATATGCTGTTGCGCTCAAACAAATTCAAATGGCAACATTCATTGGTGGTAGATATAGTCTGTCTGCGACGTGTTTGCATTTTGTCCCATATTTGAAAGATTAGCTCATATAGTTAAGGAAGTTAGATTAGTGGATTAGATTGTTAGATTATTCAGAAAATGTGTCAATAAATCAAATGAAAAAAGAAAGAAAAACATAATTGGGCACAGTCTTACGTATGTTTCTTGTTCAGACTGTTTTTCCCTTTTCCCTTGAAGTAGACAGTAGATTTGGAGCTTATAAGCTCCAAATTTATCATTGGTCACACTATAGTGTGACCAATGATAAATAAATCATTGATTACGTATAGTTAAATGGAATGATGAAATAAATCTTCATTTAGATAAATAAATCAATTTGTTTATTTAAATGTGTGATTTAAGAAAGTAAAGGATTCATCCTTCAGAACATATTTTTGATAGACTTTTGATATGTAACTGATGATTTAAGTAAATACTTTTTGACCAATCTGTCTCTGTGATTTAATAGAACTGACTTTGTAAAGTGCCTTGAGATGACACGTGTTGTAAGTTGGAGCTATATAAATGAAATTAATTTTATTTTAATTGATAGAGTTTATAACAGACTGCCAATTTGCCAATCTGGTGTCAGGGTTGCTTTTCCTAACCTTCTGGTCTGCAGTACGGAGTGCAAAGCACTTTATCCTCTTTTAAATCACATACTATATAACTCATTTACATAGAAAAACATACTATTTTGACTGGGAAATGAAACGTGTTGAACAAGGCAAGAGCAGCTTATTATTAGCACTTAGCAAAGCCCTGTACGATAGTTCGTCCTGTTATCACGAGGACACTTAATATGTGAGCCTGAATATTCTAATTTAATTCTAGGCACACAGTCTTTGTGATTTTGACCAGCTCAAGTCTTACCCCCTACTCCAGTGGCTCTCGCCCACATTACTCCATATGCTGCCCTGACAAGAATAGTGAACAGGCGCATTCCTTTGGGTATGGCTACGATAAAGCGGGTCAGATTAGAGAGATGAAAAGGGATTGGATGGGGGGAAATCCTCCACTGACCTCTGCAACGCTGAAGCTGGAAGGAAGCTGCATGTAGAGCATATTTATATCTAATTGTATCTCCAGTGAATCTCTCCTGGAGGCAACGCTTCGGATCTTTCACCGTTGCTGCCGTGGGAAATGAATTCTGTAGCTACATGGAGATGATCTGCGAGAGCATCTGGTTGAAAGTGCAGGAATCTTTTTGCTTCCTGAATCCTGATTTGTTTTTTTTGTTTTTTTTCTTGTGTCTATTGGCAGATATAAATAAGGATGACACTGTCAAGGGAATTGGTTTTCAGCACAGAGACTCGAGGTCACATACAAGAACCTAGCAATGATAGCAAAGGGTGATGGGATCTCTCAATCTCAATCTTGGTAAAGGTGTCAGTACTAAAGAAGCTACGCAAAGACAACAGTACACTATGTTGTTATTCTCCAATCAAAATAATTGAAATCAGGTGTTCTAATCACTTCCATGGCCACAGGTGTACAATATCAAACACCTAGGCATGCAGATTGTTTCCACAAACAATTGTGAAAGAATGGGTCGCTCTCAGGAGCTAAATTAATTCCTGTGTGGTTCTGTGACAGGATGCCACCTGTGCAGCAAGTCCAGTCATGAAATTTTATTTTCACCAAAATATTCCACAATCAACTCTCGGTGGTATTATCTATTTAAAATGTTTGATAGGATTACTTTAATTGCCCCTTGAAACTAGACCTGGCAGAAAAACACACTATTATATTATATACTTTTCTGAATATATTGCAGTTGGCTATAAACTTCAGGCTGTAGTTTGACAGTGGCAGCTTCTGGAAAATGAGCAGAAATCCAAAGTTAACGTAAGACAGGGTTTTTTGAACCACTGCAGGACATGACTGCACAGAATATTACAGTGGGGAGAATTAGGCTGTTTTGCCTGCAGGAATACAAGCAGAATGAGGTAAGAGTTCTACATTAGATATAAACAAAGATAACCTTGAAATATGGCAAAGAAATATTTCAGTGGTGCTGTGAAGAGAAACGGGTTTCTTTACAGTGTGACTCCTAAACTGTTATAGCAAACACACAATACAAGAAGAAAAAAAACTTGTCGGAGGCTTCAAAAGACTGAAGTCAAGTTTCACCTTTCAGCAGGACAGACAGCACACCCAAAGATGCAGTCAGAGCTACGATGGCTCAAAGGACGAATGGCCCAGTCAAAGTTCAGACCTAAACTCAATGGAGCAGCCATTAATAAAACTTAGACAGTGATGTTCACAGACACTTTGTTGTCTGTCAGACTGAGCTTGATCTGGTTTGCAAAGACAAATCGGCTAAAATTCCAGGCTCTTGATATCACAGCTGCTAAAGACATATCTTTACTTAGAAATGTGTGTAAGCTTGTTTGTTTCTGCATTTACTGTGGTGTAACGTGCAATGTGTGTATTTAATGTTTATTTATTATATTTTTTTGGTGACGGTTTTATCTTCTTTTCAGCACATACAGTCCAAGACAAATTTCCCCTACGGGAACAATAAAGTATAACCTCATATAGCAAAAGGTGGTTCTACAAAGTATGGACTAAAAGGATTTGAATCCATATGCATGCCATCCTGTTTTTTGGTGTAAATTTTGATTTGTAAAGAAAATCATAGCCAGGTGTTAATTTTCTTGCTTTTTACAAATATACTTGTGGGTCTATCCCATAAAATTTCAATACAAATTTGAAAGCATAATTTCCAGTGACTCATTTAGCCAAAGGGACATCGTAAGAAAACGCACCATTAAGGACAATGCCACAGAAACTTTTATTCAAGCTTACTCTGATACTTCAACCTTGGGCTGCAACTCAGTAGATGAGCTAGTAGCTAACTTTCAGTCTAAAGTCTCAGACATCATTGACTGCATTGCTCCAGTTAAAGTGAAAGTTCTTTCCGGGAAGAAAAAATCTCCTTGGAGAAATGCTCCAGCAGTTAGAGGTGAAAAAAGGGAATGTCGGAAAGCTGAACGCAGGTGGAGAAAGAACAGACTGCAGGTTCACTACGACATCTATAAAGAGAGACTTTACAGATATAACTTACAATTGAAAAATGCAAGAGAATCTTTCTTCTCTGAGATCATCAAGAAAAACATCAATAATGCTCGTGTCTTATTTTCCACAGTCGACAGGTTAACAAATCCTCCTGTGTCCGTGACTTCCGAACTCCACTCCACCAGGGCCTGCAATGAATTTGCTAACTTCTTTACTGAGAAAATCCTAAAAATTAGAGGATCATTTTGTACTACCATATCAACTCCAGAACCAAAGCTGTATTCAGCAGGAACTATTTCTGACAAAATGTCCCATTTCAGCGAAATAAACCACAAAAGCTTAGAGCAGATCATTCAGCAGTTAAGTTCCTCTTCATGCAGCCTTGATGTTCTCCCCACAGCTTTCTTTAAAAAAGTTTTACCTGGCATAGCGTCTGAGTTGACTCAGATAATAAGCACGTCCCTTCTGTCAGGTGTTTTCCCCCAGTCCCTAAAAACAGCAATTATCAAACCACTGTTAAAAAAGAACAATTTAGACAAACTACTACTCCAGAACTACAGGCCCATCTCAAACCTCCCCTTTATCAGTAAGATTATTGAAAAAGCTGTGTTTCAACAATTAAACACCTTCTTAACAACGACCAGTCGCTTTGACGTATTCCAGTCTGGCTTCCGTGCTCACCACAGTACAGAGACCGCCCTTATTAAGGTGTTTAATGACATCCATATAAATACAGACTGTGGAAGAACCACCGTGCTGGTACTATTGGACCTCAGTGCAGCATTTGATACTGTCGATCACTCCATCCTGTTAGAGCGCCTGGAGAACTGGGTCGGCCTCTCTGGTACAGCTCTCCACTGGTTTAAATCCTACTTAAAGGACAGGGAATTTTTTGTATCAGTAGGTAATTTTACATCAGAGATGACAAAAATCACATGTGGGGTTCCCCAAGGGTCCATTCTGGGTCCCCTCCTCTTCAATATCTACATGCTCCCCCTAGCTCAGATAATAAAAAACAACAACATCAGCTACCATAACTATGCAGACGACACACAGCTCTACATCACCATGTCACCAGGTGACTATGAACCTGTTCAGGCACTCAGTAAATGCCTAGAAGAAATCAATACGTGGATGTGCCAAAATTTTCTTCAGTTGAATAAAAACAAAACAGAAGTAATAATTTTTGGACCAATAGAGGAGAGATCAAAAGTTAACACACAGCTTCAGCTGCTTCAGTTAGGAACCACTGACCAGGCCCGAAACCTAGGTGTAGTGATGGACTCAGACCTGAACCTTCAAAAGCATCTAAAGACAATTACAAGGTCGGCTTTTTATCACCTGAGGAACATTTCCAGGATAAAAGGACTAATATCTCAGCAGGATCTGGAAAAACTAATCCATGCGTTTATTTTTAGTAGAATTGATTACTGCAACGGTGTTTTAACAGGTCTGCCTAAAAAGTGGATCAGACAGCTGCAGCTGATCCAGAACGCTGCTGCCCGCGTCCTCACTAAGACTAAGAAAGTAGAGCACATAACCCCAGTTCTAAAGTCATTACACTGGCTCCTTGTATCTCAGAGAATAGACTTTAAAATACTTCTGTTAGTCTATAAATCCCTAAATGGCTTAGTACCTAAATACATCACAGACTTGTTATCAGTGTATAAACCCTCCAGACCACTCAGGTCTTCTGGCTCCAGCCTACTCTGCATACCTAGAACACGAACCAAACACGGAGAAGCAGCATTTAGTTCCTATGCTCCACTTATCTGGAACAAACTTCCAGAAAACTGTAAAAGTGCTGAAAACCTGAGTTCCTTTAAATCGAGATTAAAAACACATTTGTTTAAAATTGCCTTTGAATGTTCAAGTTAAACTGTTTTAAAATTACTTTTTTTTTTTTTTCTCCTACATTCTATCCCTACTTGCTTTTATTCCTATATTTTAATCATGTAAAGCACTTTGCATTGTCTCTGTACTGAATTGTGCTTTATAAATAAATTTGCCTTGCCTTGCCTTACAAATGTTTGACACAAAATGTGAAAAAGTTGTAGACAGGGGTATGAGCACTTCCAAAATGACCTGTACATCTGTGTAGGCAAACGTTATAAGAAAGGCCTCCACTCAGAAGTGTCAGTACCTTTATTCTCTTTATTTTTGTTTTATTTTTACCCTAAAGTCTTTGACCCTGCCCTGAACAATGTCTTTGACAGTTCCCGGTCTTTTAGAATAAATCTTGATTTTCTTACATCCCTTCTTCTACATCCTTCTTCTCAGCGAAGGATTTGTTCCAGACTTTCAGGGGCAGCTGCTTTCAGAGAGCATAAAACGCTGTATTACAGGAGTCTGGACCCCTCTATTCTGGAGCCAATCAGAGATGACAGCATTGTAACCCCCGGGTCTCTCGCTTCCTCCCTATATCGTTATTTCCATAACCTGACAAATAGAGCAGCTCTCTGAAGTTGCCGTCCTTTGTGATCTGTCACAAGCGCGATGGTAGCTGTCAGGGGAGAGGGTGGATATGGGTGCTGATGTGCTCTCTGAAGTAATACTCAGTCTTTCATGTTTAGGCAGAAGAACCAAAGAGCTGTCTCCTCTCTGTGTGTCTGCCTGCCAAGAGGCAGCTAGCAAAGTGTAAGTGTAGAGTTGCGAGCACGGCTCGCTAATCCACCACACTCACATGGGTCACTCTCATTTATAATGAATGGGAAGTTCTCCACAGAGCTCTTTGATATCGGGAAACAATTAAGAACTTACTCAGAGTCAGTATGTAGGGGGACCAATAAAAACCCTTTTAATATGGTGCAAACTTTAGGTCAGCATTTGGTACCTTATAAAATTGATATGGGCTGTATTAGTCCCAGGCGAGTGGTAAGAAATAGTTCTTTTATTCCTTAAGATTATTCCTAAAATGAAGTTGGGTGTTGTTAGTTTGAGAATCAAAGTGTTATCCGGTTACCAAGGAAACAACAAAAATACATGACAGTGGAATCAGATACAAGCAGCCTTCCTATGGGGGGATATATATCCTCAACCATGAAGGACACAAATGGAATAATGATTAAGAAACCTAAATGATTTAATTGTCAGATGTCAAGATTACCCTCACATTCCAAGGAACAAATCAAGCTCCTTTAAAATGGAGCCTTTGGCAGCAGCCCACTTCGGCCCATCAGATGCAGGCCAGATGTATTAGGGCACATTAATCTCATTTCCAATTCACTGACTAGCCCAGGTCGATTGCCTTCATTTTCATGCACAGATGGGATTAAATGGCCAGATTAAAGATGTCCAGTGGACACATTTATGGCTCTTAAAATGAACACAAGGGGAAGTAGGGCAGAAATTATGTTTTTCTCTAAAAACCTCATTCAAGATTCCAAAATAACAAGAGCTTATATCCAACTGAGAGACTTAGACTGTGAGTGGAAAAAAAAAGGAAACCTAAAAACCTAAATAATATATTAGAATATTTTAAAAATTGTGCCGTCTCAGAAGCTGTGTAGAGATACAAAGAACTGGGCTACTGATGCAAATGTTTCAAATGCAGAAGCACATTAGTTAGATGTACAGCTGCAGGATGCAGGAACCACCAAATACTTTGCACAAGCTTGGCTCCTGTATTTAAAAAAAATAACTCTGTAATGGAATTTTTAGTCCACACGCCAGGTTTTACTAAATCAATTTGATTGACTTTATTAATATTTACATTTTTTATGGGTTTAAGTTGAAGGAGTTATGTTATCAAGCTTTTGTTAGGCAGCTGAAACTTGTAGGATGTCTAAGAATCGCTAACAAAGGTTATGAGATTATACAAATGGGAGCTGTTGTGTTGGTTATCTTCAAAGTTTCAATAATAACTTAATGTTGTCAAGCTTTTACACAAATTGCCCCGTTCTTTCAGGGGCAGTGTCAGGTCAAGTACATCACCCTGGGATGTAACCTTCTTCAGGGTGATAAAACACCTTCTCCTTTCATTGTCGTGGAAAGAGGGCAGAAATGAAAACATTTTGTTTCTATGGATGCACAATGAATTTATGCCAGTGATTTTTTTTTAAGGAGACAACCTGTTTGCAGCTCTTCTTTTGCTTACAGACCTTTATCTAACGAGACACATCAACAGAACCTTTCTCAAAATGAATTTTCAAAAATGAGAACTTTTTAGACGTGAAAGCAACACAAAGGGGAAGGACAATATATGATTGAATTTCTTTCTTTTTTTTTTTTTTTTTATGAATAAAAGTCTAAACCCCCGGAATCAGTGCTCTGAAGAATTACTTTTTGTTGCAATTCTTTTAAAGCATCTCTCTACCCCTGTCTCAAGTCTCCTGCAGCTTCAAACAAGTCTTCTTCAAGGATACACTGTACTCTCCTCTACTTTGACCCGCTTCTCTGTCTGTGCAAAAACAAAAACAAAAATATACATACACCATGTTTTACTATAGGGATGGTTTACTTTTCAAAATACATGACATTTTGCATGTAGGCCCAAATATTTCAATATGGGCTCACCTAAGTAAAAATGGCCTGTGAGCTTTCTTTCAACAACCACTTCCGTCTAAGCCATACTGCTTTGTGGAGAGCTCTCCTGTCTACAGATTCTTCCGTCTAAGCTGTGAACCTCTGCAGCTCCTCCAGAGTTATCGTGGTTCTCTTTGCAGCATCTCTGATCGATGCTCTGCTACCTATGCTTTTCAGCGTAGGTGGGCTGCCATATTTTGGTAAATCTCACATTGTGCATTATGTTTCCATTTTCAGACGATGGTCTGAACAGCACTCTGTGAGATTTTCAAAGCTTGGGCTGTAAATTTATAACTTAGCAAGGCTTTAAACTTCTCCACAGCTTTATGCCTGACCTGTCCGCTTTGTTCCTTGGTCTTCATGGGGCCGTTTGTTCGCTAATGTTCAGTATCAAACCTCTGAGGCCTTTACAGAGCAGCTTGGCTCTGTTTACTCATTTTAGTGACTTGTGAGGGCAATTGCTTGCAATGGGTTAAATCGGAATAAACAGGACTAAAGTTCAGAAATAACACACGTTATTTTGTAATAATTTTCCAAGCGTAAACATTTTCCCCTACTTTATAAGTATGTCTCTTTAAAGTAATTCCAATGTTGCTGGGATTATCGCAAATAACGGAAAAGTTCAAAGCAAAAGAATAATTTCAAAAGACAGTGTATGTGTGCCAGAGATTCCTTTGGGTAAACCTGTCTTCAGCAAATTCTTTTCCCAACAGAGCTTTGCTGTCTATTAGAGAAACATCTACAGAACTGCTAAACCTTTCCCCAAATGAACTTTCTAAAATGCGAAAATATTACAAGCAGCAACAGACTGAAATTTACTTATCATACACAGTGCAGAGCTAATTTACCATTAATTTTAACAGTGCAAGAAATGGCTGCCTTTTCTATATCAAAACTATGAAACACACAACCCATCAACATTACAATGACATTAAAACTTGTTTATCATCAATAAAACACGCTAAATAGATCAATATGATAAAAGCAGCAAGTTAAGCCTATCATACTCTCCATTTCCTCCAATGATTCAAGTAGTAAAAGTTTTCACAGGAGTTTTGGACATTGTTCTGATTCAGCACCTGTGTTTCAACTCAAAAATCTAAGCAACAAAGTGAATCAGGTTTTTGGTGGTTGCCGTTTTCTCCAAACATCATGCAAAGCAGTGGCAGTACCTGTGTAGCCCAAAGAGTTGTCATCTTCATTTTCGGGGGCTGGAGCTGCTGTTGCCCCTTCGCTGGCACCGTCCTGAGCGACTCCAGTCTCTGTCAACAATAACACCACAGGCACTGAAAAACTGGATGCATTCTGCCCTCTGTCCACACCCACGGTCCAAACCTCCACTCCAGTGTTTCCATCGAGGCAGACAGCAAACATGCTTAGAAGTACCAGGCTCCAATTATGTAAACTAAGTCTCTGAGATCCAAACTCACACATCTCCAGCAAAAAAGCCAGACATACACAATACCTAAACTTTCGAGAATAAAAAAGCTAACTTCAGTCGGTTTATGCATCAGATTAGTATGCGAAAGCTATCTTTTCTCTTGGCTCAGCGTGAGGTTGTCCTGTCCGGCGCTGATCTTGTGTGGGACTCTGAGTGTTAAACAGAGTCATCTCAACCATATCAATAGACAGAAGTGGCTGCACCCCAAAGGAGCAGGACGGACAGGGGGAGGGGGGGCCAGAGCACACTCTACATGATTGACACACACACTGTGCACACACTTATAATGCAAATACACTGATGCAGTGTTAATTGCTAATAAGTTTCCTTTCATTCAGATTTTATATTTGTGCTTGTGCTGTTTACAGACTGACAGGTTGAGCGTGTGAGACAGGCGGCCTGAGGGCGGGACAGTGACGGGGGAGGAGGGAGAAAGAAAGGGCCACGAGGGTCTGGGCGTGTGCGGCTCATCGAGGACACAGGAGGCCAACTGTGCCCTTATGATGGCTCCGCGTGAAATAAATCAGACTGAGCCATGCCCACTCTCATTGTGAAACGCTGACAGCGGGTTAATATGGGGCTGGGTGGTTAGGGTGGGGAGATAAGGGGAATCTTAATCATCTAGCCCCTTCGGCTGAATGACTGCCAGTCTGTCAGAAGTATCTGTTTTCTAAATGAGATCTGGCTTTACTTTAGATGAATAGCAGACGGCCAGACAGAATTATTCATTGGAGAGTACTTTAGATTGCTAAAGTGTGAAGAGGAAGGTGACCCATCATTTTATAGGCTTCTGCCACCATTAGAAAATTAACAGTGAAAACCGATAAGGTTTTTTTTTAACAACACAAATAAACATTAAAAAGCAAAAAAAGAAAAAAGAAACATCACCCATGCCGTGATTATGCTGTCTGTATGTCTTTGGTGCTGCAATTAAATTGACATTTAAAAGGCTTCGTGTTGAGAAAAACGTATTAACTAGCTCTTCTAACTTAATCTGTTTACCCACAGAGCAGCGTCTGATTGACGACACTGCAGGAGACCAGAGACAGAAAGTCACACAAAGACATGCATGTAAAAGAATACTTTGTAGTAGAGGTTCTGTTGGTTATTCACACTTAGCACATTACCTAGAGTAAATAACTCTCTTGGCAACTAAATCTGGCATGAATTTAAATTAGCTGGTCTTCAAGCCTGAAGCTAATAATCAGAGAGGGGGTCAAGACCAAAGCAAATAAATCATATCTAAACAAGTAAATTGGTATTTATTTCAAATACTATTTATGAGTATTTGTATTTGCATTGGGCAGATCTGTATAAAAACGCAGAAGATTAGTTGGTCCTGAAGGCTAAAGCTAACTGCTCTCAGAGAGGGGCCAAAGCCAGAGTGAACATCTGTTGTTCTAAGACTACTTGAATCTCAAAAGTAATGCAGCAGTTCAGGCAAATGCCATTTTAAAAAACAAAAATAAAAAATATATTGTCCTTAGTTTTTTTCTTCCTTTTCTCAAGGTCTGGCATCCGACATGTTTTGATGTTTCCCTGGTTTAACAGAAATGGATCAAATTAATGGTTCATTACCAGGGTCCTGCTGAACTTCATGATATCCCAAATATCTGAATCAGTCATTTTAGCCGAGACACATTTAAAAGATGCAGGACGTTGGTCCTCGAGAACGGAAGATAGGAAATCGTCATTTAAGTATATATTTTTTTGATGTAGCGTTTACAAAAGTCATGATGGAGTTCTGTTAAGATGGTAGTCTGCTTTGGTGTTGCCCCCTTCTTCCACTGGCAATTAGCTTCAGCTTCTACAACCAACCAATCTGAATTTGTACCACATGAATGCACAAGAGAGTTATCTACAGCAGGTTAAATATGAACAGCTTATACTTTTTTTAACAGAACCTGACTTCGACAATTAGAAACTATCCTTTTAATGAGTATCACACACAAACAAAATGTAACGATGCACACATGAGATGAAAACATGCTTGACATTTTAAACACAGGCATGCTGTACACATCAGCACTGAGATGCACTGTCTGACACCATGTGGCACACTAGAAGCATTCAGATATGAATGCTTTTAGTGTCTGCAGTTTGTTGGGACAAAAGGCTATTTCAACACTAAAAACAGCAACAATATATACGACTGACTTCATGTAAAAATAGAAAAAAAACAATAGAAACAAAATATGACAAAACATCTTGACTATTTAGTAATAACGTTTCTTTTGTTGCTTTCAACATCATTTCTGTTTTGCTTTTCTATTTTTTACTTTTGTCATATTTTAAGTTTAATGAAATCATATGGGTTCTAAAAACGTGGCATTTTCTAGCGTGTTGCAATTTTTGTTTAGGTTTCCTTGTATCTTGTTAATTTCCTTTTTTGGATTACACATTTGTACAGAATTAAGGTAATTTTTTATCATACTAATCATTATTTTCATAATAAGATTCTTGAGATACTGTTTGCACACAAGCCTCATCCCCTGTGCACTTTCTGTCCTTATGTGGACTCTGAGTCCCTGGGTGGTCTGCAGTCAGAGGTCCAATTAGAGACCACTTCAGAGTTCATTAACAGGTGGTGTACCCAGCTGCCCTCAGGGTGTCAAGACAACCAGAACTACGATGTTACCTCAATATTTCCTTTCCAGCCTCAAGAACTCACCAAACACCAGGGTCCCCTGCTGGCTAATTAGTGTGACACATGTGCAAATAACTGGCTGCTTATTAAGAGATACAATAGCAGGCTTGGTCCCATTCTTCTACCTCCTGCCCCCCTGAGTCCTTTTCAAACATGAGAGAGTGTCATTTTTCCCCTAGTCACAAGCCTTTCTTCATGGACAAATTCACAGTGCGCTCTGCAGGCGTCTGGCTGTATTTTTGATAGTGTATAACAGTTAAAGCTATAGCTGTTAATCCTGTTCAGAAACACTTTTTGTTATACTGGGTAAAATGGTCCTTCCATCTTGACAGTAGTCAATACATTATGTATTCAGAAAAAGGAGGTTAAAAAGTGAGATCTCTGTGAAAGCTGCAGGGCTGTAAAAACTCTGACCTGTCCCTGCCGTTCGGTCCGAATGGCAAGGATTGGTCAAAGTTTTGGTCCTGCTCTCACCCCCCTCTGTCCCCCAAGTTCCGGGGGTATCACCTTATCTATTAGTTGTCTCACATGCCTTCTGACACGTTCACGTAACGCCAGTGTCCGTACTCATTCGTTATTAGATTCCTCTTGCTTGCTGCTCATGAGCACTTTGAGTGTTTTTGTATCCGGTTAGCTTCGTTGCTAACCATTCATTGTAGGGCCGCTGATCTCACCATATACTTTGAACATGGCTGAGAGTAACAAGAAGCAAACCGCATACAAGTTTATAAGAAAACGAGGATGGCCTCGGTAGAAAGAAATAAGACCAGAGTGGATTTGGGAGATTTGTTTCACAGGATCTCCCTGAGGAGCAGAAGAGCAGGTAAGACTATATTGCGGATGCGCAGTTATTCAAAAAGGGACTGTACCTTTAAGTCAAGTTGAAAATGGTTGTTTGGAGAAATTGAAACTGCTAAATTGAGCAGGGTTCTATAATCTGGCAAGATAAAACAAATAAGAAAAGAGAAAAAAAAGCTGAATTATTGCTTTTTCTAGCAATTAATGTTTAGGACATGAAGGAAAGATGTGAAGATGTTTTGTGCCGTTTCATTTTTATCTTGTCAGTGGCAGTTGACCCAAGCAGCTCATAAGTGAGATGGATGAGTCTTAAATCATGACATTGGTGATACTGATGCTGGAGCCTGTTAACAAATCTATCTGATTATTTGCTGTAGGATAAGTCTCCTTTCATGCACTCTGATCAAGAAGCAGTCACCTTGAGCATTTCCAGAGATCCAGAGAGAATGCATTTCCTGGAAAATGTTCTCCTCTAACACCAATTTACTGTCAGGTCTCAATAAGAAATCTACTAACATAACCATTCCACTTGTTTTATTTGCTGTTTTCACCTTTACATATCGACTGTGTTTCCAATGAGAATTAAGTGCTCAACATCATTTTAATATCGTCAAAAATTATATACAGAATTGAGGGTCTGCTTCATTTATTCTCATAACATGATTGCACTCATTTACATTTTGATTGCATTCTTTGCAGTCCTTTTAATTGTTCTTGTACAATAAATAAGCCCTTGCATGAAGCTGCAAAATATTACAAAGGCCAAGCTGAGAACCACTTAAAATAATCTCAACTTGACACTTTTTTAATGTTAACAGCTAGATTTTCCGGGAGCCTTTTGGATTTCGATTTACACACAAAGGATCTGCTGTATAAATGAGGAGAAATATTGTTTCAGTTAACATATTCAAATAAGTCATAAATATTTATACATTCTATTAATATCCACAGTCTGACAGATAAAGTGTGAAGCTATAAACCAAGATAGTAAACTTGTTTTGTCAATGATTGCATATCTGAATAAGAAATTCCTTGAAAGTTTCAGTGGTGCCATCATTTAAGAATATATTTTTTCAACAGGAAGAACAGGCGGCACAGATATATATATATATATATATATATATATATATATATATATATATATATATATATATATATATATATATATATATATACACACACAAAATCATACTTAAAGGAGTGGTGTGTGCTGTGGGAAAAACAAAGAAATGCGAAAAATGCCCTACATCAATTCTGTATATACAATATTTTAAGTCATGCTTACCCCTATATCGATACCCTCTTACAAACTTTATATGAGTATATAGACCTTTAGCTTTATTCCCAAAAAATATGGAGGTAAATGAACAACCTTCAAAAGCACAACTGGAAAGCAGATAGACTCTGAACCAAAATTCAAACTGTACTTGAATTTGTTTTGGTTTAAGTGAACCAATGTGGACTTTTCCATCTCAGTGATGGACAAAGTTTGATGTTTGATTACTCTGGAATGAAAACAGAAGTCGATTTCACAAGAGAAGGATCTAGGTCCACTGCATTGCCGTTTCACAGTCAATGTAATAGTTTTGTCAGCCAGTTCCCAACTGATATGATAGCTTCTCTTTGTGGTGATGCATGAGGCTCTATGAATGCATTTGGGGGAAAGGTTGCAAATACGTACGGTATGTAAATCTAAATTCCAGCATGAGCTAATAGTAACATATTCTTTCAATAAAAGATGTTTTTTTCGTTATGGGACAAAAATAAGATCTACTGAAAGCTGGTGGCAATTTTGACAAAGGCAAAAGACAGATAATGTAGGGCTGGCCATATTAAAGCCAAGTTAGGGATCTCACAGAAGGAGGATTTGTCCCGTGAGATCTGACAGTTTTGCAAATATTGTTTCTTATTAAACAATGTCGAAATTGTTTTTAAAATCAGGTTGTTGAATATAAAATGTAACACAAAGCTTGTAGTTCTGGAACATTCAAACAGATTCAACACATGCTGAGAGTACTAAATAAAACTCAAATAAATGAAATCCAAAGAAGTCAACATATAAAAGCGATGCAGCACATTACCAACATTATAATATGAAAAATTATTTATTAATATGGAATTACATTTTTAAACATGATTCCCTTAGTCAGCTGGAGCTTTGCCTTGTGAGCTCAGGGCTTTAAGTTCTGGGTTAATTGAAATGATTAAAAAAGTAATGTTTTATCTCTCACTTGGACCAATCGGTTGTCTGTGGCCGCAGAGAGAAAAACGGCAAACTTGACGGTGCAAACGGCTTCTATTTTCTGTATTTGAGCCACAGCATATTTGTGTCACTGTGTATTATTTCAATCTGCTTTTTGAAACCAGGGAAGGAATAAAGGACTCCATAAACAGAGGCAAAAACATTGAGGGGATGGGATTACTTTCTTTTTCAGGTTTCCCCAGAATTTTCACTTTCCCACCTAACTCCCTGCTGTGTAACGTCACTTTTTTACTTGATTCTCAGAAGCAGTAATGGTTAGCAGTGGATAACAAAAGAGCCTTGTAAAAATATCCAAATCAATGTATATGTTTACATTTTAATGGTAATAATAAGATATATCTCATAAATTGTGTGCAGGTTAAAACGTATGTTATATGATTGTAAGCAAAACGAAAGCTAAATCTTGGTTTGTGACACCACTAAATCTTAAACGTGTATTTAACTGAATATTTCAACAAGGTACGTTCAACGTGAAGCAGGGGGCTTACTCAGACCGTTGTACAAGCAGCTAAACTAGTTTTCACAACACAAAGCAGAACAAAGTGGACTGCAGATCAAAATTCTAGGTAGTTTATATGAACATTGATGAAAAACAATTTTTGTTCCTCACAGCCATCACCGTTTTCAGGGACTGGTTAAAATTCAAGCCTTGTATGAGAAAATGCTATATTTTGACTCTCAGTTCTCCTTGGTGAGATGAAATGGAAAATGTTACGATTAGCTGATATTTTTTCACATAATCCTGCAATGTCCTTTTCCAGTCGAAATTTCATAAATCCAGCTGGAGGGATCAGCGGTAAAATAACAGATCTTCAGTTTGATCAGACTTGCCAATTTGCGAGCGAATGGATGCACACGGATTTTGGTGTTGACAGTTACTCTTGCCGTTTTGTGTGTTTTATCTCTTCCCAAACATTATTCCGTTGGTTACAAAACCCACAGTAAATACAGGCACGTCATTCCTCAACACTGGAATGCGATTAATTTTTGAATGGTTGATTGTTTTCTTGTGTTTAAATAAAAGTGCAAATGTCAAAGGGGGAAAAAAAGTGGCAATTTGCGTGTTGATAGATCTGCTCAGAGGGGGATCAGCAGCGAACCACAAAAAGAAAAACAGTGAGACAGCTTCAGGACAAATTCTGCTGATTGGCTGTGAGGGTGCTAAATATTGCATGGTTGCTAGAGCGAGCTTCTTTGCAGCCTGTCACCACCAAGCAGGAACACAACCAGTAAGCAGCTTGCGCTATAACTGCCATAGCTGCTTTCAGTGCAGCTGTATCCTTAGTAAGCACTTTGGACTGAAAAAAAAAAAAAATTCTGACAAGCTTTCCATTAATATCGTATTCTTATACCTTTAAATAATGTAACATGTATTAGAATATCCACTTGAAAACTTAGCATATCATATTTGCATGAAACACTGATCCTAAACAAGTTCAAAGCCTGTGGAGAGTGTGGACTTGGTCTGATGGCAAAGCTGATCACCAACATGCTGATGATAGGTTGTTTGTTCTAAGCACAAGAAACAAACCCAAAAGCAAAAGGAGAAAACAAGACAGATTTTCCTCAAATCAACAGTTCAAGATTTCGGGACATTAGTTAGCTTACTCAGTTTGTTACTTGTTCGCTCCTGTATCTGAGGATCATGGTCGTGACTCTAAGCCAGCTTGCCTAAACCCTCAACGCTGAAGCCGTCAGATATATCTGGCCTTCTATGACTTCCACTTGCTCTGAAATCTGCTTCTTCCAACTGCTTCACACAAGAGTCATGGTATCTTTCTGCACGTGTGGACATTCTGAGTCAGTAACGGCAGTTAAAACTTCAGTTTTTTTCAATAATCAAGAGGAGACATGAAAAAAAATATATATAAAAGATAAAGTGTATGATTACCAGTAAAATACTGTATATTACTCTTTAAAGCAATTTGTATCAATGTTCTAGCCTAATAATGCTAAATTAGACTTAACTTTTGCTTCTGTTTATTTGTTCTATTAGGATTGTGCTCTAAACAAAGATAAGAAATTAAAAACAGAGCCTACAAAGTCTATGCACACCCTTTTTTGCTCCAAAATTCAGTTTATAAAAAGTGATAAATATTTGTTTCAAAAACATGAAGAGCAAATAAAAAATACTACCGCAACTAAGTCTTAAAATGAAACTCAGACATACAAAAAGGAATTTAAAAGAAAACTGTCATTTTATGACACGTTGAGACATTAATTGTGTTAATGTATCAGGCTGGCACTAAGTGAAAAAGAGTAATACTTTAAGCACATACTGAGAAGGCTGAATGGAGTACAGTCCCTTGGTAATGCGCACAGAGACTGCTGTCCTTGTAAAGCTGGCGGCGCTAACTTTGCTAATTGCTAATATAAGATACTAAACTGTGTAATCAATTTACCTTTGTTGTAAAATGCTAATTCAACCCTGTTTTGAAGGAATTGCTCACTTACACATGCAGCATCACCTCTGCTCCTACTATAAATAATTAATGACTGCTCACAAGAAGAAGATTTGAAAAAAAGAAGTGTTAGACAAAAATCTAAATGAACTAATATCAAAATCAGTTATTCAAAACTTTTACAAACCAGTCAGATCAGAAATTTGCCAGAAAACCCTTACTGGAGCTTCTCTATAACTGTTGTAATATGATAATGAGATCACAATATTTGAGCATAAGATGATCTCTTCTAAAGTCAGTGGCTGGGAGGTTCGGTTAAATGGAAACACAAAGATTTAAAGGGGCCAGTATCGTAATTTTGGTTGTGGTCTTGTTATGGTAAATATACACAAAAGTGCTCTGTTTACCAACAAATAGGAAAAAAAAACAAAGTGTAAAACAGAAATAAAATTTAATGAGCAAACAGGGCGTGTTCATTTGATCGTATAAACTTTGTATGCAACCAGAGTGAGCTACTGGCGTAGAAATTCGTGAAGTAATAGTATGTGACTAGGCCCCTTTAATAGGTGTTCACCACTGGCCTCAGAGACTGCAAAATGCCTCACAGTTGTTTGGGGCATTACTTTAAGTCAAGATGAAGGATGGGACGTTTTAATTAAAGATCAAAAAGGAGCAAAAGATCAGACTTTGATGTCATGACACAAAGCTTTCAGCTCATACTCAGCACACCTATTAATCTGTTTCTATTTACATGCTGTGTTTTGGTGAAAACAAGATGCTACCTCATGCTCTAGAATTGTGTTTGCTAAATAGCTTCTGCTGCTGACATGCTATTACCTGTTCTTAATATGCTTTAAAGCGGTTGAAGGCTGAACATTCTTTGGTACCCTTTCTTCATCATCTACCTTGTAGTACTGGCTATCTCACACATAGAAGCTTAATAGCATCTTCAAAGTGAGGATTATTTTAAATGTATCTGTAATTGCCGCTGTTATAGTTCAGTCGCCATCTGATCTAAAAGCTAAGCAAACTGAACCAACAACAGGCACTATCTCTTGTCAGCAGCCTCACTTCCCATCTGCATGCGTAAACAATCGTTCCACCATGGATCAGTGCTCATCAGAGAGAAACATGGATGCTAATTTACTAAACCAGTCACAGCCCAATGAGAGAGTGCAGATAAACCGACGTATGCTCTCAGTAGGCCGCGTTCTGATTAGAAGAGATGAAAATAGAGGTCTGGGATGCGAAGATGAGTGGCAAGATCAGTGCAGGCATACAGCCAGCTTCTCTGCATCTCTGCAGACTCTACAATCAGATAAGCTCCAGCAGTCTCTGGTAGCAGAGTCAAGATTCTGGTCGTTTTTGTCAAGAGATATGCTAAAGATTTGGTGAAACCACAATGACTAACATGAAAGCCCTTGCTCTTCTCTTTGTAACACATTACAGATGTAGGAATCAGCATCGTGTGGCAGGATTTGGATTTTGGTCTGCATTAAATTGGATAGACCAAGGCAATTTTCAAGTGTACCAACCTCTCTTTAGCTGATATATTCAAGGCATCACGGTTTCACACACCCACTAGGTCATTGGAAAGGAATTTGGGAGAAGTAGTTTTTAAACCATCTAAGATTAGACCCATTCATAGACTTCATTGAGAGCCTTTGGCATTGACAGGAAAGCTGTGTTGTGTAAAAAGAAAGACAAATGATCTGTTAAAATGTCAAGGGAAGAAATTCATTAGATTGTCAAAGGCAAAACGGTCTTGCAGGTGGAAAATGCAGACATACCACCTGAGGCAGGTTTGGAGTCAAAATACTTAAAGAAGGCGGCTGGACTAGGATTTATAATGGCATAACAGATTGCCTGCTGTTTCTGACAGGTTAAGCTATACATTTTACCTGTCGAGTTCAAGTAAACGATGCTGTGTTTTTAAAGCTGTGTCGTTCTGATGTAAATAATTGAATTTCCAAGTTCTCTTGCAAAAGAAGGGAACTGATATGTATTGTGCAAACTACAATTGCTGAAATTATGTCCTCAAAAACACCTTCAATACAATATTATTTTCCCTGCAATTCATCAAACCATTACCCCACTGATTTAAAGCTTGTTGCCACCTGAGAATCTGCCCCAGGGTGTACCGATGACGACATAATTAAAGGGTATAAAGAGTTCACGGTATTTTATTACGCATTTCAAAAACTCATTTCAGTGGAAGAATATGCTCAGACAATTGAGGATCAAGTACATTCATATACAGTGCCAGTCAGACATGCACCATTCATGGACATTAATGTATTCTTTTTGGATTTTTAACAACGTATTTGATTTTTTTTTTTTTTACCAGAATAAAAGGAAACTTCATGGAAATGTAGAAATAAAAAACTAGATTCACATGGTTGGATTTATTTCAGATTTTCTCTAATCTGAACCCCCACCTTTATTTGGTAAATGCCCTACAAAGAAGCCACTTTTTTGTAGACAAAAGAAGGATCCTGACATATTTCTGGCTGGATATTTGACCACACTTCTCATCAGAAATGGATGAACTACTTTTAAGAAAAAGGTTTCTTTACAAAGTGTCATTTAAATTATTTGTCTTGTTTTGGAGAAGCCATGCCGGAAGCTCAACATAAGTCTTCCAAAACCAGTTTTGATATGTTTTTGGGACCACTGTCCACTTGGAACACCCAGTTGTTTCCGACAATCAAAGATCAGATCCCAGTGGTTACCCTCAGATGAAAGACAATTGATCCCAATGGTGTAGAGCAACACAGTAACCACAAAGGTTTCAGTCCATCAAAAATTGGAAGATGCTGGAACAAAAGTGTCAGCTTCCAGGGTGAGGCTGCTTTAATATCAACATGGACTTAAAGGCACAGACCCAGAATGTAGCAATGTTCACTGCCACACACTTTTAAGCCTGAGTAAAATGTTCAGCTGCTATATGGGTAAAACTTGGACATAATTGGGTGTTTCAACATAAACACAGATGAAAACTAGTTTTGTAATAGAGAAAGGTAAACTGGCCCTATTAAAATTTGGTCGACTATGCAAAGCAGGTCTGGGCCCAGAATCCATCCAGTACAAATAAACTTTACGATTCCTGATAAATGGTCTAACTTCCTGCCAGAATCATACCAGAAACTTTATGACTCTTGTCCGTGCTGCATGCACAACAAACATAGGTCAGAATGGTAACTCGTATGCATTATTTACTGTTTAGGTTTAAAAAGACATAAAGCCGTTTGTGAGTTGTGCTATTGATTGATCATTTGACTTATTTAAATAGATTCCTGTCTCTCTTATTCGCAAGGCAACTCTTATTTGCTAACACGTAACCGGTTGGTTTATTTATTTATTTTAGTTACCAGTTACCTTGGATTTGCCTCACCTGAAAATGAAGTGAGATAAAATACAGTTAATTAGTGGAGTTTTGTCTGACCTTAGACCAGCAAGCACTCACATCATAGTTTCTTTTCTTTAGGTGTTGATTTAGTACTGTTCTGAGAACTGTTTTTGTCACTAAACACTTTAGTTTTAGTTTCTAAATTTGCTTTTCCCCTTTTATGCCGCGTGGTCTGATCAGCCTTTGACAGTTTTTGTAAATGATTGAAAAAAAAAATCTTCCTTACTCTCTTTTATTGCTGTCCCGAGCAAGTTTATTAATTGGCAACATAAAAAATGTTTGGTTTATGTTAGTGGGTATATTTGTATGTATATACAGTACCTCATTTATAATATGTGTGAATTACAGAAAAAAGACAGCTCCATCTTGTGCATATAATTCTTCTTCTCAAAGTGTGATTCTGTTGTACCATTATACCACCCTGGTAAAATACCAGTTTAAATGTATTATTTACAACTCGAAACAATAATGGTCATGATGTGTGCATAATATGAATTTCTGACCAGAGCCGTACCATGGATCCATGGAACACCCTAATATTACAATTTTCACTCTTATTATTATTATCCACTCATGTGAGAAAAGCCACAGCAGTTCAAAGAAAACAAGACACTTTCATGCACATAGAAAAAAAGAGATGGATACCAGTTGTGAAATCAAAAGTTACCATTCCTATGGAAATTGCATCAAGAAAAGCCCTCTTGTAGGACCATCAGAACTTGGGTTTTTACTCCAGGTATCAATCCAAAGCAGCTGTTCTAAATGGAAAAGGATACACTTTTATGTCTGCTTTTCTTACTTAAAGAAAGTAAATGTATTGATAATCTTAATAGGAATGTAAACATTTGGTGTGCTTTATGTCTTCATAGTACAATAAGTGCTAACATGTATTCCATATTGTTGGAAGTGTTAAACTTCCCCAAGGAAAGCCTGGGGCCAAGCTTTTGATGGTTTTGCTGCCGGGAACGAAGTGGTGTCACATGACACATGGGAAAGCCGAGACACCGGAGGGCCACAGGCCGTGAGAAGACGGTCATAAATCCACAAAGGCGAGAAAAGCAACCAGAGACAAGGTGAAACTATCCACACCTTCTCTCTCCGCATTGCACTGCTCTCTGTTCTGTCAGCTCTGCAACACACAAAATCAGCTAAAGGTATTGGTGGTTGATGATTCTTTAGCATTATTTTTTACTTATTTTTATTTTCAACAGACAGAAAAACATTAAGAGAATTCTAATTCTAAAAAGTTGAGACTATAAAAGGTACATCTGGTTCCTGACTAACCAGACTTCTTTGGCCTCAAATCCACAGCACTGGAAATAATGCAAGAAACCAACAGTAAAGTCCAGAGCTCTCACAGCAGCTATAGAGTGGGAATGCTTCCAAAGCCAGACATTCTGTTGCAATATAACCAACAGTGCCTTCAGGTGGTCTGTAACCGTTTCTGAGCTCTTCTACTTACAGTGATGTTGCATAAAATCAGTCAGTGGCACCCAGTGTATTAAAATGCATACAACTATTTGGAATGAGAATGAAAAACAGCAATCATTCAATTCAATTCAATTTTATTTATATAGCGCCAATTCATGAAACATGTCATCTCGAGGCACTTTACAAAGTCAAGTTTCCAATTTGCAAATTAGAGATGTTCACTTAAAGTGGTGGGAAGCTTCAGTACTGATTAATGTAATCTGAAGTGTAAAGTAGTTACTTTTGAAAGTTTTGAATTGTAATATTTTCAAATATTAGTGTTTTGAAATTTAGCAATGATGTTACAGGACTGCAACAGTTACAGTGCCGTGAAAAGGTCACACACCACAAACATCAACGTATTTTACTGGGATGTTAGTTAACAGATCGACACAAAGTATCCCATAATGCTGAAGTTAAATGAAAATTATACCAAGTTTTCTATCTACTTTCTTTTTTGGTTATGTGAAAAATGCATCATGCATTTGCATTCAGCCTCCTTTGCTCTGATAGCCCTAAACTAAACCAAGCTCAAACATAGCAATGAGTGTGTAACTTAGCGTCACCATAACTACAGAGCAACTACTTCAAGAGCAAGGAGCACACTAGGCATTACAGGGATAAGGCAAGGCAAGGCAAATTTATTTATATAGCACAATTCAGTACAGAGACAATGCAAAGTGCTTTACATGATTAAAATACAGGAAAATAAAACAGAATATAAGCAAGTAGGAATAAAATGTAGAAACAAAATAGAACATCAATAAACAGTTGGACTAAAAAAGTTGAACTAATGCTGTTTCAGTAGAACCGTTTAACTAGAACAGTCAAAAACAGTCCTAAACAAATGTGTTTTTAATCTTGATTTAAAAGAACTCAGGTTTTCCACACTTTTACAGTTTTCTGGAAGTTTGTTCCAGATAAGTGGAGCGTAGGAACTAAATGCTGCTTCTCCTTGTTTGGTTCTGGTTCTAGGTACGCAGAGAAGGCTGGAGCCAGAAGACCTTAGTGCTCTGGATGGTTGATACACTGATAACAAGTCTGTGATGTATTTAGGTGCTAAGCCATTCAGGGATTTATAGACTAACAGAAGTATTTTAAAGTCTATTCTATAGAGGATAAGGTTATAGAGTAAAAGCTGAGCAACATACAGTGTCTCTCTGGTCAGGTGGACTATTGAAGATCATCTGCTTTGTCTGTTCTCACTATGCACTGCAGTCTTCTGCTGCTTTTGCAGCTGTCTTTGCTTTGCATCATATCACAAAGCACACTCCGTCTGCAGTCCTGCACCACCCCTTAGAGTTCACAGTGGTTATGAGTTTGTTACTACCTCCTGAGGTGGATTAGGGGCATAATATTAGTAGGACGACTTTCATTTCATTCTCCACAACGGGACAATAAAGCAACTCTTAGCTTAATTACCCCATTCCATGTTTGGACCCTTCAGTTGATTGGGTGGCGTAGAGAACATGCATAGATCATGGAACAAAATAACACTACAACTCCTAGAAAAAAGGTTCAAGACCATCATGATAATTTTCCTTCAATTTTACAAATATGTTACTTTTTGTTGGTCTGTCACATAAACTGACATGCACGCTCCATGGATGTCCAACCACCGGCCAACCCGGATAGTGTTCACACTGAAGTGTACCTGCCTTCAATGCAGAAATCCAGACAACAAAACAGTAACAGACATTAAGGTGATCAAAAAAAAGAAATAACTATGCCTTTTGTTTTAAGGTTGAATAAGAATTATTCAAAAAAATAGTTTTGCCACAACCTTTGCTACGTGCAATAAAATTGATTAATCAAAAATCAATGAGTAAAGAAAGAATGTTGCTGATGCATACTGCCCACAGATTCTAGCACCAGTAACTGGAAGCTTTGCTCATAAATTTCCACCTACATAAGTGATTCCTATGATTTTACAGGTCAGCAACATTATGGAAACGTGGCAGAACAGAGTGACTTCAGCATCAAGTTATTCTGCTCTCCAGAGGTGTGAGGTCTCTGCTATAATTACCACTTCATCAGTGTGGCAAGAGGAAAACAGACCCAAGCAGAATTTTGTCAGGGATGGTAAACGGCTTGCAAGCTTTTAACTGTGGTTGGATGGTAGGCTTTGCTGCTTCAGCACAGCAGACCGACTGTCTGATGAGTTTGGATTTTCCCTGCGTTCAGTCAGGGCTTTCCTGAAGAATTTCAGACAATTGAGACATCATTGCCTGTCTCACGATTAAAGAAGTAAAACCTTTTGACTAAAGTGTGTTGGGCCTTTCCGGTTATGATGTAAAATGCAGAGTCTATGTGCAAATCCTCTTTAAAATGTGGAATAAATGGAATACATTGCAGAGTATAAAACAGAGTTTGTAACACTTCATTTTTAACCTGTGAAAGAGCTGGCGCAGTATATCCTGACCCCACCCCTAAATATCCTCACATCCTTTTCTTTCATTCAGACCTATGCCTTTCAATGTTTCATTTTTATGGACCAACTCTTCTCATAACTCATGCCACAAAGGGCTGTTTTTCTACCTTGTGGGTTATAAAGGAAACTCCAGGGGTTTCTTCTCCATTTCTGGCATCGCACTACTGCATGTCTACCTTGTCTTTCAATGGTGTTGCAAGATATTCTGCTTTCAGAAACTCCTTGTATCACCTACTGAAAATCTTTTGGACATCTTGAAAAATTTGTCCATGTGAGCGTTACAACTCAGAGACACCATATGTACCGCACCGATGAGGCAAGGGAAGACAAGTTTATTTATATAGCACCTTTCAGTAACAAGACCATTCAAAGTGCTGTTCATTACATTATTTATTTTAGTTATTTATTTTAACAGGGACAGTACAATTAAGACATTGTTACCAGTGGGCAACTGATGCAGTACATAGACCTTCTAGCAGAATATTAATTTACGGCCCTAGTTCTTGGTCAGGCCTTTGAGCCAAAAAAAACACTAAAAATGATAAACTTCTTGTGGAAATTCAAAGTTACAGATTTATGACCCATATAAAACTACTATAACATTACAAATCACATTGCAAAGGTAAAATAAATAAAGAAAACACATCTCCAGATTATTAATGTTCACAGTGTTGATGTTCTTTCAGCCAATGCTTCAATTTTGCTGAAAAAAAGTCTTGTGTCTGACAACCACTTCAGATCCTGTGGTAAAGCGTTCCACAGCTGTGATCCTTTGACATAAAATGTTGATTGACCAAAAGCTGTTCTGCACCTATTGACTCAACAATTTCCACTTACTTCAGCTCTCGTTCTCACACCTTCATTATTATATTTTTGTATTAACTGACTAATTAAATCTGGGGCAAGACCAGTCATACATTTAAATATTGTTTTAGGAAAAGAAAACTTCACAAAAAATTATCAAAACTCAACAAGTGATGCCTTTGGAGAATTTGGCAGCGATGCCATTTCAATGGTTTCTGATCAAATACTTTTAAAGTATGGAGAGAAAAAAAACGTTACAGAGGGAAATATTACATAGGAAAAGAAAAACATTACTTTGACAAAGAAATAAGCTAAGTAAATCCTTGACTAGACATCTTTAGTTTCAGTGGAACAAGCTTTATCACTAATATTCAAAGCTTAATTGTTTCTACTCATACATTAACAAACATACAGAAAACACAAAATCACTGTACTTGCATAAAAGTGCAGTACTTAATTGTTTCTAGTCAAAATAAGAAATAATTTAGGTAAATCCTTGGGGGTTTCTGATCTAAAGTCATTTTATCATTTTTTTTTAAAGCTACAACTAGAATAGCTTCTTTTGTTTTATTGTAATAAGAATAAGCTAAGTAAACCCTTGACTAGACATCTTTAGTTTCACTTGAACAAGCTTCATCACTGATTGTTTCTATTCATAATAAGAATTAAACTAAGTAAATCCTTGGGACTTTCTAGTCTAAAGTGGTTTTGTCCAACCTTTCCAAGCGCTACAGTTAACTAGAATTATTTTTGTTTCACAGTAATCAAAAATAAACTAAATAAATTCTTAAAGCAACAACTTAAGGTCTCTGATCTGATGTTTATGACACTACAGCTAAAAAACAAAGCAGCAGAGTAAAGGGGAAAAAAGCTACCTTGATTTTTTTCAGGTTTACACAAACTTAGCAGCTGTGACCTAATAATAATATTACTTAATCTCATACTATGCTATTGAGACATTTTATCTGAACTGACAAGGTTTTTGCCAACTTTTCCACACTGAATTCTCCAAGTTGCTATAACTATCGGCATGTCGACCTATTTTCTAATTAATTCAGCAATTAATTTGTCTTCCTGAGAGCATTTGAAGATTGTGCACAGAAAAAAAAACAACAACAAAAACGTCCATTCCCAGAATTTCAAGGGCTCAATTATGGGGGGAAAAAATTCAACTGTGACGTCACTAAACAGTAAGGTACCTTTTTCTGACACGGAAACATCCTGTGAATTTTATGCCTTTAGTCCCAGCACACATGCACCAAACAAATTGTGTGCATTAACAGTGACACGCGTAATTAATGACTTCACAGGACTTCAGGTTTCCAAAATTGCTCTTCGTTACTTTATGTCTACCACTGGCATACATGTTGAGATCAGAAAAATGTGACAGCAGCTTCAGAAGGACAAAAGCTTTGCACAGCGACTTAATCGTTATGCATTAGTAGATTTAGTAATATGTGAAACTGAAAAAAAGCTTAATACAGCCTGTTTTTTTTCATCTGCAAAAATTAATTAAGAAGCCCTAATTTGAAAGTAGTCAGAGTCGATGAATTTTCAATTATTACAGAAACTGAAGAAACCAAATTACTTCTCCACCTCTTCGCCTTACATTACTGGCTGACCTTCCTTAGTCTTATCCCTGACCTTGCATGACAAGTGATAATTGAGATTTGTAGCTATTTAAAAAGGAGAATATTAGTCTGCAAAGGTTTGAGAAACACTTAAAAAATAAAACATTGGTGTAACACTGCTCATTACCATTTCCAACCATGAATTCATAATGGGCGAATGAGAAATTTTTGTTATTTTTTTATTGTGCTTAATATTGGGATTAGAAATAAAATAGATAATTAGGGGAAAATCCTACATTTTGAAGGTTAAAGAAAAATTTAGACCCCACACTAATGGTGCCTATTTGAAATATGCATTCCTTACACACAGTGAGGCATCTATAATAATTATTCTGCATGCTTGTGAGCTTCTACTGGTTTGGACTGGGTTTCTGATGACTGTGTGTCTGTGGCTAAGACTGTCTGGTCTGCATCTGGCCTCTGACCCAAACCGCATGATGCTCATTAATACTCATTCCTTCCTTTAAACCACATCAGGATTCTTTTTTGTTTGCCCCTGTTGCCATCTAATGGATATAAGAGTAAATATCCCAAAGCAACTGTAGTAAATTACTTAAATTGCTGGTTACAATGTAGTTCACTAAAACACAGAGCATAAAGGTGCTCAGAGCAATTATAGGCTTCAAGGTATTGAAGACACAGTAACTTCATACCCTCCGTTGAAATGCAAGTGGGGATGACAGCTAGAGATAGGCACCGGTCCCCCTTCCACGTTACTCGGACAAGTAGGTATAGAACATGGATAGATGGAAATTCTTCACAAAAAAAAACTACTGTGTCAACATCTAAAATTGAATTTGAAAAGCATTGGGTGAGTTATATGTGGAATCCCCTGCGCCAACCAGCTGTAAATCCTTTAATGCACCTCATCCATCACCATTATAAGGTTAGTTAAGGACAGGAAAAAAAAAAAAAAACGTGGGACAATAGTTGTGGCTGAATACATGGCCCATGTTTATTGGTCGGTTGAGCCGAACTAACAACTGAGAAATGCAGACGGCCCCTGGTGACTGATGAGTCATTTTACTGAGACTCTTTTGGACATAGAGTTAGGTCATGTCCTGAACAATCCTTTTCGAAATGTTTAAGTAGTTTAAATACAGTAAGTAGTGCATCTATTGCATCAGGCCACAGAGATCAGCTAATCCCCACACAGATCACTGAGTCAACTACGATTCTATATTTGTTTTCTGCGCTGGATCAGCTTTAGTTTGTTTCAACTGATGCAGAGCAGTTACAGATGTGACCAATCTTTCTAGGTTTGTTGTTGTAACAGTTTCCCCTTTTTCAAAGTGCAAACCCTACACTTATTTTTCCTTTGCTCTGCTGTTTTATTTAAGGTAGAAATCTGTGAATGCCAATCATCCGGATTTAATTGATGTTCATTCTGTCAGAAAACTTCAGATTCTCTAAATAATGCGCCTGGAATCAGAGCGTTATTTAAAAACCAAGAACAAAGACTAAACAAGGCTTTTGGTTGATGTGAGAGTGAAACTGAGTGGAGAATTTTAATTGGATAAGTCTCTTTCTGCTAAACACAACCATATGTCTATGATCTGGACAGGACTTAAACTAACCAAGTTTTGAACCCTCAAACCTTAATACTTTATTGAGATTCTGTTTATTCCAAAACTCTTGGGTTTAATTTTCTTTCCCTATTTTCCCCACAGTAATAAGGGATCATGGTTACACCCCAGCAAAGGGATATAACCATGAATGATTTGATTGAATTTGACTTTGTAAAGTGCCTTGAGATGACGTGTATTGTGAATTGGCACTATATAAATAAAATTTAATTGAATTAAATGAGGAGCAAACATTTTTAACTCCTTATGGCACACAGTGCTTCACTTGAAAAACTATGAGATTTCAATAAATCTGATTGACAGGGAAGATTCAGAACACATTTTATGTTTATAACTACATAGTACGAAAGTGGTTTGAAGTCCCCCTATTCAATGCTGAGGTCAGTTTGGAATAAACCAACAAAAAGATGAATGTGGAAACAAAATCTGGGTCATAAATTAAGATTTATAAATTCATAAATTAAAATTTAAAATAATATATCTGGTGCAATGAGAGACATATATTGATGGGTTGAGGAGAATCCCCAATGCCGCATATTCTCAATTGGCTTTCGGCCAGGATTTGACTGACCAATCTAAGACATGCTTTGATTTAAACCATTATAGTAGCTCTTTCTGCAAATCTAGGGTTGTCTTGCTGGAATATGAACCTCTTCCCCTGTCTCAGGTCTTTTTTGCCTTTAAAAATGTTTTCTTCCAAGATTGCCCTGGATTTATCTCCATCCATCTGATCAGCTTACATGTGCCTGCTGAAAAAAGCTGCCCCACAGCATGATGCTGTCACGACTATGTTTCAACATAAGGAAGTTGTTTCAGGAATATTTGCAGAATCTGTTTTCTGCCGCAGAGTTCAGTGTGTGGACCAGCAAGTTAACCTTTTTTTCTCATCTGACCAGAGACCCCTTATTCGTGTTTGCTGTGTTTCACCACACAGATGCAACAGAACAGCTGTATTAATGTTAATTTTCATTTATACACAGGTGGAAATTATTTACCTGTTAGGTCATTTCTCAGGACTATTAGGCATCAGAGAAAGGGGGGGGGGATCCAAATGCCTACCACACTGATCCAAATTTTATTAGCAACAAAAGATTTCCCTTGCTATCACAATTGTATGCTATTCGTGTCGGCCTGCTAAATAAAGTAAATTGACTTTCTGGTTGGACAATTACAAAAAATAACATGTTCAAACAGTTCTAAACACTTTTTTCAAGGACCTGCATATCCAAATGATGCCATACCGGAAATGTTATAAGGTGGATTTCTATGGTATGTTAGAGATTTGGTTTTTAAAATCCGTAGCTAAACATAGCAGCAACGTTCTGGTGACATTGCCACCTAAAACTGTAAGTCAGATCACTTTTCATGTCATCCTGAGAGCAGCTTGTGTCTCCTTGGAAAGGAAAGTGGCTTACTATTAGTTTCCCCAGTGCCTTTTCCACCCCATCCCAGTCATTTAATCTTGGAACAGTATCAAGATAGCAATCTCCTGTTAACCTCCAAAGAGGGCACAGACACAAAGGGACACACCTCCTCCCCTCACCCCCTCCGCTTCATCACACAGCTCCGAGCAGTGCTGGCATGCCAAACAATCCCATTAGCCGGCAGCCAGAAGCCTGAAGACAGCAGCAATATCCTGAAGCAACCGCAGCTCACTGCTCTCTCCTCCCATCATGCATGCACTCATGTGTCAGCGTCTGTAATGAACTGAGAGCTACCCCAAGCTCTTACACCGAGGAAATGGGCCGCCCCATCTCTCTAAGTAGCCATTTACTACCCAACTCTGATCAATTGATCACTGCGAGTAAGACCCAGAAAGATTTTCATACAGGCATGTTAGCCATGTTGTGGGGAAAGAGTACAAAGGAAAACAAAGATGATACAGCGTAAAACACAACCTGCAGCGTGTGTAAAAGCAGAGATGCACTTTTGCAGTCACACACATATTGATATCTCGTAAAACCGGCAACACACACCAAGGCTGTTGGCCTCGTAGAAATGATTTACTTCCCTCCCATATGCAGGTGCCTGCAACAGAGAGGAATGAGCTAAGACTTTAACAGCCACTGGAAATCAAAGCAAACTAGAACATAAAGCTGAATGCTTCTGGGATCTTGGCTGGCAGGTTCAGAGAGTTAAAAGGAACAGCGGAGACAGAGTAAAATCTAAGATAAAGAATAAGAGAGTTAAAAAAAAGACAAGAGAAGAAGAGAAAGTGAGTGTAGAGATGAGTTACTCACTGCTCCTGTCACCTTTCCATTTCCACCCTCCTCTGTGCTTTCCTGAGCTGTCCCCTGGCACACAGCCTCCCGTCAGCACCTCCACCGCCACCACCAGCAGGAGCAGGGGCATCTGCCTCCCAGCCATGCCTGCCTCTAAAGCTCGCATCTGGGGCTACAGCAGAGAGCCAGGGCCCACCGGGAGAGATGTCCCACGCACGGCCATGCCTCACACAGCTGTCCGGCGTGATTCAAAACAACAACATGTCCTCGCTGGCTTCCCCTCGGAGTGTTCGCTCTGGGTCAGGTCTCTGCCGGCCAAGCGTGGGCCAGATTCAAGGCAAACTCGCCTCCTCCATGTGTGAGAGAGCAAACATAACAGCTTTGGACCAAGAAGAAGTAAGTTTAGATTTCTGAGAGTCTGAAGTATTGATCTTTTTCCATCTCTTGCACTCTTGCTCGTCTTCAATGTCTCAGAGAGTTTAGCTGATATTCAACGCAGACTCAAACTGCACTGAAACGTGACCTCCATGCAACAGACATAGCACAGGTATGTAGAAGTGATTCCCCCTGATGCACAGCAGAAGTTGGTCCGGTCACTCTTGTCACCGGCACCTTGGCAGCCACCGAATGAGGAAAAGTGTCCATCAGCATGTGCATGTGTGTCACCTGGCCCCTCCCTCTCTTCCTCTACCTACCACAAGGCTCAGATGACATGAAGCAGTGTTGATCCAAAAAGACAGCATAAATCAAAGAGATGGTTCACGACAGAGCAGCCTTGAGTTTGTCAACAGAGTGTCTGAGGGAGAGAAAGAGAGCAACCAAGGAGAGAGGGAGGGAGAGTCTGAGGGGAGAGACTGAGTGAGAAAACCAGGGGGGTGGGTGGTGATGGTGATGTGTGTGTGAAGGGGGGTGTTTGGAAAGGCAGTTTATCAAGTGCAAGGGCTGTTGTGTCACAGTTGGCCACTTTATTAGGTACATCTGTTCAATTGCATGCTTAGGGATGCATCTAAGCATGTATATGTGGTGAATATGACTTGCTAAAATTCAAACCAAGGATCAGAAGGGGAGACAATCAGAAACTGCTGAACTAATAGGATTTTCTTGCGCTACGATCTCTCTGGTTTAAAGGAGCAATAAGGAATAATGATACTCAGTGTTTCAAATTGGAACAACACAAAACACCCCACACTAGCCCTTCGGAGAGTGTCGCGCAGGTTGCAAAGTAAAGAGAGACGAGGACGATGTGCTCAAGATGACGAGCGAAGACTGTTCAGCCAAAGTAAGTTGATATTGTTGAATAAACCTTAGACATTATATACGTAGATACGGGTCTTTTCTACTCTAGTCTGGCATAGCAGCCAATGGGAGTAAATGCAGAGGGGGCAACTTGACCGTATTTTCTGCAGGTTATGGTTGCCATAACCGGTGATAACTACTGAAAGTAGAACACGTGGTGCAGATCACCATTTTGGGCTGACACTGGTTCTGAAGATGAGTTTTAACATGGTGAAAACATTGCAGAAACCCAACCGATGGACCATAATGTCATGCTTATTCATTTGTTATCTCAGTATTTCACAAACGAAGGCTGAACCATATTGCCAAATTAAGGCCCCTGGAGTTAGAGAGGGCCAGCACATGCAAGAAGCTGTGCAAAACAGTTCTTTATTGAAGGGTTTTAAGCTTTAACCCTAATTGCAAGCACGGCAGTGTAAGACAATGGAATGACCTGGAAATTTTAAAGAACTCTTTTCCAGGCATTTAAAAAACTGTGTGTATGCATGCGTGCATGAACAGCACTAAAAAATCTTAATTATTGTTGGTGTTAAGAGAATGCTCAGGATTGTACGTGTGAGAGAGTGAAATATTTCAGTATTAAAGTATTATTCATTTGCATATTTAATAATATGCCATGTCATATAATCACAAAATATAGTAGTTCAGTGTCAAATCACATAGTTATACATTACTATGCCACACGTCTGTATGTTAAAGAGCATAGAACAAAGTATTTCAGCATGAAATCCATCCATCCATCCCTCCATCCATATTTATCCATCGTATTTATTCATTAATACACCATGTCTGTCTGTTAAGAGCACAAAATAGCATATTTCAGAATGAAAACATGTTTTTTTTTTATGTGTGACAGTGTCCTGTATCATAACCATATCTCTGCCGTAACAAACCAAACTATGTGAAAACCGGGTACAAATTTGGGGAGTTGTGATTTATTTTAGTTGGGCAAACAGCTACCTCAGTACAAATAAATGCACTAGGATCGCGTGAGAGACCCATCCAAGATGGCGGCCGTGCTGACAGCTTCAATAGGCAGCGCCAGAGTGATGCAACTGAGAGAAATGTGAACATGTTTGAAATAAATAAACATGTAAAAAGTGTTCGGTAAGTGTACGTGATGCTCTGTGATTTTTTGTGTTGCTGAACTCACAGGTTGTCACTTGCAATTTGAAAAGACACAGAACTGTTGCTCCCATCATATAATTACCACTTTAGCTAGGTGTGTGAAATGTGTGTCACGCTCATCAAAAGCTATTATTCTCTGCAATGGAATGAACCATTTAAAAGCAGGAGATAGACAAAGTGTTAATTAAGAAGCTAAGTTGATTTGGATGCGGTTACATTTAAAGGAGCATTTCATTTTTGGCTAAAAATAAGTGAAATATCTTTTGTTAAGAATCACTTTGTAGAAAATTTGAAACATCAGAGACATAATCAGCCATCTTGTCATTAGATTTGTATAATTAAAGTGGCATGGTCTATTATGTTCACATCATGCAGCGCCTGAACCCGCAATGTTTGCAGGTCCACAAAAGCTCATACACTCCACAAAGACTATTTTTGTAAAAACAACTAACTCAGCAAGTCTGGGTTTAGTGTTACACAGCTCGTTTCCTCCAGCTGCCCCGGCTGTCAGAAGGCAGGTGAGTGCAGGTTAACGTGGCAAACTGCAGGTGTCAGCAGCACCTCCGCCCTCTGCACACCCCTAATGTCTCTTCCATGTGTCCTTCGTTGTAGTTAAGTCAAATGCCATCGCAAAGGGTGAAGTGTTGTACAAATATACACATTCCAGTATTCACACAGCTTCTGCATTTTCACCTTTAGTCGTGGTACAAAGCCAAAACACCAAAGATTTTTTTTTTTAGATTTTATGAGATAAAACAATCCTTATGCTTGAATTTTTGTTTTTACAAATTCAAATGTGAAAAATACATTTGCACAATGCTAATCAGTACTTTAGAGCACAAAGCTTGAAGTGCTTTGAGATTTGCATTACACAACTAAAAACTGAAATTCCTGTCAATTCTTTACAAAATAACTCAACCTCAGTAAGGTCAAATGGAGTGTCTGTGAACATTCATCTTACCGTCTGGCTAATTTTGCAAGGCACAGTTTGTCTAAGTTATAATGATTAACAGTGGCTGAAGTGTACACACCTCCTTGAAATGGAAAGTTTTTGTGAAGCAAAAAAACAATTTTGATAATCCATTGTATTTTGAAAGATAACTTATTCCCACATACTTGACATATAGTCTTTATAGTTAAACAGAAAAACCAAAACTGCTTGGAGGAAAATATAAAAAGTGTGACAGCCTGCTTTCATTAGTCTGCACATTAAAACTATTTTGTTAAAGCACCTTTTAATTTGATTTCATATTTCCATCCTCCTTGATAAGAGACTTTAGGAATCCCACATTTTGACTTGGAAAGAGTTGACACCTGTGAACTGTAAAAACTTTGTTGCATCTAAAGAATAGTAACGCCAGATCATGATGCCGTAACATCACCATGATTTACTGTTGCAGTTGTGTTGTTTTGATAATGCTCAGCGTTCGTTTTGTTCCAAATGTACTTTCATGGATTTGTGCTTTTTTTTTTTCATTAGACCATAACCCATTCTTCCATGAGGTTTTAGAAGATTTTGGCTTGGCTTGAGTGCATTCTTTGGAAGAAAAAACTTCTGTTCTACTCTTTAGTCCACAGCTGAATGGAAAACCAGAGATTTATGATGAATCTAGAACACAGCCGTTACTGGGCAGAAATTACTGCAGCTTCTTCTGTGGTGCTGTTAGCAGCATCCCTGGCCAAGCATTAGTCTAGTCTTTTTATATATATTTGGATTAACCTCAGTTCTAGTAAAGCTCTTGCTGTTCCCCATTTACTTTGACAATTGGTGATTGTTTTAATGTCCCACTGTATTACAGTAAAGAATGGATTTTTTGTACTCTTCGCCTGACTAATACCTTTGAACATCATGAGACTTTTGATCCCCTGTAGCTTCTCTGTAAGACCTGGCTTTAAGTAAAGCTTATGAAAGTCTAGACACTAACATTATGGCTGAACTATATTGCTGGTTAATCAGACTCACTATACCTGATGGCAATTATGAACACATGATAATTTAATACTAGAACTGAATCAAAGTGTGTTTTATCAGTTTTTGTTTAACAATATGCACCCTTATTTAACTGTGTTTTGTTTTGTTTTTATATTTCTTCAAGCAATCAAACTAAACAAAAAAAATATGTCCCATTAAATGTGGAAAAGTTTTGAAAATAGTATCACGGTTTCACTTTTTCAAAAAAGTGTATGCATACTAAGAGCCTTTGTATATCCATGCCTTTGTCAGTGCCTGCTCTTGGATTATACTATAGGTTCAGTAACCCTAACACTCCTATATTATTTGATTTTGTGGAAAATGACTTACAAAAGAGGCCTATTTGTCAGTCATATAAACCTGATGAAGTAGTCTTAACAACGCTACAACGGGAGATGTAATTAATTGGGTCACTTTAGTCACTGATGGAAGTCTGATTAAAAGAGCTCTTTGGTGATTAGGCCTTTGGAATAACAACCAGCGCACCAAGGGCAAGTCGCTTCAGTCCCTCAGGATGCCAAGGTAACACTCTTACTAAATGCTAAATGCCAGTGCTAATGCCAGCTGCAAAGAGATTTAGACTATACAATGTAAATTACATACCAGACGGCAGAACTTACAAACTGTCCACAGGTAACCTAATCTTTGTTTCTTCAGTATAACATGCGGTGTAACATAGTATATTTGTTGTAAGATGATGATGATGATGATGATGATGGCTCTATCTGGAAATCAATTTTTGAAGCATAATAAAGTGCATTGCACAATGATTAATACTAGTTGAATTTTTCACAATTTGGTAGATGGACTGAACTTATATAGCGTTTTTCCAGTCATACAGACCACTCAAAGTACTGTACACCAGAGCCACATTCACCCAATTGCACTCACTAACGCGCACACATTCATACACCAATATGCAGCTCGGTAGGCAACATGTGGTTAAGTGCCTTGCCCAGGGGCACATTGACATGTGACAAGGGGAAGCTGTTATCAAACCCGCAACCTTCCGATTGCAAGACGACTACTCAATCCATTGAGCCACAGTCGCCCAATTTGTCACTTTACAACCATAAACTGTCATGATTCTAGAGGGATTTGATGTAGCAGACAGAAAGTAGTACATAATTGGAAGTAGAAGGAAATTATACACTGTTTTCAAAAACTGAATAATGAAACTTTGTTTTTCATACCAACTGGCAAAATAGCTCAAACTAGGTCACATTAGGCAGAGAGCATCAGTGACCATCAAGTCTTCACTCTTGACTTTGACTGCAGCCACTCAAACATGTCCCCCTGGAAAGTGAATGTCTGCTTTAGTCTAGTCTTTGTCAGCTTCTAACACTATGGCTCCAGCTACCTTCCCCGCTTCCCTGTACCTACTAAAGAAAATCATCCTCACAGCATGATGCTGCCACAGCTAAAAGCATATGAAATTCCATGCATCTTTATCCCCATAGTAATTATGCGCGTTTTTTGTCACATAAACTATAATAAAAATTATGTTTTCGCTGTAACGTCTTAAAACTTGAAAAACTTTGCTAGAAAAGTTTGCATACTATTTCAAGGCTCTATACATCTTTGTCGTTTTCCAGCATTTAAATAAGACAAACAACAATTTTGCAACAGCAGAAAATCCATCTGATTAAGAGGCAACTACAATATTGCATTCAGTACATCACAGCTGCTATAAAAAGGCATGTATTTAGCTCTTCACCATAGCAGTCCAGTGAGTCTTGTCATCCATTCGTCCTTGGCACCTTAAATAGGCTTTGTAAATTTCATGGTGCTTTTTTTAGATGTGCAAACGAGTGAGTTGCATATGAAAAAAACATTGATGCTCAAGTTCTTAAGGAAGATAATATTAAGAACCACATGTCTATTTTAAAAGAAATCCATTGTCTATACCTGCCTAAGCCTTTCCTTGCAGGGTCGTAGGCAGGCTGGTGCCTATCCACAATGATGATTAGGCAAAGGGCAGGGTATACCCTGACCCGGCAGGTCACCGGTCCATCACATGTCAACACAGAAACAACAACCACAGGTAGACAACCCAGCCTGTCCACTCTCATACCAAAGGGCAATTTAGAAAAAACAATTAACCCAGTATCATGTTTTCAAACTGTGGAAACCAGTGCGGAGAATGTACGTGGAAACATGCTCCGTGGTAGTCCAAACCTTCTTGGTGAAAGGTAACAGTGGCAGCAACTACTGTAACGTCCCCTTTTCAAAACAGTGAAATCCACTTTTATCTGCTGTATAGATTTTTTTCCTCATTGTCTTTATGTGTTTTTTCATTATTTACAAGCTGATGTATTGACCAACTATACATATTCAGATTCAAACTTCTAAGAACTTTATCCTCTACAAGACTTTCAAGCGGCAACCTCCGTAAGATGCAGAAAAAAGGGCTTTAATGAACCCTTTTTTTAACCCTTAAGTTAAAACCACTGGCTGCATATAATTCAGAAAATGGAACTCCTCCATCAGGACATTGAAAATTATGTCAAACCTCTGCCAATTGTTAAGGCCCGAGGCCTTTCTCTGGGTCTAACATGTTTGCGTTTTAGAGTTCCTAACTGATGCTGATTGGAACTGGAGTCTCCAGAAGACTTTGAAGGTGTAACACCAAACGTGAATGTGGCAGCCTAAGCGACAGATTTACATGTTATCCTTATATACAGGTGCAATGTGATGCAATGAGACACAATGCGAGGCAACAGGCGCGTTTCTAGAGATGCAAAAGGCTCAACTTTGGCGATTAAAGCGAAGCAAGTGCAACGTAACACCTGTGATGAATGCAAAGCCACAGTGGCTGGAGTTGAAAAATCTGAACTCTTGTGTCTTGTCGCGACAACCAATCAGGATCGGATGTGGCTATGACGTGGTATGAAGGACTGCAGCGAAGATGAAGCAGTTTTCATTCAACAATGAAGACAAAATGATAGTGGCGGTCTGAGGTCGGCATGAGTTGTATGACTCGACTAATTATTACTTCTGAGACTCGTCCAGAAAGGACCAATCCTGCAGAAGAGTGAGTGTGGGCAGGTAAGTGAAAGTGTGACCAGATAACGCCTTTATAGTACCGTTTTTCTGCTTTCTGTTAGCCACTGACCACCAAGACACACAAGCACTCGTATTTACATTGCTACCACAAAAAGGAAGCAGGATGGTAACAGAGAAAATTGGCAACGCTTGCAGTTACAGAACTGCAGCAAAATGTAGCAGCTGGACAGCCAACAGGTTGCTTGGTAGTAATGTCAGATTATTTTCTTTGTCCCTAGAAAATTACACATGTGGAGTTTGCTAAACTTTATGCTTGGGTCAGATGAGAGTAAGATTAAGCTCCAGGAGAATATTTCAAAGGAGAAGACTGAGTGTTGTTCTAATTGACAAAAGGAGGTTGAACAAAGAATTACCAGTGGGTGTGTCAAATGTTGTGCCACTTGTAATTTAGCCAAAGTATTTTTTGTTAATTTACACAGGGTGATTATGCTACTTACAAAACTTTATCAATAATTTATTTTAAGGTGTATTACACATCTTTACCAGAAGTGTAAATGGGGTGCTATTTAAATACTCTCATAAAGAACATCAAGACATTCACAGGATTTGTTTTCTATGTTAAGAAAAAAGCAAATGAACATGTTCTTTTAATAAAAAAAAGTGGAATAATGTTCTTTAAGGGGATGTCCATAACATATAATATCTTTATTGTTAGCATTCAAAATATTCTCCCACTGTAGAATGTATTTTTGACAACTGAATCACCAGATATATTTGTTGGTCTCTCTTCCAAGTCAGTATGGCGCTTATGCTGCTTGCATTCTGGCCCCTCTTCATTCTGCCAGTAGGAAGTGACAGCATGGTTGATGGATGGTACAAAGACATCCAGCAGAGAGAAACAGGCGAAGGGACTGGACATGGCTACACAGCTTGGAGCACAGCGAGAGATTCAGGAGGAGGGGAGCTCTGTCCAACGTTGAGCCCCTCTAACATACACTCAAACATGCAGCAACAGCAGTGTTGTAACTTCAGTGATGAACTTTTGTAATAAAGTTCCCAAAACTTGCCGTTTCCTCTGTTATAGAGTTGTAGCAGGGCAAAATGAATCAACTTGTTGGCTTTAGATTTAGGTTTGCTCTCAGGTTTGCTTTCAATGCAAAAAAGAATAGAACTAATTTGTAGAGCACTTTAGTTTGTGTGCAGTATTCCCCTATTTATCCTACAACAGTATATGTGCTGTACTTTCCTATTTTATTTTTTATCATTGCTTATTAATGTCTACAATTTGGTGAGTTTTTAATTGCTGCTGATTGACTATGGACTTTCCCACTGAGGGACAAATAAAGGATTATTCTGTTTTCTAAAATTCATATCATGCAGAACTACTTTCCTATTTCGAGAGTAAAATATATCAAAGCTACAAACCTGCAGTTTATTAACTTTCCCCTTGTGCAAATAAATATTTATTGATCTCCATGGAGTACTTATACACAAGGGTAACACAAAATACCTTATATGAGTTAAAACGAATGAAATAAAAAGCAAACAAAAATATATAAGTAAATTAAAATCAAATTTTAATTCTAAGTGCTGGGATGAAAGTTCACAAATTACAACAATCAAGCAAATATAAAGTATATTAAAGTTGGCAATTTAAGTACAAATTACAGGTAAGGAAATTTAATCTAGAAATAGTAATTACCAAAATACAGATTAAAGCTAAACTTTTAGCTGATATCCTTGACAGCCAGCTTTTTACATGTTTTCCCTGCTATTTTGATTATTTATTTTTGGGGATGAGTTCTGTGTTTTTTTGTTTATTTTTAGGTTGATGTGCCTCCTTACCCTTACACTAACCATCAACAGATTCTTTATTAGATTTAAGGCAGGACTCTGACTGGGCCACGGCAAAACATTATAGTACTTGGTCAAAAGAAGCACAATTAAAATACTAGTTTAAACTGAAAATCTGCTAGGGGTATGAATAATGGTGGCTTTCAGGGTTAATATTAAAAAAGGTTTTAAAATATTCAATGGTCTTCTGTTGTGCTCAGATCTGGAGAAGGTTTGTTCCACAGCCGAGAACGTTTAGGAGAAAATTATGCCTCACCATGACCTTATCGTTTTTACTTTAGGTACAACCAAAAGTTGTTTTTCAAATAACCTAGGACATCTAGATGGCTTATAAGATAGAAGCAAATCTGACAAATAAGTGAGTCTTAGACTTTAATGGCCATCAAAGTCCTTAAAGCACCTTATAATCAATTCTAAAACACACAGGCAGCAAATGCAGAGACTTAAAATTTGAAGTAATGTGAGCTCTCTTTCTGGTCCCTGTCCACATTCCTGTAGCTTAATTTCAGAAAGGATAACTTTTAATGTGTTTATTAATACTTTATAACACACAAACGTCTTTGCCTTGTCAATGCAGTTGGTAGAAATTTTAATTATAGTGCTTTGGCAGAAGGCAGATGGGCCATAAATCTGCCATCAAGAGTCTGGCTCTACTGTGACACTGTGTAATGACAGGCTCTCTTCAACCTGCTCACCGGGGCTCTGAGTAATTCATATTTCATGACCGCGTCAACCTAAAGCACACAGACAGAAACCAGAAACCATTCTAAGACCTGGGGGTGTCCACCCAAAGTAAAACCTCCAGCACACTGATAACTTGGGCAGTAAATACAATGAAGAATAAACCTTTTCTGCCCAGGTGTGAAGAGCACAGTTACGGTTCTTTTCCTCCTGTTTCTGAGTGAGTTACGTTCAGCAAGTACGCTGGATGATAAACTGAGCCACACCCGAAATTCATGGCACGGCTGGGTTACGGTGCTCCACTCAATCAACAGCGCTGTCCCACCCACGCTTCCAGCCTCTTCCAGCACACACACACACACTGAGTCCTCCTCCAACAGCTCTCTCCAATCAATGAGAACGCACATAAGGGACGCAGCTGAAGGTTAATGTGAGGAGGGAAAAATAAATGTGATAACCCACAAAGACTTGGCTATAAAATGCAGTGCCATTGCGGTACAGCCACAAATTTTCATTCAAAACAGAAGAGTATACATGTGTCTGCTATCAGCTTTGTTTTTTTTTCAAGAGGTAGAGAATATTCAATGACTGTTTTTTAACATAAGATTAAATAACAGCTCCACTTATGCCACATCTCCATCATCTCTAGCTTAGTCCTGCATCTCTATCAAGCTGGACGACTGCCGTTTGCCTCTGCACCCTCGACCCTGCTCTGCTGGTTTCATTCTCGCTAATGGCTGTTGTCAATGCTCTCACCTTGCACTGAGTTTCCAGCCCAGTCCTGATAGCACAGCACCCTGTGATTTACAGCCACTCTGGCTGCAGGGCCATCTGGAGCTTAACTACTCTTGAACACTCAGCATTGAGATCTGCATCTTTCTTGCAATGCATGCTGCATGTTTATTTTTTATTTTTTTTGTATGAACTGGCTTTTCTTGTATATGTTGCATAGACCTTGTTCTTGGTCTACTTTTCTTTCCCATTTGTCTGACCTGGTTTGCACCCAAGCATATGCAGTCTATCAAGAGATTCTTTCTCATTTATTTTTTTTACTTTTTTTGCAGCCAGCAGGTTCCAAATTAAATTGATTGTTAATTTGAGTATAGCACATACAATTGATGAACTGGTTTGTATTCAGTATGTCAATTAGTGCAAAGAGGTTAAAAAGAAAAAGAAAACATCTCGGTCCGATTTATATGTATTTGGGTCAATGACATTGTGAGAGTAACAAGAACTGCACAGATCATCAAGCAATAGAACATATTAAAGATAACAGGCACATTTAGACAGATTTTTACAGACTGAAGTTGCATTTCAATTGCAAAAGGTTGATCCTTACATGTTTGTGGCAGAGTTTACCTCAAAAGACCTTCGAGCTGAGATGGATTGCCTTCAACAGATTTATGATTAACCCGTACAGTGGCAGTGCATACATTCTGAAATTTTGTATCAAAAGTTCTCTGTTCCTGATTGTTGATGATTTTTTTTCTTCTCTCTGATGGGGACTGGAATAATGGCAACTGCTTATAGTGTCCTGCAATTACAGACATGATGGGGCAGCTATGTAAATCTGGGCTCATTATGAGACCAATGATTATTCGAAATAGAAGTAGCGGGTTATGCAGCAGTTCTGCAGGAAACACTTTTGGACATGGAAATCATCTAAGGCTCTTTAAAAAAGAAACAAGGTGATGCCAGTCTAGTACTGTGGTTCATTATTGCAAAAACCTTCCTGGAATCTATGTAGAAATGTTTTGCTACACCTGTGCAGAAGACAATTACAGGTAATCATTTTTAAAGAGGTAATTTGATTAAAAAAACATTCAAATAAAGAGTATAAAAACCAACAACATGACTATCCATAAGCTAATTTCTTCTGATAAAGATATCAGACAAATGATTGCAGAGTATGACGGAGAATAATTCATGGAGTGTGAACCACACGAAACTATTTAAAGTTGCTCTTCCCACACAACGCCATTTGAACATAAACACATTGGCACTGACATTTCCCCGAACAAAATGAGTGCTAAACACCAAAACCATGCTCTGTGTGAATGTGGCCTGGTCTAGATTATGGAAGTGTTAACAAACATGGAGCTGCATTTTTTAATCACCTGTGCCTCTGGTTAAATGTGTCCCAATAGAGTCCTTGGCTGCAGCATGTGTGCGCTGGACCGGCTGATGAGAACCAGGCAAAACATCTGGTGTCATATAAAAAGGTGTTAGAGCATTAAGAACAGTCTCAAAACAGGTGCAGATGTTCAAAAGGGTGCTGTGGGGGTCAGCCTCCGCAGTGTGACTCCCCATCCAGCAGGTGGCAGTGTTGGATAAAATAAAGATCAGGTTGATCAGCCTCAGAATCCCATCAGCGGTAACAGATACGCCTGCTTAAAAGCAGGGTTAATGTGTTAAAGTGCCATTTTAATAACACTCCTTGAGATTGGATCTGTTAATCAGACACTGCTCGCTTTCATCACCAAGTGATCCAATAAATCATTTAAAAACAGCCCTGCATGATTCAACTTTCGAGGATATAGGAATTTCCTTTAGATGATTAGTAGAGAAGATAAAGGTTTATAATGCAGCCCCCATCAACTTCACTATCTCCCTGTCTCCCTCCATTCCTCTCCCTAATATATATATATATATATATATATATATATATATATATATATATATATATATATATATATATATATATATATAGGGATAAGCAGGATTTCCCATTCAATAATTGTGTTGCACAAATGGAACATAAAACAAGAAACTGCTTTTGGACGATTTTTAAAGTCCAATCTGTTCCCTAAATTGCTTCCTAGGTTGTCTAATCAACATCTGCAAAAGTAAACCAAGGTTCTGTTTTGTACATAAAAGAAAAATAAGGCTGCAAGAATTTGTCAAACAAATGTCAGTGCCTGGTGTTCTGCTCCAGGAAAGAAATGGAACGCTACCTTTGATGACCACACGGGGGCACTGTGACCCAAACTTCATCTCCAATTGGCAATTTGAGATTCATCGTTCCTGGGGAAGTTTTCTCCTCTGAGAGCAATTTCTATTTTTTTTTTACAATTATTTCAGACACCAAGAATATGTCCTCGTGGTTACAAGAAGTTAAATTAATGTCACTTTATTGAATTACTTTTGGTCACTCTCTAAGCAATAAGATTTTCAACATTAAAATCCTAAAAACTAAACCCAAAGTGACTAAAAAGGTTTGAGATTTGTGTATGTCCCCAAAAAACGTAAACCTTACTTAACCCTGTAGCATTTTTTAAAAATTACGATTCAAAATCTTTGCAAGGTTTTAGATGTTCCCCATTAATTATAGGAATTTAAATAAATATATAATGACCCGTGCAGAAACAAATCCTTAAAATGTGTTGACATGTATGCTTTTCTAAACATGCAGCTTCATGCCATGTGGATCTCCTTTGTACATTTGAAGGGGCTTTTCCCTCCCATGTTCACCTTTTTCTTCTGCACGTTTTCCTTCCACTCATAATTCCATCTATCTGCTTAGATTTAACACTCTGCTACAGGAAGATTCTTCATGAATAACCTTTTCTGGCTTACCCTCCTTGAAGGTAATGACAGTCTGCCCCTCATACAGTCAACATCACAGTCATTGACAGGCTGTCTGCTTTCTCTTGAGTCAACAGTCTTTCTAATGCTATTCTTGCTATTTATTCATGTATTTAAAAAAATCATGTATGGTTTTATGTAATATTTAATGTTTTTCAGAGTTGTGAGGCATAACCATCAAAATTAACAGAATTACGCACTCGAAATATTTCCATTTGTGTTATGTATCTATGTAATATATGGGTTACCCCCCTGAATTTAATTACTGAAATAAACTTTTAAAGGATACTCTAACTTATTTAGATGCACATGTATTGCCAATAGCCCCCAGTGGTATTCTCTGCTGTTCCAAAAGGGGGCAGTAGAGCCTCATGTTGTGCATCTAATGGGACACCAGAAAGAACTCTGCTTTAACAGTTCGAGCTACACTTTGGAGCCTCCTCACACAGTTTCATTGGGACTAATTAAAAGTGGCCTTCATCAAAAGCAAAATGTTAATGTTTGATTCATTTTGTTCCCAAAGTGAAAGAGAAATGGCAGCAAAGGATCCGTTTTCTCTAACTGGTCAAAGTAAACACATGCATGTTTAAAGTTTATGCTGATAAAAATGTATTAAATACTCCTTTTACTCCTCTTTCCCCTGTCAGATCCCATGATCTGCTTTACATTTTCACTCATTGCACTGCTTTCTTTTAACTTGACAGAGCAATGAGCCTCACTCGTCGTGTTGCTTCACAGTATAGGTTTTCAGCAGAATCATCTCTTAATGGTGAAATAATAAACAGTGGCGGTATAAATCCCCATCTTCTCTGAGGGTATATTTAATGTGACAACAGGCAGGAGATTAAGTTGAAAAGTGAGGCCGCAAGTTATTTCGAGGGAAGGAGTAAAAGATGAGAAAGAGGAAGATAGCTCAGGATGTCACAAATAATTCCCGTGCAGCATGGAGTCAGCCAACACATGAGGAGAATAATCATATGGAGATGATGGTGGTGGCTCTGTGATTAATGGGCCCATTTTCTTTGCACAGCTTGGACAGTGGGTCTACTTGGCCCCATTAGGAAGGAGCCCAAAGCCACCCGGTTCTGCTGTACACCATTCATCAGGTAAACACGCCAAGCCACAGAAAGTCTTTAGTCTCCAACAACATGGATTGTGCTCAATGAAAAACAGAGACTCCATTCCCAGGCTCCTATAATGTTTGTTTTTAGTGGGATCTATTCATCTAAATACCTGTGTGAATACCTGTGCGAGAGTCAGATAGAGATCTGAGCCACTATCTCTTTATAATTGTTTGAACCTGCTGTGCAGAGCTGGTGGAGCTGGAAGTTATGCCTGTTCCCCCTCCTTATTTAGCCCCCACTACAGGGAGGCGGCAAACAGTGGTCTGACAGGCGCAGAGATGTGTCGGTGCCCCTTTTAGAAAAAATATGCAAATCCACTGTTAAATTTCATTTTTTAAATCCCTTTAATCAGAAACAGGGGAATAAAGCCAGCTGGTAGAAACCCATGTTAAGATGTAATTAAGCATCTGATTGAATTTCAGTGCTTACCAGAGTGTGTGTGCCAATGCGGTGGAAGAGGGAGGGGGGGGGGGAGAGCTGGGGGTACTCGTGCACCAGATTGAGCACTGGGGTTGGTGGTGGGACACATTGCCCGCTGATGGGGGACCTGGAGCTTGCTGCGGGCTTGGTATTTTCCAGCATGCTCCACTGCATGAGTGAACAGCGATCAGAGGCACATTTTTTTACATTACTATGAAGCCCTGCATGTCAATCACCTCCCCGCTGGTGCTGGAATGGGTTTCTCCTGCCTGAATCTTAACGCAGGGTCCCAGAAAACAGTCTCACTACACGTCGCCTCTATCGGCGAATCTCTGAAGAATGGCAGCGCGTAGAATGTTATGGTACAGCGTTTGCTCTTTAAGGCAATAATGGCTGAATTATTCCCTCTATATCTTTGGTGTCAGTAATAACTGTAATACTTTGTGCACATACTGGGCAGATACAGTGTCTTGCAAAAATATTCATACCTGTCAAAGTTTTGTATATTTTATCACTTAACAACAAGAGACCTGAATATATTTTACGGATATTTTATGTGATAAAGCAATGCGAAGTTGTAAAGCAGAAGAAACAGGATACACAGTTTCCAAAAATTTGGGGTAGTAGCAGCAACATGCTGAAGGATGCTTTTCTTCAGCAGGGATAGGAAAACTAAATAGACTTGATGGAAAGATGGTGTTTTACGGTAAATTAAATATATAACCATGAAATAAAAACAAAAACATGTAAAACCCCTTCTATTTACTTTACAATATGTCCAACTTTACATTAACCTATAATGTAAAATCACAATTAAATATATTGTTTCTTGATGTTTTAGAGTAAAATTGTTAAAGGGCAATAAATACTTTTGCAGCCTACTCCAAATAGACTTTTCTCCGCGGTGTTGAAGGCACAAGGGGAAAAGAAAAACCCAATCTGAAAAAAAAAAATCTGCACAATCTGGGTCTTATAAGGACTGCTCACACTCGCTTCCTTTACTCAGAAAAAAAGACTTGGAGAAGATCCATTATCAAGACTCTTAATTACCAAATGATGCGCAATACCTGCGGGTCTTTGTAGCACAACATGACAATGAGAGAGGGATGGAAAAGAAAGTAAGAAAAAGATGGACAACAGGAGTCAACAGGTCCTCATAAGAGTGCCCTCCCTACGTTCTTCCCCAGCCATCCTTCACCTTCGCTCTTTGCCATGGCTGTCAACGCCAAAGGCCCATCTGCTGAACCAGCTGCCTGACAAACAAGGCAAGGCAGGTTTGTTTGTACAGTAGATTTCAGCAAGAAGTGCTTAACACAATGAAAACATCAGAGGGAAATAAAATATTAAAAAGTACATTACAATGGCATCATAAAGGACAAGGACCGGGTCTATGTAACCCTGGCCTCAGCTGGCAGGTACTTTCACACAAAACAAGTCATCAGTATAAAAATACCGTAGCTCATGTTTATACTTAAAATAGGTTAAAACAGAACTGTCAAGCCCTTTTGTGTGCGGAAGCAGTGCTGAAATAGCACATAATTGTAAAATGAAAGAAAAATGATATGGTTTTCTGGATTTTTTTACAATAAAAGTAAAATTTAAAAAAAATACTGTAAATTTGTATTCATCCCCCTTTCCTCTAATGCAAAGAAATAAAATCCAAATGCAAACAACTGCTTTAAGCAGTCACATACTGAGTTCATCTGTGTGTAATCTCAGTATAAATGTAGCTATTCTTTGAAGGCCACAGAGATTTGAGAACAATGAAAAAAGAGAATTATGCACCTCTAAAAAATGTTTTAAGCTTTCGTCACAGTGAAGCTTTGGTGTGGTTGCTTATGTCACTATGTGTCATGTTCCTCCAATAGTGAAACAACCTGTCCGCGAGTCAGCGCTCTTTCCCTGATGAAAAAATGCCAAAACAGAATACCAAAGGACCTGCTCAGGGGCAGTCAACTTTGACTCTTTGCTCAAAAACAGATCAGAAAACGGGTTGTCTTTCTACGTAATTCATATTCTCCAATCAGAGCACACCATCAAGCAGACAGGCTTCCCCCCTCCTATATAAGGTAGTCAGTGGGCCGGATGTGGCCCCATAAAATGCCCGGGTCTGGTTTAGATCCAATCACAAAGTTAAAATGGCTTGTCAAATTGTAGCCCTAATTCTAATTGTGAATCTGTGGGAAGGCTTGAAAAGGCATCTTCATAAATAATCTCCATCCAATCTGACTCAGACTGAGCTGTTTTGCAAAGAAAATCGGGGAAGAATGTCAGTGTCAAGATATGCAAACAGTGCCATATCCCATAATATTTGTGGCTATAATTGCAGAAAAAGGTGGTTCTATAAAGTATATAATATATACAATATATATAATGCACCCCACCAATGTTCAGTTCATTTCATTTCACATAAAATCCCAATAAAGTAAAGTGGAAGTTTGTGGCTGCACATGACAGAATGTAATACAGGGGGTGTGAATACTTTTGCAAGGTGTTCTATTTTCTACTTCCTTTCACAGCTGTTTGATTTGCTGTAATGGTACAGAGAAAAGAGCTTTTAACAATACTGTAGGTGCAGACCTTTGTTTTTCTTGTCTTGGGACCGGCAGATTTAATGCCACACTTTTGAAGTTATTTACTGTATGTGTACACAGCTTCAGACAAGTCTTTGTCCACAAACATAAGTGGAAGTGTTTGTGTATTTGTTTATAATTCATTGTTAGAGATCGACGGCTTTTTTTCAGTGACAAAAGGACAGAGGTAAGCAGTGGTTCAGAGAAAGGTGATATATGATCAAACGCGAAAGCAGTATTGATTTTTCTCAATTGTGTTTGCTCCGTTTGCCACTATTAAATATGGATTCTGCTCAACTGCCATCTTGACTTTGTCTTGAAATTGACACCCTCTCACTCTATAAAAGGCTGTGACTTTTCCAATAAAGCCTCGTGTCAGGAAAAAGATCAGTCTGACACAGCTTGAGACTCTGTTTGATTGGGTTCAGATGCAGCAAGTCAAATCAACCTCAGGTTGAACAGCAAGGAAGAGCGGAGGAGTAATGGAAAATCTATTCAAGCACACAATCCACAACTTTTACTGTGTTGGGAAAATATACATATTTGCAAACATACATGTACATGCATACTTGCAGATATGTAGAAGATTTACAACCTGATAAGCGAAAGTAAAAAATATTTGTTCAAACTTTGAGAGTCTTAAGCCATAGATAATGGTGTTGAGCAACAGTTGGTAGTTCAATGTCTTGGAAACACAAAGGGGGACGTATGCAATCATATTTTTCACATGAGCAGTAGTTTATATTTAGAAAGCAATGAAGTTCCTGATAAAATGAACAGAACACTACCTTATGAACATACCAGTTGTTATTACAACACTGTATTTAAAAAGCAAAATACAATAATACAAACCAGTGGAGTGACCATTAGGTGACCCCAATTATTTCCCTGGTATAAGCCCAATCACGACATTTAAAATAATCAGCATCGGTAGTCCATACTAATTTAAATTTACCGATATCTACTTTTGATCTACGTTCTGTGATTATGTAAGTCGCACCCCGAGAAAGCTGGGCGTCACCAGTTCTGAAGAATGAAATCCTATCTTTTTTTCATCTGCACTTCTTGGAAAGCTGTGCAACAGCTGTACTCATTATTTTTTAATCTGAGTTTTTCCTCTCAGAATATGAGCCTCTGTGTCAAACGACCTGCTCGGCCTGCAACATACAGCCCTTGGTGTAAGAAAAAAGACATAACGAAGCTGAAATAGTTATGTCATAAAACAGGGATTCCCAGAGTGCGCCGCTGGGGGTGCGCCAGCTGCCGCTAGGGGGTGTGCAAGATGAAAAATGTAATCGCCGTCTGATGATTACCATACACAATTACAGTGTATTTTCCCTATACAATAAAAATGTGTAAACATTTAATTTGTAAAAATTTAAATCAAAAATGGTAATTTTAATAAATAAATAAATAAAAATGTATTCAAATGGAAAAAAAATATTTAGAAGAAGTCTTCTATGCACCTAAGTTTTGGCCTCTACATACATTCTCACAAATAATATATATATATATATATATATATTTTTCTGTGTTCTGGTCATTTGAGCATGATTAAACATGTCACCTTTTATATGGCTATAAAAAAGTTTGTTGCATTTTTTTCTTTCTCTTTTTTATGGTGTGGGGGATTGGGGTTGGGACACAGAAAGGGGCGCGCGGCTAAAAAAGTTTTGGAACCGCTGTTATACAACAATCAAACCAGAGCACTGTTTCAGAAGCTGCAGTACTACTTTTTGTCCATGAACATTACACTGAAAGTCCAATGAAAAATATCTTGAGCAAAAATAACCAGCAAAAAACAAACATGCTAGCATTAGCCTCACATTAAAAGCAATGGCACATGAAACAAGCAGGGCTAAGAGTTTACTGAAGACTGAAGCTGTACGTGTCTACTAAGTCGTATGGTTAGAAAAAAAGATCAATTTATGCCCATGTTTTGTGACTCTTTAGAAGAACATTATTTTGCCTTTTTTAACTGACTTAACTGCTTCTGGAGCTACATAATGAAACTGACTTGTAGAAACTCCCATTGTGACTAACTGGTGTGTTCTATTTGTCCCCAAAAGTTGGATTTTCATAATTTCCAGTTGCAAATACAACAGGAACACCTCCACAGTCAGAAATAGGAAAGTCGGGGGTCTTCCTGTTGACCAAGGTTCAATTTACAATTATTCTGCATTGTAAATTTAACCTTGGTCAACAGGAAGACCAACATTTTTAGCATTTCTGACCATTCAGTTTAAATGTATTTATACCCTTGACAGATTTAAATTTGAAATAATCTTTTAATTTTACCAACATCATCCTTCGGACTGTTACTAATATCAAAATTCTGAAGTGACCCCGACAGGAATCTGCCAGAGAATCTCTCGAGGGACCGAAGTAAAAGATTGAAGCACATCCATAAAGATAAAATACCACTGGAAACAATTAGTCAGTAGTTATAGAGATTTATCGCTTAAATGTCAGTAAATATTCTTCCATCAATTATTGAGAAGGGTATAAACACATTGACATGCCATATTCAATAAAATGTAACTAAACCAAATAGAATTTAAATTGATACTCCTTTCACAATGTTTTATTATCTCTCTTTCTCAGTTTCTATGAGAAACTAATTTGTTTCTAGAATTATAGTAACTTAAAAACTAAATCTGCCACAGTTTTGGATCATTTTGTTTTTAACTCTATCCCAAAAGAAATACATTTGTATATGCTTGTATCACTACCACCGGCTAGCACAACTACAGTTACCGTAGATAAAAACAGGTTTTCTTATTTGAAACTAAGACATGCTCTAATCAAATGGGAAACAACTGATTTGTAATACTGATGAAATGTAGTTAATTTATGGCACTTTAAAGGCAGAACGTTTACTATTGAAATAGCATTTCTTAATGAAAGATGGGATGAACAGCCAATATCGATTGATCCTTACTCCGAAATGACTCAGGTCAGTATTGGGCACAAAAAACCCAGATGAGAGCATCCTTAGTTAGAACGATACAATAAACATTTTATCATGCATTTAAAGCATCTCTGACATACTCCCCTAAAGGCAGAGCATCATTTTGAAGTGCTGAAGACAAATATTCTCTGCAGCCCTGGTAACAGACGAACATCCCATTTGGTGTTATTTCTGTTTTGTCTGCAGATGAATAAATCCAGGTTGGTGCCAAATTAATGTTGTGTCTAAAGCCATTACCTGTGACAAACGGCCCATTGTGGTGGATGCTGGATGTCTGTAAAGCTGTCCCTGCATGTGTATCATCTTTTTTAGACATATTAATTTGGCTATAAAGTTTTTGTTGTCATTTAAAAAGAAACATAGATCACCAAGTTCTGAGCAATTGTACTGAGAAAGTAATAATGTGACCATAGATGTGACAGTTTACTACTTTAGAGATACAGCTACAGAAAATATATTCTTTCATATGCTTTTTTTTGTCATTTTCCAAACAATATACAAAAAAGCACTCAAAATCCAGCTTTATATCATCAGCTGATCTAACCAGCATGTTCTTTTTGTGAAGGGCAGTGGCAAAAACCAAACAACTGTGCAATATTTTTACCCAGGACTGTTCATCAGAGGCTGGGGGTCAGATGGGACACTGACATGTTCAATATTTACGTATTTGGCAGGTAATTCATTCTACCTTTTTACATGCTGTGGTGTCCGGTGGAACCTGAATGTGCTCCTGATGGCTAGATCTACTGAGAAGACAAGGCAACAGCACTCAGAGTTAACCAATGGCACCAAGTCGGTTTCATTCAAGAGCCAAATATGAATTATGCTTGGCCCAAGGAGAAACAATTGAAAATCAGTTTGAAAATGTTGTTTGGAGCTAAAGTTTCTTTCTACATTGGTTTTATTTTAAGAATTAGAGGATTTCTGTGCTAAAACTATGATTGTGAAATTCCTGTGAAAGAAAATAATGCTCATCCACCATAGCTATATTGCTCAATCCTTGACAGGACTGTCTATAATCATAAATATCCAAGATTGGTAGTAATAAAACATTATACTCAGTGTTATTTAAACCTAAACAAAAGAAAAAAATTCTGACCTCTATCTAACTTTCTGTTTTGCTAACGTTGATCCAGAGGGTGTGCGTGTGTATATATGTATATATATATATATATATATATATATAGATATAGATAGATAGATAGATAGATAGATAGATAGATAGATAGATAGATAGATAGATAGATAGATAGATAGATAGATAGATAGATAGATAGATAGATAGATAGATAGATAGATAGATAGATAGATAGATAGATAGATAGATAGATAGATAGATATCACTGTTGTTCAAATGTATTTGAAGTGCAAAATACGTTAACATTACTTAATAAATAATGTATGAATTTTTATACATTGCCTGAATCCACTCTATGTACATCTAATTTTGCAAAAAAGATAGCAGTCAGAGTCACACATTATATGAGGTGAATAAATGATTCAAGCTCTAGTTTTCCTTCACGACGAGAGCAGTGCAGCACCCAGTACCCACCAGCAGCTTCATACACTAGCAGCGAGACAGATAGGAGATATTTAAATTCATTTTAAGCTCTGATTATGATTAGAATAAGAGCATAAATATACAGTAGTTATGCTATATCATATTCTTTACATTGTTTTAACTCAGTCTGAGGGTGTGGTGGCTTTTATTTTGGTGTGACGGTGCGCTATGATCAAATACAGGTTGTTGGAAAACCTGAGATATAATAAGTCAAAATACAGTAATTCCATTGTTCTTCAAAGAAGTCTGATAACATTAAAATGCATTTTAAAAAAAACAAACAAAAAAAAAACAGAGAGCCGTTTGGGTCATGGGCATGAAAACAGGAAGGCACTACCACACATAGTTTGGTGAAGTAGCTTCTCTAAGAGCAAACAGGCTTAAATCTGAGGCAACAAGACATCCGCCTCTCTAAAGGCATCAGCTAAAAAGCTGCTACAAAGGCACAGAAAAAAAATACCCTTTTAAAGAAAATATGGGAAGATTTGGGGATGAGCTCTTTTGCCTTGAATATTATCTATATAGAAAATCTGGCAGAGCACTGTAGATGTAAACAAGTTAAAGTGGACCTATCACAAACTTTAGTTTTGTTTTACCTATTACAAAATTGATTTTAATGGAAGGACCAACCCTAGGATTTACAATGAGAACATAATATAAAACTATGTCTACTACTATGGTAGCTTGAACAGGGAGTAAACAGCCAAACTATAGAGCTGACAGTAAGCATAAAGCTCATCAGGTTAGCAAATGCATTGTTTAACAGAACTTTTTCTATCTCCTCTGTATCTACAAAACCTATGTTGGTGTCTGCTTATTCATTTGGAAAAAAAGTTGCAGGTGAATTTTATAGTCATAGAAAACTATACCAGAAAATCATGTGGAAAATTTACTGAGCAAGATTTACATGTGCAGGATTAGGTTAAAGTGAAATGTCGTGAAATAAGTAGGTGTAGATGAACGTAGAGTGAGAACAACATTACTGCAGTTAAACCCTAACCATTTAAACTCAAATTTGTGCTGAAAACTTTGGTGCCACTATTTGTCTTGGCTGGACATTGTGTTATGTATTGATGCCCATATTCAGTGTTTTAAGAGTAAAATTTGCCTGCCCTGTGCTCGGTTCTTTATGTATTTTTAAATTTCAGTCAACTAAAGTCAGAATGTAATTATTGTTATCTGTAACCTGGAAGACAAATGAATGGGAGGCAGATCCTTTAGCTATCTCTAAAAGTAGAATGGGAGGCAGATCCTTTAGCTATCAGGCTCCTCTCCTGTGGAACCAACTCCCAGTTTTGGTCCGTGAGGCAGACACCCTATCTATTTTTAAGACTAATCTTAAAACTTTCCTTTTTGACAAAGCTTATAGTTAGAGTGGCTCATGTTACCCTGAGCTATCTCTATAGTTGTGCTGTGATAGGCCTAGGCTGCTGGAGGACATCAGGGTCTAATTTTCTCACTCTACTGATTTCTACTGTTCTTCATTCTACGGTTCTCCAGTTTTGCATTGTATTACATTGAAATGACTGTCGTCATTTCAGCTTTTAACTTTTTGCTCTCTCTCTTTTTCTTCATAGTAGGTACACCTGGTCTGGCGTTCTGTTAACTTTGACATCATCCAGAGAAGACGGCTCACCCGTTACTACCATCTAATGTAGAACAGATTACTAGATCAATGTGTGCTTCTGTGCTTTTTGTCTCTCTTGTTGTGTCTCTGCTCTGTCTTTTGTAACCCCAGTCGGTCGAGGCAGATGACCGTTCATACTGAGCCCGGTTCTGCCGGAGGTTTTTTTTTTCCCGTTAATGGGTGGTTTTTCTTCCCACTGTCGCTTCATGCTTGCTCAGTATGAGGGATTGCAGCAAAGCCATGTACAATGCAGACGACTCTCCCTGTGGCTCTACGGTTCCCCAGGAGTGAATGCTGCTTGTCGGGACTTTGATGCAATCAACTGGTTTCCTTATATAGGACATTTTGACCAATCTGTATAATCTGACCCAATCTGTATAATATGATTGAACTTGATTTTGTAAAGTGCCTTGAGATGACATGTTTCATGATTTGGCGCTATATAAATAAAATTGAATTGAATTGAATTGAAAAAAAAATAAGTAAAAAGTATATTAAATTGATAAAACATGGTGTTATCAGTCATTTCTATTTTTCCATGCATCAACTTCAACTATATAAAGGAGAATTTCCATTATATAGCATATTGTTCAATGTTTTTGTAAGACTAATCTTATCTGCAAAGTAATTTAAAATATGTATGAAATGTGAGTTCAAATTTGCTGATTAATCAGTTAATATTTTCCACATCAATTTTGTCTCAAAATTAAGCATTATGTTGTGGGGAAACTCGATGCCCATTAAAGACCATAGATTTTCAACTTCCAATAGTGTATGTGAGTCTATGTTTACTGACTTACTGAATTTTGCTGGCACACACGCCCGTAAGAACATTTCATATAAGTATGTTACTATCACACTGCCAGTCTGATTATGCTGTGTCCCCTGACATTTCAAGCACCACAGAGAGCTCCCATATTAATCTTGAGCAGAGCGTCTCCTGTTTCCTGCACATTCTTGCCCCTAATGACAGTTTTATCATAACTTATTATAGTTAGCCCCACCCTGAGTTAAAATTATGTAAATGCTGTATGTTTGGTGAGCAAAACATCTTTATGTTTTGCTCAATGGTCGCTCAAGCGGGAATCTAATTTTGCTCTCGGACAGCCTAAATGAATCGGCTTGTTACGGTTTGAATAATGGTGTAAGCATGGGGAGACAGGGTCGACGAGCTGAAGGTTGAGAAGGAGAGACCCACTTAGTTAGATGCCGCCTTATCGGATTGTACCTCCGCCTCATTCATTACCTTCCATCACTTCCCTTATTTGCAATAAGCAATATCATTACAGGATGATTTGCCTCAAACGTGGGGTTGAACTAACGTCTAGAGGCAGGAATAAATGCTCCAAGATTTGTAATTTGGGCTGCAATATAGGCTGGTAATAAAGCTTCAGATTCACTCACTCACACAACCCACCCACGCACCCACACTGCTCTCTTTGTTTTGCCTTTGCCTCTTTTTCACACTTACATTAGGGCAAGCAATAATGCAAAGAAAAACACTTTGGGTGTACTGGGATTTTCTTGAATACACAATATCTTAATTACCTTTAAAGTATGAGAGACATCCAAAGTTTCTTCCCCCATGTTTATGTCACTGTCTCTTAAAATGACAAATTATTTTGTCTGTTTCGTGGTGCTAGGTTTGTTCACTTGTCTGTATGACTCCACTTCAGAAATTGCCTCAACTTCCTTTAACACAGTATCACACTCTAGCCACCTAACTTATTAAGGTATTTTCTTTCTTCACGCAATGTTTCCATGATAATGCTGCAAAAGCATATCTCTTTTTGAGCTGTTTTGGAGGCATGGAGTCAAGGCCAGAAGAGTCAAGACCTCTTCTGAAACCAATACCGCACCCTCCGAAGCCAAATACAACACTGTATCCCCTAGTCGACTAATCTTTAGAATTAGACTAATTGGGGCATTTTTTTATTATAATTTTAAAAAATGAAGTAAAAAAAAACACCAAAGACTACACCAAAAGATTAATGAAGAATTTTTATATACTTAAAACAACTTATTGGTATTTAACTAATAATCAGCATGATTACCTAATATGTAAATTATTAAATGCATTCACACATTTATACACAATCTCTGAACTGAATTCATTAGATTATGTCACACAGGGGTGTTATGGTAAATAAATAACTGAATGAAGACTTGTTATATGTAAAACATAATAAAAACGTAATAACATTCCAAATTTTTGTGTCAAAAATGTACTTTGGCAAAAAAAGTCTGATGTTTTATACATTATGACAACATTTATTAGAAGTACTGATTACTAATGCTAGGATGAGAGTGAGGTTGCTAAGATGAACACTCAAAATGCAACTTGTTTAACGAACACAGACCAAAATGTTTTCCTACCATTTGGTGCAATGAAACACACAATATGAACGGCTTAGTACTGTACGTTCTCTTCCATGCCTCAATTGAAAATTAAAATTACTCAAAGCATGAAAAATTATCATTCACATTTCTAACAATAAAAATAATAAACTACATACATGTATTTAAATGGGTGTGTTGTTCAAGTAATTCTTACTCAAAAGTAAAACCTTAATTTGAACACAAAAGGTGTTAAAACACAAGCACGAAGGGTGAGAAAGTGTTCCTGCTCTCGGTGAAGGCGGACGCTTTTCCTTTGCTCCTCTCCTTTCCCCTCTCCCTCCCCCAGTATCTACCCTGCTTCTACTCTATCAATATTTTGGAGCCTTTTTTTTACATATCCTCCAAATAGTAAATTATGGATCTGGTCAGCTGGACTCTAAACTCAATTGATCAAATTTTCTCAATGAGAAGACTGCGTGAAGGAGAGTCCTTGTGATGGGGCATTTGCAGCCAGACACACGTTGTACTCCTGGCAGGAGGATCGTGTGTCTGTCCATTTTGTTGGTTGAGGATGTTAAAAATACGTACCAAATTGGATTTATGATAACAGTATTTCTGCTTTTTGGAGCTGGCGGTCACCTGGAATATCAAGAAATTCTGAAAATGTCAGCAGCCATTTCGGCCCATGTCAAGGCTGCTGGAACTATGTGAGGCATATGTCCGCTACCAACACTCAGACTGAAATACTGTGTGACCAGAACTGCAGACCAGCTGCGGTTCCTGAACTCGCTGGTGGGATGGAATAGATTTTGAAGAAGTTGGAAGTTCGGTTTTGGCAGAATGACCAAAAATTTGGCTGTCTGGAATCAACATTGAGAAGATCCAGGGAGACTTTAAGGCAGACCGAAAAAAAAGCCTGCTCAAAAACAAATGCTATTATCAGAATCTGGATTGCCTGTTTAGCCTTCAACGGCTAAATATCTCAATTTCTCCTGGATGCTATGTAAACAAGACGCTCTGTGATACCTGTGACTGGAAACAAAGCGCTACTGAACTGCCTGATAACGTTCCATCACCATCAATGACTTTGGCTGCGAGGGCTATCTGTCACGTGGCTCGGGGTGTTGGTCTCGGCTTCTGGTTGGCTCTCTGGCCCTGTGGACCAATAGAACGGGGGTGCTTATTGGAGTCAGCGTCTGCCTGTTCCGTCCCGAAAAAGTTGGTTGAATAAAGGGTTGAATTTAGTGTTTGTGTTCTTTATCTTAAAATAGGCCATTTAGGAAGAGTTTAAAATGGCAAGGGCTGCACTTTTTGCATTTTTTTAAATCAATTATCAATATAGATCAATATGATTTCTATTTTATCAATATACTTTTTTATCATCTAATTCTACTCTTAAACAGGGTGTAAGGTATTTTTATCATACCCAAGCACCAATTTGTTTTCCAGCAAACGGTAGTAGATGTATTATAACAAACTGAGTAATACAATATACACAGAGTTAGATACATAAATTTAAACTATACATAACTGCTGGTATAAGTGACGTTCTGGACTGATTAGTTCAGCCTTGGGGCAGCGTATAGCTGCACCCTGATAGGAGCAAAACACAGCCATTTCTCAATGGATGACTCAGATCTCTACTTATTAAATGACAAAACCAAAAATAATAAAACAAAGTAAACCTGCGATATTTAACTAACAAACAAAAACACACAAGAAAAACAACTAAATGTAAATCACATTTTAACTGGTAACTGAAAGAAATAAACATATGATATTCTTCCGTCAATTACAGCTGATTAAATCCTAAAATTTCTAAGTTATCAGTTTGATTTTCAGCTGTAAATAGGAATTCTAATTCAGAGATCTGAAAAATAACAGTGGGGAATAGAGATTGGTTGGGGCAAGAAAATAAAAAAAGAACAACATAATGTTATGGATACCACCCAGATTTCAAGTTGACAGGATCAGAACTTCAGGGATAAAACATGAAAAGATTTTGTCCAGTGTTGGCCACAAAAAACTGTTCTGCTTCCTCAGTCCCTCTTTCGACTAGGGGAATAACCACTTTAGTTCCAACAGCGGTCTGCCTGAAGGACACTTGTAAAAAGGCAAGCAGACCGAGTTTATCCCTGTCCTGCCCTTTGGGATGTCCGGAGGCTCCTGACTTACTTGGATTCCGAATCTGGTGACACATTTGAAGAAAGCTACGCAGTCACGGCGAGCATATCAGAGGCATACATGGAAAACAACTCTTTGCTGAATCTTCACATAAAAACTAGGCCATCTTGGGGATATATCATGATGCAAAAGAAATATCTATCAAAACAGCAGGTTCAGACACTGGCCAAATCCTCGTGTAAGTTTTTGGATCTGGTTTCTAGCTCTCATTGGTTAGGTCCGAAAGTGAATTTTTAAGTAACAAAAAAGTTAGTGACATTATACAGGGTAAAGATAGTTAAAGGTAAATAAAAAATAATAAGTTTCTTACTCTTTGATGCCAAAATGTTTTACAGATCTGCAACTTCATATCTAAGAGAAAAAAACTTATGTGCTGAGCACTATTCCGTACATTCAAGCTAATTCACACAAATACAAATTTTATGGGGTAAAAACAGTTTAACATTCAGAATTTTTAAATGACATTTAGTGAGGGAACCTTACAGCGATTAGACATTTTAATTTAAAGCAAACAAAATAGTAACCTTTATGATCCTTTGTTTTGTCTACTACAACAAATCCAATGCACATGCAGTTAGGGTTCATGTAAACAGAATGGGGGCAACATAATTCGAAGCTCATTAAAAACATTTGTGAGTAACAAGGTTATTATTTTGAAAAAGAGTCCTTATTTTTACAGAAAAAAAATTAGTTCATTTTGACTGCATAATAAAATGTAGTCAGCTAAAGGGGGTGGAAAAGCAGAAAGTTTTTGGAAAGCAAAGGTCCAAATTAAAGGTTGGTTTGTGCCACAATGTGTAGTTACTATCCATCCATGTGTTGCTATTTGCGTGGAAAATGTTCTAAAGAGGGTGCATGGGCAGCTGAACATAGAGCCTCAAATAGTACCCGTAGGCTGTGTATGGATTGCATTCAGACAATATTTTAGCAAGCATTACAACCGACCCTTCGCTTGTGCCGCACACTGTACTATCCATGCAAAAAACCTGTTTTTTATCACACTGAACTTGTGTAATAGGGGTGGGGAACTCTAAAAAGAGATAAGAAAAAGAGAAGTCAAGAGCTGAAAGCTTTGTAGAGAGCAAACAAACCTGGAGACTAGTAAGACTTGGAGAGGGATAGAAGTATATTCCTCTCTCTTGTCTACATGGTCATTGATTCTGAGACTGCTGAGGATCGAAAAACCAACCCGGGAGGCAGGGACATATGGGTCCGTGCCACTGGAGCACACCAGCAGCACCAACTCTGTTCCAGCTTTGGGGCTAGCCAATCCCAGATGGCTGGGAGGGCAGGGAACAATGAATTATGACCGATGCAAAAACCACTGGGTAAGCACGCTGGATCATTTATCATGATTTGGAGAGATACACGACAACCAAAGAGAGGTGGTTTTAGCCAGCCCCCTGACACAATGAAAGCAAATACACAAATCAGCTGTACACACAGCATGTGCCTCTGACTGATTTCTATAGTTGGAAAAAAAGGTAAAAATAGATGACACCGGAAGGCTACTGTAGCAGCAATTTAACTTGGGGTTTAAGCTTTGTTTTTTTGGGGTTTTTTTTCTATAAATTGCTGCCATGCCCCTGTCTCCTTGTTTACAATATGCTCACCCTTTTTTTTGGAAAACAAACAAACCATAACCTCTCACCTCTCCTGAAAAATACACAACCACACACACAAACCCATCATAAACCCCTCTGCTATCCGTCTTGGACTGCTGCAACGTCTTATTCTGTTGTCACGTCTTTATATTTAGGCGTGAAGCTGGAGTGTTTCTCCTTGGCTCTAGGTCATGGCTTTTGTCCATCAGGGATTCAGGCTTCTACAGCCTTCTCAGTGCTCTAATGGGGCACACAGGGAGAGGGGCTTTCAGTCGGGACCATCTACCTCCCGTGGCAAGCTTAATTGGGTATAAAGAGATGTAGCCCTCCCTAGGCCCTCCACCTCGGGGTAAATCAAATCATATGTTTAAGTTGGGGCTCTACACGTGGTGCGCAGGTTAAAACTACTTTGCCTGGAAGGGAAGGGCAGCATCTGCCCATGTCTTTGTCTCCTTGGAAGCGTACAAATCACAGGAACATCAGATGAAAGTGTTTTTTTTAGATGACCACGATGGTGCACTTAAGGCTTTCTTGGAATTACTTCTGTTCCAAGGGTAAACTGGCCTTTATCTTGATGAATGGACTGAAACGTCACTTCTTGCTTGCTTTCTTTAATTTCCTCTTCAAACTAATAAATCAAATCAGAAGCTGCTGAACGTATAGTCACACTGGGGCGTTTTCGAGTGGCACTGGTGATCATGAAACCTCCTCACTTACAGAAAAAAAAAACAATCCCGATATAAAAGGAAGATAAATCACTTTGAATCTGCAGGTCAATAGTAGTGAACAATAAACGTCCATCTCACCATTCCTTCATCATTGTTCAAAAGGAGGCTGGCAGGAAGGGTGTTGTGGGGGTGGACTCAGCGTGGCTCGGAGTGTTAATGTTCGTTAATACACTAAAAGCCATGGGACCTTTTTTAGGTGATGGATTGTCACTAGTAAATTAGTGTGTGTGACAGCTGCAGTGCTGCACTACAGGTCATGGAGAAGTTCTCAGCAGATAGAGCTAAAGAGAGCTGGGTTGGCGTACACAACAGAAACTAACTGGATTTGAAGACTGAAGCCCACTTCAAGCTTGAAGGAAACAATAGAGCAGCTTCAAAGACTCGCTAAGTGACTGCTACTGCTTGTTTGTCATTTTGATTTTTCAGAGGCGTGTTTGTTATTATCGATACAAAAACCTAGCTCATACATGAGAGTGAAACCTGACCACTGAACCTGTAAATTCAGTGGCTGTAAATTAGCTTTTGGTCTGCTTTGCTGCTTAAAGGTCACAGTTTTCTCCCCCGGTTTGGAATAGCAAGCTCTTCCTCTGCACGTATGTGTTTTCCTGGATACCTTTGCTTTCTCTTCCATCCACATTAGGTCAAATACCATCCAAAAACTGCAGTTTGGTCTTAGTGTGGACACTTGCTTATCTCTTTTTTGGCCATACAACGAACTGATGACCCTGCCTCAAGTCTCAACGCGTCAATATGAGTGATGTGAACCTCTTTTAAAGAGCTATACATTTACAAAAGCTGCCTTTTACATAACAAACTTGAGCAAAGAGAACACCTCATCATGTTGACATGGAACAATGACCTATTGGGGACTGAAAGAAAGATATAAACAGAAAACACTTTTAGGGCAAACTGAACCTAGACTAATTCATAACATTTCCTCTCCAAAGTAGGTGTAAGCTGACTGCTAAGTATGAATGAAGGTGAGATCCAGGCATAGATACCTCGTTTGGTGGGGACCCATTATTGATTGTGGCCATCTGTCCCCTCTCTTTAAACCTGACAGTACCTTTCTCCTTGTTTTACATTTAACAATATACAATAAATGTTCATGTCATAACCCTTAATATTGATGAATTATGAGTTTGTGTTTTGTATCCTGATTCTGTTGATGCTGTGCAGAGCCTACTGTGAGAGGGAGTGAGACCAAGCTACGACAACAACAAAGAATGAAGCTGTAGTTTAAGTATTATCTCACGTCAAACTCTTTTTCTGCCCATCAGACACTGTAGCTGAAAACATTTATAATACTGCAAGTTATACATTTTCCAAACCTCTACCACATTTTATTAAAGAGAAACACCAATTCTTTGTTGCATTGAAATTGGACGTATTTGAGTCGATATTTGAGACAAATTTTTTAAACAAAAGCAAGAACATGTGTAACATAGGGAATGTTTATTTGTAATCCAGCAAAATTAAAAAGTTTCTGTGAGGAAAGAAGAGAGAGTAAAACAGATATAAACAAGTCTAAAGCAGCGCTTCATAAAAAAACAGGAAGAATGAACGAGAGCTAGTTGCTGTAGGAACTGATTTTTGTCCAGAATGTTTAGGTAGTAAACAGTGAAATCAAGTAATTGAGCTTTAACCAGTTTGATCTTAGAAATAGTTACTGAAATGCAACTACATAGTGAATACACATAACTACTGCAAAATACCTGTTGCATATAAATGGTCATGTTTAAGGCCAGCAGGGAGAAAATAAACCTAAAAAAGGAATTTTTGAAAACTGTTGCACTATTAATTCTCTTTTGAAAGGTGATACAATTATTTGTCACAACTCTAAGCGGCAGAAATTCACCCACTAAATGATCCTATAATTTTCTTTGACCTGCAAATATCTCAGTAATATGGCACCTAACAGAATGGGCTGGATTACCAAACAAGTAACATGTTGAAATAATGTTTCAATACTTAACAAGGAGAGATTGTAACAATGTATTTATTTGTATCAGCTTTGAAAGAACAGGTAAAAACACAAAGGAGAAAGTTGGCTGATATTGAATATAAAAACTGAAAATACTTTTTTCAGTTGCTTTGTTAGATAGTTCTGAATGCTGTAAAAGATTTGATCTTCCCCTCATTGACCCATTTTTTCAGAACATGCTTCTACATGGTTTTACACAGTTAGCAATCAGAACTTTGAAATGACCAGTATGCAATGACCAGTAAACATTGAAAGCTCCTGCCGATAAGTCCAAAAACAAATATACACTGAGAAATGGTGGATAGAGGACTGGAAAACTTATATGTCATTATTCTTAAAGAAGTAGAAATGGTGTTAAACCAGTGTAAATCTGTCCCACAGATGTTTTTAGTGCTGATGTGGTAAAAGCAGAGAGGGCATCTGTGTGACAGCACATGTCAGATGTGCTGAGAACGTGTCAGGCAGGAGGGATGTGAGCTCTGTCAGCTCCTCACTCAAACCCCACCCCCCAAATTGCTGTGTCAGCTACCACATTATTGATTAGGATGCTTCTTTGGGGAATGTTGGCTTAATCCTTTGTTGCAGGGGCAGCTAAACCAATTGAACAGAGAAATCAGATGTATAAATAAACAATGTTCAGCAGGAGGGTGCCCAGGAAACAACCAACCGACATGGTCACCTTGACATAACCCTGTACCTCTCCCCAAGAGCAATCAGTACTGACCGGACCTTGTACACACACACACACACACACACACCGAGACTTTAAAAAGCACATGAACTTTAAGAGTCAATGTGCTTTTAAACAGAGTAAGTTTTTTTTTTAGCTCACAGATTTTCTCTAAGAGATTTCACCACCTTTCTATACTGCTCCTATAAAATTATAAGACGTGTTAAATCTACCATTAAAGGTTTCATTAAAGCCTGTAATTGCTACTCTGGATACTGTTCTGCCATTCCTTACTATTGCTGTCACAGCTACTACACACTAGAATAACCTCAAGAGAAACTTTTCTTAAGACAGACCCTATTTGATCTATAAGGAATTTAGTACTGTGGTGACAAAAACTTTAACCTTGCTCATTACTCGCAGCTCTTTCACTGAAACCTTGGTTGCAGATGACAAATCAAGACTGGTGAAAGATTAAAAGATTTAAAGTTAGTTATCATTCAGAAGACCTGTAATTTATTTCACCTACAAGTAAATCCTACTTTAAATTTGTTTTTAAATTACAGTGTGTTGCAAAAGTGTTCACAGTCTTTGAACTTTTCACCAATTTCCATGTAACAGTCATAACCTTTAGCACATTTGACTGTTATTTTATATAAAGGACTGATACAAAGGAGCTAAGAGTTGAGAAGTGGAAAGTGAAAGATTTTCTAAATAAAAATCTGAAAAGTCTGAAGTGAAATTGTAATCAGCTCCCAACCCTTTCATTCCGCAAAATAGAATCTAAAGAAAGTTACTAAAAGAAAGTCCAGATGTGTGTAATTTTTAAAATTTTTATTTTCTGTATAAATTATGTGAACATCACATAAAATCTTAATTACATTTAAGTTTGAAATTGTAATTTGAAAAAATTTGAACATTTTTAAAATATTGGGACACACCAAATATTTCTTTAGATGTGCATTGTGGCTCTTACTAGTTCAAATGGACACTCGGATACTGTTGAGTGAGCATTGAAGGTTCTTATCACTATGCTCTGCTGGCTGTTGCATTTGCTTGCTGGGTCAGGAAACATGAGCTCAGCACCTTGGCCTCTCCCTCAGACATGCACAGAATGGCCATGTCAGCACAGAATGAGGACACTTTCTACCATGGTGGACATTCTCAGAATGCTAAGATATCTACTGTGCTTGACAGTGGCTGTACAGGAATTTGAACATCATTTCATTCCTCTCATAACACACAAAAACTCAAAAAAAGAAAATAATGGCTGTAAAAAATCTTGAATGGCAGAAAAGGTCAGAACAACTATATTCTTAGGTCCTTTTTAAATTCTAACTCCAATCAGTAATGGGTAAAGACATTCAACTCCACTCCAAGCTCATATCCAAATGTAGCTCTGATAAAGTGATTGGATGAGTAGCTTCAGTATGGATGCCTTAGGATGAACCACAATTTCCTTTCACAACTGCGACCGGTGGATATAAAGAAATAAGAACAGTGAGGACACAGCAAAATATACATCTGATGACAGATTCCTGACAGCAAGATTAATCATTCAACACAAAAAGGTCTTCTGCATACCAATTTAATAAGAAATGTTCCATCTCCTGGCCACAATTCAAAAGAAGTGATATCTATTCCATTCCAAGTATCTCGTTGAGAAGCAGCCCTTAAAATAATACTTTCCCTTTCCACCCTCTTCAGGGAATAATACATATAATCTGATACTGAATCACAGACAGAAAGAAAAAGAAAAACTGTCAGACACTGTCAAGAGCAGTCATTTATGGTAATGTGTTGGTCTTTAGTATGACTGAGTGACTCAGACGGAAAGTGTGCATATCCTGACTGTACGTGTGCCTCACACTACAATTCATAAGCAGGCTAAAGGTAAGTGAGCAAGTTGAAGGTCTCCTCAGCACTGGTGTTCATATGGAAATGAAGAGTAATGAAGTCAACACTGTCAACCTCATATCTCCCTGCATTGTCATAGTGATAAAGGGCACTGAAAGTAATTAATTTCTGTCAAAACAGTGATTGCAAAAGTCTAGGAAAATTAAATTGCAGACAATAATGAGGCTGCTTTGTGCCGCCTTCAAATTTCCTTCCCTCTCAAATCTGTCAAAGGGAGTACATAAAGCACAATGTAACCAGCGAAGACTTTTTCCAGTTAAAGATAAGTGAATGAATGGTTGTGCAATTAAATGCATTTAAGTTATTTAATATTTAATCGAATAACCCTTGGGCTTTTAGGTATTGCCATGTGAACACCAGCCCAATTGGTCTATGATATTAGTACTATATATGAACAAGGGTTTCAAGTTCTAGTATTCTAACAGCAAACTCTACTAACATATGCAATAAAACAGTGACAGCCTCTCTTCAAAATGTAGTAATTTATTAACACAAATATTTCAATGTCAAGTTAAAAACTCTTTAACTAGGCTAGTAAAACTTAACTAATACTAAGCAAAATTAAGATTAACTAATTTAGAATAACAACTGGCATGTGTTCATGAGAAAATAATATTTAAAATATTTTAACATTTTAAAGAACTGTTCCATCCTACCATTATTCATGAACAAGACACCAAGAAACTTAAACTCCTCTGCTTGAGGCTGAGACTAACACCAAACCAGAAATATCTTTGATACGTCAAAAAACCCTCAATGGCATTATAACTTATACAAGCCATTGTTTCTGCACAAGCACCATTCCTGCAGAATTTAGGTGTTATATAATGTCAGTGGCAATGACCTGATAAAATGGCAATGACCCAAAATAAAGAATGCTGAATCTCCTGTGATGGCACACAGACCCTCTGTCTGCACTGACAAAGATAATTTTTTTATATATATATATAATTCGGTTGCTGTGAATTGCATCGTTGAGTGAGCATCTCTGAAGCCACAAATCTTAGCCCTTATATGTGTAGAGGACTGTTGTGTCCAGTATGACTAGATGTTTTAAATAGATGTTCTCAAACACTTTTCATTTTTCATCAGTAAAAACTACTGAGGCCTGAAAACTGTGATTATTAGTATTTAAGCAATGAAATGGCTTGAAAAAAAATTATATATATATATATATATATATATATATATATATATATATATATATATATATATATATATATATATATATATATATATATATATCACAATCTTTTTGAATGATGCTCCTGCTGTAACCTTCAAGCTACATGTTGTACAAGCAACTCCATGAGGGTGATAAAAGTGAATGCTGATCTCACTGCTACAAATGTGCAGCAAAGCCTGACGGTGTGACAGACATGGGTAATAAAATGCATCAAAAATGACTTTCTGAAGTCTCTTACCCTTACTCTCGTGACATTCATATAAGACATGTGCAGACGGAGACAGTGGGGGAAGTGCAACATACGAATTCAAGAGGAGAGGGGGAAAGAAAAGGAACAAAGCAGGAAAAGTGACACTTGACATAAGTCACCTGAATGCAATCAGGGTTCTACTGACATCGGCACCATCATCATCCCAACCAAGCTGTCAGTTCAAATGAATGTGAGCTGAAGGCGGAACATGCAGACTGAGGAGTGGGAACATATTTACGGAAAGATATCTGGCATGATGGTTCTCCTACTTTGAAATGTTTCAGAATGTGCATTTAACCCCCAAACATGGACTATGTCATAGGTCTCCTTACTCAGGCATTCATATGACAAAGGCCAACGTCCTCTCAGCATCCTTGAGCGCTTGTGATGGGCAACCAGCCAATGACTGATCACCCGCTCGTTCCCTCCTGTCAGCACTTTCGCTCATCCGGCTTGTCATCAGCGCTGCGCGGTAATAAACCCAATGTCAACCTTCTCGCCGCAAAGTGCACATCAGTGATAAGGAAACCTTTATTCCTCTGGCTTTTTGTTCCAAATTAATTTCCCAATGTCTTCGTATACACCATTTAGTGCTGACAGTGGGCTAATTTCCTGTGTCCTTTTTGAAGCACTCATTGAGAAGTTTCGCCCCGTTAATGTCGTTTTCTGTTTGAGCTTTCCAGTAAAGTGTGCGTCTCTAAATTAATTGATGGATAAGGATCCGCTATTCTGGAGCAACAGCAGCACCTCTTCTGTTAATTAAAGCAGCATGTGGCCATCGTGAGCATTAGGGGAATGGGGCTGTATATGGTGGTCGACGTATTGCAGGGACATGATCATCAGTGCAGGGAAATCTCTTGTTGCCAATCAAATAGAGGCTTTGCTGCTACTATGACCACCTGCCCCGTGTGGATCCTTTCACCCAGGCAAGAAAAGTGCAATGTTATAAAGTGCATATGGGAGTTCAAGGACAGACAGCAGTCATTCAGCAGAACAAACAAAGTCTAATATAGAAACATGTTTTGCTTCCATCTGCTCTAAACTAAAATTTTACTTTACCCCCTTATCTTTATGCTCACTTATCATGACCTCCAAAGAGTAATCTTGCCTTCCAATGCTGGCTTACCTCTCTTATCCAAAATATTATGTGAAACAAATTGCAGCATGTTGGAACTATGAGTCCTTACAGAGGACACACTGAGAAGCCGGGAAGCAGGACAGACAACATTAGAAGGAGATAAGAAAAATTCATAAAAAAAAGTACCATTTCATTTCCTTAAAACACAATGGATGCCAATATTTTAGGCTGGCTGCTATCAGCTTGGCAGCAGAGCCATACTTCAGTTATCGTTTATAGACAATGGAGAGGTAAGGAGCCTTAAAATGATGAAGCATCCTGCAAACCTCTAAACAGAAACTTGGAGTTCATATTGTTGCAGCTATGGACTTTCAGAGAGCATTTATTTTTTGTAAATATATCATATTTTGACCTAGAACACAGCAGAAAGCCTTTCAAGTATAGTAAATTATGTTTTACATCAGAGATTTTGTTCAAAACCATCCATTGTAAAAAAAAAAAAAAAGGGAAAAAAAAGAAAATCCTGAAGCCGTTATGACCTACTTATTTAGATGCATGCCAATACTCGTCAAATATTACACTTTTAGGCAATTATCTCTTTCTAAAGGTTTACAACATAGATTTTGTAGCTAATACTATCTAGTTTTTATCTTTGGTTTCCAGCTAACAACTATATTGTTATCTAGCATTTTGGAACAGTCTCTACCTGAAAAGTCAGGGTTTAAAATAATTAAAAAGGTTTAAAGAATTTAATTAATTTTTCCTAACAGTTATGTAATGCAACAAGGCAAATACTTTCCCAAATCTTCCCCTGGTGGGGTGAAAATTAGAGCATTAGATGTCTCTATGGGGTGACTTGGGTGAGCTATTGTGACTGACAGAATGTGAAACGAACAGAACCAAGAACCCCAATGTAATTCATCAAGCCTGATCAACTTGTTCAAGATTTGTTCCTCTCCTCGACAGGCTTAGCATCCTTTGAGGCTTTCTTTAACAGCATTTTTTCCTCATGCCTAGTTTGGCTTCGACGTGATTCAAGACGGGAGACCATCCAGTGACTTGACCCAGAAAAGACAGCCGCTAACTCTGCTACAGAACAACTTTCAGGCCCGGTCCTCTCGTTTCTGAGCTGAACAACTCCCATACTGCTATGCAAAACGGTGGATCAGTTTTACTCACTGTTGCCTTAAACTTCTCTGAGGATCTATTTATTTTTCGTCAAGCTCATTGTGATCTGGCATCCTTCTACTAGCGGCAAGGCAACTAAATTAATGCTGTAATTGTCACAGGATCTTTCTCTAAAGATTTTACACATCGATTCATATATTTCATTCAATACCTGCAAAAACACAAAACAAAGTAATCCCATTTCAGAGTTTTTAACTAACAAGTGCAACCTACAATTTCTAAGTCTGGTGCTTTTTGAACACTGTTGTTTATATGTATTTAGAGGTCAAAGAAGGATTTAGTTAAGAAATCAAAAAAAGTTTTGTTGATTAATTTCAAAAATGTAAATGAAAGGAAAGTGTAACCCTCTATATGAGACTAGAGGCCTTAGATGGGAATGTTGTGGACCGGTGTCTAAGTTCGAAGTGTCTAAGGGAGGTGTTGCAAGCAAAAGTGTGTGCTGGGGGCAAATAGCTGAAGACAAGGGATGCACAAGAACAATATTGTTACTTGGAAACAAAATAAAAAAATTAGTAGCCCCCAGCTCTATGGCTTGCTTTTAGTCCAATACTCCATATCCTTTAATTTAGTCTGAGCTCAATAGTGAGTAGTTGTAGTTAAATAATGTGTCTTTCAGTCCTTTTGGTCGATTAGTGTTCGGATTCTAGTGGTAGTTGAATGATTACCTTGTTGTGAGTTTGACAATGTCAAATGAAGGCTGTCCTTCGATCAAGGATCTGGGCTCAGGCTCGCCATCTCCTTCAGGAGAGAGTTCTTCAGTACACTTGGGAGTTTTCTGAACTACTCAACAAAACCTAGCCAAGATGCTGTGCAAGCCTAGCACAATAGGAAATCGTCACACCACTTCTCTGCACCGTTTTCAATGTAATTTTTTTTTCTGCAACTGTTCCAAGATCTGATCAGAAAGAATGCTAAACTACCATGAAGCCCATTGCACACATGCATGAATTTACCGACAAACGGAAAGTAAAGGAAAAGAGGGTCAACACTTCCTCTTTTCAAAGTAAATGTTTTTCAAAATAAAATACATGTATTAATCAAAACAAATATCGACAGAAATAGGACCATTTATTCCCCTAGGTTACAAAAGTACATCTTATTTTTACCAAAAGCACTGTGCAATGGGTGAGTATAGAAACTGAGCATCAACAACTGTATTTTATGGTATTCTCAAAGCATATTTAAGGTTTAATAATCAGAATGAACAAAATTAGGAGATTTGGCTTTGATAAAATACTTTTACTGAGTTCAGTATCGCTGAAGAAAACTACCATTTTCTTAAGGGATTAAAGGAAAAATCCCAATACAAACTGAAATATTAAAGGCATTGCATGTTACAAAAACATTTTCAACATATTTGTTTTACGTTCAGTATTGCTATCATGTAATTGGAATTCATTGAAATATCCTGCATTGGAGTTTGTACAAAAGCATTTTTATTTCATTTTAATGCCTTTTATTTAGTCATGATTATCTTACTAAGCTGTAAAACAATTTAAGAAAGCCTGATATAAGTTCAGTTTATTTTTTAGATAACCAAATTGCAACATGTGAACTCGAGGCAATTTACAGGACAAACCAGTGTGATATATATCTCACTATATAAAATCCAAATCAAATCAATCTGCTTCATTCCAACACAGTAAGGTCCTTTAGCTGGATTCTGATCCAATCGCATGACCTAACTGAAACATAGGGACAGCTTGATAAAATTAAAGTCAGTTCATTATGAAATGCCAACCAGTTGGTAAAAAAGCTATGTATTTAAGGAGACTGAGCCATTTACAAAGAATCAGAGATTTTGTAGCAAGCCGCCCTCCTGATCAAACATTTTCAGAATAATGTGACAGGAACTAATTCAGTATGCTGAAGCAAAACTTTAAAACCTTTTATGTTTCAGTTGAGTTTTTTGTGCTGTTGGATTTCTTCCTGAACCAAACCAATACATTTATTGTATTATGTTATCATATCCTTAGAAAATACTGTAGTTTCTCACACAATAAAGCTGTTAGTTTTGTTTTTTTAATATTCTTCACTTTTTTGTGGCAAAGGATGATAAAATCGGTTTGACTTTTTGAAGAGACTATGAATGGATAATTCAAGGAAGACTTTAAGAGTTGGGCCTGAATCCCCATGTGTTGCAGTTTTTACTGAGAAAGAACTTTTAAAAAGTTAAACGAAAAAAATAAGTTTTCCTCTATCTCAGCGATTGTCCGCACGTCTATGCTTCCATGTCTCTTGACAGCAGAAGCCAAAGTGACAGAGACAAAAGGCAGTTTGAGTATTAATTCAGCAATCACGTCTTCTTTCAAGATCCTTTCACATGCAAAACACCGAGGCGCGCGCACTGGGCAGAAGGGGCCGCTAACAATTACAGGCTCACATTGAGGCACCCGTCAGAGAGTCACTCTTCAGTCTGATTGACAAATGAAAGAGCTGAAATAGCCTTCATTTAAAATGGCCACTTGCCAGAACAGGAGGATCATCTCCAATATCTTTTCTCAAATGGGAAATGGAAAAGATTAGTGTGCATGGGAAATGGAGCTAACAATTCAGTACTTTACAAAGGCCTTTTAAGCTAAATGCAAAGAATACCCAGTTGCACCGTGGAGCCTTTAAAGCTGAAATTCAATAGAATGCAAAGATAGAGCTCAAACCTTGTTGGGTTGGAAGGGTTGCATCTCAATGTTCTTTCCACTCAGGTAGAAAATCTTCATGCTAAAATAAGTGCTCATGGCTCAGAAAATTATAGAATCAGCAAGGGGTAAATCCAGCCAAACAAACAAGCAATGATTAGCCAAAACTGCAGTATATCTGAAAAAGTCTGTGGTTTCTGCAGACAAAACACATTTTTATTTTCCTGTGAAGTGCACACAAATATAGATTGCCAGTAATGGATGTTGTTCAGCTTGTTTGCTAATATTTCAATTTGCTCCGTCTTAAGAGCATAGCGCAGAATCCAATAGAATTGTTGAGATGGAGGCCTTTTAAGAGGCTCCTCTCATGTGAACCAAAATGACATTGCCAGCGCTCGTTCAAGAATTGACAATACTCTTCTATTTGAAAATGTTTCTTTTCATCCCAAATGATAATAGAAAATATGCTGCTCATTAAAATGTGTGGTTTGAAAATAGCAACAAAGCAAAGCGCTCTTAGAGCGGCACGCATATTTCTTGTTGCCAAGAAAGGGGATAGAGGCAAAACCAGTTAGACTAAAACCTGAAAAAGATTTAGAAAAAAAGGACAATAAACCAGAGTCAGCATCACACCACATATTTTGTTCACTGGCTGTCCATTCCTTTAAGAATTGTTTTTTTGTTTTTAGTTTTTAACTGTCTACATGGTATGGCACCTCTTTACCTTAAAGGGGCCACGACACCTTTGATATAGGAATTTCGTAAAAAAACATATCACCACCTGCTTTTAGGGGGTTGTTTTGGCAGGCCAGATTTTCTTTCTCGGTAAAAGGGTTGGGTATGGTAATGATATGTGGCTTTACCTAGTTGACTTCACTCTGATTGGCAACAATATGTTCAAACATGCCTCCGCACACCTTCATCCCCTTCATCCACACCTCTCTTCAGGGCACCACACTTCGTGCAAATCCATTATTATGGTATTATGCCTAGTGTAAGTATTTGTGTTATAGGATGTCGAACAGGCGAGGCCAAAGTGACCAAAGGCTTTAACATGGCTCTGTTATTCATCATCCACAAAGTGGGACCGAAGTCCACGGTCCACGGCAACAGTGCTGCGAGCTCTCCGATGCAACTGTAGCAGAGAGTTCACTGCCAGACGAGACAGCATTTAGAAATTAAATAAACATACAGATACAGATTTTTTTTCAAAATCAGTTTGTTTGAAAACGTTCAGGAAACAGCTTTGGTAAAGTGCGCTGAACATATGAACATAACACAGTCTCGTATTGGCACGCAGACAGGTTTTAGGTTGGATATTGGCTATTCGCACTTCGTGGCTTCTGCGGCGAGCGAGCTGGCAGAGAGTGGCAGCCCCAGTCCAGCGTCCCCGTGTCGACTTAAACAGGAGGCGCTTAAACCGAGGAGATTAAATGCCCGATATCCAACTTTAAACTAACTTCACCATGGTTCAAACTGATCTTATAGTTGTGTGGTACTTCCCCATAAATGAACTTCAGCTGCTTTGATTCTCTTATCCTTTGGGAGTAAGCGGAAATTTCAATCCATTTTTTGAGCACCGTTGAACATAACAGCTCCCCTTTTCAGTAGCCATCCACTTCTCAAGTGGAGTGGTCAGACATGCTAGCACGACTCACCATTAAATTAATGGCTGGGGGGAGGAGGGAGAGGGGAGAAGGGGAGTATCAGGTCTACGCACCTAGAACATCATATAAACAGGGAAAGAAAGGCACAAAGACAATTAGTTTGGTTTCATTCTCGAGGAGAGTAGGAAGAAGACCGCACAGTTACAATCTCCAACCCACTCTGTCGGTCTCAGCGTTCTCCTCGACTTTTATTAAGTTTGGGGCGTTACCCTAGTTACAGGACTGAGGCTGTACTGACGGGTGGAGGAACAGATAGTTTACAGCCTTAGTTGTCAACAAAGATACACAGCTGAGTTATCACGTTCAGTCAGCACATAATCTTGTAGGTGAGTCTTCTTGTTTCAGGAAGGGAAGAATCAGAGTGTCTTCTGTTTCTTCACAGGGACATGATTAAGCCATCAAACTCGCTGTTTGCTTGATAGTGTGCTCTGACTGGAGAATGTGAATTACGCAGAAAGATGATTTGCGTAGAAAGATAAACCCTTTTCTGATATGACAGTTTTTGAGAAAAGAAACAAAGAGCCCTGGCGGGTACTTTGGTACCCACCAGGGCTCTCAACTGTCACACAATGACCGTGTGACACACACATTTCCCTGACCGCACACGCCACACCTGGCATTCTTCACACAAAAAAATAACAAAGACCATCTGGGCTACGGATGATCCGTTCACAGCACTGTCCACTCAGAGCTCAGTCTAAACCTGAAGAGCTGTTTCAGCTTCTTTCACAGCTTGTGCCGATCAGTAATTAATGCTGCAATTTGTGTTAACAGAGCAGCAGGAAGAGCGATCAGTTATAAATAATTTTGGTTTTAACTTTATTCAGTGATTATTTGTACATATGGGGTCTGTTTCATTTGATCCATTCATGCGGGTCTAGAAACAAAATGTTTTACAAGAATAAAGGAGACGGCTGGAATGGGTTCAGGAAGGTGGAGCTTTGGTTGCAGTAAACAGAATTTCTGGAGACAATAAGAGCAAATTGTATTTTCGTCAGAAATCTGGAAATGACCACAGAGCCGTTTACTTGTTTAGAAGGTGCAATATTGAGCGTAAATGTTGTGAACTGAGATTGATATTAGGCAGTCTCGGTATGTTCAAACAATCACAGGAGAATAGGTTTGTGTATTTTTCTGTTTTAACCCACTAACCGAACAATAAAGTGTCGACACTCCTCTTTCACTTTTTAACAAAAATAGAACATCACTACTTCCATGTGTAGTCGGTTAAAAATGAGATGGAGTTGACTGTATCCGCTCCTCCTACGTTGCTCCCAATGCAGGGGGTACAAAATCCATCTCAGGTGCCAACTTTGCCATGACAGCAAAACCATAGAAAAATTATATTTGTTGTCCAAATACCAAAAGCTCTTAGTTGCTTTCAGGACTCAACTCGTGACTAAGGGACAGTCTCCCTCTTTCTGTTACGTCGGCAGGAACTTTTAATGGTTTTAAATTGTTTAAAAACTCATCTTTTTAAAATGGCTTTTAATTCCAGAGAGTACAAACTTTAGGCCGGTCCTTGTTTCTTCTGTGTCCTTTATTGCTGAGTTTAGCCTATTGCAGATTTTATCAAGCTTTTATTTTATTGCTTATTGCTTTTTTAGTAATGTTTTTATTTTCTATTTTAGTTGTTATTCGCCTTTACAGCACTTTGGTTGCCTTTTGGTTTATAAAGCGCTTTCTATAGAAATAAACAAAGATAGAGACATATGTTATGTGTAAGAGAGAGCAGTCAGCGTTACATAGCTCTGCAGTTAAACAGAAATTCCCAGATGTTTCAAAACAAGGATGACATGGTGAGATTTTCCACTCTCTTCATGATTTTAGACAAGAGTATGGCACATTGAGCAAATTTAGCACCATTAGCATGATTAGCACTATTAGTGATGTTACCTTTAGATGACATACGTCGCTGTGCATTTAGTAAATTATTATCCTAAATATTTGCAAAAGGCTGTGAATATATGTCAACCCAGTCAGTTCCATGGCAGACACAATTGGATTCATGAAAGGATAAAACAAAACAAAGTTGCAGTAATACGTTCAGCTTCCTGTTATCAAATGGGATAAAAGGAAAAAAAATCATTTCTAACAGCTTCATACAACTTTTGCTTTTCATCAAACTTATTTTATACCACATTTATTCCAAAGATAGTCCAGTGTCCTCCTTGTTATAATTACCTTCTACACTGAAGAGGGGTGTTGTCAGTGGACTTAATGTCTCTTAGATATGTGGTGTTTACCGACTGACCAACCACCAATCAAGGCAGGTCCAGAATAAAATCAACAATTTCTCACTGCATTTCTAATAGAGACTGAATGTTATTACCGTTTGGGTGTCTCTAGTAAATATTATTCAACTCCCCCTGGATAAACAGCAACAGAATAAGGCAAAAACAAAGAAAATCAACAAACCGCTTTGCAAACCTGAGTAAATTACGATGGGTAACTTGTTGACATCCACTGAGCTAAATAGATAAAAGTTATTACCTATTATAGCAACAAAGAATACATAATACTGCTGTGCCCCTGTGATGAAGGTAGCCAAGAGAACAGGTACACAAACAACAAGTAGTTGTGTGTGAGAGCACAGACAGCTACAGGGAAGCGCAGCATGCTGCTGCAGGAGCACAAACAGGTTCTTTAATGGAGAGAGGGATGCGAGGAAAAATTCATTTGTGAGATGACAGTCTCTCTCAGCCCCAAAGCACAAACCCCATGAGAGGCCTGCTGTGGCTCTAAGGATGGGGGATGGATATGTGAGTGCGTGTGTGCATGCAGGCCAGATTGAGGAATGGGGTGAAGAGATGCAGAGGCGTCTGGGTCGTGTCTCTATGGAAATCATTTAACCGTACTGCATGCACAGCTCATCATATCACGCGGGAATACAAGTTTACCTACAGCGATATTTGTAGCAGGAAACATGAGGTATGACAGACTCCTGTCTGGAAACAATGTGCACCATAATCCCTGTCACACTTACAATTCAACACCAATTTATGTAAGTTCTGCACAAATAACACAGTAATGATAGGAGAATAAAGCTAATAAATTCCATGTTTTGCTATTCAAATTCTATGTCTGCACTAATAAAGGTCCACTCACCTCAGCATGTCAAATGCTTGAAGTGGCTTCCACAGCATGCCACAAAATGTGATTTAGTTTTTATCTACCTACATCAACCACAGTTTTATATATGCCAATTAAGAAATAAAAGAGTGTGACAGCACTTTAGCTAATAGGGCTATCCCCGTGACTTCAGTTGCACCAATTGAAGCCTGGACGTTTTCTCACTGAAAGTCAAATGGGTGGCTCATATCTGAAATCTTCAGCAACTTCCAGCTTAATAACAAACACCAGTTTCATTCTCATGAGTCACATCATTAATTGATGAAGAACTTGGACTTAAATTTTGATGTCACATAACATTTGATTTCTGGTTGTGAAGTACCTACACTAAAATATACATCTTTCCTTTCAGCTATCAGAACTCATTTTCCTACCGTACACACAAATGCAGCAAGTGTCCATTCATTGTTTATATTATTTATGTATTAGACATAATCTCTAAACCAGCATTTTCATTATATTAAAAGAAGTTAAACATAACATTGGTTTATATTTTGTCCCCATTCTTACAGCTCATTGTTTGACATTCTTCAAGCTCTGTACCCCAGATCACAATGTTTAAAGCCCTGCTTCTGCTTTTGTGGTTTCATGGTAATGATTGTGTCAAAAGGAAATGCTGTTTTAATTCAAGTACAGTAAAATCTAAAATAGCACCTCTTTTCTTATGATTTTTTGCAGCTTAACAATGAACTAAGCATGACATATTTCAATTAAATAATGTAGGTGCAGGTGGAGGGAGGCAGAAACAACTGCTGGACAATGTCTCCCGCCTCATGCATGAATCAGAAATTTGGATTGTACTGTTATACGTAGCTAAAAGATTGGGTAGTAAGAGAGATATGTTTTTTTTTTTTAATGAACAGTTGTATATGTTTTATATACATGTTTTGAATGTCTACAAAAACAAGTCAGACTTTGTCCAGATAATCAATGTTAACTGTGTTGAGGCGTCCTTGGAAATTCTGTGGGTTGCACTGCCATGCTGAATTTCAACTTCTGTTTCAAATCCCGATTTATTTATGACGGCCTTTTTTAATCTGCATGCTGATTTTTTTTAGGGAATTCCCATTGGTTCATAAGAGAACATACATTTGCATCCACTTCTGCACTTCATCTTTATAATTCCTGAAGATTTAATCTGTCTTTCATCTTTAAAAAAATAAGTCACTTCTTTGCCGCCCTTCTTCTCTCAAGGCTGCTGTCAAATGGTCCTCAACTAACCTTGTACAGAGATTGCCTTAAACATGGCTGCTTCTAATGTTGAGTGAGCTCTGCACTGTGGAAATTTACCAAGCTAGTCATACAAATCTGAAAAGTGTGGAATTCACTAGTGTTCAGCACTTCTGAAAAGTGAGCATCCATCCCAGTCCTAAATCTCCAGAAGCCTTTGTTAGATTTTACTTTATTTTTTTTCTGCATTTAGCTCCATCCATCTTCCCATCAAGGCTTCAATGTAACATTGTTTTAAGTGTTGTTCCTTGAAAAAAATTATCATCTTAGTCAGTACATGCTTGTCCAGGAGGAGAGAATGCCACAAGTAAGTGAATGGACGTGATCTGCTGGGTTTTCTTACATAGAGAACCTTTTGACCTATTTGAATGAGACGCTGAAATCAACTGCATTGTTCAATAATGAGGAACAATTAAAAATGTGTGTAAATTACTTGGAATAAGTCTAGTGTTAGATTGAATTGAGTGTTCTGTTTGTTTGTTGTTGTAAAGTGCCTTGAGAGGACTTGTGTTGTGAATTGGAGCTATATTAATAAGCTGAATTAAACTTATTATATTTCTGGTCTCTGCTGAAGAAATGTATCTTCACAAGATGATGCTAATGCTACCAGGTTTTATCATAGCGATGTTGAGATTCTGAAAACCATGTATCATTTTCCTTCCCCTTCAAAGAATATGAATACAATTTCCAGGCACTGTTATTAATACATAGCGGATCACCCTGCATAATAATCTAACAACTATATAAATTGTCAACATAATAAACTACAGCTTCAAAGCTTGGAAAATTGACAAAATGTGTCACTGCCAAAACCTGCCTGTAAATAATGCCCATAAGTCAGTTATTATTCAAGGTAAAAACCAAACCACACACATGTATTGAAGTAAAGTAGTTGAGGACATTTAAATCCCATAACTTTGAGCAACAATTTTTTTATAAATAATTTCTGTTCTGACTTCATATAAAGACAGCTTCTCAAACCACTAAAAACCCAAAATGAGACAAAATCAACATTAAAAACATGAACAAACGCCCAGATTTCCTGGAGCAGATTTTTCATCATTAAATGAGAGCCCGAGGGTGGTATGTGATGAGGGAACGCACGCTATTACACTGCTATTTAATTAAATGGTGGCTGGACAGAGCAAGAGACAGCGAGATGATACGCGCTGGGCTCTGTGCCCCAGGAAAGAAGTTTGTAACATGCTTCAAACAATATGGTCGTATTTCGTGGAAATTGCTGTTTTGTCCTTTTATGTTAAGAAGACGAAACAAAGAAGAAGAAAAAACAAAAACAGCAAACAGATTATTTCCCCCCATTGGAAAACTTACAAACTTGAAGAGAAAAAAATATATATTTACATGTCGAAAGCACAGCAATATGTTCAGCATAATGTACATGATTTGAAATATGATTGATTATAAAAGTGATAAACCATTATTAAAATGACAATTCATAATATGAATATGAAACATGTTGCTTATTGAACTACCTCAGTTTGTGCCACGTTATAAGTCAATTCAATTCAAAGATGTCTTATCAACCCCAAAGGGAAATCAAATAAGAAATCACACTATCTTCTATTAGGCTAATAGACCAACAGAAAGTGGCACGTTATATATTATTTTGAATCGTTTTAAAAATTAAAACCTGGAAAAAATGGTAGGCATTGAGTCAGTCAGTGGCCTTTGTTCTAATAACCTGAAATATAATATAGTTTAACCAGTTGCCATCACAGGTCACTTAATTAGTAAATAGAATCTGCTTGTGTGTAATTTATTCAAGGACAAAACCAGAAAGGTCAGGAAAAAATTCATGAAGAGAGAGTCACTTTGTTATAAAACAATACTATCAACCTTGAACATCTCACAGTGTAGTGCTCGGACCATGAACACTGAAAAAGTACCAAAGTCAAACCTGAACAGACATGTCCAAACACCTAAACTGAAAGGCTGTCAAACATTGCTTTAGTCAGAGAATCACAAAGCTCAAGAAGCCAATGGTAACTCAGGAGGAGCTGCGAGGAACAATATTTTGAAAGGTCAATAAGTTGTACAATGGCCTTTATAAAAGGAAAAGAAAGCTATAATAAGTCATGTTTAAGGTTTGTCACAAGCCAAGTAGTGGAAACAGTAGAAGAAAGAGCTTTGGTCAAATGACACAAGCATTGACCTTTCTGGTCTACGTATAGACCACTAGAATGGACAAACCTATCAGTCTCTTAATGTGCAAAACAGAGACATGCAGCTGTCACTGCAGTAAAAGGTGATTCACACAAAGTATTGACTCTAGGGGCTGAATACAAATACACACTATACTTGTTTACCTGCCCAAAATGTAGAAAACCATGTATTATTTGATTTTAGGCTCACAAATGGGCTTTACTTGGTTTTAGTTTATCACATGAAATCCTTATAAAGCTGTGTGAGGGAGCCTCACCTAGAATTAAAGATATGGCTGCACTATTCTGCTTTCATGATCTATCTCTTTATTTACTCCTTTGTTTACAGTCAGTGTAAAAGAGTAATTAAAGAAAAAAACATTCAAGCATTTCAAGCAGGTAAAACCAAAGCATACTGTTTGCCTTTAAAAAATTCATAAAGGTTGCAAGATAAAAAGAAACATTTTGACCTGTATGCTGATGTTTTTGTGCCACGTCATGATTTTAATTTAGTTTCAGGCAAACTAAATTATGGACTGCTTGTTTTCTTCTTAAATGCACTTAAGGGAATGCAAATATAAAAATAAACAAACGGATTAACCAGTACAATTAAAGCTGACAAGATGACGACTGTTTTGCCTGATAAATCAGTGCAGCCAGTACTCAGAGGATAGGGTTGGGAAAAAGGTTTATTTGACAAAGCTGTTCAATATGTCTTAATGGAAAGACTGGTGTCACTAAATTGTATCTTTCCGCCGAAAATAAGCATTCTGTCACGAGAATTTCATTACATAAAATGCCACGTCTTCAATCTTCTCTCTTCCTCAATAACACCACATTCCCCCCTGAGAAAAAAGAGCAAAAGTGGTGAAATGAGGATTTTTCACCAAAATACAATTACCGGGCATTCTGCAAAGTGCTGTAAAAAGCAATCAGGAATCACTTCTGAAAGTTGGCAAGAGAGACACAAACCGAGTATTTAATGTCCTGGTATTTCATTTTGACTTTTTCATTGGCAAAAAGCTTTTCCTGCCCTCTGCCAAGCAAAGATTGCTGTACTGATGCCAGCCAGACTTTGAATTCTCTCGATGGGGATTGAAGATGATTGCAACTATCTCTGAAAAATGGCAATGACTCCGTAGACTTATATATGCTTGCTGCTAAAGCATTATGCTTCTTTTTTTTTTTTCTTTTGACTTCAGCTCAAATTAAATCAAGGAATGGAGGCGACCTTCAGATATCAGCAGACCCAATATGCTTACTAGGATGCATTTGAGAAAATTGCCACTGATCAAGATTTATTGAGTGAGGCTCCACAGTGCGTCAAGAATGATACGAGTCTCCTCCACAATGAAATTAAATGTCAAATTAGTGTGTTTGTGTGTATTGGGTGGTCGGTTCATCTATAAGAATAACCTAATGGGTTTTGTACACAAAATATAGTGATACCAAAAAGTGCATTCAAATAAGCCCCCGTCTAAGAGAATGGGAGGAAAGTCTGAGTGTCAAATAGGGTGCTTATAGAGCAGAACACTAATAAGGAAAGCGTCAGCAGGACAGCGGCAGCAGATCCATTCTCCTCCAGGCTCGATCTTGGCAGTACCTGTTATAAACTTCCTCTGCCGTCTTGCACAATTGGTTCTGTAATTTAAAAAGGTCAGCGTGGCTCCTGTGTAATTCAATACTCTCATGGTGCTGTATTAACCACATATTTAATCACCCTCAGGGTGGTATGCGAGCTGAATACTTAATGTAAAGGTAAGAAAAGGGACCATCAGTGAAACAGGAGCCAAGGCGTCCAGAAGATGTTATGAACTTTTTTTAAGCGAGGCCCTCAAACTCGAGTGCTAAAGTGAAATTTCACGTTATGGAAAAGGAATTTACGTCGTTTTAAATTGAATTTGTCTCAGTGTCACAAAGCTATTCTTCTGTTATAGAGTTCGGCTGTCAAAGCAATCAAGTGAAAGGACAATATGGCCAATGAACAATCTTGGGTCATTTGAGGAAAACAAATTATATTTTTATGAGACAAAGCCATGAATATTGAATTTTTGACATATTGGACGTGCCAACAAATAATAACGGATAAAATCTACGACGTTTATAGCATTAACTGGTAGGGGTGTAATATCATTTTGCTATATTAAAACACCAAGATATTTCTTGTCACAGTAAAGACTGTCTCGGGAAGCACTACCAAATTGTTTTCAGCAAGAGAGTCAGTTTTGTAATGTGTAGAGAATTATTATGAGCCCCAAATATGAAGACAAATGTAAGTAAGCCTCACACCCTGTTGTAGCAATGCTTGAACCTCTTTGTTAGATGTGAGAAGGAAGTAGTTATTTTTTTCATGAATATTTTATGTACTTTTTGTTCACATACAAAAGAAAGAAATGTTGCAGGTGACAAGTCTAGTGTCTTTAGGATCTGCAGGAAAAACAATATTTTCAATACTAAAAGTCTGTTGGCATGAAAAACAACCTAAACAGCCAGAGGAACAGCTTTTGATGGTGTCTAACTTCCCTTAACCAGCTATTATGTGTCAGAGGTTGAGCATGTTTCCATTTGAATAAAATTAAACGCCTGGCTAAAAGGTTTGTAAAGGGAAGGATACGACACTAAAACAGAACAGAATAATCCTTTATTGTCTCACGGTGGCGAAATTCAGGTGTACCAGCAACAAGGAAGGGAAAGTTGTCAACAGGAGATAAAATATTGTAGTTAATAAGAAAGGAATACTCAGATTAAATGAAATGTGCAACGGAGTAGGGTGACCCGAAAGTGTACAAAATGCGCATTTATAATTGTGCATTAAAAACAGCGACAGACTATCTACAAACAATGTAAACTGTTCAATTAACAGCAGTAATTAACTCATATAGTGTGTTGAGTTTATAGATGGGAGAACAAATTATCTTAGAGGGGGAATACAGAACAGAACCGAGTTGGGCTAAGTTCAAGCACTGAGTAAATGCTTAGAAGAAATCAATGCATGGATGTGCCAAAATTTTCTTCAATTGAATAAAAAAAAAACTGAAATAATAATCTTTGGACCAATAGAGGAGAGATCAAAAGTTAGCACACAGCTTCAGCTGCTTCAGCTGCTTCAGATAGGAACCACAGATCAGGCCCGAAATCTGGGAGTAGGGATGGACTCAGACCTGAACCTCCAAAAGCATCTAAAGACAATTACAAGGTCGGCTTTCTATCACCTGAAGAACATTTTCAGGATTAAAGGACTAATGTCTCAACAGGATCTGGAAAAACTAATCCATGCGTTTATTTTTAGTAGAATTGATTACTGCAACAGTGTTTTCACAGGTCTGCCTAAAAAGTGGATCAGACAGCTGCAGTTGATCCAGAACGCTGCTGCCCGCGTCCTCACTAAGACCAAGAAAGTAGAGAACATCACCCCAGTTCTGAAGTCCTTACACTGGCTCCCTGTATCTCAGAGAATAGACTTTAAAATACTTCTGTTAGTCTATAAATCCCTGAATGGCTTAGCACCTAAATACATCACAGACTTGTTATCAGTGTATCAACCCTCCAGACCACTCAGGTCTTCTGGCTCCAGCCTTCTCTGCATACCTAGAACTAGAACTAAACAAGGAGAAGCAGCATTTAGTTCCTATGCTCCACTTATCTGGAACAAACTTCCAGAAAACTGTAAAAGTGCGGAAAGCCTGAGTTCCTTTAAATCCAGATTAAAAACACATTTGTTTAAGATTGCCTTTGACTGTTCTAATTAAACTGTTTTACTGAAACATCGTTAGTTCAACTTTGTAGTCCAACTGTTTTTAATGATTGCTTTTAGTTTCTATTCTCCCATGTTCTCTAGTTGCAAGCTTTGTGAAATTAGTAAAAGTGTTTTCTTTGCAAAGGTCCTGCATGGATTGCATGGTTCGAAAACGAAGGCCGGGACAAATGATTTTTAAAAATTGGAGCTACAGTGAAATGTTCATGCAAGTCATAGTGTTTACAAAATTAAGCCCATATTTTCAAGGAGTTGATGATCCTGTGATCTTGAAGGGAAGTGGTTCACCGATAAGAGATTGTAGCAAGAACTAAGTGTTACCCAAGAACTTTGAGAATTGCAGCTCTATTTGAGCCCAAGAGGTCCCTGTGTCAGCTGTACTCTTGAGCAAACAGCAGAGCTTGTTTATATTGCATGCCCAGTGGTATCGACTGAAATTGGGTGATGTATGACTCCGCAGTTTTATAGGGAGTTGCAAAACAGCTTTACTAATATGGGGCAGCGTGCTGGAACATAAAAGATAAAGCATAAAAAAGAGGATACCGTCTAATCTGGTGAAATGAAAGATATTTTCATAAATATTGGCTTGTGTTGGAAAAGATGCCAGGGTGACAGCCTGATAGAGAAGCTGATATATACCAAAATTTAAGTCATAACCAGAGTATTAGCCAAATTAAGTTAGAAGGTACTTAATAGCTGAAATAGATTACATTGGGTTTGATACATATAGGAGCAAATTGCCAAGGAAGTGTTTTTGAGCAGGCTGGCTGACAAAACTTGATTATAATAGTATTGAAGAAACCTTCACCACTTTTATTATCACTTTTGACAGCATTTATGATACTTTTCCAAGAAAGAAACACCCATTGTCGAAAACAGTTTGTAAAGCGTGTGAGAATAGAGATTGGTTTATCATTAGATGCAATTGGTACTTAAGTTGGAATCTAAGTTTTACCTTTCTATCAGTGCTGAAATAGGAGGATTTCAAAAAAACGTATACAGCTTGGATTACATTTAATCCTCTCTAATTCAAAAGCTAAAGTCTTTTTTAGAGGTAAACATATCATCTTCTGAGACAAAGATAAAAATATTGAATTTCCAACACAGTGGAAGTCCCAACACATAGTTTAAAAATCAAAGAGGGTTAAAGGATTACAGAGGAGCAACGATAGGTCATAATCTCTGCTGTTGGTACTCAGAAAACATGTATTTAGGTGCCACTTGTTATAAAAGTTTGAGCACTACTGCTTTACCAGACTGAGATTTATGAAATGTGTATTCTGTTTGTGAAATTATGAAGAGGGCGAATTTGCAGTGTTTCTTTTTCTTTTTGCATTTAGACCACCTTGGAATGAGACATACACGTAAACCACAATTCATAGCCTAGTCAAACCTGCAAATAATAATTCTCCAATGATTAAAGAATCTTTAAAACACAGTTCTGGGACTGGTAACTCTGGGAAGATTGAAGAATAAATAATAATTCTGAGCTCTTTTAATGTTTCGAAGAGAAAGGTTTTATCGGGAGCACCGACAGTTTAGCTTCCTGGTGTATTTCCGACGTTTACGTTCGGCGAATATACACACTCGGGTCAGTTTGCCATATTCGGAATAACTTGATCCTGACTAGCATTTACATGCATGTCAATCACATTATCCCCTCTCATTCGGATTACAAGTTCAATACGATTGAGCTTAATCTGATCACAATATACCAATTGGCTTGTTTACATAACATTTTGATTCTGATCGTCCCTTTATTCTGATTATTTTTGTTCATGTAAACATAGCTAGTATGGCATATTGCCTTGTCTTGTAAGCATGGATGTGTTCTTGAAGCCTTTTATTGACCCTCCAATTCAAAGAAAATACCAACCTTATCTTCATGAAAAAAAAATCAGAAACTATGAGTCAGATTATGTGTAAAACAAAACCCGCATGCTCTGTTTAAACATCATAAACAAGGTGGCACTCCTTGAACAGTCGATTCACGGTAACAATGACAGGAAAAGGTAAGACATGTCCTTACTGTTTATACTTAAGCTTGTTTTGTTGTTTGTCATATAACGGGAAAATAGAACCAGTTCAAATTCACTTTGTTCTGTGGCTGTATATTCAGCTGTAAGCGCTTCCAAAATGTTGGCATCCGTTCAAGACTTCACCTAATTGCATTATATACAGACATAGATGGAGCACAGAAGCTGCTCAGAACATCCTTTGCCTCCTAAAAGAGCTAAAATTAAGTGAGGCACCCTACATATTAATCCACCATTCTGAGTTTCCTATCATTAGCCATACTGAAACAGATATTATAATTTCCTGCTCAAGTATTGATCATGTTTTATTAACTAAAGAATGACCTGGTACAGACATAAATTCTAATAGACTAATGTGAGTAAGTGTATCTGCACTCAGGAAAGTGGCACATAACTTATAATTCTGGATAGGCTATGTACATCACATCCTCCACATCCCACGATACAAAGTCAAAAAGGAAAAGGATAAAATGAGTTTTATATAAGAAAAAAAAGCATTTCAGAGCAGTGAATATCTAAGGGAAAAGGTCAATCATGACATACAGAAAGACCCACAAATCAAACTGAAGCCTTTATATTTGTATTTCTCTGACAGACAATAAGAGAAAGATTCCTTTTTCAAATCCAGGTCTTCTGAATCCAGATATTTTTTGAAATACCTTCTTTACTATGATGACACAGACTGAAAGTATAGTACACACCTGACAACCACATCTGACAACCCTTTCTGGTTGGGGTGAATTTTCACAAAGGCTGAACATATTGCTCTAGGCAGTAGGTGGCTTAAATAGAGAAGAAATTCAAATGTTCATTCTGACACAATATCTGGCATCTGATATTTCTTTAGGTTTATTTTTTTTCAGCAATATGTGATCGAGGTAGTAAGAAAATATATTTTTGTTGTCATTATAATCTGAATAGTAGCAGTTGTTATTGTCATAGGATAACGGCTTGAAGATGTTGGTGAAATTACTAATCAACAAATGCTAATTATGTTACCAGGTGTAGTCATCCTGTAGTCACTCACACATATACAAGCATCCTGGTCCATCTGAATACAGGGGGCAACGTATCACCTTGCGCTTGACAGGTAAATTGCTTTGTAGATTGTGGTGGCAAGAAAATAATACAGAAAGAAAGGGGTTGGTGGCACGAACGGATGCCAGGTAAAGAAAATAAATGAAAGGTGAAAGGTAATATAAAACAGCAGACAAACTGGAATAGGAAAGAAGCTTGTCTAAGCAGGACTGCAGGGACCTGTCAACCTGCCTTATGAGGACTAGATGGAAACGGAGTAATGGCAACATGATGTAACTATGGCGACTGTAAAATGTGGTTACGATAAAAATACATTGTGTGGGTCTTTCTCTTATTTCAGACAGACGGAAGAAGAGGTTATCAAGCAAAGATATGACGCATGTCAAGACATTGACATCTTAATAAGTTAAGGATTGAAAAATATGGAATTAATCAAAACATAAATTAAAGCTATTTTATAGGAAAAAAGCATGGAAATTAAATTACAAAAAAGGTAAAAATAGTTTTAGGGAGATGGAAACCATTTGAACACAGAGTTAAAACTTCTTTCGGACACTTAATCCCCCCCTATTTGTTGCAAAGATATTGAAGGGTAAATGGTAAATGGTCTGTACTTGTACGGCACTTTATCAAATCCAAGGACCCCAAAGCGCTTCACACTGCAGGAACATACCTTAGACTCCCCAAATCAAAGTCAACAGACCTGCTGGTAAGGCCAGATAGAAATAAATATTCTTCCATATTTAAACCAAAAAATATTTGCATAGAGAGTAGTTTTGTGTGAACGCTTTGCCATTCTGAGAAAAGTGTGTGCAGAACAAAACCAATACACAGTTATTAAGATTGTATTGACAGGCACAATTTGGATTTGTCCTAATGTAATCTAAATGCTGTATAGAGAGCTATTGTAATGTCACTAGATTTTGTGAGATAAGGAATGTATCACCATCTTTAAGAGGTAGCATAGAACTTATTTGTATATTGTTGTTGAGCATAGAAAGGTAAAAGAACAAACCAGTTGTGTGAGGCCCTTTTTCATTTGATGATACTTTAAATGTGTGGTTTCAATCCTGGTGTGCATTTGTATTCAGACCTTTTGCTCTTCTTTTGGGGGTTTTCCAAAATATTAACTGTTTGATTAGGCTTTTAATAATGTTTGGTTAAGTTTAAATATTGCAAACTAATTGGGGATTGTTTCCTAAAATCTAGATGCAAGTAAAAGAACATGGCTTTAATTAAAAGTAACTGCCAAATCCTCAACACAGCAAAAATATCAATGAAAGCACAAACATCTCATATAAGCACATTGCATTCAAAATCATGTTGAGTCCCATGAATAAAAATACTCATCTGCATAGAAACAATAGCGATTAATATTGTTATTTTTATATTTAACCATGTCATCAAACTAATTTCTGGTATATTGTAAGAAAAAAGGCTTTAAATGCTGAAAGCAGGCGGGTAGAAGTGGGTGAAATTGTACAAAGTTTTTTAAACATATAGCAGTAGAACTGGCATATCTATTTGAGTCACATAGGGCTGGTAAATTTTCCACTCGAATACATAACATTTATTTTCAACAAAATATAATCTACTTCTATCTTTTATCTATAGTTTAGAGCCACGGGACATGAGCAATATCTTACAGAGAATCTGGAAGACCTAGAGAAATCAGCTTGGCCCAGAAAATATTTTGTCAATTGTAGTCCAAAATGTTGCAGCTTTGTCGTGAAATGGCTCCACACTCTTATTTATAGAAATAGTTCAACAATGAGTCCCAATCTGCAACGGTGTCAAACGTACAACAGCCAGACAATCACACTGATAGATGCTGACAAATCATACAGATGGACCAAAGCACGGTCTTCTCCAATGGGAGAACATGCCGGTTAGAAAAGACCATGAAAAATCTTACCTGGGGCTAACGGAGCGTCTTCGGCCTGAGCCAGCTGAAGCAGAACCATTATTAAGATGGGGGTGGTCCCCAACCAAGCGCCACGCATTACGCTGCTCACTGTCCTTGCATCACTTGATGTAAAACTAGGAAAAAGAAAAAGAAAATTGTTGAGAATTTCTTGTGAGACTTTATTGAGCTTTGAAATAACATAAGAAATTATGTTTCCTTAACACTAGAATTACCAGAGAAGGGTCATTTAACATTTCTACCTTTGGAGCCCAGAGACGGGTCAACTGACCTGAAGGATTTTAATTAGCATCCTATAAGCAGTTGTGAACCGGCGCTTTTGTTCTGTAAATAAGGCCATTACTGGTGCACCAAAGGAAGGGGGAAGCTTAACTCCCTACTAACTGTCTAGTTAGTTCTATTCAGTATATTGTATTTTATAATATAAAGATTATATATATTATATTTAGCTTAGTTTTATTTTAGCAAAAAAGCACAATGAATTAATTTTAATATTTTAAATGGAGATATATTTTACAGCCAGGTACAGCTGTGAGCAATGACCAGAAGTATTTGTGTCTAAGTCAAGAGGACTGAAATTCCAGCATGAGAAATATACAAAAGAACAACAGTTATTTGTTTGAATGCTTTTTATTTTTGTCATTAAAAACAATACAATTCCATTATATGGTATTTAATAAATATAACTTGCTAGAGGTAAGTAATACTTTCTCAAATATGTCTGATTATTCAGCTCTTATGAGCATGTTATATTCCTTTCTTTAAATGTAACCTTATGATAGGTATGAAAATGCTTTATTATGATTTTCACATTTTTGTGAAGATAATCTTTAATGTTAGCATTTTTTCAGGCCATACTTCTTTATGTTGTGAGAATAACCCACAGGCACCAAGATATATAGTTGTAGTTGCAGAAGTGTTTTTTTTTTAAGTAAATGTTCATCCCGGAGTAAGATTTTGCTTTGGAGGATCCCTTTATGAGTAGTGAAATATATAAAATTAAACATTAAATGCATTACATTGTATTTGTGAGCAACAGTATATTTTGTTAAGATAGTAATATCACACTTTTTTAACTGCCATAAAATGGGTGGTTTCAAAGCTGCCTGAGTTAATATTGCCCAAAGTGCTGTTGACACATGTTTAAGCCATCGGGGACTCTGTAATGATCTGTTAGTCATCCTTAGATGTGTAGCACGTAAAAATTCATTATATGAAATGTTTCAAAGGGAGTTGCAATCATAGGAAGGGGGAGGAGCTTCCGCCCAAAACTAAGACAGGAAACTATTTTATAAGGCATGAAGAGCCTTAAAGAAACTATAACTTTAATGTTAATGAAGAGCGTGCTTGATTAAAGGACAAGTACTGTAGAATTCCCAGTACCAGTGTGGTCGTGAATTTTTTATTGTCCTACTTAATATTGCTGCTGCCTCCTCTCAACAGCTAGTTACAAATCTAACCCACGTTACAAAATACAGAGGTGTAAGAAGCCTTTTGACATTTAGAGAAAATGCTTCTTAGACGTAAAAGATAAGAGACAGCAAAAAGTACCAAAGCTGAGGACTAAACAATACTTCAATATGTTAAATAAAATTTAAGTTTAGTCAGTTTTTTTTAAAATATCAAATGATTTTGTTTTCAGTGATGTTTTGGCATTTTCTGTCATTATCTCCGACCCACATCACTACAATGTCTTATGAAGTAACTGAGTGGAACATTTCACTGTGCACTTGTTTTATTTGTTTTACAACATTCTGCTCTTCAACATTAGCTATCACTTTCTGAACGACTATCATCTGGTTTGATAATATTAGACTTGCAACTCTAGCAGGCAGGGAAACATTACACACATGTGTACACAACAAATGCCCCTCAAACTGATATCAGACGAGGGAGAAAAAAAAGCATCAGAGTTTAGTGGTGTGTGGGAAACAATGACACCATGCAGTCATCATCACCTGCGCACAGTGAAAGAGACTGTCTGTAGCAAAGAAATAAATCACAGGATTCTCTGGGTCAGCCATCTGTGGAGCAACCTGTTCATCCTTGTTTGATTACATCCAGCAGGCCCGACAGCTCGGGCACCTATACGTCTCCCGGTCTTCCGCTGTATCTCACTCTCTTCGGACTCTCCCTCCAACACAGCTGAGCAATGGGATTTTATCCTTGCAGCCCTGTCTTCAGGCATGACACACTCCTTGAATTGTCTATGCTTCACCTCAAATATGATGGACTTGCTTTGCATGAATTCCAAGGTAGTGGCACATTGATTGAGTCTACATGAGTCTTCCATCCTCATAAATGAAGAAAGTTTAACATGGCTCCTTCAGCGATGAAAAGAGCAACACATGCAATAACGATAAGGAAATAAATGATTTCGGGTGTTTCTTAGAAAAGGACACTGAGTCGACTGCTCAGGACACCAACTGCTGAAGGGGATACTACTGCAACAATTCAAAAACAAAGAGAAAAAAAACACTCCAGAAAGAAATAATAGCAACAATGTGCAGCACAAATTGGTGCCCTGTTTTAATGCACTTTGTTGAAATTAAATTATTCAGAAAATATAACCACCCAGTTCCCAGCACGCTGTTGATCCTCATTCTGATGGACCTGATTAAAATGTGCAGAAAACAAGACCACTCTATCTATTTCGCCACAATCACCAGATCCGACAATAATAATAATCCAACGATAATTACTTGGTTTGTGTTTAAAGGACATTTGACAGCTAACACATTACTTAAGTTAAAGTTGAGCTAAAACAACATCAGCAGGTGGATTATGTTTTTGTTACAAGATGAAGCTTCTGCCAGATTCCGTTTCGATACAATTCAGGTTATTTATTTAGCGCCAATTCCCTACACATGTCATCTCAAGTCACTTTACAAAGTCTATTCAATTAAGTCATCCAGACAGATTGGATAAAAAGTTTCCTATCTAAGGAAACCCAGTAGATTGCATCAACTCTTGAGAAGCAGCATTCACGCCTTCTGAAAGAGCCCAGAGCCACAGTGGACAGTCGTCGTCATTGTCGATGGCTTTACAGCAATCCCTCATACTGAGCATGCATGAAAGTGACAGTGGAGAGGAAAACTCCCACTCCCTTTAACAAGAAGAAACTTCCAGCAGAACCAAGGCCAGTCGAAACAGTCATCTGCCATGACTGACTGGGGGTCTCTATATTGGAGAAAGGTACAATGGTAATGGCTAGGAATGGATACCTTTCACATTTGAACCACTTTGGTACTTAACGGTACCTATTTTTGGTCCTTTTGTGTTTATGTAGTAATGAATGTTAGTTTATCAATAAAATCTCTACATTTCTCAATTTAACATATGTATTTATTAATATATAAAATTGTTTGGATCTACAAATAAACCCGAGAATTTTAATATATTGCCAGAATCCACAGGAAATAAACATTTTTTTTTAATCAAAACAAGTTATTAGAGGCACACAGTGAACGATGTGAACAAGGGATTCAAGCTGTGTTTGAATGAAATTCAGGGAATTATTATTTTCAGAGAAAAAAAACTACATTAAAAACATTATAATTCATCTTACTTTGTAAATCAGGGCTGGATACATTTGCAATTAGGGAACAGAGGCTTTCCTCTATGCTATCTTTTCTCTGACTGCAGGCGAGTTACTGGACAAGGCAGCAGCCAGCTGTCTGTCTGTGAGACAGTGCTTGGAGAAGTTGAGAACGAGCTCACAGCAGCACCTGCCACTCTCCCAAGACAATAACTACAGAACGATCGGTCCTTTCAATGGAAGTCACAGATAACACAGAAGAAAGTCGCTAGATTTTTTGCTGGTTGCTTTTTTGAAAAAGGGTCACTGGATGGGTCTGAAAAGTTGCTAAATATAATGAGAAATTTGCTAAATTGGAAGCACCTGGCAGTGACCAGGTGGTTCCTCAGATTAGAAGTATTCCCGCCGCTGGCTTTGAACTTCACCTCACAAATATTGCACCGCAAACAAATGTAATCTGTAGCGCATTTTCAAAAGTGGAGCCAGACCATTAGGCGCTTTCTGTCAGCCATGCTTTGTTTACTGGACCAGCGGCTACTTACATCATCAAGTTCTTCTGCGTGCGTGCAATGCTGTGTTCATGTTCGGCAGGGAAAATCGCTCACTCTTCAGATCTCTCAGAGTCACAGTCATGTGTTTAGGTACTGAAACATGGTACCGTTTGATTTTACGTGAATCGGTACTCGGTAGTACCGACGGGATTCGGTCGGTACCTGTAAAAGTACTAAATTCAGAACCCATCCCTAGTACTGGCAGTTCAAGCTTTACGGGGGGCTTTGTTTAGGAAAGAAACACAGCTAAGCAGATATGCTCTGAGTCGATTTTCAGTTCTAGAAGATAAAAAAAGAGAGCATATGCCGTCACCTGTAGTAAAAGCTCAGTCAATAGCTATGTCTAGGAAAGAAACTGGGATAAACACTAAAAGACAGGAAGTCATCAGAAGCAGTAGCTCAGCCGATTCACCCCTCAAGCACAATGTCACTGCTAAAGAAAATACCAAGCTAGATGAAGTTAGTATGAGAGTTAAAAACTGAAAAAACTGCAAACAATACAAAATTGGAGATTAGTAGGAGAGTGTAGCAGAGTGAGAGAAAAGCGATCTGTATTTCCTTGAAGTCCTCCAGCAGCCTAAGCCTATAGCAGCATACCTACAGTGATAGCACAGGATGACCTAAGCCACTAACAGGATGACCTAAGTGTCAGGGTTCTCTGTTTTGGTCCGTGCTCTAACTCTGCTCCACAGGTGGCTCTAATTGGCTGGGGGGCGTAGCCCACACCTGCGGCTCGTTGGGAGCGGCTTCCACTGGATACTTAAGGAGAGCTCAGACAGATGGAAGACGCCAGAGCCTTAACCCAGTCGTGGTACGCCGTGGCCTCTGACCTGATCCTGAAACCTGTGCCTGTGAGTCTTTTTTCGTATCCCGATTTTTGACTAATATTGAGTCTCCTGTTTTTTCGTAGTTTTGTGGTTGGATTTACTCACCCGCCTTGACGTCTTGCTCGAAGAACCAGCACCCTAAGAATCCCCGACGCTCAGATGTTGCTCTGGCATTCCCCTCAGACTCCCTTGGTTTTACCAAGCCGGGCCTGAGACCCCTTCCCTGGATTCTGCTGGTTCACCTGTACTCTGGTCATCCCGTCTGTCCATTGTGGTGCGCTCCGAATCTCTCGCCAGCTTACCATCTGTCCGCCCTCCAGCTGCTTGCCACCGAGAGCTGCGGTCACAGAGTCCCCTCGTCATTACTCTCCCCGGATAGGTTAGCCCGACTAAATGGTAAGCGGCGCAGCTTCTGGAATTTCCCTCTGGTTCGATCACTCGTAACGCTTCTCCTCTTTCTTTCCGCAGTACTCCTGCACTGACGTTCAGACCTCGACTGATCCCACAAGCAGTGTCGATCTCTGTAGCCTGAACCCTTAATAAACATCTTAAAAAATTACCTGCTTTCCGTCTGAATCTGCATGTGGGCTAAACACTTAAAAACCATGACACTAAGCCACTAACAGGATGACCTAAGCCACTAAGTTTTATCGAAAAGGAAAGTTTTAAGCATAGTCTTAAAAGTAGACAGGGTGTCTGTCTCATAACTGGGAGTTGGTACAGGGGAGATACCCGAAAACTAAAAGATCTGCCTCCCATTCTATTTTTAGAAACTCTAAGAACCACCAGTAAACCTGCAGTCTGAAAGCAAAGTATTCAATTAGGAACATATGGAGCAGTCAGATCTCTGATGTATGATGGAGCTTGATTGTTAAGGGCTTTATATGTAAGAAGGAGAATTTTATATTCTCTTCTGAGTTTACGGCCAAAACTTTTGCTAACTAAAAAGAACATAAAGGTCTGTCTCTAATTTACAAAACACATCTTAATGACCCCAAAGGCTTTTGGGAATGCTTTTATGTGGACTGAAAATACAAAAGTGGTCCTACTTTTGTATTTTCAGTCCACATAAAAGTCTTTTGGAATGGTGTGTAAATCAAACAGCATTTCACCATACTGAAAGTATAACATGCAGGTAGATTTCAAAGATCAGTAAAATAGCTAAAGCCTGATCACACTTTAGTAACCTTATGCAGCAGGAAAATGCTGTAGCATGACCTCAAACATGTCATTCATACTCAAAAACCCTTGACTCTGGCTGCATTAAAACATTTCTACAAAGAACTGTGGATTTCTCAGTGGGGACGTTATTGGGTCACATCAGTTATCACAAACCCTTGACGTCAATTAATGCTACTAAGGGTGGCACAACTCGATATTAAGTTTAGGGGGCAATAACGTTTTCACATATGTCCAGGTTGGTTTGGATAGCTTTTTTTTCCCTCTCACTGGATGAAAAAACCATTTAAAAATTAATTATTGCACTTACTTAGGTTATATTAAAATTAGTTTCATTATCAGAAACATTTAGGTGCAACAAAAAAACAAACAGAAGAAATCTGTAAAGGGGGAAAACTAATTCTACAGCTCTTTAAGTTGTTAGGTTTAAAGTCATAAAACAGTCCTAAACTTTGGATATCTCTTAAGAAACCTATTCAGTCAATCACCTAAAAAGGAATGAGTATGGCACAACTGCACACCTAAAAAAGGAGAGCATTATTTAGACATTTGGCCAAGAGTCCCAAGGTAAGCAGCAGAGATTCACATTCCAGGTAGAAGAATTTGTTGAAAGGGCCACTATTAATCATGCACTATTTAAACCTGGCTTTTAAGTAGGAAGAAATTTAGTGCTGAAGAAAAAATTAAGAAGTTCTGTTCGCAGTTTGCCATAAGCCATGTAGGAGACACACCAAACATGGAAGGGCTGTGGTCAAATGAATCGAAACTTCATACAAAACAATAAGACTGCATCTCACCCTGAACACACCATCCCCATGGTGAAACGTGATAGCGACAGCAGCATCCTGATGCTATCACCATCCTGGATGTTTTTCTACAGCAGGAATAGTGAAGCTGGTCAGAATTGATGGAAGGATAGATGGAGCTGAAGAGAGGAAAACCTGATAGTCTTAAAAAAGATTTGAGCCTCGGGTGGAGGGTCACCTTCCAGCAGGAGGATCCTTCTAAAGATAAAACCAAACCTACGATGGCATGATTTACATCAAAAGCATCATCATGCCCAGTCACCTAAATCTAGTTGACAACCTCATATTCACAAGATGCTATCTACAGCAGACTGACCTAATGCAACAAAGAAGAATTTGAAACACACCCCAATAAAGACTTTCAACTGTAGTTGGGGTATTAGGTGGTTCTATGAGGTCTTTACTCAGGCAGAGGTGAATACAAACGCATACATTTCAGGTTGTGAGTCGTCAAACATTTCAGAAATTGTGTAATATTCTCTGTCCACTGCACAAGTATGCAAAATTTTGCATTTGTCTGACACAGTCTCAAACAATTTAGATTTAAGATGGTGATTGTAACAAAACAATCACCAGCTCAATGTTTCTGTATCATCCTTCGTTTTTTTTTTTCCTTGCTTAAACCTTTTTGTAATAGCATTGTACATTTATTCGTATAGCACATATCAGTAACAGGACAATATAAAGTGGTTTACCTGATGGAAACATACAAAAATAAAAGAGAAAAAATGAAAGTAAATAAAAAATAAATTACTAGTTTGTATAGAACAGTCAAAGAAAACTCTAAAGAAATGTTCTGTTAACCCTTAATTTAAAATAACTCAGGGTATCAAGGGTTTGTGTCAGATTAGTGGAGCATAAGAGCTGAATGCTCCCCGTTTGGTTCTGGTTTTGGAGATGCTGAGTAGACTTGAACCAGAAGACCCGAGGGGTTTGGATGATTGAAGTTATAGCAACAAATATTCAATGTATTTTGGTGCTAAGTTATTCAGTGATTTATAAACTAACAATTATTTCAAAGTCTATTCTCTGAGATACAAGGAGCCAGTGTAAAGGCATTTTGGAGGGGTGTGCTCTACAAGCCACAGGGTTCCAGGTTACTTTAGTAATACCCATAGGTAAATCTGTTTTGCAGCGGTTCACAACATTCATACAAACATCTTAACACAACCAGAACCATTCAATCAAATATAATAGCACTCAAAGTGCTCCAGGCGTCACAAATCAAATCATTCCTGCCAATTTGCTATTCCCCACATTTATATCAATAGATACACAGTAGCCACTTTTCAACCCTTTTCATTTTGTGGTTTCACAATTAGGAGAGCTCTAGAAAAGGGTAAATTGCATCTCAACTGAGGGGACCTCATTGCTGCGTGCACATTTTCACCTCTTTCCTCTAGTGTCACAGCACAGCAAAAGAATTATGTGCTGCATTTGCACAATTTACATGTAATGACGCTGAGCATATTCCTAGGTAATGCCTGATAAAGACGTCCCTGTTGTTACGCCGCAATATTCCAACACATTCATTTAGAAGACTATCTTGGAGAAGGGATGGAATAGGTTACACTGGTTCAATTATGTCAGATAAACACTGCAGCATTTTTCTGCAGGCTGTCTGATGAAAACCCGATTGTTTGTCCGAACCAAGTTGAGACAAGTGGGCGCCACAGGTCTTTGGCTTGGGAATTTGGGATACATGACAGTGAGATGGACTTCTTAACCCTAATTGACGCATGGAGCTAAACTCGTATTTCAGAGCATGATAGAATGGCATTTGATTAATGAATAGACAGATTAGAGATAAAGGAAGATTTATCCTCACCCTCCCAGCTGGAAACCACAAACACTTATGTGAAAATGCCTCATGATCCAAACAATGACTGTTTCTCTGTCCTCATTATTCAGCCCGCTTACATCAAAAGAAAGGGGATGTTTTACAATACTTGTTTCTTCTGAGTTCACTACCAATTCAACTCGAGAGGACTGAAAGGCCCTCATTGTCTCTCTTTTTCAGACTCAATGACTGCCGAGTGGATTCAAGCCAATTAATCAGCTGGTGACAAGAAGCATTGCTGCTGGCTCAGTGACCAAGTCCCACAATCGACCATCCATTTGTGGACAGTCACTATCCACAAATGGATTTCTGAACACCTAGTAACAAGGGGCAATGCCTTTCAGAATCTGTGGTTTTTCATTTGGAATTTTCAACATGACCCAACTTCTTAAACCAGCATAGATGTGATTGGTGGGGTCATTGCATCATCACCAATTCAGATGTGCAAATATATTGATCCTCAGTCAATATAGGACTTTTTATTTCCTGATGAAAAAGTTGAGTTGTTTTACATGTTTCATATGCTTGAGTATCATGCTGGTTTGAGAGTAACTTAAGGGAAAGTTAAATGGAGTTCATATTACCTCTGAGGCCTCCACTCTAATTACTGTTTTATTGCTTTTTTTCCCTCTTTGCTCTCTGCCCCTGATGCATACTGTGCAGCCTTATTGACAATCCAAAAGTAGGAAACTAAAGGGGAATGCAAATCAGAAGTACAGTGATGCGTCACGTCAATTAATGCACCCCAGTAGGCTCCTTTAGCTGAAATGCAGCGCGATGGAGCAGAATAATGACTTCTGCTGACCAAATATGTGTCAGAAGTATAGATATATCTGAACAGAAAAGGTTTGAAAAGCATCACTTGCCCCTGCCCTCAGAACACCAGCCAGAAACCAGATGCTGCTGCCAAGGACTGTTTAATAAAATACATACCAAAGGAATATTATTTATGCCTGTCAGCCGCCACCGATGTGTTGACCCAATAATGCATTCGGTTTCTCTCGGAAATTGGAGCTTGGACGATTTGGAAATGTCCTCACACTGGAGTTGAGAGCATTCTGGAAGGATGTCGGAAACTCAGTGGGTTATGTCATTTGTTGTGGTGGTAACTTTTTTTTGGGATTAAAGACCATAAAAGACATGCCATTTGTATTTTGTGATTTCAGACTAAAGGAACATGCTAAAGAATTGAAACTGTAGAGTACTGCATTAATATTTTTGCTGCATTTCTCAATGTTCCATACAACTGGAAAAAAAATGGATGGATGGATTTTTATTATCATTCACACACACAAGACAGTGTTACATGAACGAAGGGTCGTCATATTATCGGTTATGAAAAGAGATTTAAATTAAGTCAAAATTACAGGCAGGGGTAACTCTAATTCTACAAAATAAATCAACCAAAACACCAATAGATAAAAACTGAAACACAAAAGAACAATGGAATAGAAAAATAGGACCAAATTAGGACTTTAAATTTATGAAAATGAGTAAGATTATCAGATATAACCTGAATCATAGGCTGCAGCTGAATGTGACCATTTGTCGGAAACATAAATATCTAACTCTATGACTGATGGAGCTCCTAAACCCATGGAAATATTAGGACTTTAGAACAACCCCTGCAACCTGTTCTCATGAATCTGTCATGACTGACACATTAAACTCTTCACTCGACATTAACAAAATTAAGGGAAGCTTGTCTCGGTGTATAGACACACCTGCAAATTTCATTAAGCGTGATGTGTTGTTTTGAGTCATTTCTGTGACATATTATGATATATAGCTCCGATGTCTCTGAACCATTCTCTTCTGTATGTCACTGTGGCGTCTCCTTCCTCATAAAAGTGCCAACATTGGATTAAGTATTTGATGTTCAGATTATGCACCTTCAATTTATTATAAAAATTTACGTGTCTGGTATCTACAAGGCAATATGTGTGGGAGATGGATGGCAGGTGGCTGCAATGTCCTTTCCTGTTGAGTTCAAATAACATCTCTTGTGCCACTTCAAGCTTTGAGAACAATCACTGATTCCAACAGAGAACCACGGTTCATATTCAGGTATAGGGAATAAAAAAAAATCTACCCATTAGGACACCCTGCAGTTGACATACATAATAGCACATGCATCATACTCCACAGGGAATAATAGCCTTGCTGCTCTACCTTCTGTAGCGTGCAACGTGACGGTAAGCGTAATTGTTTTTAATGGCGCAAACTTTTACCTACAGCATTATGGTTTGTGATAGGTAAGAAATTGCTGAAATGTAATATAAAAATGTTTCTTTATCCAATACTGGAAAAAGCAATGCAGAGGCTCCTTGAGCATACCGGAATACCCCTTCGAATTTTCATATTTTGTCACATTACAACCCTAAGCAACGATGTATTTTTAGTGGGATATTTTGTTTTTCCTTTTTTGATACAACATAAAATATGACTGCAATGTGGAAAGAAAAGGCTCTATGGCCATATTACGACTTGTGCCATATAGCACAATATGAAAAAGTTCAAGGGATGCTGGTACTTTTGCAAGAAACAGTAAATAAAAGGAGAAAAGCAACAATAAAATGTATCATTAAAATACAAAGCCTTTTATTTGTGACCGTGAAGGTGGACTGGATTCACATGATGTCTCCAGACAGTAATTTATCTTCTTATAAATGTGATCTGTGATAAATTAAAAGCTGATTGTGTAATAATACGCACAAGCCAAGCGCAAGGCTTGCAAGTTCTTTGCTGTGGCGGTGATGAATTGCGGCCATGGCGTGCATGTTTGACCTGTCCACACTGCACAAATGGGTACAGACCAGAGGGTCTCATCAACATCTCATCGCTCACACTTTCTTGTTTAAATGAACAAATGCTCCACTGTGTATGTAAAGCACATACTTACATGACTTAGATCCCTGGTTATTTGATGTTTTTTAACGAGATTACATACATCAATCTTATTTTTAATCAATACAGCATTTTTATTTCCTAAAAAGAGGGCAATGGACTTCCCTTGTAACACTACAGATACCCATTTCCTACATGAAAGAAGAGATGTTTATTTAATAGAATCCAATTTTTCATGTTCTAAAGAACCTTTGAGATTAATGACAATATTCAACGTTGTTTAAAATAAGAAGCCTGACGGAAATCGATGTCCATTTTAAGAAACAGTCTGAGAGCCCTACGGAGGTAACATTAACAGTCCATGAGCTTCCACAAAGCTGCTGCTTTTACATCAAGCTCCCATTCTCATGTGTCTGAGCCATTTTTCCTGGGTCGGCTTCATTTGGAAGGCTTACAACGCAATTTGTCTGCGGTGATTGGGTCTGCCTGAGTGGGAACAAAGGCTGACCGTCTGGCTAGTGTGTCCTTTTGTGTCCCATATGTCACAAGTCTGCCACACATTCAAAGCAGCAACTGCCAAGAGCACAACAGTCATTATCAGCTGTAGAATCGCTGTCATTATCCTGCTGCAATCATAACTCTAATTACAAAAGTTGCTTTGTAAGCAGGTAGATTATGCAATGTTAATTACTCGTGCACAATGGGGCAAGCACATGTTCAAATGCCATTTGCCGCTGTACCCGACGCAAAAGCGGTGCACATTTTAACAGTCTGCCATATGCAAAGCAAGCAGGTCCCTTGATAGCTAGTTTTAAGCCTTCATGCTGCAATAACTTGTCATTAATAATAGCTCATTACCAAGAGGTGAGACGTGTAACCTTTTACACCTCTACAGTGCATTGTAAAGTATTTATATCCCTGGAACCTTTCCCCATTTTCCTACATAACCACAAATTTACCTAGAAGGGTTTCATTTATTCCAGTATTGCCCTGTGTTTAGCTCCATCCATCTTCCTAGTACCTGCTGATGAAAAGTATCCCCACAGAATAATATTGCCATCATGGGGATGGTGTGTCCAGGATGGTGTCGGGTGTTGGTTTTCCAAGACAACGTTTTCCATATAAGTCAAAAGCTGAACTTTGGTCTTATCTCACACATTTGGTGGGTTTGCTACAAGTTGTTATGCAAGCTAAATTTCTTTGCAGTTGTGTTGTATTCTTTTAATTGTTAGATGGTAGACTAACTTGCCTTTGTGACAAGTTTAAAGCTAAGGATAAGCTTTATAGCCAAACCCTGTCGTAAAGTAACCACACAGCTTTATCCCTGTGCTGCTGTGTTTATTGGTCTCTAACGAACATCTGAGGCCTTCACAGAACACTATTTGTACTGTGATTGTACTAGACCACACTGATAAGATATTTGTTGTAAAAGAAAAAACACTTCACTATAGTCTCTGTTGGTCTATAACACAAATACCAATAAAATACACAAGGTTTATAGTTGTAACAAGAAAAAAATGTATGAATACTTTTTGAATGCACAGTATATCAAAACGTGCCTGTAAGGGATTTTTAATAAAGGAACTTCTTCACAACATTGTTAATCTTATTAGTTACAAATTTAGAGCAACAGTAAATTGGAAGTAACTCAGTATGTTTCCTCTCAATATTATGGGCTGGTATTTCTATTATGATTGTCTATATGACACTCATATTGATAAAACCATTTACAAACCTTTTCAGAAAGTTAGGTTTTTCATATACCCTCATAAAAGCACATTTACGTGATAAACAATCAAATCCTGAAAAATATCATCAAAATAAGTCTTAAACATGACTTTCCCAGAGCTTCTTCTGTATTTATTGTTTTTTTAATTTTATTTTTACTTTAATCCTCACAAGGCTGCACCGTATAAACTCACTTTGGCAAATTAAATCCCCCAAATATTGTCTCCACATCTCCATCGCTGTATTTCCGTGCTCTGACAGAGGCATCTATTTGGCTTTAGAAAGCAGCACAGCATTGTCTGCCAACTTGTAAAAAGCTGAAACCACAGGGCAATAAAAAGTGACATCAGCAATGGGAAAGTTAATAGTGTGTTTCAGATGCACTTTCTGGGGGACAGGAGAGCTAGAAGTTTCATTCACTGTAAGTGACAGTGGCCAGCGATTTCCTTCCGCCTCCCATATGGCCTCGTAAATTTCGTCCCGCTCCGCGTTATAACTTATAAATGAATCAAGGCTTCCACAGGGGGCCTGGTGTACCTTCCATGCATCCGCTGCCTTTGCAGACAGTGTGTAAAGATCATAGCAAGAGGTCGTTTGCCATTGTATAACTCTGATGTCTAATTGCCGTCAGACTGCCGTTTCCTAGCTTTGTGCTGTAAGACGTTTCTGACTGTTGGTTGTGTGGGGCTGTTTTAGACTTCACAAGCCTTTTTCTCACTTTGTAGAGCCAGTTTCAGCACAGCTGTCAGAGAATGCCTGGAGCTGAATAAACAGAGTTTACAACCACACAGGCACACAGAAGACAACATGACTGTGGGAGTGGGTTTGAAACTGGGCCACTGGTACATCATCAGCTGCCTGCCATGCTAAGTGTTTTGCTTCTTGGGTGAATCTGACTTAGTTCTTAAAGTGTCAGTAGTGCAATATAATGCACTTTACAAGTCAACTGACAAAAATTAGTTAAAAGGTATACAATTTTACATAGACAGTAAAGATAATCTACTCCTTAATAAAACAGCACAAAACTCAAATTCCTAAAGCGCCATTTAAGGAATTAGTCTTAAGGGTTCTTAAATAGACCAAGATAAAAGAAAAAGGAAGATAATGTTGAATTTTGTACTATTTGGGAAAAATGTGGTTCTACTGACAATAAACCATCAAAGCAATAGGTGAAAAAAAATGGACCAAAGAAAGAATCTTTGGCAGAGATAATAACTGAAATTGAGGAATAAGGCAGACACATTCATCAAGGGGATCATGAAAACACACAAAAGTGTTTCAGACGTAATTCTTCAGCAATCACACCAATTGCTATAAATGCCAATGGTTATAGCAGAGAAAAGCTAATCACACAGGAACTCCGCACATAATAGTAATGCTAATAAAAAAGCCAACATTATGCAAAATAAAATCTCTCTTTATAAAATTTCGATTTTATAAAAATATTTCAGAAAACACTGAAACATCTATTCCCTCATGGTTTTAAAAGTTAACTGCTAAACGCCTGTGACACGCAACACAGAGCAGTACTATACAATAATAATAGGGCATAACATTGTGCCTACGGACAGGTAAAGTGAATAACATTATCTCTTTAATTAATATTTCCGTGTGGTACATATTAGGGAGAAAGTAAGCATTTTGTCCTTAAAGTTGATGTGTTAGAAGTTGTAAAAATGAGCAAACATAAGGATTTGAGTGAGTTTGACAACAGCTAGAACAGGGGTCACCAACATGGTGCCCACGGTCACCAGGTAGCCCCCAAAGACCACATGTGGTGCCCTTGAGCCTGTTCTGAAAATAGCACAACCATCAAGTGAGCTGAATCTAAAGCGTTATTTTATGTCATTGTTCTTCCTTTTTAATCACACTTGCATTTAAATAATTTATAAATTACATTATCTAAAAAAAAAGCATAAAAATGTGTTCAAAGGTCAGTACTGGTAGCCTTTTGTATGACACAGTACCAATGAAGTAGGTCTCTGTTTCACAAAGGTTGGTGATCCCTGACGTAGAGCATCTCCAAAACTGAAACTGAAGAGCTGTAATAGTATGATTCAGATCATGTAAAAACTGTACGTGCCAAATGTACCTGGGGAACAGATGGCATCAGGAGTCACAAGGTAAAGAAGGCAAACCAACAGAGTGAGCTGGATGTTCTCAGCAAGGTTCTGCTGGGAAACATTGGGTTCTGCCATGCATGTGGATCTTTGACTGCAGGCCATATAAATAATTTCATGGTTATGGTAACTCCTATAGGCTAGGACCTCTTTCAACAATGTAATGCCACAAAGAAAAGCAAAAATGGTTCAGGAATGGTTCAAAAGGGGCAACACAACATGTTGGTGTGTTGAATTAGCCTCTGGCTTCCAGAACTAAGGGGAAGTGTTCCTAACATCTTGGTGCCAAAAAAAACAGAAGACCTTCAGGGATTTAGTGGAATCCCTGATTTGATGTGCCGGCACTGTTTTGGCATAAAAAACACTGCTGGCAGGTGGTCATATTGTTATGACTAGACACTATATTTGAAATGCAACTCTAAACAGGTGGGTTATCAGTCTTGATTTAAAGGAAGTGTTTTGGGTGATTTGCAGTTTTCTGGAAGTTTGTTCCAGATTCCAACGAACCAAGCAGTATCAGAATGTATGTGACATGAGTCATGTTTTTACATCCCATTGAATGCATACTGCTTCCTTGGGAGGTGTCAACCCATCAATTTATAACTTCACTCACTAATCAGTGCTTTCCAAATCATTAAAGGTAGAAAACCAGTAATGTTTCAAGCAAGAAAGAAAAGCAAGCTGCTGGCACCTAGCCAACTAGGACGTTTTTTTGTGAAATCTTGCATAAAGTTCCACATCTGCTGCCACTTCATCCAGCCAGTTTGCTTGTTTACTTCTGATGAAGGATTCTGTGTGAGTGTGATGCCTCTGATCCAGCTAACAGGATCCACTTCAGTTCTGTATTAAAAGTTTTCCATTTGTGCTTTGCTTTTAACAGACACTGCCCACTCTTCCCCTTGACTTTTGAAAGACTTTGGGTTCATCTGTCGATGCACACAGCTGTTGATGCTATTCACATCCTTGCAACTGCAGTATCATCGCCCCCAGCGGTAATAACGGTGACACCTGATACAATGAGGTTGCTTCCAAAGGTTTCCAAAAATACTGAAGCTTTCTCCTATCAAAGAGGTCTTCAGAGATGTCATTCTGATTCCTTGGTCCTCAGAAAACCTTTGAGGTCGGCAATGACCTACAAGAGGATGATCATTCTGATGTGTGGTAACAGTAGAAGATTTCATCTAACACAATGGTAGGCAAAACAAGTTCTTTGGTTTTGCAATTTTTTTGCAAAAAATGTTTTTGAGACAAATTATTTTGTATTTATTCCTAATGTCAGTAAAGGATTTAAGAACATCTAGAAGAAAGGTTCCAAAACGCATTGGAACAAATATTTGACCAGACTCCTTAGAAAAATGTATTTTAAATTAAATGTGTATGACTTTTATATTGCATTATCATATTATATTTATATCTACTGTAAACATTGCACGCTTTCAAACTTTACCAATTTAACTCTGTGTCCAGGGAAAAAAAACAAATTTTAATTGATAAACTCCTTTTCTCTCATTTAGAATCTGATCTGTGAAAACAACACACTGCTTCACCTCCCCTGCAACATTCAAACCAAGGGCCGTAACAAACCATTGCGGTAGATTTTCATGCTCCAGATCACAACAGCCAAAGATCAAATGTGTGATCTGAGACATGAAAACTATAAAGAAGATAAACCACAGCAGGAATCACTGCAGAGGAGGAGAGAGGGAGAGAGAAAACAGGTAGATAATGAAAACACAGCGGGTTTGAAGTGTCTTGTTGCTGACAGACAGAAGCACTGGTCCTGAACATGTACGTGGTTCAACAAGCCTCCGACATGGCGAACTCTTCTCCTTGGGACTGTCAGCCTTCAGCAGAGCACATCATCTCTCCATGAGGATTTCATCACATTAGCCTAAGCCGGGTGCACAGATAGCAGCAACAGCAGCAGGAGCTATAGCGTATGATCCACAGACAGACTCGCAATCACCAATTAGAGCTATCACACACACTGTAATTAGCAAGAGCCCCTGATTTCAGCATGTGTAAAATGTATTCCTATTATCCACATCACAAATAAGCACATTCATCTAATTACCTAGCACAGCACATGAGCTTAATTAAAGTTAATACATTATGATACTCCAAAAATCCAGAGATTACAATTCTGCAAGGTTCTAGTTAATTAGAGTATTCACACACTGACAGCCAGAGATCCCAGCCTCCATCTCCCACAGCCAATTAAAATCCAGGGTCAAAACAAGGAAAAGAAGTTTTTGTAGCTGTTCAAATTTTTTTGCAAGAATACAAATATCTTAAAAGTATTTTACCCACGAAGATGATGAATCATTTATTTGTTTCTTGTTCCTTTCTTTTTTAACACAGCATGATCCTAAACAGCTAAAAAACGAGAATCCAAATACCGCTGTAAAAAAGTAGTTATAAAAACAACTCAAAGACTGTGAGCCTACAACCTCCAAAAAGGTTACAAAAAGCCGGTCGGCAAGTAATCTTTGTGATTAATGTGAGGGCAATCCAAGAGGAAAAGTGTTACTGGGCTGTCAGGGTGTATATCAGAATGAAAAGTATTCAGCCTTTAGAGACAGAATGATGTCATACAATATATATTTATATATTTTATTTTTTATAGAAATTTTGTTATTGTATATGACCTTCAAAACCATTGAAAAGACTCACTGACAATCTCCACATTAATGTTTTTGTTTAGCACATTAGTGGAAAGTTGCCTGGAAGAAAAAAGTGTACTACAAAAAGGTCCACAAGACCATGGTACAACATTGCAGGTAAGCTAAAGTAGCATGGGAATCCTTTACACCTCAGTATGCTGCATTGATGCACTTATTCATGCAAAAAGAAGCCGATCAAAATTCAGTGCATATCCTGGACAGCATATTGACATACTTTTTAGCGGATCTGATACATTTGTAAAAAAAAAATATATTATTGACTATGTCATTTACACATTTTTTTACATTAGCTGTAAACCACAATTAGAATTAACAAAAATTATATCACTGTGTGCAATTAATCTATAGCATATGAGTTTCCCTTTTTGAACTGACTTACTGAAATCAAATAATTTCTCGATTATACTCTAATTTATTGAACTGCACTTCTACTGATAATAAGGAATACATAACTTAATTTCTTGGATGAAGCACAAACACAAGTTAAAGAATTATGACAGACAAAACTACACAATGCAGCACATTACAGTGTAAAAAAAAACCACGAGTATATATAACTCCCATAAAGCTGTACTTGGCAACAATGAACCAGATGAACTTTAATTTCAGAGCAGAAAAAAATATTCAGCAATATTGCCTGAGGGAGCTCCAGCGCTCCAACTTTAGCATACATGAAGGTATTAAGCTCAATCTTTAAAGTAGAGGGCGTCCATGGCATAAACCCTGAACTAAGACCTCATTCCATAGTTGATGAGCCTCGCATTGAAGCTGAAGACGACTCCAGGCAGTACTAGGACTTTAAGCAAAAGGTGCACTATACTCAGAAAAAGGTAATTAGGATATATTATGTAGAAAAAAAAGTATTTTTTTTAAATCTATTTGTGATTCTGAAAGCTGAGAAAGTGAAATATAAATGCTAGTTACTCAAAGTATTAAATCTGAAAAAAATGGCTTTCACATTGGCATAAATGTGGCTAATTGCCTGCCAGTTCTGGAGCCAAATCTACACCCAGTGGCCAAAACATTAGGTTTATCTATTCAATTGCTTGTTAACACAAATGGTCAATCAACAAATCACATGACAGCAACTCAATACAACTAGGCATCTGGACAAGATAAAGATGACTGACTGAAGTTTAGAAGGAGACAAATGAAATTACGACAGAAGAAGATCCGAAAAAGTTTAAATATTCAGTGAGCTGCAGATGTATGAAGGAGAATGCCTTGTTGAATACAGAGCTCAGAGCAGAATGGACATACTGGTTTGAGGCTACAGAAAAGCAAATGTAGCTCAAATAACCACTCATAACAACCAAGGTACGTGAAATACAATCTCTTTATGCACAATACATTCACCCTTTTAGCAGATGGGCTACAACAGCAGAAGACCACACCAGGTACCACTCCTGTCAGTTAAGAATAGGAAAGTGATTATATAAATCTCAGAGGTACATCAGATAGAAAAAAAAATGTTGCCTGGTCCAATGAGCTTTGGGTTTCAGCAGCTACATTCAGATGGTAGTGTCATAAACAACTTAAAAGTGTGGATGCTTCAAAAATCTTTGCACAGCAGCAGGTCCTCTACTTTCTGGCTGATGTTTTGGTCACTTTTGAATGCTGGCAGTGCGTTCACTCTAGTGGTAGCATGAGATGGAGTCTACAACCCATACAGGTGGCTCAGGTAGTGGAGCTCATCCAGGATGGCACATCAATGCCAGCTGTGGCAAGAAGGTTTGCTCTGTCAGCGTAGTGTCCAGAGCATGGAGGCACTACCAGGAGACAGGCCAGTACATCAAGAGACACACTTAGCACATATGACAGACGTGACAGTCTGGAGACGCTGTGGAGAACGTTCTGCTGCCTGCAACATCCTCCAGTAGGACCAGTTTGGCAGTGGGTCAGTAATGGTGTGGAGTGGCATTTCTTTGGGGGGCCAACAGCCCTCAATGTGCTCGCCAGAGGTAGTCTGACTGCTATTAGGTACAGAGATGAGATCCTCAGACCCATTGTGAGACCATATGCCGGTGCGGTTGGCCCTGGATCCCTCCTAATGCTATGGACCGGCCCGCCCGTTCCCCAGACCTAAATCCAACTGAGCACATCTGGGACATCATGTCTCACTCCATCCACCAACGCCACGTTGCACCACAGACTGTCCAGGAGGTGGCGGATGCGTTAGTCCAGGTCTGGAAGGAGATCCCTCAGGAGACCATCCGCCACCTCATCAGGAGCATGCCCAGGCGTTGTAGGGAGGTCATACAGGCACATGGAGGCCATACACACTACTGAGCCTCATCTTGACTTGTTACATCAAAGTTGGATACTTTGGAAGGATAATTTTGAGTGTGGCTCCAAATCTAGACCTCCATGAGTTAATAAATTTGATTTGTATTGATAATTTTTGTGTGATTTTGTTGTCAACACATTCAACTATGTAAAGAACAAGGTATTTAATAAGAATATTTCATTCATTCAGATCTAGGATGTGTTATTTTAGTGTTCCGTATATACAGTATATACAGATAGATAATTCAAAGTTAAAAATCTTTACTTTTTTACACTGATACATTGTTAGCTCTTGAGAAAATTTCAAGACAATGCGTTATCCCACAACCTAACTTTAGAAACAAAAAAGATATTTGGCTGGGTCATTCTCATGAGAACCTAAAGTACACCAATACACATGGTCTTTACTGACAAGTTAAAGGAGCACTAAACGATATTTCACCACTAGGTGATGCTTGAGCACCGTCTGTAGACCACAACAAGACGTGTGACAAGCCACGGCTTTCTACCTTCACTCCAGCCTCCACCCGGCCCCTCCTTTCCCTTCTCACGCATCACCTCCTATGCACATATTTTTCAAGGTTAAAACTCAGCAAAACAGCCTCACCTTTCAGAGGAACATTTCTAATTAAGAAGTAAGTTACCCATAACTTTATGCAAGAGAAGCAAGAGAACATTTTGATCTGCTGGGGGTGCTCTCCGCCATATTGCTCCAACGCTGCGCTGCTGACGGTGGCATTTTAGGGCAGGAGCAGCTAAGCCCTGAGTGGCAGCTGTTCACATGCATGTAAATGCACACGCGCGGCCGGCCCGGCTATGTAAACAGGAGACTGGAGAACAACATAGAGAGATGTGGTGTGACATCATACCATAGTCCGTCAGAAATATTATCTTTAGTTCTGCACATCACTATATTATAGTTATTTCCATCTAAAATAATGAAATTTCGCTTATTGCGCCTTTAAGCAAAACAATATGTGGTATCATATAATAGGAGCACTGTCCTGCATTACATCACAGCTTTACTGAGAACTACAAGCTCTTTTCTTCCACTGTCTCATTTATCTTGCTAAACTGTGCAACAGGAATGATCTTCATGCAGTAATTCAAACACAAAAACATTCAGCAGGATAAGGGCAGCACAGCAAGCCAGTGTCCTTTCACCACCATTCCTCTACCTGACCCAGAGAGATGCCCTGCTCCCATTAATAATCCAGACATCCTTCTGTTCCATGAAGAGTCTCTCAGATTTTCTATAAAAAATTGAAAATCTGTCTCAGGTTCTTTCTGACCCAGTCTTGACATTTTATCTTGTGTAAGTTACTCAGCCATGGTTTTTCAGTCCAATTCAAAGTAATTTGGTCATGACTTTAAACATCTGCACTCTGCACTCGGTGTATTTCCAGGATGTTCGAAATCTTAGGCAGTGCCTGCACAGAGGGAAAAATAGTTTTGACATATTTTCTTAGGTTTGTTTGCTTACATTTAATGACTAGGCATTTGCAACAGCTGGATGTTTAGTGACACCCACCCTTGTTAATAAAATGGCTAGAGCTTAAAATAAGTGGAGATAATTAAATTCTTATAGTGATGTAAAAAAGCATGTGTTCAAACGGGAGATGTTTTTACAGTTACAGAAAAAAAAATTATTACACAAACTCCAACATCATAGTTTTACCACTTGCCTAATCAGTTTGTATTTGATATTAAGGCAAATCTACTATCTGATCTGTTATAATGTAATGTAATATCCACGCAAACGTAGCTAGTATGATTCTTACAGGTTTTAGTGTTTTTCAAACAAATGTAATATTTACTAGAATGTACCTGTTTTACTTTTGAATAGACTTTTCTGATAACTGAAATCCCACTCTGAAGACTAAGAATTATGTATTTAACTCATGAGTACCTATATCACTTGAACTATTTCTTTTTAAGCATGATCTACGACTTTGGAAAACCACCCTTTGGATTTGGATCAAATATGATGTCATTATGAGGGGAGTTTGTTTAATTCAAGACAAAAAGCAAAGGAAACAACAGGTTGGCGTGCTGTACTCAATGGTGATCTACCAAACAATACTTAAACAACAAATTAAGATACTACAGAAAGTCTCATGTTGATTATTGCATATGTTTGAGCCTTTCAAATGCCCGAAAACAGCCACTTGTTAGTGGGAGAATTAGTAGATTAACAAATGGAATCGATCCAATTGTTTCCGTGTGTTTCTTGGGAAAAACATGCATAAAACAAAACATTCTGTCTGGCGTTCTATTAACTTCGACATCATCCAGAGAAGACGGCTCACCCGTTACTACCATCTAATGTAGAACAGATTACTAGATCAATGTGTGCTTCTGTGCTTTTTGTCTCTCTTGTTGTGTCTCTGCTCTGTCTTCTGTAACCCCACTCGGTCGAGGCAGATGACCGTTCATACTGAGCCCGGTTCTGCCGGAGGGTTTTTTTTCCCGTTAATGGGTGGTTTTTCTTCCCACTGTCGCTTCGTGCTTGCTCAGTATGAGGGATTGCAGCAAAGCCATGTACAATGCAGACGACTCTCCCTGTGGCTCTACGGTTCCCAGGAGTGAATGCTGCTTGTCGGGACTTTGATGCAATCAACTGGTTTCCTTATATAGGACATTTTGACCAATCTGTATAATCTGACCCAATCTGTATAATATGATTGAACTTGATTTTATTAAGTGCCTTGAGATGACATGTTTCATGATTTGGCGCTATATAAATAAAATTGAATTGAATTGAATTGAATTGAATTCTGTAATACTTTAATTGTTCCTTGTAGTAAAAGCAAGACGGCACGAGCTAAGACACAATGACAACGTGGGATGAAAAGGCTTTACAGAGAATGTGCGATGCAAATTAGGCAACAAAGAGGCGATTTTTAAAATGTAAAATTTGTTTTAAAATTTCCCAACCCAAAAAAAGTACTTTTTGGTATCTTAGCATATCCTTTTGTGTATAAGTATGTTTGGTCATTGTGATCTACAATGCTACATAACTGATATAGGATTACCTAAAAATGTGCTTAAATACACATTCTCCACATGATCATATCTTCTCAAATTTATTCTAAAAAGCTTTTTTGTTTAATGCATTTTAAAAATTTGGGGCCCTAAAAGGTTAAACTAATTTCACCGGTAAGTCCTTTAAAAATAAAGTGATGAAAAAGAGCAATACAATGCATTAAAAAAACACAGAGCAAACAAGGAAGAGCAGGTCTTGTTCTATTTATGGAGCTCATTACATTTAGAAGGAGGAGGATAATGTTTGCCTTGTAGCACAGAATAATTACACAGATAGAGGTCTAATGTGGCCCAGCACGGCTAAATGGAAGCAGTATTAGAGGGAAAAAAATACAGGAAACAATTTTAATGGATCGATAAAGTAGATTAACTTTGATTTTCTAAAACCTGTCTTTTTCTCCCAAAAGGCTAGCAAATGTCTATCTCTGCTCCTTATTTGATCATCTTTGTGCATTGTGAAGATTAGGAAATTCTTACAATCTACAAAATATAACTGCATTAGAAATGGCTAAATGTATTTGTTTTATTTCTCATGGAATGCTTAATCTTTATTAATGCATTATGACTTAGTTCAGTTTATTTACATACAAATTACATCTTAAGGTACTTCCTAAAAACAGACAGATTTGTTTAAACTCAATTGCATTAAATCTAAGTCAGTACATTTCATTTCAATTCATTCAGTAAGTGAAGACCTGTTAATCTACGGCAACCAGCAGATTGGATTAAATCTTTATTTAAATGCTCTGTGTTATCCAGAATTGGACTAAGAATGATGTTCAAGCACTTATTAGCTATATTATGCACAATTCCTTATACCGCAATATTTTAGCCTTAGCAGTAGGGATGTCACAATACTAGACCATGCCTAAAGTAGAAACTCTATGTGTGGAAGTTGTTTAAAAGTGGAGTTAAAGAGATGCAAGCTTTTAGAAGGAAACTGTGTTTTATATGACCTCCGAAATTATGTTTGTTGTTTATTCAGCCTGCAAATGTGTGAGAGAGCAAGACTTTCAGCAGAAAACATGAAGACTGAATGTATTACAACAAAGTCGCTCTGTTTAATCTTGTTGATCTGCTTACCACTGAGTTTGCTGGATTTGTTGACAGTATTATGGAAATGTCAGAGTTAATGTAAGGATAGACATTCTCTATCCTTAGGCCTTCTCTAACACTAATAGTCTAATATGCAATTTTTATAAAAATATTACAATTATATGGTATTTATTTAAAATAAACTGCGATAGACTGGCGACCTGTCCAGGGTGTACCCCGCATCTTGCCCATTGACAGCTGGAGATAGGCAACAGCACCCTTCGCGACCCCACAAGGGATAGACGTGTTAGAAAATGGATGGATGGATTTAAAATAAAATTTTCACCGCAATAAAACTTGTATGACAGTATGACGTAACATCTGCTTTTACCTTTGCTCTTAAAAGTTATTGTAAATGCTGTTTTTATAACTTTTCTATGTCAAGAACTCTGACTCTACCAGAATTAGTATCAACTTGGTCATAGCTTTACATAAACAGGAAATCGCAAATCTGCTATAAGATTCTAATTGTTGAACTTTTAATTTAATTTGAGTAACAAACTGGGACTTGGTATCAGTAATAACTACTATTAAATCACTAAAACTGGAATTGGGGACAAAAATATCCTGATATGACAGAAGTGAAATTTAACAGCATCATGCAATGTAACTTTCTAAAAACAAGCTTAGGAAACACAAATTGATTATACCCCTCGTATTAGACTGTTAAGAATGCTAATACCTGTAAATAAAAGACAGAATGCACCATAGTTGAGTAACAACCCTGTATATTTAAAAAAAGAGTAAATTTAAGGTTATTGGGAATTATCATTCTGATATAGTCGGAGACATCTTCCAGATTGTGTCTATTTGTGTCAGCCAATCATTTTCTTAAATGGCATTACCGAGGACTGATATGCTGTTTTTCATGCTCAGTCATCCCCAGTTTTCCATTTTGAGCATGTTTGTTCTTTCTTCAACTTTATTTCCTGAGCAAACGACAGCAACATGAAAAATGTGTCCAATCATGGACTCCCAGCATCCAGTTAGTCACACTAACGACATTAGTGTTGTATACTGACAAATCTTAGCAAGACTTTGGCTTTTCCAGCTGTCTAACAAGACAATGGAATCATTTTCCAAATGTCTGCCACAGTATGTCACAGTTTAAAAGATTACTGAGAAAAACCATTATCACAGTCCCTCTCATTCTTCCAGATGTAGATGGATGTCTTCTGCGGCTGATCCTGAGCAGTTCATTACAATAAGCAGCAAAGCCTTGACGAAACCTTTAGAAAGGGATGGGAGTAGAGCATCTAGGGAGGACAAACACTTCCTTAGCCCACTGGGAGAGCAATCCGGACATCGTCATCTGTCTTAGTTATACAGGAGTGAGACTTGCTGACACAGAAGCAGTCTGTGGCAGCCCGTGCAGCATCTGAAATGTTTTATGATGCCACATTTAACAAACTCATAGAATCTCTCAGAAGCTTATTTAAAACATTATAGGAAACAGATGGCGAAAGTATAAAAAGGTTTTTGGAGGGCCGTTGATTGTTGCTCAGTAGATGAAATTCAGAAGAGCAGAAATCGCCTCGATACAGGCGACCTCCAACCCCGCATATCAGCGGATGCTATTTTGGGGAGTTTAAGGGTGAAGGGGGTCATGTTAGAGAGATGCACGGATATGAGAAGTCTGGGGATAGAAGAGAGCCAGGAGAAAGGCAGGACAAGGGCGTCACCGCAGTGAGGTCTCGCTCAGTCACCCAAGGGCTGGCCGTGTTTACCGACCTGTCAGTAACGTGGTGCAGCCACTCCCAGGAGACACGGGCCACCAGGGTGATGGGAAAATAATAGCTCCTTCTGTCAGAGCTTCAGGGGACAAGGGGTCTGATGGACATCAGTGGGAATAAAAGCCAGCCTGTGGGACACATCCCATCCAACACTTAAGTACAGTCCCTACTGCATGCTGTTGTCGATATTAGTCACTGTGTGTCTTGGTGCCAATTCTGTGATAATGAGTTAAATGGGGTCACATCTGAGGATGTTTTGTACATGCAGAGCCCACGAAAGGCTTAATGTAAGCATAAAATGAATGATGCTATTTTTTTGTCGTTTGCTTCCTAACTCTGAAACCTCTAAATAAAATCCAGTCCATCAAGCTGCCACACCTGTGCATAATGTTATCACAGTACAAACATAGCTGTTCTGTGAAGCCCTCAGAGGGTTTTTTTTGGGGAACACTAATTAAAAAAACTGCACCATGAATAGCAAGGATCACACCAGACAGATAAGGATTAAAGCTGTGGAGAGATTTAAAGCAAGGCTAGGCTATAAAGCAAAATCCCAATCTTTCTACGTCTCACAAAGCTCAGTTCATGAAAGGAGTAGGAAAATATTGCAAACCTACCTAAACGTCACACACCTAAGCTAACAGGTGTGTGGCGTTTAGGTCACACAGGCATTAATGCTTGGCAAGAAGAGCATTAATCAGATAAATAGTCAACAGGCCAATAAAGAAGCTGCAGAGATCCAGTGCTCAGGGTTGAGTCTTTATTGACTTGTTCACTCCGCAAATCTGGTCTTAATTGAAGAGTAGCAAGAAGAAAGCTGTGGTTAAAAGAAAGCAATAAGAGACATTGTTTGGAGCCTACCACAAGTCATGTAAGGAACACAGGAAGCACATAGAAGAAGGTGCTCTTTAATTTTTTAGCCTACCTGCAGAAAAACTAACATTACTGATCCCCTCAACACCCCAGCCCTGCTTTGACACATGGTTGTAGCAGCATCATGTTGTTGGCATGCTTTTCTTGGAAGGGGGAAAGGAAAGCTGGACAGAGTTGGTGGGAAATCAAAGCAAAAGTCTTTACACGAGTGCAGTTCCACCTTCCAGGACAACAGCTTCAAACATATAGTACAGCTAGAGCTTCAGTGAAATGGTTTAGAACAAAACTTGTGTGTGGGAACGGTCCAGTCAAAGTCCAGATCTAATTCCAAAAGAGAATTTGTGGCAAGGTTGAAAAATTGCTGTTTACTGATGCCCTGCATCCAATCCGACAGAGCCCTTGTGTGAGAGCCAATATTCCTTTGGCCATATACGATATATTAAAGAGGCCATGTAATCTCAGGAGGAGTTTCTAAAACACTGGATGTTCACTTGTTTGCCTTCTGCATTTTTGGTTTAAGTTTAACTAAGTGGATGTCTAATCATGATGAAAAGGACTGAAGACAAGTGTGACTGATTTGATCAGCCTGAATATTTTCAAGTCTCCACAAGTTTATCTTGAAATTGCAAAGAAAATAAACAGCAATCAATGGCTTTCTGGCAGAACGGACATCGATATATCCCCAGCTCTCTGTCCTGAACTTAACATAAACCGCTCCACTACTTAGATTTACAAGGAGCTATGAAGAAACACAGAGCCAATGTAGAGTGAGCTGACCCACTGGTGATAAACAGAATCGGAAACCGCTGCACCATCCATAAAAGCTGACTCTAAATCAGGGTGAACTTCCATTAAAGGCTCGAACGATAGCCTAGTGGAGCTCATCATTAGTACAAACACTCAGAAATCATGGGGTAGCATCTGTTTTCTGCACATCCTCCCACATCAATGCTCAGAGACGCGGGCCTCAGGGAAGGGGGGCGTGCAGACGACTATTCCCCTGCCCCATCACCATGAATAACAATCGCTACCTCCAGGTAATTAAAGGGGACAAACGATGTCCACGGGGCCACGCCGAGCCCATCATTAGTAAGGCACAACTACTGCAGGATGTGTACACACAGGAGGAGAAAGAGACTCCTCACACATCCATTCAGGAAACATAATGACCATTGATTTTGAGTGGTCCATGAGACAGAACATTTCAGCGCATCTATTGCACAGATTAATCCATGTAGGCTATCTTTTTTTATGCCTTTTTTACCTACCATCAACAATGAATGATGCGCGCACACACACACACACACACACACACACACGTGTTAGGCTTTGTGCTCAGCTGCCTCAAAGAGGGTGTCTACTGCCTTTGTCTCGGCCAGGGGCCCAGACACAATGCTGCGCTGCATAGTGATGACCGTGCCTCTGTTATGGATCTCACACGTGCCTCATGCATTTCTCACAAAGACAGATGGAAGTTTAAAAACCCACCATGCAAATTAATGTCAACACAACACATGCACAATTAGAGAGGAAATCTGACTCCGGTGGAGAATGCACAGATTGCACATCTGCGGCACAAACAAGCAATCAAAAATCAGCTAAGTGTGTTCACTTCCTTGTGCCATTTGGAACTGGGAATTGACAACAAACGTAAGGCTGGTGAAGGGCGGGCGCAGCTTTGATCCTCTGTTTAAAGACCTGAGACAAAACTGAAATTGACAATGTCGCCTTAATGTGATATAACCTGGTAGATCTAAAGCTGGTAAAATAAAGGTCCAATTAAAAAAAAAAAAAAAAACAGTCTGCAAGTGGTGCTCCCCAAATAGGAAGAGCAGCAAGGTAACAAACCACAACAGTTTTAAGTAACATACTGTATGCACATATGAATGAAAACACAGAGGGAGTCATGATTGCTAACTGTCAGACCTGTAAAAATGGCGAAAATGTTGCACTTTTGCGGCCAAACTTTGTTGTTAGAGATGTATTCAGAAGGCAATTCCTCTTTAGAGTCTTCTTCTAGGAGGTTTTGGACATGGACAGATCTTATCTGCAGCTCCGTCCAACGCGTAACACAAGAACTACATTGGTTCAGATGCACATTAAGCACATGTATAAATGTATGGTAAATTTAAATGAGAACAAATGAATGCCGTGTGTGCCTCGGGAAGTTGGGGGCGGAAAACAAAAGGACTATTGAGAGTGCTGTTAATTTGTTATCTAAATGAAAGGAGAAAAAAAGACAGAAAAACAAAGCTGCGTTAAAAAAATGCAGAGGTGCTACTTTTGACTGCAACTCATAATACTGCACAGTGGTCCCACTGGGACCTGAAACTGACTAGAAAGGTAATTTTGTGCTCATTTTAAGATCACATCACAAAAAACGACCCCAGTTATGGAGGGAAGGCAAGAAGCACATGGCAGTGCCAGTCAGAGACAGACAGTGGTCAAGGAGTGTTCCTCAGGTACCAGGTTAGAGAAACAGAATGTTTTCCCTAACCAGTATACCGTAATAATAAAAAAATCTTTAGTTGTAACTGACACCGTCATTGATACCTATAATTAATTTTTTCCTCTGCATATAAGCCATCCCTTTTTAGGGAGCAGTAGGCTGCCCTTGTGTGGCGCCTGGGGAGCATTCTGGGGCTAAGGGTCTTCATCAAGGACCCAGAGTGGCAGTCTGTGAAGTTTGAACCGGGAACTTGCGGCCCCTCCAGGATGCAAGCGCCCTGCTCTAACCTCTCAGCCAATACTCCCCCATAAACATGGACTCTCCCCCTGATAACACTCCTCGCCCCCCACCCCTCCCTCTGGCCACCCCTTGTATAAATGTCTGGTTATGCCACTGAATGTCACAACATTTATTTCCATCCAGAATTTCAGATAATGTTTTGCCAAGATATTGCAGAGATGATGGCCAAGTTGGATCATTGCACAAATTTCCCTCCAACACATCCCAAAGGTTTCGAAGAGGTTTACATCCTCTAACTCTAGAACATAGATATCATTTTGCTGTTGTTACAATTTTAATTCATCAAACATTTGAGCGATTGTAGATTATTGTAATTGCAATCATTATTTCGACTGCATTATAATTAAACATTTTCCTGAACACATTTCTTCTGCCAACAAGATTGCTCCCGACACTATTTTTGGTTGATAGATGCTAATAATTTGACCATTTTGAAACAGATTAACATGTTCTGACATTTTGAAAAGTAATCACTTTACCCGGCGTGTTTTGGAACTGTGGGAAGAAACCAGAGTACCTGCAGAGAATCTCCACACGCACGGGGCGAACATGAAAACTCCAGGCAGAAAGACCCCAGGCTGAGATTCATCTCGCCCTGCTTGCTGCAAGGCGACGGTGCTACCAACTGTGTCACTGTGTAGCCGTGTCAAATCCAGGTTGTGACTTTTTTTCGGGATAGGCAGTGTATCAGTGCTGCGCAATCAGAAAAAAGATCAGCTTTGATTTGTGGTTTTAGTGATAACTGGGTTGCTGCCAAAATGGAGATTGAGGGACTCTTATTTTTCTGATCCACAACTGAAGCAGTTAATGCAGGTATTCATCAGAAAAAGGGAGGCAGGTAGATAAAGTGGATGAGGCCAAGGAAGCTACTGATGAAAAAACATTGGCTGTCGGTAGCCCTTTGTCATCTCAGCTCAACGTTTCCAACCGCTTTCCAATGCGGGACACCTCCGTATAAAAGACACCTTAAAAACCTCCAAAATGAAAAACTCCCCAGCGCCTCCCACTGGGATCCAAGCTGTTTTATGACTTTAAAACCCCTCTAAATAATGCAGCACTTTACCACAAGAGGAAACACAAAATAATAGACCACAGATACCCGGCCAAATGCTGGGTGGAGTGGGTGCCACTGGTGTAGAATGTGTTTGGGTTCTCATGTGGAGGTTTATCACTATGTGAGTGTGTCGCTGCTCACTGGGGGCCGGAAAAAAATCTAGAGATTAAACAGAGCAGTGCAGGGGGATTTTTTTTCCCCCCCAACACCTGGAGAGAGATTTACTTTATGTTTCACTGAGGTGTGCGTGTAAAGCTGTGTGGATAACACACAGTTAAATTAAAACCTTGGCTAAAATTCTGCTTTTTAAAAGAAGAGCCAGGGAAGAGCCATGTCTTTAGTGTTTCTTTTTTTTTTGCACTCAATTAAATTGAGGTGCTGCACCTCAATTTCAAATTGTAATGCATCTCTGGTGGAAATTTAGGGTTGCGCTGCTTAAATGTGAACCTCCACTCCAAGTTTTAAGCATTTTGCAGGTTCTAACGGGTTTTCTTCCAGGATGTCTCCTACTGGAGGAATGTTTCCACACAGCACAATGCTGATCGTGTTTCACCATGGGTGATGTAAAGTCCTTGTTTTGTGTCATCAACACATGTTTGCATATAGGTCAAAAGATTATATTTTGGTTTCATCTGACCAGAACACCTTCTCTACATGCTTGGTCTGTCCCCTATTTACTTGTGGCAAACTAGAAGCGACACCTTATTTGGTTTTCTTTAAAATATGACTAAGCTTGCCACTCATCCACAAAAATCCTGAGTATATGACTAATAGTTGTACTGTCAACAGATTCTCCACTTGAGCTGTGGATACCTGCATCTCTTCCAGAGTCACCTGAGGGATCTTGGCTCCTTTGCACATTTATACCATTTGTGCTTGACCTATGACTTTTGGTGGATGGTCATGTCTTTATAGGTTTTGAATTTTGCTATAGTCTCAATATTTTCAGATGATGGATTAAACAGTGTTCTTCATTATCTTAAAAACCTTTAATATTGCTTTTTAGCCTAACTTTGTTTCAATTGAAAGGGACTGAATACACGCCAATGCTTCATTTTACTTGATGACTATGTGCAACTTTGTTCTATGTGTTAATATGAATATATGTGAAAAAGTGGTGGTTTGAATATGTTTGAAAGGACCTGTATTGAGTTGGACACCTTTTAGGATCATTTGCTTGAGAGCTCTTTATACATACATGAAATGGCTACACAATCCAAGTGTTCTGAGCTTTTCCCACATTGTACCAGTGTCCACTCCTTGTTTTAAATTGAACATTTAATCTTCACGTGGCTTTGGTACATTTTTAGAACTGAAAATGATAAGCATCTTGTTAAAGTAAAAACAAAAGCTTTCTGCATCCACAGAACGGTGGTCTGAGCAATTACATTAGACATAGAACAGTTGAATGTTAGACTCCTTCATGCTGAGCTCGCCGACAGATCAAGCACTTATTATTTGATGGATAAAGCAGCTTAGAGCAGGTGAACAATACAAACCTTTGGAAAAAAACAGCTGCATTCCTTTGAGCATTTTTCTAAATGACAAGCAGCAAAGTTGCAGATCCCATCTTTCCATGAAAATAGTTGACACAGTGAAGCCCAGAACTGAGAATGTGAACACCAGCCAGCAATAAGGATCATGCTTTGTGTGGGTTACATCATGGTAGTTTTGGAGTGCACTCATCTAGAGACAAATCATTGAGCACACTCTCCGCTACATTTTCTATCTCTTCAATTTCACACTTTATGGAGCCCTACATCAGTTTGGAATTACACACTTTGTGTAAGACCCAATGCTTCTTCCATGACAGTAACGTCTAACAACAACCACAAACCAAAGTAGCCCGACCATAAATACATGAGAGCAAAAAATACTATATCCCTCGTGCAGCCGCAGCTTAAATTGCTCAACCCTTCTTACAAATTAGGTTTATTTGCAAAATTAAAAAGTTGACAGCTATTTGCAGTAAAGATATTCAATAAGACCAATTTCAATAGTAATTTATACTAATAAAACACAAAATGGCACTTTTTATGACTATAGCAGTCTCATAATTTTTCAATCACTTTCAAGGAAAAGCATCTTTGCTATTAATCAGAGCTTTCTTCTGCTGTTAAAACTTGCTGTAAATGTGCTTCATAGCCAAGCACCAGCTTGTGGTAGAATTCCTGATGAACATTAGCCAACCCTTAATGGCCAAAAGTTTCCAATCCTTTAATGTTCCTTGGTTTATGCTCCAGACGCCTTTTTACAATCCTGCAAGAGCATTTCAATAGGAATCAAGTCAGGCCCACTGAAAGTGACTCTAGTACCATTCAGGACTTCTTCTGAAACCAAACCTTAGTAGACTCTACAATGTGCTTAGGATCACAGTCCTGTTAGAAGTATTCAATGATGCCCAAGCTTCAGCTTCCTTCCATATGGCACAATGTTTTCTCCAAGGAATTCCTATGATTGAATTCATCTTACCCTCCACACACTGCAGGTTGCCGGCGGAAGCAAAGCTGCCCCAAAGCATCAGTGAGCTACCACCATGCTTACTACAGGCATGACTTTTCAGCACATATTTCATTCTTCCTCCATGAGACACGCCGCAGATCCATTACACGTTTTGATCACCATCCTGTTGGTCAGACCCCTTAGCCCCTCTAGTTTGTGCCTTATTGTGGAAACTGAAACGTCAGCACCTGCTGGCAACCTATCTTGCTGCAGATCTCTTGCAGTCAGTTAAGGGTTTTGGACCACCTGCATTTGCAGGATTTGGGTGGCAGGCATTAAAAGTTTCCTCTTTATAACACACCCACTTGGCACAGCCACTGTTCCTTTAACTTTATACTTGTGACCTATACTGGCAGCTGTAGCTCTCAAAACTTTCAGGTCATTTTTGTATACCTTTACTTGGCCAAGATCTCTTATATGAGTCTTTTGGACGTTTCTATTAACTTAACCATATTTCTGAAATGCAAAGAAACATCACTGTTATAAGTCCAGGTTTTTTAGGTGTCTATCCATCCAAGCACATTTGATGCTACTAACGCAGACCTTTACTGGTTCTAGCAGGGGTGCCCGAGTCGCACCGTTTTGCAAATGTATGCTCTTTTGAATAATTCTGTTTGGCGGTTAGCATAATGTGAAGACTTGAGTGGTCTCTAAAAGTAGGATCTTGCGTGTTGAATTTGGATGAATTTTATTAAACTATTTAAACTTTTCTCGTGTAATTTGTTCATTGTTTAGGGTACGGCACAATTGTGAAGTAAAAATTAAATGATGCATGGTTTTCAAAAATGTTTAAGGATAAAAATCTTAAAAATTGAGCTGTGCATTTACATTCAGCCCCCCTGAAGCTTAGTTTGATACATTTTTACGTTTTAGCACAGATTCTCTGGGCCATTTTCACAGATGAATGCGCTTTGATCTAAACCAAATCTGCCTTTTGCTCTATGTTTAGGGTCATTTTCTTTTTGGTAGATAAATCTCTGCCCTAGTATCAAATCTTTTCCTGCAACCAATATGTTTTCTTTGAGTATTACCCTGTATTTAGCGCCCACTATTTCCCCATGAACTCTGGCCCCCTTCCCCGCTGATGAAAAGCAGCTCACAGCATCGTGCTACTACCATCATATGAAGAAACTGTGAAATTAAGTCAAAAGAATCAGCACACAACTCTTTGACTTTTAATAAGTGTTTTCTTAGACATGTATCTGATTTTTTTTACCGAGAAGTATTCTCCAATTAATTTTAAATCACTTCTTATTGTTAAATATATTTTAATTTAGAACCAAGAAGTAGAATGTTACCATGGTTTACATGCAGTGGACAGCCCAGAGCAAATTTACCCCTGGCTACATTTTATTTGGGCGCAACAGAATCGAAGGTGCCAAGTAATAACCAATGCCATGTTTTCATGGTTTTGATTTGTTTTAAAAAAGTTATTTGTTATTTCCAACCACTTTATTACTGAAATATGCTTTTTTTATTCATTACATAATATACTAAAGAAATATATTGATGCTTGTTGTTTTAGCTTTAGAAAATGTTTTCAGGGGTTTGAATATTTTTGGAAGGCCCTGTAAATGAGGACGTGGCTCTGTGCACATGCATAAAAGCACATTGTGACAGATTTTTTCCGGCCATCCCCCAGGTATTTACCAACACCGAACTCCACATGGTGCTGCAAAACTGTGTTTTATTTACAGATCAGTCGATCTCCTTGAGAGGCAATCATAGATTTCTTAATCTCCACATCTTTGATCACCATCTCCTCTTCTCACACTGCTGACTCCATCTTTTCTGCTTTCTCTGTTTTTGATGCCTTAATCTGTTTCCCTTCTCACGTTTTTTGAGACTGACTCAAATCAATAGAACTGTTTGCTTTATTCAAAAACCTTTTGAGCTATTTGGAACGATTTAAAATGAATAACTGGCTATTAGGGGGCAGTTTTGCAATGATTTTTTTGAAGGGCCTATAAGGAAAGTTTAAAAGCGCCATCATCTGGCAGTGCGCCCTCTATGGACTACAAAAATCCTATCAGAAAAGGTTCATTGTTTTCCATCAGACATGACTAATTGACTCACCACCGCGGGTGACTGACATGCCATCCACAGGGCACCGAAATGAGAGCATCATGTGAAAATGATGAGACCTGATGACAACTAGCAGCACTTGACCTTTTGCATGTGAGGTCGGGTTTCAGAGGGAACAGGATCCCCATGATGTCGGAGCCACAGCCTCAGGGCTCTGTGTGGAGAAGCCACAGACAGATAACGTGGGGGGGGGCACTGGAGTTTTTCAATCAAGCAGCCTTGCAGGACACTGGTTTTCATGAGTTTTGACAGGGGAATGAAAAATAAAAACAATAAAATGAAAATCAATCCTCATCAGCCTTGGGGCATTCAGGCATCTTTAGGATGGAGCAAGATGAAGGAGAGGGATGGCAACTTCCTTTATCATTTGTACCTGACAAGAGGTTATTATGTTTTTGTTTTTTGTTTTTTCTAGGCAGAAAATGCTTCCTGTGCTAAAAAACATGGAGGTTTTGTCCATCTTTCTTAGATCTCTTACAGTCTCTTTACCAGTGAATACAAATGAGCGACAATCTTTCCCAAACAGGAATAGTGACTGCAAGCGCAGCCTTAAATCAGCAATGCAGTTCTGAGGGATTTGTCGGCAAAAGCCTCTGTCTCTCTCAAAGAATCATTATTCACACATTAGTTAGTGTTGTTGGTTTAGCTCACTGGGTATTAATGTCCTCTCCGTTTTTCTGCTTCCTGTCCCACTTCCCAAATATCACCATAATCCTGTTAGATGAAATCTATTAATGTTCTTATTCAGACAGCCACACAGTTTCCAAGTCTGCCGATAAGCCCAAAACTTGCCACGAAGGCATATCTAGTCTTCCTTTCTGGATTAGAAAGACTTATTGAGACAACCACAGACATGTGACTAGCGGCATGCATAGGACAGCCACATATTCAACATATAAACAAGGAGATAAAGCCACTTTTTGGGTCTCTTCTCCTTTTTTCCCTGAACCATAGACTGAATTGCTCATGCATTCCTGCAGAGCTTTATTTAATTCCAGTTTTAGAACACAATTTCACCAGTTTAATGCAGGGTAATGTTTCCTGTTCAACATATTTTCACAAAAAAGGCACTGAATGTCTCCAGTGAAAAAGAAGAGATACACAGAAATGCGTGATTAAACAACCACATTAAATCAACAAATACATCAATTATAGCACCACATGTACAAGCGACATTTTCTTTATCAAAACTATTCCTTTTGTAGAGTGAAGGATGGGAAATGATTACATAATTAAGCGTTTTAGGGAGACAGCATGTAACGTATGTGCTAACTGTATGACAAACTTGAATGAAAATATGATATTTTACTGTATTTTACTGTATCACAGTATTTACACAAAAGTTAAAAACATATCACACATACTGCACAAACAGAAAAGCAACAACTATCTCCACTGCTGCTAAAATTGCATTCACTGATTACATAAAAAAGTTATATTCCACATATCCTGGTTATTTTGGAGTCATAACGAAAATTGCCACTATATTTAGCAGTAGCTATTCTTCGCAGTTTGATGCAAAGAATGGTCAAAAACTTTGCAGTTATAGTCTATTTGGAGCAACACAAATATAACTAATTTTAGCTAGTTAATGGATCATGCTGTCTGTTCTTGTAGCCAGTCTCCAGTCTGCTGCTGAACAGACATACTGTTCTTACTTTTAAACAGCATTACCTTAGTAAGAGTGACATGTTGTGCTGCTTTGGTTTCTACCCCATGACAGCCATTTGTTTTAGAAACATTCTCATTTGTCTTTATGAAGCCTTCTTTCATCCATCTGACATGTAGTGTGCAGAAACAGGTGGGAGAGGACCATGAGATCCATGCATAGGGTAAACTCTGGTCACTACATCAGTTTTTTTAACTGTAACTTTTTATTACTTTGGGATACTCTGTAACCAGCTTGTGACAATTTGAGAGCAAACTGTTCTTCTGTTGGCTGCAAAAGCCAACAGAAAGAGGTATTAGAAGTGCCTAATCCTAATATTAATAATAATCCCAGTTTTAGTGTTTTTTTCTGTTAAGCCTCACGGCAACAGATCTGCAAAACTTGCATAACATAACATATTACATTTAAAAGAGACATGGATCATATTATATCCAGTCTATTTGAAAATCCAACTATTTTTACATGGCTGTTTCCAAAAAAAGCCTTTTAATAAACGAGGTGACCAAATGGTGGTCACTTAAAATACTGGGATGACAAACTCTAAATAGAGTTTCAGGGGTTTAATTCAACCTTAGTTATTGATCAGGGAGATGGTGGCAGAGTGTGGAATGAGTGACTGATATTTGATGGTGGCACACTGTGAAGAACACAACAAAGTTATGTAAGTCCATAAATAAAGAAAAAAGATTGCATTGGGAAATTGTATTAGGAATAAAAATCTGTGGCAGGGGTGGGGTTGAGGAGCAGCAGGGTTGCTATCAAATGTATAGTGGTGTTGATTACCCATTGGTGGCACCACATTTTCTATTCAAAAGATCTACTGTGAGAAAATAGTAATATATAATAAAATAATAAAAATGACCTGTGTGTCTTGAAGAAGTGACTTATTGTGTAGATTGTCTCTGCCATTTGCAGCAAAGACTGATTGGACTCACGCGGTAGAGAAAGGAAGCACAAGGGAGTAGACACAGCGTGGATAGCTCTCCATCTTTCTCTAACAGCTTTCCACATGTCTTCCCGAAGTTCAGTGTCGCATTAATCATGTAATTTATCAGATGATTTAAAAAAGAAAACAGATGACAGTTACAATCGGTTATATGTAGGATGCACTACTTAAAGTTGGGGTTTTAAAGTAAAACAAAAACTATTGTGCAGCTGTTTTGTCTCTGGAGTCCATCAATGCAAAGGTAGACAACCGAGATATGATCAAAACAGTTTATGATACTTTGCATATCATCACTGATAAAACACCAAGAGGAACTCTACTGAATTCTCTTCCGCGTGCGATACCCGCTGGGATCCCGCATCCGTTCTGCAAATCAGCGTGCAGACAAAGGATCATTCACTTCTAACAGATTCACTGACAAAAAGAAGCCTTGTAACGTTTAGCTTTTCAAAGCCCAAATGTCTGCCAGTAGAAATGATAGCTTGTGTGCGCATCTAAGCCTCGTTTCCTTTTTTCTTCCTCTTCCTCGATGCGTCAAGCCATGTGGCCAGCTGGGAAACTTTCAGCACTACGGAGAAAGAACAGCTCCGGGAGAGCAGCGCGAGCGTCCTGTCAGTCTGTCAGTCAACAGGCTGCTTTGACAAGTAAAGCACACGCAGACATGCACACACGTCTCCAACAAGAAAACGCATTTAGAACAAACCCATCTCCCAATAAAATGAAACATTTATATCGAATTCTGCATAAAAAAAGTGTTATACATGTACTAAAAACTCCACTTTGCGCATTGACACGAACATTTACGCATTTCCCCATATCCTGATGTCATGCGTTCTCAGAATTCGGATAAGCTGCAGCTCATTGTGTATGAATCATGCAGACAAAACTGCACCAGCAGAAAGCGTTTATCAGCGTGCTGTGAGCGCTCCTATACCCAACAGCACTCCCTAACAGTGAAGGTAAACTGTACTCACCTCTCGCAAAACGATGCAAAGCTTCAAACAAGCCTCCCTAAAAGAAGAACAGCTCCATACCGGCGGCTCGGGAAAACTTTTGTTCGCTGCGCGCCTTGTTAAGAACGGCACCGGCGGAAAGATACGCGGAGTCTTCAACTAGTGACAGAGCGGCTTCAGCGGAGACGAGACGTCCGCTTTCTTAAAGACGAACCATTGTTAAGTCAGAAAAAAGCAGAGTCACTTGATAAGTCTTCTCCTTTTGGTAGAAAACCATATGCGCTTATGGGGGCTACAGGGTGGTTAGTGCAGCGGGAGCGAGTAGAGAGCCAGGCGCATACAAATGTATCCATGCTGCTTTTGCAGAGAACAGCAGCGTCAGCCTCCCTGGGTCCTAACGCTGCGCAAACAATGGCACCAGAATGCATTTGGCCACAGGATTTGGTTCCTAATCTAAGCGCAGCTGGGCACAAAACGCAGCGGTTTGCGAATCACAATGTTGCCCAATGCGATCTGTTTTTTTTCTAAGATTACAAAATAAAAACACATAAAGAATAGATAAATCCCAGACCATGAAGAACAGTGTTTTTCTTTATTTTATGACAACTCTACATTGATACTCAAACTCAGAAGATCTCTGTTGTCTAAAGCAAGCTCAGTATTGAAGAGCAATAAGCCCTGGTGTTGGTAAAATTGAGTACTTATTAAGAGCCGACCCAAGGCAGAAGCAAGTTAAGCTGTTGCCACCGGATCACCAGAAGGACCCAAGGAGAGCCTGATTTCTTACACGGAATATATTTGTTCATCTCAATAAGTCAGAATTCCATAAAAGCTATTAATGATTTCAGTGATTCAATTTCAAAAATTCTTATCCATATTTTATAGATTAACAGTGATACATTTTAAGCATTTTTTCCAGTTAATTTTGTTTACCATGTCTTCCAGCCAATGAAAACCCCAAATTATGTCTATCAGATATTTCACATGGACCTCAAATAAAAATAATTATGTGCCTCTTATGGTGAGTCTTCCTTGAGACACTGGGATCAAAGTAATAAAAACATAAAATCTACTTTAAAAGAAAGGTTAGAGCACAGAGTAGCTGGATCTTTTTATTCTTTGCCAAGGAGACACTTCTGGTTGTCAAGAGTAGTGGCTTTAGACAAGAACAACAATAGTTTTAGATCTTTTGCTGTATACATCTGAGTGTGGTGGCTTTGAAGCAGCACCTTCAGCTGCAGTTCATGGATGTAATCTGCCAAATTCTTGAATGCGCTACTTACAAACCTCTTAGGACTTAAGTTATTCATATTACCTACACGCCTTTCTCAACCACACGTTTTCTTTTCACTCAACTTTCCATTCAGATGGTTGGATACAGCACAGTTTTGATAAGCTGTAATCAGTCAAACTCATCAAAACAGTCAGAAATAAACTACTAGAGTAAGGGGAATATTGTTGTATTATATGTATTTATTTTTTGCCTATTTACTTTTATTTTATTAATACAAATTAAATTAAAAATTCAAAGTTATAACTGTTTAAACCTCATTTTAAACTTTAAAATAATACAATATGTTTACAGCCAACTCTCATGTATTTAAGTACCGAAGAGGTAAACAAGAGACAGTTTTGAGGAAAAAGATCAGGTTTTTGTGCATTACCTTTACCTTTACAACCTTTGAAAATGAAATATTTTCAAAGGTTGGGGTATAACAAGTCCAAAATCTCAGGAGCTGGAACATATTTGTTTGTAATGTGTTTTGTTTTGACAAAATTTCTCTATCACCCATAAGAAAACATTATTGAAAGCACAAAAGATTGGCTTCAAAATAGAAATTATGTATTAATGCATTTATGTATTCCATCAGCCCCTCAAATCACCCCATCACCTCATGCATGATGCTGCCCGTCTCTTTTCTTCCTGCATCGGCTATTCACTTACGATACCATTTTGTGTTCCAGTATTTGTACTTATTCAGTCTTATGTTTCTTTAAAATCTCATGTTTTTCTAAAAGTGTAAATATGAATATAACATCTGCTCCTGTCAGTCATTACACGGGCAGACTCTTTGAAAGGGACTGAACAGAGATTTGGGTTACCTCTTATCCTCCCATCCATTCTCAAGGTCTGTATGGCCAAGAGAGAGGAAGAGGGCATGTCCAGGGGGAGAGCAGAACAAAGATAAATCCTAATTCCACTCTCAAACTCATAATCCAAAAAAAAACACATATTGAGAACTATATGTTTGGTTTCTGTCTAAAGGCTTACAAGTGTGATTCATTATAGTTTTGACTAATTGATTTCAGGTCTTTGTTTAGTAGTATGTATGACGAATGATTGTGAATTATGTTAGACAGCTGCACTTTTTTCCAAGTATGAACAGTGTTGTGATTTGATGTTAAGTGATAATCATTTCAAAAACAAAAAAGGAAAATTAATTGCATAGTTACATAGTGACCTGAATGACTATAGATTTTTTTTCATTAATATTTTTTGCATGAATATTGCTTTGGGGAAATTTTTCTTTTTCTTAGGCACCAGCTTTCACAAATCCTATGAAATCTTAATTTAAAACTGTGAACAGTCAAGAAATATTCAGTCCGAGATTGACCAGTCTACATATTCAGGTTCATATGCTTGGATCATTTTGAAATGGTCCTAAAAATAAATAAAAATATTATATTATCATCATCATCATTATTAATAATAGTAATAATGATAATAATAATAACACACGCTCTTGATTAAAGGTGTAATGAGGTGTATGTCTTAAAGAATTCTTGTTTGGTGGTTAAAAATCCAGGTCACATCTGACCAGTCTACGTACTCTATTTCATACTTTAAGAGATTATCAAAAGTGGTTTAAAGACAAGTGAGAAGTCATTTTAAATCAGTATGAACTAAAATGTACAAATCAGATAGCAACATCATGTTTATTTATCCTCCAGTGGTGTACGGCTATATTTTCTTAAAGATGATCCACTGGAACAACACTGGGAGAGCATTCACTCGTCATTGACTGGAGAGTAAGCAGAAAAACAAGGTCTAGAGGCAACTGACTTTTTAACTTCTTTTTGATTGCTCATGTCTGATAGAACGGCTCCCTGGGCAGTGAGTCATATCGCTCATATCAAAACCATCTCTGGTGAATGTGCGTCACAGCTGGGCAAGATAAATTAGCAAAATGATAAAAATTGTTTACAGGTTTAATCCAAGAAGTAGATGTGAACCTTAACATCAATTAACCAGTGACTTTCTGGCTGATTTAGGATCGCAACACATAGTGATGACTAATAATTCTGTTCTTCAACTCATATTTGCAATTTTTTCAAAGGCTAATGTAACCTTTGTTTGTTGACCCGGACAAAAACATAGAATCCAGATATGGGTGTCTGTGACATGTGACCTCAAAAGCATCCAGTTATTTAGGTTTCAGTATTCTCTCCTTTCACTCTATTCCTTCCTCTTGAAATCTTTAACAGCAAACAAACAAACAAAAACATCTTAAGAATTAGGACAGTTTATGTGGGAATTTGTGTGTCCACATGAATAATACGTTTGTCAATAAAATGTGATCTTATCGCAATACATTGACACAACTTCACACATTAATTTGAATTTACTGGCCCAATTTTACAAAGACGTTTGCATACAACACATCCCATTTATACGTCATACAACTTTGTTACATGATAACAGCAATCATTTATTGGGATTTTAAGTGATAGACCACCAAGTACCTGATTGTTGTGAAATGAAGGAAAAGGGAGAAATTGCTTTCAAGTTTTAAAAGAAACTCAGATGTGCAGTCTGTATTTGCATTCAGCCATCTCTAATTGGATAACATCAAAAGGATGATAAGTAAATAAAGTCCACCTTTGTGTTAGTGAACCAAGAGCAAAAGGAAGACTAAGTGACTCATCAGAATGTTCAGTGTTGAAGTTAAGGGAAAGTTTACATTAAAATACATTATCCTGAGCTTTGAATGTTCTAAAGAGCTATGTTGAATCTATTCATCTGAAAATGTGGAGTATGGCTCAACTACAAACCCACCAAGAGGCGGATGTCCGCCTGAACTGACAGAACTGGCAAGAAAATCGTGAATCAGAAATGCAGAGATGCCCATGCTAACTCGGAATAGCTACAGAATTCTACAGCTCAGGTGAGAGAATCAGTCAACATGTCAATATTTAGTAGTACTTTACACAAATCTGGAAGACCGACTAGAAGAAAGAATATCTGTTTTAAGTTTGCCACAAGCTATTTAGGAGATGCAGGAAACTGTGGTGGATGGTGCTCTGGTCAGACGAGGGTGGAGGGTCAGGAGTTTGGGAGGGACCCCAGACTTCACCATGGTTACATATGGTGCTGGTGGCAGCATCATAATGTAAGGATGCTTTTCTTCTGCAATGTTTTGTATTTATAAGTTAGGATGACCATAATTTTGATTTGCAAACATTTTTTGAAACACTTTATTGATGCTTAATTGATTCTTAAATTAAATTTGATTACTTGAAGGGGACTTGCAATTTTAACATATTTAAAGTATGCATTATGTGCAGTTAGAAAGAATAGTTAAATATCAAACTTTAGATAACCTCTCATAATGACTTTACAATTTTCTGTAAATAACATAATAACATAGATTAGAATATAGATTGTATTAGAGAATTAACCTGTAATGATAGCTCACTTTTTCAGTGAAAGGGGACCAATAAGTAAAAATAAAAAATCAATATTCTAAGATAACAAGTATTCTATTATTTTTTTCTTAATATGATAAAAATAAAAAGCAGCAGTCTCACAAAGACATTTACTGAAGAAAATTGTATGTACTCCAGTCTTTAGATGTAAATTTTAAACTTCAGGAGAAATAGGAATAGGTCCAACAGAATTAACATCCCGGGAGAGAAAGTGGAGGAGTATAAATACCTCGGTGTTCACCTGGACAACAAACTGGATTGGAGACGCAACTGTGAAGCTGTCTACAAGAAGGTATAGAAAAGACTGTAATTCCTGAGGAAGCTTAGGTCCTACAGGGTTTGCAGCAAGATGACACAGATCTCCTATAAGTCTGTTGTGGAGAGTGGTATCTCCTCTGCCCTCATCTATTGGCACTCTAAGGAGGTCATTGATCGGTGACCTAGAGATGGGCAGTTTCTGTGCTGTGGTGGATGTGGAATCTAGATTGAAAAATTTCAAATGGCTGAGAGGTGTGAAGATGTTGGTGGAGTTGGGAGATAACTGAGCGTTCCAGGATATTTGAGAGTAACGGAAGGTTTGAGATGGATCTGAAGTGGTCAAGGTGAATAGGATTGAGGCCAGGTTTTTTCAGGAGGGGTGTAATGGTGGCAAGTTTTTGTGGGGATGGGACAGAACCGGTGATAAGTGAAGTGTTTATGATAAGAGTTATGAGAGGGAATAGGGTGAGAATACAGGTTTTAAGGAGGGGAGACGGGTCAAGATGACAAGGTGAGAATTTTATGTCTATGAGAAGTTTGGTGGTGTCTGAGAGGGACAGGGGAGAGAAAGAAGTGAAGCTGTGAATCATTGGGATTTTTGTATGAAAAGATATCAGGAAGTTATTGCACTTTTCTGTTGTGAATGTGGAGGTAATGTTATCTTGTGGTTTGGAGAGTTTTGTAAATGTAGAAAATAGAGTGCGGGGGAATTAGAATGGAACAAGTCCAAGTAGAATTTGCAAGATGGAGTCCTAAAATTGAGAAAAAAGTTTTAGCAGTATCATCACATATACTATGATCAAAAGTTTGACCACAAAGCCCTTATGTTTAAACTGATCTTGCATCCATACAACCCTACTTCTTGAACCAGTGACGTGTTATTGTTGTTCAAGCAATATGACATTGAAAGTCAGCTGAAGTTCATATCCATTTGCATTCACTTGCTGCGCCTGGATGGCAAAGAAAACTGAGGAGTCAGCAGCCATGCTTGATATGCAGGATAAGCGCCTACATCTGCAACTTGTTAATCATATAACAAGAAGAAAGCAATGACACACAATGAGGTCATGGATTATTCCCGAACAGGAGAACAACACTTGGTAATCTTACATTTGTTATTTGGTCAAAAATGTAGCTGTTGCTGGAAGAGGAAAATCCCTGTGTGATTTGGGTATTCATGCAGCATAATATAAAACATTGCAGAAATAAATACATTATTGTGTTCATACATTATCTGTTCACAAATTCTGGAAAAGAGCTGGAATAGTGTGATTGCCTAATGTTAACCACTGTGCCTGAACAGGTGCTGAGGCAGCTGATAGAAAGTGGAGTGTGACATTACATTTTTCACAAATTCAAGCATGAGTTCTAAAAAAAAGTGTTTCTGAACAAGGTTACCAACTATAGCTTTAAGTTGAGTAAGGCAGATAAGTCATAAACTTTCTGCCACCTGCATATTAGAGGGTCCATGACAGCAAATTTCATTTTTCTGAGGTTTTGGGAGTATAATATGGTCTGTTGTGCACTGATGAGGCCGTGTTAACATTTAAATTGAATACCAATGGACCTGCTCAGAGGCAGTCATCTATCTTAATTTGTGAAAAAATGGTCAGATCAGAAAACGGGTTGTCTTTATACGTAGGCTGTCTTTCTTCGTAATTCATATTCTCCAATCACACTACACCACCAAGCAAACAGCCTGCCATCAACATGCTGGCAGCGAGTTCTCCACTGAGGTATCGCAGTGAAGAATTGAATCGCAGCTGTGGCAGGGAGCTCGCTACGGTATCAGGCACTAAGTGAAACTGCAGCTAATTCCCCGCTGTGCCGCAGTCTATGTGCCAATAGGGGGTTTTCACTGACGTCACTGGCCAACTTCCGGCCCGCCATATTGGGTGGTACACTTCCTTATCTCTAGTTGTCCTACACGTATTTTCGTATCGAGAATGGATAAGTACGCCAGCACGCTAGAGCGACCAGATAAGGACGTCTATCTGAGGAAATGTTCCGTGATCGACCATATGGACCCCTATGCCTTCCACGGTGCCTTGTTTAGCCGTAATCCTGATGATTGACCAAATGTAGAGCACGGCGGGCGACATCGTGCATTACCTGGTGTTCAGTGAAAACCCTCTGCACACTCTTGAGGAAATGAGAGCTTACAAGGGTCTAGAGGCTCACAACCAGTTCACATCTGGTTGGGTACGAGATGTCGAAGTTATGTACATCAAGGAAATCGCCATCATACGTGGACGGGTGAGTTTTAATAAGATGGTAAAAATGTAAACAATCCGACGCAAATGCGGCGCATGCTTCTGCGGTGGCTGACTGCCGGCGGTGCGCGAAGGCGCTTGGCTGCAGGGCCGCTCGACGCCGCTCGCGGCTTTAATTATTTAATCAGAACAATGACCAGTGCAAAATTAAGTTGTATTTACCGTATTTACGCCGGCAAAAGCCTACCGACGTAACCCGGAAGTAGCGCGGACGTCACTGTCCATATCGGACGTCTTCGGCTACCTTGTTTGTGGTGTGAGCGCCTATACTTCAGAACAGTTCTGAAGCTACAAGTCCTTGGAGTCTCATGTACAGTTTACGAATGGATGGGTTCAGGAGCGGCAGATCTTAAAGCCAGCAAACAGTGGGAACACAGCAACTCGTTCAAAGGTAAGCTGCGCTCAGACGGGCTCTGGCACATGCTAAGTTAGTAGCTGCTAACCGTTAGTGCTAACAACCACTCACGCATGTAATGTACTTTTAACTAGCTGCTATGTGTTTCAAACGTTTAGAACACACTCTCATTGACATCGGGATACTGTGGAAAGTTATGTTAGGTCGTCTTACAGCCGCGATCCAAGCGAGCCGACGACTCTTTGTTATCTCTAACAGTTGTTCTCCGTGGTTGCGCCTCCAGGCAGGAAAGCGGTGGAAAATTAACCCGTTTCTATGTTTTTCCCATGGCGATCATGTGTTGCGCTGTTACAGCCCACAATACAGCAACGGTTTACATGTTTTAAATACTTAACAGTTAATTACCTGTGACAAAGTGAGCACCGCAGACTCTGGCGTATTCCAGTTTAACACCGTCCAAATCGGACCTGTATATCCGTGTCAGCCATAGGTGACGGCGTTGTTCAGAGAGCTGCTTTGTTTTTTCGCACTGATTCACTATCACGGCTGGTAGGCGAAAGAAAGAGCGTTGATCTCCACCTCCACGGGCCGTGCAACCAACCATTAAACACGTTTTCACCATTGTTCACTTCCAATACTGCCTAAGGCGTAATACAATGCGGGTCAACGGTGCGAAACGACTGCCACCCAATACGGCGGACGCGCAGAGTAGTCACGTGAGCGTGACGTCAGCTGAAAACCCCCTATTTATTTTGGTCCCACTGTGTTGAATTTCCCCGCCAGGTTAAAGCCTTTGGTCAGCTTGGCCTCGCCTGTCCAACAAGCTGCAACACAAATTCTTCAACCAGCTACAATACCATAATAGTGGATTTGTAATGAGTGTTTCGCCAAGAAGGGAGGTGTGGATGGAGGGGGAAAGTGATGTGGGAGGACCGCGTTTGACTGGTTTTCCAACCTGTGAGTGAAGTCAATTTGGTAGAGCTGCATCATTACCGCAACCAACCGTTTTCTAAGGAGTGACATTTGGCCGGATCAAAACAACACACTGATGTTTTTTAATGAAATATTTTGGAGAAATTACAAGTAAAGCAATATCAACATTATGAAATGATTTATACAGTGACATCATGGCACCTTTAAAGGTGCATTGAGCAAGTTCCACGCGTGCACCCACATGGGAGAATAATGAAAGAAAGTAAGCTAATCATTCTTCATAGTTTTTTTTCACAGGCATGTCTTCTGAGGGGATCTCAAAGGTACAGGTCGCTCTTGATAACAAACAGTCCATGCCAGACAGATTGCAGTTGCAAGAGGGAAAAGACAGACACACACCTCTCCTGTCATTCCCTGAGGAGGAAGATGCTCTCGGTCACTGCAGGATTGTTGCCACCGACTTTTCAGACCTCCGCTCCACCGATTTATTCATTTTCAAAAAAGCTTGTTGTCTTTTTTCTGTGTTATTGGCGACTTCACTGTGAAAGCACCATTTGCTCTCCAGTTACGTGAGGGAGTCGTGATTGCCTGACGAGGTCTGCAGTCAGTCTCACAGACAGCGGCCTCGTCCTGGCTGCAAATCACGCTATGACTACAGTCGGATCTAAGCTTCATAGCAGGGTTTGCAGGCAGAATGAGGCAGCAGCAGCAGCTGCAATTGAGAGTTATCAAGTAGTTGGTTGGAAATGAGGCGGAGCTGACTGGATTCGCTGTTTCTACTGAATGCGTGCTCCCAACGCAGCAGATACACATTTTGTCAGAAGTAAAAAATCTCTATCACAGCATCTTATCTTTTTATCAAAAAGAGGGCCAACTGCTGGTCCCTTTTCATTCCCAGTGCAGAATGGAGCTCCCTCCATTGCCTGAAAACTGCCCCGTTATTTACTCTGGTTTTGTTCCTTTGCCGATCTGAGTCCAATTTTGCCCTTTTCGTCACACAAGAGATTTTTTTTACTCTTGTGTGGAGTCTGTGATGGGGTCTGAGATTAGCTTGTTGCTGGTCTTTTGTGGTCCATCTCTAAAACAGTTGTTGTTCTCTAATGCCTCTGTGGCAGCAGAGACTCTCAAAGTAATAGTTAAACAACAGTTTGAACACTTTGAATTGGAGCGCGCTGTGAGTCACATGCCTGCCCAGAGGATTCGGCCCGAATCTCTCTCTCCAACTTACTAATGGGGCCTGTAGAGGCAACTGCGGTAAATAGAAGATGGCTCATTTTCCATGTCAGGCAATTGTAAGGGCATATATGAGAAAGAAAATAAATATCTAACTTCAGATAGTGCACAACTTGCGCAATGCCCCTTTAAGATCTAAATTATTAATTTCAATCTTAAATATCTGAGATTTCAGGGAGTGATGGCACGATCCAAAAACTATCTTTTCTGTTTAGTTCACTGGCAACAGGAGTTTTGAAGTTTTCTGTGTGTGTATGTGTGTGTTAGCAAGACAACCGACAGATGGAAGGAAAGCAGCTGCAGATGGGGGATTGGCTGATTTGAACATTAACTTGTCAACAAGCCCGACGGGTCAGGTGTCCACAAAGACTGCCTCATGTTGAGCACAGACAGACAAAAGTATCCTGCTGTTATTCAACCTCAAAAAATCCACATGCTGATACTTAATGTTGAGAATTTGGCACAGCCACGGTGCCTTCTAAAAGTATCCTCACCTTGAAGCGCTTCACATTTTACTAGATATTAATCTCATACTTCAGGGTATATGGTTTGGGATTTTTGTAACTCCGTAGATATTGTGAAGTGGCAGAAGAATGATAATTGGTTATCTTGTTTTTCTTTTCTCTATAGGGACATACATTTTGTAACTTCTATCAGCCATGAATATCCAGAGGCTGAACTTATTGCAGATTCCTCTTTGCAAAATATCAGAAGCTTAATCCGATTGGATGGTGAGCATTTGAGAAAAGATATTTTAAGTCTTTCAATTAAGTCCTTGCCAAAGATTTTCTTATGTCTAAACCAGTGGTGGACAACCAATTCAGCATCAAGAACCAGAATAAAATTCAGCAGCATTGAAAAGAGTCACACATGAAAATGTCCACACACGTCTAATAACTTAAAGGGCTTATAACATAAACCTGAACGGTTTTTAACATTTTTATATCAGATTTTCTCATTCCTCAACCGAGTGAAAATAGAAACTGCTCAAGTCACAAAATGTCTCCTCAGGATCACGTAGGCAGTGCCTCGTTTCTCAACTTCAAGTCAAGCCTCGCCCCCCAGCTTCTGGCAGTCAATCTGAATACTTTCTCCCACACAGATATAAAAAGAATAATATCATTAATCACAAATCAGTCTTACTGTGACTTATTAGGTACTCAAGCTGGCAAAATTAGTTTAATTAGTAAAACTTAGTCAACTGAATAGGTAGCTGAAACTGTAAATGTTATTTGTTTCACCTTTTTGTTTTCTCAGTGTATCTCAGGGGAGGGGAAGGGGTTAAGGGACACGTGTGCTGTACCGATAAGCAAAAACATCTTGTGTTATCAGGTGATAGAACTTTCTGGTTTAATTGTGGTCCCTTTAGTGTATCTGTTGAAGTACCTGCAACAAAGAGCAGATGTGTGTAAAACGTCATCGCTGGAATAATAAGTTCAAGGCAGGCGGAAATTAATGTTTTTTTTTTTTTTTTTTCAAAATAAAACATTTTCAACAAGTACCGAAAAAACTGCAGTTATATTGAGAACTATGACAAATCATCACAGTATTTGTTGCCGAACTGATCAACAAGATCATGGACTTCCAGCTAATCAATTTTGTGAATCCGCCATTCTATGGTGATCCATTTCTATTCTGTCCATTCTTTTCGCTGCGATTTTTAGTCCAAGCTAAAGGATGCCGAAGCTACAAGTGGATAAGTCAAAATGTTCGGTTGTTGGTTGTATTAACCTACATAAACACACCATCCTCCAGCATACTACAAAAATGGGCAAATGGGGTGAAGTGGAATGCTGTTTGTGAAGTGCCTCGTTTGCATTTAAAGAGACCGCACCAAAACGACTTGCTCTCAAACGAACCTCAGAAGAGTAGCAGTGGGGGAGCTTGTGGGGCTAAATTAAAGAGGAATTCAGACCAAAGTATGACAGTTTGACTTTATATAGACCACATGTGAATTATTAAAATGTGAAAAGGCATTAAAAACATGATGTCCCCTTTTAATATGATTTGATCATAACTCTAACTGAAGGTTTAATGCTAATGTCCTGCCAGAAGGTGAATCCCCATCCAAGTCGCAAGTCTTTAAGTATTTACCCCCTTGTCTTTTTCACCTATTCTGTTACACTCTAACCTGTAATTTAAATGTTCTTTATAATTATTTTATGTGCTGAATTGGCATAAAATAGTCTAAGCTGGTGAAGTGAAATGAAAAAAATTATATATATATATATATTAATATTAGTGATGGTTGGATGGAATGGGAGATGGACAGACAGATTGAGACTTCATCAGCAGTAATACAGGCACTGCTCCAGTCTGCTGTGGGGAAGAGATGAGCCAAAAAACAAAGCTCCCGATATACCAGTCCACCTACGTTCCAACCCTCACCTATAGTGATGAGGTGTGAATCATGACTAAAAGAATAATAATTCTAGATACAAGCGGCCAATATGAAGGTTGTTGGACTGAGCTTTAGAGATATGGTCATGAGTTATGTTATCCAGAGGACCTCAAAGTAGAGCTGCTGCTTCTCTGTATTGAAAGTCAGTTGAGGTGTCTTGGGCATCTGATCCGGATTCCCTCTGGGGTCTTCCCCTTTAAGGTTTTCCAGGGTTACTTTCCTTGCCAAGCATACTAACACAGGTCCCATATAATCATGTCTTAGGTTTGAAGTTTTGCAATGCACTTTCACTTTACAGTGCTCCATGGGATGTTCAATGTTTGCAAAATGTTGCAAACATTGCAACAGCTGCAATGATTTTTTAATGTAACATTTCTTTAAAATCAAAATTTTATCTCTGACCTTTCTGCTGTGTGCCTTGGTCTTGTTCACAACTCTTCACTAACTAACCTCTGAGGCCTTCACAGAAGAGCTGTAGTTATACTGAGATTAAGTTGCACACATATGGATTCATATTCTGAGTAGAGGACCTCTGAAAGATGATGGCTACAATTATTTTATTCTTGGGTGCCAGATGATGTAGATTCCACACAAATACATGTAACATTTTTCAGATTTTTAGAAGTTAAAAAAAATCATTTTTCATTAAAAACTGTATTTTGTGTTGGTCTAACTGACTTTGAAATTGTTGTTTTAACATGAAAAGATAATAAAATGTTCAATGAAAGCCTTAAAATTCAGTAGATCACCGCAGGCTCAGATAAAGCCAACTTCACATATGAGAAGACAGAGTGCCAAACAAACAAATTTTTAATCGAAGACCCTACAGTCAGTCATTCACCCCCTGACAGTGGTGAGCTATGTTAGTAGTCAGAGCTGCCCTGGAGCAGATTGACAGAAGTGAGGCCACCATACAACAGCGCCACTGGACCCTCTGACCACCGCCAGCAGGCAATTAGGGTGAACTGTCTTGCCCAAGGATGGTTTTAGCAGAGGACCGAACCGGCAACCCGCCAACTGCAGGACGATTCAGTATTTTGGACTGATTTCAGTTTTTGCGATCGATGAAATGCCACATTTGTATATGTGCACTATAAAAGAGAAAGAGCTTACAATTATGACAGCGAGTTTAGATTCAAGGCCCATACATACTTCACACAAACAAAGCAAATGTTCTGGTCTCCCAGGGGTGCAGCAACTAAATTAAATTAATTAATCTTGCAGGCCTGGGAGTCCATGCAGGTTTTCTTGACATAATGCGGGCAGAACCTTTTTCCTTATGTGGTGTCACAGAAGTATGACCGTGTTTTACAGCAGTGGTGGAGACCTATGAAGACTTCCTTGGAGTTCTGCCCTTGAGTTCTTGTGAAGTGTGAAATGTCCTCGCCAGAAATAACTTTCGTCTTGTTTTTGCTGCCCCACGTAGCAGAGCACATTTCTCTGTTCTTGCAGAGTATGTATGGACCCTTAAGACGGAGAACAGGTCATTTCAAAGTCAGAGAGCCAAAAGAAAACAGAGAGCTGTACTGTGAGGCAGCAATTCACAACACACATAAAATAGTAATGTTTTGAATCTGAATGTTTTTATTGTCCAACCCAGACTTCCTAATTGTCCCACTGAACATTTAATCTTCTTTTCTGCTGTAAGCACCACCACACCAACAACGTGTTGAAATAAGACAAGGATGTTGAAACAACGGCAGCAATGGGGGAGCCCGCTCAAGATAATGCCATGCATTTTGTGTTAGCCTATTTGTCAAACTTTATCTTGGTAATGATAAAGGTTGAGTGGGGAAAAAAAAAAAAATGCTGCTTTTCATCTTCCTGCTGCATAAAAATTACTTTGGCTTCTGGTTTCAGCAAACCAAAGTGCAAAGCAATTTACAAGCAAAATTATAGTTTACCAGGGATAGTAGAGAGGAAACCAACAAGGGTGATGATAGCCAACTGAGACCAGGTATGTTACAAGGAACCTGAAGACCCAAGGATATGGTCATCTTTTACAAATCAATATTTTTTATACATGTTTATGTAAATGTCTGACCCCATCTTATTGCAGATTTTTTTAGCTACAGAATTTAGAGTTTAATTCTAAATTTGTATCTCTCTCTAAAAATTACATACATGCAAACATCTAAGCATGTGCACATCATAATCAGTTGATATAAGAAGTCTGATGAATTTACAGGTTTTTGTGAAGAAAAATATCATTTCCTTACTTTTAATGTGGCAATATTTGATTGACCATAAAACAAGTCTGCTAGAGAGACAAATGTACAAATAAAACAAGCTGCACTAACACGGCTGTACTTGCACAGCTTCACAAAAGCAACAGGAGAAAATCAAGATTACCCTATCAAAGCCGGTACCTCTAAACAAAATATCAAGATAGAATGACACTGCTGACCCGTTCTCAGTGGAAGGAAGGCCTGAGAGTTTTTAACAGATGTATGTCTAACATTATTGTCTATCTGGAAAAAGAGTTATCAAAAAGTCCTATGTGCCTGGAATTGGTAAAAATAGAAAAAGGAAAATCATGCCGCACTATCCATGAGCTTTTTAAGCACAATGAATATTCAGACTGCCTCTGTTCTTCCTGCAGTGTTAATTGCTTGGCCCTCTTTCTTCACTGACACTGTCATCCCACTTCATGACAACCTACAGCAGGGGTGTCAAACATACGGCCCGCGGGCCGGTTCCGGCCCGCCGAACAGTTTAGTCCGGCCCGGTGGCTAAATCCATTGCCAAAAAGAGCTCATCAGATTTGACTTTCACAAGTGGAGCAGTACGGCTTTTGCCATAGTGCTCCGCTTGATTTATGAATGTGAATAGTTTTATTATGATTCATGCCGGGAATATCTCAAATGATATGGACACTACAATGGGAAAGTAGGAGAGGAAAGGAAGAAAAAAAGAAAAAGTGAAAGAAAGAGAAGATAAAAGGAAGAGAATGATAAAACAATTATTGAAAAAAACATGTACTTCGTTTAATTGAAAATCTGCAGTTCCTATATTGTCCACGAGGGGCGCTGTGTTTTAATCAGCAGATGGTAGCACTGAGCTTCAGATGTGGAAAATTGATTTTAAATCATTTCTTAATTTTTATCTTTTTGATGTATTTTGTCATGCAGGACAGTGTTTTTAAGTTACAAAAATGTGAATAAATGTTTTTCAACATTGTACAATCACTGTGATCAGTTCTTATGCATAATACACTTAAGTAAATGTTTAACTGAGTAAAAGTATTGTTGAAATTGCACATACTTTTCTTAAAAACGCCGAGGTTATTCATAATATATTGTGTAAAAGTGAAATTAATTTAATATAAAAATCAACAACAAGTCTTGCAATGAGTTTACTCATGTGGCCCTCTTGAGATCAGATTAAGCTGTATGCGGCCCCTCAACCAAAATGAGTTTGACACCCCTGACCTACAGCATGGCATAGCTTTATAAAAAAATGTTATTCTTTCTTTTTAGTCAGCCGTGGTTGTCACAAATTGATCATGGGGGTGACAGCATTGGCTGTATATACGAAGTCCGCTTTCACTCAACTAGTTAAAATCTAAAACCCGACAACAGAGCTTTACTTTTTTTAAAACAGCAGTATATCGCTGACCACAGTTGACCATTTTACCCCCCCCCACCCCCCCCCAAAAAAAAATCATTCAAACTGGCATTGGGAGAAAAAACGACCTTGTGTGCAAGCAAACATTTACATAATGTAAGAAGGATACTTAAAATCCAATATAAATTCAATGAAAGCTGTCAGTTTTGACATTTCTTTAACCTTATTGTGAAAGTACAGATCTACATTTGAAAAATATTGGCCTGAACATGTTCTGGGGTGTTTTCTTTTCAGAACAAAATAAAAATTGGAGAGCAAAATATTAAAATAAATCAAGTCCACTTCTTCAGAAAGCTTTGCACCCCACTTTACTTCAACTATTCATTGCAAATGTGTGAAAATGTCCGTCCGTCCGTCCGTCCGTTTTCTTCCACTTATCCTGGGTCGGGTCGTAGGGGTAGCAGCTTCAGTAGGGAGGCCCAGACGTCCCTCTCCCCAGCCACTTGGGCCAGCTCCTCCGGGGGAATCCCAAGGCGTTCCCAGGCCAGCAGAGAGACATAGGCCCTCCAGCGTGTCCTGGGTCTCCCTCTGGGTCTCTTCCCGGTGGAACGTGCCCGGAACTCCTCACCAGGGAGGCGTCCAGGAGGTATCCTAACCAGATGCCCGAGCCACCTCAACTGGCTCCTCTCAATGTGAAGGAGCAGCGGCTCTACTCTGAGTCCTCCCCGGATGACTGAGCTCCTCACCCTATCTCTAAGGGAGAGCCCAGACACACTACGGAGAAAACTCATTTCGGCCGCTTGTATCCGGGATCTCGTTCTTTCGGTCACGACCCAAAGCTCGTGACCATAGATGAGGGTAGGAACGTGGATCGACCGGTAAATCGAGAGCTTCGCCTTTTGGCTCAGCTCTCTCTTCACCACAACGGATCGGTACAGCGCCCTCTTCACAGCAGACGCTGTACCAATCCGCCTGTAGATCTCCCGCTCCATCTTCCCCTCATTCGTGAACAAGATCCCAAGATACTTGAACTCCTCCACTAGGGGCAGCACATCTTCCCCACCCCGGAGAAGGCACTCTACCCTTTTCCGGTGAAAATGTGTTTAATAATTTGTAACTGAATTGGCTGTGGCCCTTTGAGCCTAGCATACACTGGTGTTGCAGGAAGAGAGGAGGGAAGTTCTTAAATGAGTAAATTCTCAATTTGTACAGACGTTCTACAAATGTCAAAAAATGGCATTGTGAGGACGGTTTAAACAGATAATTTATTACTTGTTGCATTGAAGAATTTGTAATATTTTTTAGTTTTCAGGCTATAATTTTACAATAGGATGTTAACCTATTAATTCTTTTTACCTTTCTCTGCAAGGGCCTAGAAACTTTGAGGGCAAGGAGTTCTAGTCTAGTTTTCATTTAAAGGTTTTCTGTAAACGATGTTGTATGAAGATATCCAATGGATGGAGAGAAGACTGATGCTATGACTCTTTGGTTAAAAAAACAAATAAATAAAACTTTTTAATTGAATTATTAACAACCTACATGGGGGGATGCATCATCATTCAAGTCATCAGGTGCATGACGTTTACCATCATGCCATTGTCCTGTTTTATTTATTTATATTAACATATAATTAAGAATCAACGGATCACATGGGATTGAAATGTCAATGCCCACTGAGTACCCCTAAATGCTCAGATATGTAATAGTAGGTTCAGTTACTCAGCAAGTACATCACTCCATTCATTTCACTTTAAGTTTCAAGCATCGGGCATGGCAAGGTGAGTTCTCCATCAGGGCTGCATTGAGTTTGTCAGCTGAAGTAATAGTAACAAGATGTTGCCTAAAATATAGCACCACATGTGGGGTAACAGAATTATTTTATAGTCAAAACAATATCTTTGGCCACCTTGTTTATCTCACAATCAAATTGTGTGTGCTGCAGTATGAAATGCAAAGTCAGACAGTTGATTTTTTTTCAAATGGCACCGTATTTCGCTCAAGATAGAAACAAATGGCTGACATGCCATTATCCGGTATTAATTGAGTAGTTTCTGAAGCTAACAAAAAAGTTTTTTTTTTTTTTTTTCAAAACAAGGCATAAATCATAATGACCCAAACGTGCAACTTTAATGACTTGTGTTGAACTTTCCCAAACAAAAAGAGACATTCAGACAAGTTCTGATAGTGCTCATATCCCCTGATAGTAAATATGCCCCAAAGAACTGCAAGTCATGCAATAAGCTCTGTTGCATTATTCTTGGTGACAACACTGCAGCCCTCTTTATAACTAACATCAGTAGAGTAAAATAAACAATAAAAATGCTGGTGTGTTAGTTCCTGCCAGTGAAAATAAGTACGCTGGCATTTTGCTGTTCCTTCAAAAAACTTTGGAGAACAGCTGGCTCTAGCAAGAACCCTGGATTAGCACTGGAAACACTTTGGTGGATCATAAAACTAGCATAATATGTCCTATTTGTGTTGTGAATTATGGAACAAAATTAGACATTTATCTGATATTCAGAAGAGGATGGAGACTAGCCAACTGTCATTACATTACCTATGCAAAAAAAAATAAATACAGAAACAATAGATAAGCATTGAAAATGTTGTCTCTTAAACAATCTTCATATGATCACCATCTCAGATTTACAAGGTATACAGGGAGCACACATGATCATCTATGAAGGGATGAAAAAATTTCATTCAGGATCATTAGGTGCATTACATGACATCGTCTGATACAAAAAATATGATTCAGTACAGTACAACAAAATGTACATTAGTTTACTATACAATGCATAATGAAATAAAACAATGATATATGATGCAGTTCCCTTTTATTGTTTGACTCTACTCGTTGTTGTGTGGTCTCCACTGTCACAACAGTTGCTTTCACAAAAGGTAAATATCACTTCAAAAATTTTTTAATAATAGATTTTTTACCCTTTTAATATGGTTCGATTGGATCTGTAATTGCTGTGCTTTCTTTTTTGTATGCTTTATGTTTCCTTCCCAGGTTCAGAAAATGTGGATTAATAGGTTTTGCAAAAGCTTGGTGATGATGGTCCCTTCCTGTATGCAGAAAAAAATAGCTATGCCTGTGTCCTAAATGCATTACTTTGTAGTTGTCATACCATTCTCATTAAAGGCAGTAAAGCATAAGGCATATTATGTTGTGGGAATTGGACTCAATTGTGTTGTGACAGAATCTTCTTTAAAGCCTAGATTGGATTTTTATTATGGTTCCATAGTGCACGAAATTCATAGGCAGTGGTATTTTATAGGTATGCATTAAAGTTTTACCATTCATAAGGGATGGCCAGAGCAGCAATAGAGGATTTTTTTTACCGATCAACATCTAACCAGCTAATAGCTTTTTGTACTGGAAGTTAATTCTTGAATGGAATTGAATTATAACCCATGTCCAAACAAATTAACGTCAAGCAATAAGCAGGTTCATTTTTTTTCACAAGCTCAAGGCGCGTGTAATCTAACGCATGAGTTGTCTCTTCCCTTACCTCCAGGCCCCTGGCTCCCGAGTAATACACCTGCTGCCTTCCCACTTATCCAACCAATTCCCATTTCAGAAGCTGCTGGTGTAGCAGCACTTTGTGGGGGAGGCACTACACAGAAAAAGGGTATATTAATGTCCTCTGAGTTTGGATTTACTGAGAACAGGTTTCATTGTTAACCCAAATGTCAAACAAAGTATTATCAAATCGATCTCACAAAGGAGTATCCTGTTAAAACATTTATCCCACTTTTAATTACAGTCTGATTTCTCATCACGAGAAGCAAATGAAGATGTACATTACTGCCATGGCAAATAAAGAGATCCTATTTTCTTGAATTATTTCAACATTTGAAAAATAACACAGAGCCGTTGACACAACTTATTTAATTTTGTTAACTGTACCAACACATTTTATCCAGAATGAAATAAGATCACTTATTTCAACATAAAATGAACTGAAAAACTGGTTTTGTATGGAAGTGATATGATAAATGTTGCTAAACAGTGCTTGCATACTTATATTGAAACCCTCTTCAATCATTTAAGAAAATTTACTACTTACTTAATTCACCATTTACGTTTTGGGCAACAAGATGGAGAAGGGGTATGAATAATTAAGTTTAACTTCATCTGAAGGTATACTTTCAGGTACACAACTGGATATTTGTTCAAATTAGCAGTTTCTATTTATGTTCAAATTCATATAGGAATATGAGCTTTGAGCTTGTGCTCATATCGATGAATATGCATGTGCTGATTGCGATTTTCTTTGTAATTATTGTTTACCGATCACTTTTTTGGTTGGTGAAATCATCTGTCTGACATAAATGTATTCATTCATTCATTTATTCCAGTTAAATATTACCTGGATCCTACTTAGAAGTTTTGATTACCAGTATGACTTACTTAAAAAAATACCAGTCACTGAAGGAATCCTTATCCTGGATAACCAATTACATTTCCAATTTAGGCTTAAGTCGTTGTGCTGCTTCCAGCCTTAAAACAGTGGTTAGGGGTTTTGTCTAAACAGTAAAAAAACAGAAGGCGGCTTAAAAAGGCGTTTTGTGAAACAATGCTTCGTGTGGACAAGGAAAGGTCAGGGCAGGTTTTTTTTTAATTATGATGAACAAAGCACAGCTTGTTAGGTAAATACAACATGATGAACAAGGAGCTGCAGTTTCATACGTGCCTATCTCTGCAATGCTTAAAAATTTTGTCTGACTAATTAGTGTGTTTTGAAGTCTACAGTCAAGATGTAGAAGCAGCCGACGTCCAATGAGAGGAGGAGATGAAGTCTAACATCTTGCTTGTCATTCTAAACATGATTTGTTTGGTCCTTCTCACTGCTCAGTTCCCCTACTTCAAACAAAAGTGACATGTTTGTTCTGCTTCGCTGTGATCTTGCATGTAAATATCGTTGTTTGCTGAGCACAGCCCCATTAGTATTCCGACATTCCTCTCATACGTGGTCGACGGAAAGTACTAACAATCCTGCAAAGAATCCAAACTTCGAACAGATGCACATGAGTACAGTTGCAGGAAAAAAGAGACACAGGACGAGAGGTGATAAGGGAAGAGCAAATGATAAACGCAGACCCTCTGCAGTCCTGCTGTTTACGTGGCATGCTCGCAAGATAATGCACAGTAAGAGATGCTTAGCTTTAATACCGGCCAGCAATGAGGAGAGGGAAAGATTCAGCCAGTCTGGACTTGAACAGGTGGTTATCTGTAAAATCACTTGTGAAAAGCGCTTTTGGCCCTCGATAGAGAGAAGATGAAGGGTGAGGATAAGAAATGATTATTGATCGACAGTTGCTTTATCAGCCTCAGTACTGATGACTACACAATGCAATCCAACTTCATCCAGGAAGGTGCAAAGGGCCTGATGCATTTTCAGACTACTTCTTTGTAGAGTTTATCATCTTTATTTTGCTATTGTGCATTAGATGACTCATTTCAGGTTGTCTTTACCATTGTAGATAAATTATAAATTAAAAAGCATAGCCATAATTATGGGCAATTAAAGGGAACTCAAAACAACAACAACAGATTACTTTAAAGATGCAGTTTTACAATTCTGTGCTGATAGCGACTAGATCTATGATAGAGATGCACTGACCAGGCTTTTCCTGCACATACTGGTCTTCGGCTTTTCTTCCGATTTATGCCCTTTGCAGCTTTTAAGGATTTCATTTTTTTCCTGAGGACTATGACAGACAGAAAATGTGCTGCAGATTACCTGATAGAGGGGATGGTTTTGAAAGCAGCAGACATTGAAGGAACTACAAGATTATCTTGATTTATTTCTCATGTTCCTAAACTTCATCTAATTATGATCAAATTTCAAAAAGTGCACCGACTTACTTGCATGGTTGATGCAATTTTAGACCAAAGATGGTGGGAGTTTTTAATTTTTGAAAGATTCAGTTTGTTAGGCATTGATCTGCCAATCACCAAAGATAATCGATCAAGGCAAACTGGCACATCTAGCGCATTTCTAATTTCGGAGTTTAATCAGTCAACAATAGAAAAAAAACTAAGAGTCCTTGCTATTCAGTGGAGCTGAAGGGTTTTAACATTTTTCCTCTAACAATAGCTCTGCGTGGCTGATTATCGATATAAATATTTATTCAAGCATCTAGAATCTTATGTCAAATTCAAGATTCCTGTGTTGCAATATTCTATAATATTATATATCTCAGCACCCCAATAATTTCCTTTTTAACATTATTTAAAATGTATCCAGTCTTAATTAAAAATATATCTATGTCCTAGCTGCACTCTGCATTAGCTTATTAAATGGGATTGTTTTAACAAAATGCAAGGATGCAGAATACATTACCATCTCCTAACACATTACTATTCAATAAACAGAGAGCATCGGTATCATGGGAAATGCAGGGTTTATAATGAGAAGCTACACTACTATTCTCCAATGTCCCATAGCTCACAAAATGCAAAAATCAAGATATATACAATCAAAAACACCCACACATGACAATACAACACCAATAAATGTGCTCTAATGAAAAAAAGGCTCTCATTCTCCGCATGCTAAGATAATTTTGAGAATGCTGATGGAATACGGGGAGCCCATGTGGCTCGAGGTGGATATCAATTAAAATGATGTATGGTCTCGGTGTTTTCTAATTGGGACATGGTGATGTATTTAATAGCACGCATTAGGACCCTAATGAGAGATAAATTGAGCTGCATCCTATTGTCTACTAATCAACATTGTGGATTGTGGGAATAAATAACCTCAGAGTGAAGGTCTCCGTCCTTTAAGACATTTTGGGAAAACGATTTGTTCAGTCTGATTTAGCTTGTGCAGCCAATATTTCAGAAACTATTAATTAAAAATGTGTTAGGGTTCTTATCACAATAAGTCTTCACAACACAAAAACCTCACTGGAATGCTTTTGACATTTATGTCCATTAAGAAATAAATAATATTTAGTTAAGCTGAGGCTGAAATAGAATAATCTTCAAGGGATTTATGGTATTCCAGGAGCCTTGGCATCAAACACAGCTCTACTGTAATTGTCTATCAACTACTGTATAAGAAGTACTAATGAATTTGGAAATAGAAAAATATATGAAGACTGTTTTTTGTTTTTGTTTTTTTTGTGTCTCTGGTTTAAACAGAAACTATACCCTGTCATGTAACTATCCGTGATAGTGAACACTCCTGGTAAAAGACTTAAATCAGGATTTTTTTTATACTGTAAAGCAGCAAGATAGGGGGTTCTTTTTTCACAGATAACTTGGACAATAACAACAGTGTGTGATCTAAAAAGGACCATATACTGTAACCTTGACTGACCTATAAATGTGACATACTAACAAAGGTAGAACTGTAGAATTGACTAGAAAAATATTTTTTTCCACAATTATTTTTCTGACCAAAATACTTTGCACTGCGCACAATGTGCCTACATGGAAACTGGTTTGAAAAGAGAAGTTAAGAATCAGTTATTTCTTTCTTTATCACCTCAGCTCAGTGATCGGCAGATCAAACACTGAAAATAGTTCTTTTGTATTTCTCCTGTTGATTAAATGCATCAACCAAGTTCTCACAATTGTGGGTCTATACCTGTTGGTTGCTATTTTGATGCACTACGTTTGAGTTATAAGAAAAACTGATAGGCACCAGTTACACGATGACCCTGCAAGGACAAGCAGTAAAACAGAATGGATAAATGAAAGATGTTTATTACAAATAGAAAACGTCAACACATTTTTATTTCTGCGTTATAGTTATTACAGAAAAATTTGAATCAGTAGATCATACCTACAGTATAAAAAACTAGAATTCAGTATTTGCCAGGAAATCCTGATCCATGCATTTCTAAAATCTGGGGTATTCTTGGACAAAGAATCATTTTATGACAGTTGAACAGGTTCTTCCATTTTTGAAAAATATGAAAAAATAATCATACAGAGTAAACTGAACACAAATCAAAGGTTGCCAAAGACTGATCGTGAAAGAAAGGAAAAGTCTTACAAGTAGCAGTAACTCAGAAAATCACGAGGATTAATACAGAGGATTGACAGGCAGTCCTGATGAACACTCAAACAGTTGTTCGGACACAGGAGGGGGTAAAGCCATACATACTTGAACCATAGATACAGGAAGGCAGCTCCCCTGCTGAGCTGCTGACAGATGCAGAGACCAGTCTGTGCAGGCAAAGGTGATTGCTGTGTTGTGTCGAAGGTTGCAGTTAGTGAAATGGAACAATCTTTCCTTAGAAGCATTTTAGCCCAGACTGGTTTTCTATCACAAACATGCATGACCAGTCCATTGGAAATGGTTGTCGCACTGTTTTGCTTCAGTGTACGCACTGTAAGAAATGATGACCTTGAGTGTCAGAGGTAATAGATGCCGAATCTGTATCTGATTGGTAAATTGTTGATTGATTGCCACTATAATACAAAGGTTATTTCCCTGTTTGTTACAATTTAATCTACCTTTGGTCATCTTTAGTTCAAAAATAAAGTGCTTCAGCTGATTGGACCTCAGCTCAAGTACCATGCAATAAATAGTTCTCACTTTGTAGCTAGTCTTCAATGTTCCGTTTCTTTTTTTTTTTTAACAAAGCAAGCTGGTGACATAGTACTTTCCTCAATTATTGCACTTTGGTTAAGCACATCCAAGCAAAGCTTTATGAGAAGTTGACATTTATGACCAGAATGGCAACAACACTTTTTAGATTGATAAAAAATAAACATATAAAACATCTCAAGGGGGAACAAAAATGCCTGCTTTGAGTCATGGCTTACCCATATCATTGTCATCTGCAAGTAGAATATCAATGACCTGTAAAAAGTTGAGGAAGGCTTACACTGTGATACACTGTCTATTTCAAATATTCAGGAAAAAATAGATATGCATTTTAACAACTTTGTCCATTTTCATTGTTTTGTGGTGAAGCAATGACATGGGTCATCACCATTTACTGAACTACCTTTGTATGAAATCCTTTTCTGCTTTTACTGTATGACTTTTCCTACTAGTAGGTCAGCTTACTGTAAATAGTAATCATCCATCCATGCTGACTCCAGCGTAAAATCCCTCAGAGCACATTTTATAGATTGAAGAAACATTTGACAAGCTCTCTGCAATCGGATGTGTCAGTATAAAGGATTATGTGTTTTATGGGTCTTGGCCTGAACAGCAGATCTGCTACCATAAACATGCACTACAATTTAGCCCAAGGTGTGCTGCAGAAAGGTTATCCAATCATCCGTTGGAAAGTGGCTCTCAAAATGAGTGAATACCCTGGCTGATGCAACACAGTGGCACTGTAGCTGAGGAGAAGAAACAGTGGCTTTTTATCAACTGCCTGAAACAGAGCTATGCTAAAATTAAGTCAGTGTTTGCTTTTTACTTTTGTGTCCAGTCATTTCTGATTTCTGTCTCTTTCCACTTTTCTATTGTTGTTTTTTCTTGTGAAAGTAAAGCAACTTTTTTGTGCTTCAAACCTGGGAATATACACACTTGCTCATTGATCTCCAACTCTCTTGTTGAGTGGTACAGTACTGGTTATCTATATGGTAATGCAGCGCTGCATGTCTTACTTTATCATTTCATCTTTCTCTGTCTCATCACGTACTGTGGAGCTTTCAACATCTGTGCATCAGGGCAATTTGGATGGATAACAGATTCCCCTTTGCATACAAAGGTTGTGTCATCAAAAATCCACCTCCTTCGATAAAGCAGTTCATCACTATACCTCTATGTCTTGTTTTAAATGGATAATTTGGATAACACTGAAGATAATTACTCAGTTGAGAGCAGATGTATGGGTATGAACAAGTTAGAGTATCAAAACCTGGAGTAAAGTGGAACAAATATTAAGCTACCTTGCAATGTAATGGCTTTTCAGCCCTGTGGTTAAATCCTGAGCTGAGGAAAATGAAGGCAGCTAGTTGAGTGCCCGATAGACACTTAGCTTATCAGGAGCACCGCAAAATATGCAAGTTCCCTTTAAAGATTTAAAATCCCTATTTTACTCATCTATAATCTCAGATAACCTTGGTAACTACAAAGTACTATTTTCTACCATTTTCTTCAGCCCTGAACTCCATCAGTCATTCACCTTACCAACAACCACTGCAATAAACCTATCACCTTTCAAAATAGGACCCAAACAATCCAATCAGCCCTCACCCACTCATACATTCCCCAACACCCAATTCACAGTATGGGAACCATCCCTCTTTCTCCTCCTTTCCAGAGGTCTATGTGAAGGAAGTTGAGGCAACTGCCAGGGCCATAAAACCCTCCATATGTGCTCTTGACCCCTTCCAAACAGCATTATTCAAGGACCAAATTACCTCCCTTAGTCCTCTCATCACTACCATAGTGAATGAATCCCTCCAGTCTGGTCACATTCCCCCCACTTTGAAATCTGCCATACTCAACCCCCTTCTTAAAAAACCTGGTAAACTACAGGAAGAAAAGGTTTCCAACCTTTCATTCCTCACAAAGGTTTTGGAGAAATTTGTCCCAGTCTGTATCCCAGAACATCTACACAACAAAAGAATCATGAATGATTTTCAACCTGGTTTTGGTACCACTGACAGTACTGCAAAAGCTATCACTCAGGTCAAAAATAATGTTAATCTGCTGACCATGGCTCATCTTCACTTCCCATTCTTCTAGACTTGTCAGTTATCTTTCACATGGTGGACCATTACATCCTTCACCACCTTACAGGGCTCACTGGCACTGCTTTGAAGATGTCCTGACCACACCTCATGTACAACTGTGAATTTGGCTCCATCCGAATACCCTTATTGAGAAAGGACTCTTTAGCCAAAGCGGAAGTGCGTCAGCAGTTGCCATGATAAGTGCTGCCCGAATAGTGCAGTCAGTAAGGAAGGAGATAGGAAAAGGAGCCTGTAAGATTCCACTCATGGCTAGTTTTGCCTAGGAATCTTGCAACATACTTTACCGGGTCCAAGAAGTCTTAAGGTATTCCACAATCCTTTGTGTGACGTGACATATAAGCACAGCCCTTTTTTGTGCAAATGAATGTATCTGCAGTAAACTACAAAGCCCAAAGAAAGCAACTGAATAAAAGCTGCGACATAAACACATATCTGTGAAAATGACAGCTGTAAAAGTTTGCAGTTTATGGAGAAAAGAAAAAGAGTTTGGTGGTCAGTTCAGAACTGGATTGCACTGCAGACGTAAAGAAATGAGCAAACAACTTCTGCAGCAGAATGTCTTCTTCGCTGTCCATCTGTGTGCTCAGCATCAAACTGTCACATTTTTGCTCAAATTTGCAGTGCAGGGAACGTTACATTTGTCCATTTGCTCACTCGGTGTCCAAACTAGTATTACTAAATATTTGTTTTTCAACAAAAGATTTGATGAAAGAACTCTCTTTACTCTTTTTAAGTCATACATATTAAATATTTGCAAAATCTCAAACATCTTAGACAATTTTACTTGATTCCATTATATTACAAAAAATGACTCACTGACCACATTATTTAGAAACACATTATTACATATATTTAATTGCCTTTTAGCCAAAATACTGAATCAGCCAATCACAGGACACAAACTCAATAGACTCACATGGTAAAGAGGACGTGCTGAAGCTCAAACTAACCATCAGAATGGGGAATAAAGGCGGGTGTAACTATATACATTATTTTGCTTTTCTGTTAAAAATGTTAGGCTGTAATAATATTCACAATAGTTTTTATTCATCATTGGATTCCAATGAAATTTGCCCTCTGCGTTTAGACCATCTCATCTCGTATTCCTATCACGCTTGTTGCACCATAATCACCCTAACCTGCTGAACATTTTTCCCATCTGTCTCTGCTTCGGGAACCAGTATAAATTCCTTTCTGTGAGGGATTGCATCAAAGTCAACGACACAATGCAAGTGACTGTCGACTACGTGCTCATCCAGGAGGGTATGCTGCAAGTCAATGACTTGATGCAATCCGCTGGGTTTCCGTAGATAGTAAACTTTTTAAATCTGTCTGTAAGATTTTAACATGCCTTGAAATGACGTATTGTGAATTAGTCCTATATAATTAAACTGAATTGAAATTCTCTCTCTCCTTACTGTCCAATTTATCATATGTCATTGAATCCCCTTTGTTTGGCCTTAGCTACCTCTAACTTCACACTGTATCTCCTTGTTTGTTTGGGGACTTTTCAGTCTTCACAGTGTCCCTCTTCTTATATCTTTCTCCAAAGACACCCCTGCACTTCATCATTCCGCCAAAAAGTGGAATCAACTTGCCTTTCAGAAGACATACCATGTATCATCTTGTCTCCCTGTTAGCGTTAGCTGTAGTTGTCCAGTCATCTGGACACCCACAGCCTGTCTCAACTCCTCCCTGAAAGCCACATGACTTTCTTTCTTTTTCAGCTTCCATCACTTTGTCCTCTGCTCTGGCTTTGTCCCCCTCATCTTCCTCACCATTAGTCATTCTACACACCACCATCCTGTGCAGTGTGGCAACACTCTCACCAACCACCACCTTGCAGTCACCGAGTTCCTTCAGGTTACTTTGTCTACACAAGATGCAATGTACCTGTGTGCTCCTACCTCCGCTCTTGTAAGTCACCCTGTGTACCTGCCTCTATTGGAAGAAAGCATTCACTACAGTCATTTCCATCCTCTTTGCAAAGTCTACCATCACCTGTGCTGCATTCCTGTTCTGGGTACAAAACCTGCCTATTACTTCCTCACTGCCTCTGCTCTCGGCTCCAACGTGTCCATTGAAATCTGCACCAATCACCACCTCTGGGGATATTCTGCATTACTTCATCCAACTCACTCCAGAATTTCTCCTTCTCCTCTAACTCCGTAACATTTCTGATAAACTCCTCTTTCAAGGTTACTCATACACAATTTCTCTTCTCATCCGCACGATGGTAGAACAGCTTCAACTCTGTTCCAAAGCTTCGAGGCTTGCTACCTTTCCACTTGGTTTCCTCACGCATATGTCCACTTTCCTTCTGTGCGTAATGTCAGCCAACTCTAGTTTTTCCTGTCATAACCCCAACATTCAAAGTCCCTACTCTCAGTCCTAGATTCCTGCCTTTTTTTCTCTGTCTACTGACACATCGTCCTCCTCTGCTTCCTCGTTTTTTCTGCTGACCAACAGCAGTCAGTCACACGCACCAATCGCAGTCATTGTTAACCTGGAACTCGAGCGATGCGGTATGGAGATCCTGTTCTTGACCCTCTTGGTAGATGTTTATCAGGGCTTGGGATCTGCACAAAACAGCACACAGGAAACTGTGCCCCTTTTGAGGCCTCATTTGCCCTTTTTGAGTCTGCCATTGTAATCATTTGAAATAGTTTGCAGATCTGGTTAATAATCAACTATTTTCTGCAAAAGAAATATAACATTTTGAAGTCGTACCAAATGTATTTCCTTGCAATCAAATGGCACAGCATCTTGAACTCGTCGCTCATGTTTAATTAGCGTTTCCCCAAAATCCTTCTTGAGTTGACAATTCTTTGAGTAAAAAATAACTTCATACTAGATATTTTTGGACAACACCAAAACAACCTTTGATTCACAAGTGGCTTTATTTAAATTTGACAGTGATAAACTGTATAGTTTGTATTATACCATCATAATTTTCAGAGATCACTTTCTGAATCCTCTCCATGCAACCAACATTTTTTTCACCCACTGAGACAGAAAATGGGGGGGGGGGGAGCAGATTTCCAGTGCATTTCTCTAAAGAAGGACTGACAGCGGCAACAAAGGAGTTTCCTATCAATACAAATGAGTCTGATATTCCAAACGATGACAGAAAACATCTGCTGTCGTTTTCTTCATGCTTTTATTTTGTTTTGAGTTGTAGAATAACTGAGTGAGAGCAATCTATTTAAGGAGGAAGATGTAATTACCGTGTTGTGACAAAGTCAGTGATTGTGTGCTTTAGTGTCAATGCTAGCGGCAGTAAATATGGCTAATTACATCTTCTGCTCCAAAGCCCCTTTATCTTAACTCAGCAAGACACAGACCTGCCCACCTAACACTTCATTACTGTGCACTGAAGTAAAAGAGGCCTGATGTTTTCAACAACGCTTAAATTGCTTTTCAGCAGCGTGCATCATATCGGAAAAAAATACAGCACAGAGGGATCTCTCAAATTCCAACCAAGCACATTTCATGAGTGCTTTAAAAATGACAAATTACATTGAAATTAAAAAACAGTGCCTTATACAGTTAAATTATCCATTTAACAGAGAATCCAGATCGATACCATGCTTATTTGCAGCAGTCCAACTATGTCTTCTTTTTTGCAGAAACATGTAGGTAGACATGTTTATGAGGGAAAAATAAATATATTTTTGTACAAAGCCACCAGAATTTACAAAGACTCCAGGATAGGTGTCAAAACATTTTGAGAAAGAACTGAGCGAAAGTCCGATTTAGGCCTGTTTGCTGTTGCGACGACCCAGATGGTGCTATCTGGGTCAAATTCTTTGTTTTATGAACAACTTGCCAATTAAAGCTGATTCTGATTCCGATTAATGGCTGGGTGTCTGCCTGGAGTTATAAAGAGAAATATATGTTGTTGGGTTTTTTTTTTTTTTTTACAAAATGAGATATCTCTAACAGGGATATATTGTAACGATGTCTCGTTCCTTATTGTTAAAGCAGAAGAATAGAGTGAGCGCTGTTACTTTGTCCAATGATCCATCTGTTAAATTTGGTAAATTGAGTAGATAAAGAAGTCAACTTCTCCCACACAAAAACGTAGAGCTCTTTCTGTTAAAAATAATCTTGTTTTATGATTATTAAAGATAATCCCGGGTTTAAGAGATGAACCTAGTCCTTTACCCCTAGCTAAGACAAGGACACAACAGTAATAAATACCTCTCACAGATTCAACAGCCAAATAATTGAGTCGACAGTGGTTACAGTTTGTAAGCAATGTGTTTTTCTAGTAAAGAAAATTGGTATCTTACAAGGATTTTTACTGTTATTTGTTCTCTTTAAGTACAAGATGTCCCATTAGATTAAATCAATAACCGCTTATTCCAAGTTAAACTTGCTACATCAGTGACTCATGTTTCCATCACAGAAGGACCGGCTATTAATAAGTATTTTGATTTCCCTTGAAGTGACTTTTGGGTCAAACAATATGATGCCAGAGAATTATTATATGTGGTGTGATAGGAAAAGCAAGGCTTTCAGCCACTTGCATTCACTCCCGCTATGTTTAACACAATCACTGCACAACTTGCCAATAGCGCCAAAACCCATGCACCTCAAATTCACAATGCTTTGGTCACAACCAGGGTGCTGCACTGTGGTGCAGTTGTTAGCACTGTTGCCTTGCAGCATGTTCTCTACATGTACTTTGCATGTTCTCCAAGACTTTCAGTTTCCTCCCACAATCCAAAAATTAGGATAACTATAAATGTTTTTTAGGACTGAGTGTATGCAGTTGTGGTCTTTGAATTAAGCAGGTATTATTGCATAGAAATATCCAATACCTTAAATAACTGGATTGTTTTTTTTTTCTTTAACAAAAGTTAACCAAGAATAGGAATGAAATGGGTATGGGTAATTTTTACTCTTTATTGGCTTTACTTAAATGGCCATAAACAAACATTCCTAAGATGCTCCATTGCAGTATTTTTCATGCATAAAACATAAGTCTAAAATAAATGTATCAGTCTGTTAGACGATTTGTATTCATATGTTTGTCCTGTATGCATCTTTTAAATAATGGTACCCTTAGGTCTTTTTTTATATAGTCCATTTTGAGTCTGTGCACATAATTTTTTCAATGAGAGAAAAAAGAACCGTGTACCTAGGTCAAACTAATGCTCTTTAAATTTTTTTGTGCTCCCACAGAAAAATTATTCTGAAAGTTGGGCTGGATGGAAAAACAAGATTGAATCCATAAGCATGAATACAAAGAATTTCATTACTGCCTACTGGAATCCACTATGTTGCGTGGACATATGGAACAAATTAGTGTGTGGATGTGACATCATTTTCTTGAGTTGAATAAAAACAAACCTGAAGTAAGTATTTTGGGACTAAAGAAGGACCGATCAAAAGTCAGCTCACAGCTTCAGTCATTACAGCTATGACCAGGTTCGAAACTCAGACTTGAACCTTAAGAGGCACATGAAGACAATCACCTTCTATATCCAGGATTAAGGGATTAATGTCCCAGCAGGATCTTAAAAAACGTATGTTTATCTTTAGTCAAATTGATTACTGCAACAGTGTCTTCACAGGTGTGTGCCTTAGAAATATTACTATAGGCTGGAATATTTTTTTAAAAACAAATATTTTTGTGAAAAACATTTATTATGAGTTAATAAAACCTTTTTATTCATATTTACATATATTTAGAATGTTTTTTCCCCAATCAAGCCCACTCAGCTTTGCTACTTGCGATGTTACCCAGTGTTGTTTTTTTCTACTCAATGCTTTATAACGTTTTTGTAAGATATTTCAAGATGAACTGAGCTGTTTTTATATCAGGCTGAAGAGTAATAGCAGAAGAGATCACAAAGATCATGTGAGAGAGAGTGGGGGGAGGGGGGGAGAAGTGCAGGAGTTCAAGAGAGGGAGCAGAAAGTGGATGACCAAAGAGAGGGAGAGAGAACGCATGTAGACAGATGACCAGGTAACAGACCTAAACATAGAAATTATTCATGGAGGAAAATTTGTTTTAGTCTGCTCTTATCTAGTTACTTATGACTGTATTTGTTGAAGCTTAGTTTCAACTTAATTTCATTGATCCAACCATATGGCTGACTAAAGTTGCTTTTTCTGATTGAGTGAATGCTGTACGTGTAACGATAAAATGGATGCCTTTCTCTGATAGAACAAAGGGACTAGCTGCAGATGCAGAGGGCAGGTACACCCAAAGTATTTGTCAAAAAGACAGTGTTGTCCGGGGCCCTGGCAAAGCTGTCGGCTGCCCTGGCTGCAGCTGATCCTGAATGCTGCATGTGTCCTCACTAAAGGTGGGAATATAGAGCAAATCACCCCAATTCTAGTCCTTACACTGGCTCACTGCAGCTCAAAGGATATACTTTAAAATATGCCTATTAGTTCATAAGTGCCTGACTGGCTTAGCACTAAAATACAGTAAATATTTCATATTAACCTTCCAAACCACTCAGGTGTCCTGGTTAAAGTCTACTCCACATCCCCAGAATCATAATCAAACATGGCCAAGCAGCATTCGGTTTCTATGCACGACTAATCTGAAATAAATTCCCAGAAAAGAGTAAAAATGCTGAAACCCAGAGTTCTTTAAAAAAAATAAAATTGTCTGTTCTATTTTAACTATTAATTTCAGTCTTTAGCCTGACTTTACTTTTCTTGCTTTTATTATGGAACTGCAAGATACTTTTTAATGCATTTCATTTTCTAATGTTTCGATCATGTAAAAAGCTTTGAACTGTCTTGTTGCTAAAAACTGCTATACAAACATGCCTTGCTTTCTCACTCAAAGGAGGCATGATTTGTTTTGAATCGCGGTGCGTTGGGAGGATTAGCTACAGATGTATTGAGCCCAGGGATGTAAAAAAATGTGCTAAGATCTATGGTAAAAAAAAAATTGAAACATGCCAATGAATAATTTTGTCATTTATCGTGGTCTAAAAACATTCACATTTTGTTTTAATTTTATTAGTTTTTCAGCTCAAACCAATTTTAATAAAAAATACAAAGAGCACCTGAGCAAATAGAAAAAAAATAAATTAATTATTTTATTCAATAAGGGAAAAAGCAGTCCAAATCAACTTTGCCCTGTGCCACCATGGCTGGTAACTACTACCATTAACAGCAGGGAAATATTCTCCCTGAAGAAAATGTCTGGCCATCTATATTTTTGTCTGATATTAAAATGTGTTTGATGTCCAGAAACATCTAATGTGTCAAAAGCTGAAAACACAGGAAATCTATAATGGAAACAATAGTGTTTTACTGCATTGTATAAATCCCCACAAACACATGGGAAAAAGGACAGGTAGGAAGTGAATGAAAGGGGGAATATAACCTTTTTGCCATTAGCTCTTGCCCACACTTTTTCCAAGGTCAGCAACTTTGCACACAAGGGGGAAACATCCAGCAGAAGGCCATGTCTTCTCACCGCCCGGCCGTATCCATCCTCAGTTGAATTATAGAGGATGAATAAGGGATGATAGCAACGAAGCTGAATTCATTCCCCATAATTCCTCTGTCATACATGTGATGGAGCACATCTCATTTACAGCAACTGGAAGAATTAATTTCACAGCCACTGCAAATTTCAAACACTTGACTTTTCACCCAAGCCTCAATCTACACACTTATCAATTAATTAAATGCCTATCTGGAACATATGAATTTGTAATAAATATAGAAATTAATCATAAAGCCGGGACTCTATCTTCTAGTACATATGTTGTGCAGAACATCGTAAATCACATTATTACAGCTATATAATTACTCATGAGTCATGACAAACCCAAGGAATGTGTGATTTCAGCAGCTTGAAGGTATTTGTATTTAAAGGTCAGATGGAAACTCAGCACCAGCAAGGAACGCCATTTTAAGATCAAATTGCTCCATGCAGTAAACTCTGTCGGGCACTGCAACATGCTCCAGTGTCATGTTAACATCATTTTGTTTGACAGACCTTGTTGTAAGCACTGTGAGGCTCATTGATCTCTCGGCAGATACATATGTCCACAGATGTAGTGCATTACAATAAGACAGATTGTTGTAACAATAGTAAATGGTAGACGATAAATATTTCTGGTTGACTTGTGAAACCTCAGCTGTTCACAGGCAAGCATCATATTTACAAGTTTCATCCAAATACCTCTGAATTGCTTCCTTCTCCTCCTATCTTCCTCCATCCACCCTGCCAGTTTGACATGTAACTGCAGGCGTCAGGCACTGAGGTGCAAATTTCAATGCAACAAAAGATAGAAAGACCTAAGAGACAGGTCTTAACCCCAGAGAATTAACTCTGATCTTATAGACTTTCATTTGGGATACTGCCTGGTAGGCAACGTTAGATATGTGTCTACTGAAATGTAGTAGGAATGACATCCATTTTAAAGAAAGCATCAGTATGCTTACTGACGTTACTGGTTACTGCAATTAAGGGAGCATGATGCATCAGATGTTCAGGGTAGGATCTTGTGGTGGTTGTATTTGTTTGTGTTTTGTTAATATGGTAGTCTTTAGATGTTAACCAAAAAAAATTATTTGTAAAAAAAAAAAAAAAAATTGTAAAAAGATGTTCTTAAAGGTAACTGCAAAACAACCAAGAAAAAGAACAAGTTAGACAGAAGTGAAGTGATGACAGAAATATAGGTACCCCTCTGTGTTCTGATTCAAAACAAGCTTCTTTTTTTTTTACCCAGATCACTTTAGACTTACCCAAATTGTATCATGTTTGGGGTTAGTAGATGACCCAAGTGCAGAGAATGACTGTGGCACAAACAAAGTTCAGTAATAATAAAGCAATAAGAAAAACTAATAAGGGAATCACTAAAGGGCAATATATGGAGCACAGGTAGCACAACGGGAGGAACCGGTAATGAACAATGACAACCAGAAAACCTCTATACAGAGAAAATGGAGAATGACATTGGATGTAGGTGAGTAAATCAGGGGAATGAATCTGGATGCCAAAAATGTTCTAACAAAATTAACAGAAGTGAACTGAAATGGCAAGACCTTTGAAACATAAACAAGAAAGAAATTATCAAACATAACTAAAAAGCAAAACCAAAAAACCTAAGGATAACAGTAGCTTGATGTCAGTTTAAAAAATTAAATCTGTCAATATATATTTTGTATGCTTGAATATTTGGCAAAGTAATGTTACTATTGGCATCTTTTGATATAAGACTTAAAAAGATTTCTGAATTCCCAAAATACTGCTGTTGAAGACATACAGTCATGGACACAATTGTTGGTACCCCTCTGTTAATCAAAGAAAATCCCACAATGGCCACTAGAATAACTTGAAACTGACAAAAGTAATAATGAAAAAAGAAATTACTGAAAATTAACCAATGAAAATCAAGCATTTCATTTATTTATCTTTTTTAACGATTCTGTTGAAACACAATTCAAAAGTAATGTCTGATTTTTATTGGTTAACTGATTACATCTTTATTTATTTTGTCAGTTTCATGTTATTTTAGTGACCATGGTGGGGTTTAATTTGATTAACAGAGGGGTACCAACAAGTTTGTCCGTGACTGTGGGTCAATTTATCAAATTCCTGTTAAAGTTAGCCCAGCATTTTTAAATCCCCAGTCAGTCATGGGTTTGTCTTATCAAGTCAGGCATGTGGTTAACCATATGAACCAGAGGAGTTTGCTCTTACAAAAAATTCCGTGGTCTACCTACATAGGATGTTAGAGCACCACAGTATTACTGAATTCAACTCAGGTAATACAGAGGAGCCCTCGTTACCATTTACTGCATTTTCACTCTGTATTTCACTCACTCACGGTGCCTCATCTCCATTTGGATCTTGCTCGGTTTGGAAATAAATCACATTCATGCAACACCTGAGCTGCGGATGGCAGCTGCATGGGATCAGAATGGGATCAGGGTCCCAGGTGGACTAATTCAAATAGCATTCAGTTCTTGCAGTGGGAACACGTACACACTGTAAACACAGAAACACATTCAGGTACACACACAAACACACGGAAAGGTTACGGTCGACCAAAGCCTCTGTGCTAATGGGTCACACATGCAAAAAATAAGTCACTGCATGCACATGTTCTCCTCATCCATTTCCTTCATTCTGTTTTATTTCTATTAAATTTGGTTGTTTTGTGTCCCATGTAGACACAGAGACCCTCACAGTATATCCCTGCCTCTTATTCATTAACTGACAGCTCACAGATCTCCCAAGTGAAATTGTTTGGAGGCAGAGGATTTGCATTTGTATTTTTCCAATATCTTCCCTGGACAGAGGATCATGAGCTTACCATAGGGAAAGAAGCGGGGATAACTGCAGCAGTCTGACACTTGTTAAAGACATCCATCTCCTCTCATCTTTTTCCTTTTTTTTGTGGTTAGTATAATTTGAGAGAGCACTCGTCAACTTGTTGTCACTGCCTGTAGGGACGCACATTGTTGAAAGAGGATAATGAATTTTCTCTTCTCATTTCATTGTGAGAGTAGAAAAGTATTCCAAAGCAGCTTTTAGTGAATACATACAACTATGGGGAAAAAAAATTCTGCAAACCTGTATTAATAATTTCAAAGAAGCTTGAAGATGGTGGTCTTAAACCGTGTAACCTTTGGCCACTAGGGGCGCTAGACCTGTAACCTCCAGGTTTAGCGCCCATGAAGGCCACTGGCAACAATATTTTAAAGGATCCCAGTGAGACCCAAAATCTGCATCCAGTCCAGAGAGTTCACACAGCACTAAAACCTCAAGGAACTGAAAAGTTCTTGTTGACCATGTCTGTCAACATTGGAAAGAAACACTAGGAACAGTCACTGGATACACAAACAGCAGTCTTTTACTTGGGCAGTGAGATCCAGACATTCACAAGTGTCCTCACCAATGCAGCCTGGAGAGCTGCAGACCAAGTACGAAGAACCCTGCTCTGCTCATCCTTTTATACCTCTGACATTATGACGAGTCCAGATGTTAAGCTTCTCTTCCCTGGCAGCTGTCATAAAAATGTTTTAATACTGTGCATTCTGAGGTCAAGGGTTTTTACCTCTCTTTGGTTCTCTGTTGCAGTTCAGTTCTTTTTGTTCCTCCCATGCCTGGACCCAACACTCACAAAGCACAATCACTCGGCAGGGTAAACACAACAATACAAAAAGAGGATTAATCTGTAGTTGGTTGCTGTGGAAAGTAACCAGCCAAAAGTCTGGGTTTATTTAATGAGACACAGTTCCAACAGAAATATCATGATGTATGGCACCATCTAAAAAATGTATTTAAAAATATTGAGACCATTAAATATGTTATGTTATCCATCCATCCATCCATCCATTCTCTTCCGCTTATCCGGGGTCGGGTCGCGGGGGTAGCAGCTTCAGTAGGGAGGCCCAGACGTCCCTCTCCCCAGCCACTTGGGCCACCTCCTCCGGGGGAATCCCAAGGCGTTCCCAAGCCAGCCGAGAAGCATAGTCCCTCCAGCGTGTCCTGGGTCTCCCTCTGGGTCTCCTCCCGGTGGGACGTGCCCGGAACACCTCACCAGGGAGGCGTCCAGGAGGCATCCTAACCAGATGCCCGAGCCACCTCAACTGGCTCCTCTCGACGTTGAGAAGCAGCGGCTCTACTCTCAGTCCTCCCCGGATGACTGAGCTCCTCACCCTATCTCTAAGGGAGAGCCCAGACACACTACGGAGAAAACTCATTTCGGCCGCTTGTATCCGGGATCTCGTTCAGGTGAATTGCCATCTTTCAAATGGTAGTCCGGTGAAAGGTTTCAGCTCTCTTGAAAACGTGTACAAGAATACAGGCCGCTGCATGCTAGTGGCTAAGAAAATATCTAATACACAAAACATCACATAATTATGGTCAAGTTCAGGGAAGCAAAAGGGCAACTAAGACTGTTCAATTAAAGGGGAAGTCCTGTCAACAAGGAAAAATCAGTGGATCATTAGCTATACCTAAAACTAATACGTCCGTGGTGATTTAATGAACTTATCTTTAATCAATAAGAAAATAAAAGCATGAATTGTCGTCTCAATCACTGTGTATGGGGGCGGTCATTATTGCCCAAATATGGGCAATAATGGCCGCCCGACATCACATCCTGTGACAATGTCGCGGTGAGGCACTGCGCTCTACAAGCTAATTCAATAGGAACTGTTGTACACAGCTGCGATCAACAACAATTATTTCGGATTTCCAGAGGACTTCACCATTGAAATTCGCGAGAGCTATTGTTGAAGCAACAATGCCCACGTGCATGGCAGTTGGATGTTGCAATACATCGGGTAAAAGTCGAAAAAACAGTTATTTCACCTTTCCATGATCCACCACGGGCTCTTTTGTTGGCTTGCTTACTTGAAGAGGGAGGATTTGCCGTCGAACTTCTGGCCAGAGAGTAAACAAGTCGTCTGTAGCCAACATTTTGAAGAAGAATGTCTTCAAGATGACATGAGAGCGAGACTTTTCAGTTGTTTTTTCTTTTTTATAATGTGGAATTCGCCAGGACATTTGTTTACCCGACCAGAGGGGCGGAGTGATATGACACACTTGGAGAGTATGCTCACTGTTGTGAAGCCCACTTATTTTATGCAACTTTGGTCTTATTTTTTCTAAAGTCGCTTGTAAATTTCATGAATTGCGGGTTGCAGTTTTTTTTGGGCTTGTTTCTGAAAGTGAAGTCGCTTGTTTGGGCTCTAAACTAAGTGACGCTGAAATATCCCTCCGCCTCATAACGCGCTGCAGCTCATCCTGACAGGAGCAGAGTAAACTCAGAAGGAGCCGCTCTGCCCATATTTTCTGCAGTTTACGGTTGCAATAACTGATGATAACTGCTGAAAGTAGATTAGGCGGTGCAGATCACCATTTTGAGCAGAGATTGGTTCTAAAGATGAGTTATATACCCATCTTATAACATTTCAGAACCCAACCCATAAACCGTACTTTAATGCTTATTTGTTGTCTTTTTATGTCTCTAAAATGTAAAATTTGTATTAATTTAAATTGAAATGCTTAATACCATGTCTATCTTTGTTTAAGAGGTTAAAAAAATATTTTGGCATGAAAACGGATATTTATTTACAAGGGGACAGATAGGGCATTGGGACTTGCTCTACGGCCGGTACCGCGACCTGACGTCACAAACTGGGAGGTGGCAGTACTGTTCTTCACCAAGATGGCTGCCCCCATAAAAAGACCCTCAAATGAAAATTACTCTTAATTAAAAAAGCTTATCATTTATTTTAACAGTATGTAATAATTTTATAATTAAAGTACTTTCAGCAGTTTGAATTCTGATTTTGACCGGACTTCTCCTTTAAATCCACACTGTTTTGTTTTGTGGTTTCTGCTTAGGAAAGAAAAAACATTGTAGTAATTTTGCATTGGACAAACATAATGCAATCAGTTAGAAAGGGTATTATGTGTAGAAGAAAAACGTGTCTGCACCTGCAGCGTTTTAAACAATAAATGCAAAAGGAAAGGACTTAGACCTAAATTTGCATATGTTATCTGTGTGTACAAAATAAAACAGTTGAATGGAACCGAAGCTATATCTCTTTTGCACCATTCTGTCGTATCAAATATTCCTGCTGCATTCTTGCTATCTTTGCTTTCATATTTTCATCATCCAGTCTGCAGGGGTGTCTCAACAAATCAAAATACAATAGTAAAGTTTATTTTTGTCTTTGAATTCACAAAGTGAAACGAACCTTTACACAAAGTAATCTATTTCAAGGGTTTATATTTTTTTGTTCACTTTGATGACTAGTTTACAGCAACTGAAAACCTTAAATGTCTCATAATATCTTGCCACAGAAATCACTGCTTGTTGAGAGGTGCGACCATTTTCTGTCCGTACTTGGAGTGGAGGTTAATTTGGCTTGAATTTTCACATCTACGCAGTCTGGTCTAATACCTGGTGGTGGGAGTTGTCAACGAAGTCAAGGTTGCTTTAAAAACAACCTCTCTCTTTTCTGTGTTGCTGGGTCGAGTGCCCAACAACACCAGGGTAAAATAATCACGTCATTAGCAGGACTCTGGATAGTAATTCAGCCATTTGCTTCAGGTGTGTTGGACCAGGGACACATCTAAAAGTTCCAGGACACTGGACTTCGAGGACTGGAATTGAAGACACCTCATCTTCTCCTTAACAACACTCAACAGGACAATTTACTGGCCAATTAAGCAGACTACTATGATCATTAGAGATTGTATTGGTACTTTTGGTCGTATGGGCAGAAAATTACCATCTTCATAAATTATGTCAGCAGAGAAGTATGAGGTGGTCTAAAATCTCCTGGTAGATGGCTATGCTGGACTTGATAAAACACAGTGGACCCACAGCAGCAAATAATATGGCTCCTCAAACTATCACTGACAGGAAATTTCACACTTTACCTCAAGTAGCGACAGTCCAATCCTTTTCTCCCTAGCCCAGGTGAGATGCTTTAAATGCTGTCTTCGGTTCTAAAGAGGCCAAAAACAATTATGAAACATTTAGAAGGAAAGATAAGGCTCATATTACTATGGGTAGCTCTACCTGTCTAAAAATAACTATTTTAAAAGTTGAACTAGAATTTGCTATTTTATTTTCTCCTTCTTGCCGTTGCTAGATCTTTTTCTGATATTTCAGTTCCTGCTCAGCTGATCTATATTATGTTGGCATAAAGACAAAGTGTCACGGTGCCAGACAGCTCAGTTAGTGCTGCACTTAATGCAGATGCCCACTCCATTAAATGACTTGTGTCAGTATATAGTAAAATGTTTTATTAATCCAGTTAGACCTATAAAGAGCTTAATTTAGAGCTATAGATTAGTCAGTAGCACAAGGAGGCATTTACTGCACCACAGACTGATGTGAAATAAATGGTATCCTTTCCTTTAGACTTGTCTTTTTTAGAGTTGTAATTAGACATTAAAATGTTAAAAAAAAATACATTTTTGAATATCAGAAGCATGACCATTTATAACAGTACTTGAACTGAATTAAGGCTCAATCAATATTTGTGTGTTTCCAAAATTCAAAAAAGCAACCTGAAAAAAAATAGATTTAAATTGTTATAAAGGCTTCTTATGCTTTTTAGGAAGAATAATGCATCCTTTAAATGTACTAAGTAAGAGATTTTGTTGCCATTATATCTTTTAAAATGGTTGAACATTCTGTCAGATGGAAACAACTGTTGCTAAAAGCCATAGTTTTAAAGCTAATCATTTTTATGATTTAATTTAGAGCATTCAGAGAAACAATCCGCTCTGAAATCTGTAGTTTCATATATGGCATCCCTCTCTACTTGAATTTGTTGTTCAGAGCTCCGACTTAATGTTAATTTCTAACAGTTTTGGCAAAACATTTTCTACTAGATGAAACTAGTAATAATAATACCTCTGTCATTTTTTAAAGTATTTTGTTTAACGTTGTAAATAAATGTTCTAATTCTTAAAAGTTACAATTTAGTTATTCTATTGCGGGATACCTTCTTTTCTGTCAGATGTCTTCAGAAATGATCTTTGGCAGAATATTTCAAAAAAAGTTTTGGAGTTCTTGCAGGATAGAATCTCACAAGTAAATAGAAAAAAACCTCAAGGGTAATGCACTGTAAGAAAAGTAATTCAGATGGCCGAACAAAAATGATGCAAATATGAGGCTTTATTTTGCCTTTGAGCTTTGTGCCTTTGCCATTTGATACAAGCCTTTATCAGCAAAACATTTTCAAGCTGTAGTCACAGAAAGAATCCTCCGTAGAGCCCTCCACATCATGCCGTGGCCATAGGTTTGGCTCTGATTTCCTCATATGATCACATCTGCAACAAATTGAACATGATGGCTATTAATCCAACATCTAAAAGAAATTTAGGTAAAAAATGGGTTGATATGGCAAAATACCTCCAGAAGCTCCAAGCCATGCTTTCACCGAGGATTATGAAATTTGGTACTTAAAGCGTATAGTGTCTCAAGACCTACAAAAAAGTATCCTGGAGCCATGGTCCAAAACCTACAGGAAGCCGTCTATTTTTGACCAAAGAGACCATTTTGTGTCTTTTACACATGTATCTGAGAACACTCCTCCTATAGCTTTTGACTTACAAACTTCAAAAAGACTCACTATAGTCCTAATGCATTGGAGATCAATCATTCTCAAAAGCTTTTTGTTAAATCAAAGCATGTGGGAGTGTTCAAGCCTTGACATCTGATAAAAGACAAAGGTACAATAACTTTCAGACACAAAGTTCAAGCTTTATTAAAATTTCAGGGTCATCAAAGACTAGCGCTCAGTATGTCATCATGGTCATTTGCTGACATCTCTTTAGTTCTACCAATTTGGAACAGGAAGTAACCCGTTCCACTGGTGGATGTACTTATTTTACGCTCTGATTCATACATTTAAAGCTGTGTTTCATGACAGAAGGTGATGTTGAACAGGACTGTTGGCTGGACCAAATAGGTGTGGCGGAGTGGTGAATTGTAATATCTAATGGATTTGTCAACACTTGGCTCTAAATTACACATGCATGATCTGATTAGCTTCAAACTGGAAATTAATCGACTTTGGCAACCCACAAAAATTTTATTGGATTACATTGAAGTTTTAGAATATTTTAAACAGCTACGTCTCCCTGATCCATTATCAGATTCTACCCCAAATTTTGTGTGCTTTCTCATGGATGACTGTTCAACACTGGTCCGCTTCTCTTACTCGCTTTCATGTTAGGAGGCTGCGGCTCTTTCGCTAAAATAAAATACCAAATGCTGTGCTCTTTTGGGATCCCTGGGAAATATGATTGACTCAGGAAGCAGGAAGAAAATACAGGCTACACACTCCACTGAAGTATTTCCGGACTGTACCTCTGTTTGAAAGGAGAAAAACCTGACTAAAACATTGTTGATTGAGAATGTTTATAGGAAATGTTACTTCCATCCCAGGTGATAAATGAGAATGATTTAGGTTGATTTTACAGTAAATATCTTACTTATTGTTCCTTTAATGCTGAAAATCGTAACATATCAAATCAATGTAATGATGTGAATGTGCCTCCCTTATTTTGATGAGGAAAACTATCAACACACACACTTGAGCGGGGAATCGTACTGGCAACCCAATTGCAGGACGAACTTCCTAACTCCTGCGCCACTGTCACTGTCATTTTAATTCTTCGTATGGGCTTAAACCATACAAGCTCAAACTCACGAAAAAATATTGGGTTTGATGCTCTTTAAGTTAAATAAACCTGAATGGTGTTATATTTCAGTGTATTTGGTGAATTTTAGTACTTTGTGGTTTGTCATTACCAACTGAAAACCATTGAGTTTTTTTTAATGGCAGGTCAAAAGTTTGTGTGGATCAACGCACACTTTCACACCATGTTCTTTTTTGTACATGCCGAGTTATGTATACAACATTGTGCCGCAGGTTTTTCGTGTGAATGCACACTTCTCACATGAGGCCCATGGAGAACTACTATTCTGCAACATTCCCTGCTCCAACACACCTGAATCAAATAAACAGCTCGTTACCAGGCCTCTGCGGAGCTGAATGACTGCTGATGAGGGAATTCAGCCATTTAGGTTTGTGTGACACACTTAAATCAAACCTTTTACATTCAGAGACATATCTTAATGTAGCATGATAGTAGCTCTTGAGAATAAGACTTGGGCACCCCTGTGGGTAGAATGCATCTCAATCAAGAGCAGAGCTTGAAAATATGTCATGAAATTAAAAAAAACGTTCAGCTAATATTGTTTTAAAATTTAAGCATAGTTAAATACTAAAGCATTTGATGGAAGTCATACCCTGTACTCCTTTATTAGGGATGTGGTTATGTTCAAGATCTAATTAATTTTGGAATGTAGGTACTTGAAATAATCAATAGAGTATTTGGTTTATCAACTCATCTTCCGGTAACAGTGGTCACAAATGAACTTAAAATATTTTGGTGGATGGTTAAGATAGTTAAGCATCTCCAACACAAACAGCAAGCACAAACTCAGGACCAGAGGTGCAAACAGAGCAGCAAAAAATCCTTTTAGCATGACCAGGGACTTTTTTTTTTATGCGTTTTATTTATCAATATTTTTTTGTTTCCAAATGAGAAAACAACAAGAACAAAGCTGGAGTCTAGGTCCCTGTGCACACAACAATCCATTAAATATGGGATTCTTTTTCCTTTTCTGTTAACATAACCACATGACAATCTTTAAATGTGATCTCTATGCACAAAACACATTTTTAAATGCTAAAAACTGTAATTTTCTTGACATACTACTAGTAGGTTGTATGTTCTTTGAAACTCAACATGCACATGCGTACAAACACTTCCTGCTTAAAAAAGTCCACTGTATGTTCTTTTTCAGAATGGCAAATTCAAATGTTTATGTGGACGTACCAGTTTCAACTGTCCCTTCAGGTAACTTTGAATGATTAAAAACAACACTGTGGCTTGTAAACTGGGGTCCGTTCTTCGTACGTCGCTAACTCAGTTAGCAGGATTTCATTGTTGACGATTTGGCATGATCTTGGATCGTTTGGTTCTTCGAAAGACATCCTGCACTTGTTGTCATAGCAACATGTGCGCCAGCTTAAGCCTGCTCGAGAGCAGGCTTATTTCATGTAAACAAGATTAGATCACGGCTGTATAAGCGGAGGAGATAGGGAAGTCTGTCGTAGCCATGTCCATTTTTACGACTGCAACCTGTTGCGGAAGGTGCAAGAATAATTTGCAGAGTTTTTTGAATTAATCGCGTATTGCGCAATAGACAGGATCCTTGAGCGCAGCGCGACAGTCATAATACAGACAATGTAATTGTAGAGAGATTTTCTTGGTGGCTGTTATAAACAGACAAATACATCATTTAACAGTGGCTTTTAAAGAGGAAAAAGTGGTGTTGGAGCCATAAATCTAAAATATTTAAGTTATTTGTATGATGGTTTGCTTTTTATTTTTATCCTATTCACTAAGAAGATTTGTTCGGGCCATTTTATTGTGAAGTTCAGTTTACTTTGAAAGGCTTGCTTCCTGTCGAGCTGTATATTGTATTAGAAAAAACTATGGATGGATTATCTAGCCACGGAGCAATACAGTTTTACCGTGTAAACTGTGGATGACTTGGAAAAGGAAAATTTTCATTTTTTATGGATAAAGATTTTTTTGTTAAAATTCCCAGTTTGCACATGTCCTTTACTTCCCGTGTCTAAGGAATGACACTGAAATTTGAATCTCTTGACATAACAAGTGCCTTTTTAAAATAAAGTATAATAACTAAAGGCTACCATTTTGTAGAATATTCTTGTATTTCACTTTTACTTGTCCCCATGTTCTAGTGGGTCCCGTGAAGGCTCTGACATAAATGAACAAAGTAAATATGAGATTATTAAAATGCAAAAATTCATACTGTAGAAACATCTACCATGGAGAGTATTTACACATTAATTTGTCTGCTGCTTTTTGCCAGCCCTCTCTCCTGGCTTTAACAGATTTTGAGGTGTTTTAATTAATGACTCAAATTCGGCATAACCTTCCAGCTCTTGTTCTGCTTGGGAGAAAAACTGTGCGCGTTCTTTGGCCATGCTGAACAGCCAATAGCAGCGTTGCTGATCATTGTTTCTACTATCGATACATTTCCCCTTTTAAACAAACGCATGAACGCGCAGTTGTCTCAGATAACTCAATCCAGCGATACTAATCGTAAACAACAGGTGTGTTCGAAGAACCCAATTAGCCGGATCATGATTAGCCGGATGAAATCATCTTGGATGTGTCATTTGATCTTGGATGTTTTAAGCAACGTACGAAGAACGGACCCCTGGTCAGCATCCGCTGTACTTATGTGCATTAATTTCTCCTGATTGCAGTCATACTGCGCATGTCTCAGGGCTTCCCCATACAGACAGATTAGGTTTTTCACTGTGTGCACCCAAAGGGATATTGGGATATTTCTGCTGTCATGTAAACACTGGAACATTGTTTGGTGAAAAAGGAGAAGTTCTGTTGCATTTCTACTGTTTGTCTAGATCACAACAGAGCGGGTTTTCTCTGAAAACGGCACGATTTGAAGACAGGTTACAGTGTAACATTTGGTCTGTGTGTGTGTGTAGACGGGAAAAACAGTACATGCCTTTTTGGGGGGCCCGGCACATGCATAATGTATGACAGTGGTGGTGCCTTTTTAAGCAGGGACTGTTTTTACTTATGCAAATGTTCAATTTCAAAGAACATACCACCTACTAGTGACGTGGCATGCAAATTATTGCATTTTTAACGTTTTGTGCACAGAGATTGTAATTAAAATGTCATGTAACTGTGTTAACAGAAAGAAAACAACAATCCAGTTTTTAATAAGTGTATAAACAATGCCTCAAATTTTCCACTCCAGAACCCCTATTTTTAGTTATGTCTTTGTTGGAGAAAACATGCACCATTGACATGCACACAAAAAGCCAAAATGCAACGTTTTTCCATTGTAACCAAAAATCATTGTCATATGTACTGGGCCTTAATATGTACTTTGGCTGATCTGGCCCTATATTATTTTGAGACAGATATTAGATATTTAATGAGATCAAAACTATTTTTATTTAATTCTAAAATTTCTTTTGCATTTTCAACATTACAGATCATCATAGATCTTCGATACTGGAAACTACAAATGGTCACATTGTCAAACTAATTGCAGACAAACCTGCTGACAAACGTATCCTCTCTGCTTCCTTTAAATGCTGCCTCTTGTCCGTGTTTGTCATCTGTTGCTTGTGATAAGAGCAGCTGTAAGGTTGCTGAAGTCAGACAAAGAATATGTTTTATGCTGTATTTTTAGTGGTAAACTTACTTGCAGAAGAAAGGTCTTGTGTAACAACAATAGTGTGACAATTTATGAGAATTTTCATGAGTGAATTTGACACACTCAAATTCACCAGTTTTAACAGTTTTAAAGAAACTAGAAAACTCACAATTGGATTAACAAGAAATGTGACACCAAGGATTTTTTTAAATCAAATTCTTATTTTTCTACACTAAAATGTATTCAATACAAAGATTAGATTTTCTAATAATCTGCATTATCCAAATTAATATGTAAATATCGTCAAGATCTTTACTGAAATCTTTCATTTAGTCTTTCAACACTACAGAGATCCGCAAAATGTAAACTCCTCAGTAACTGTAGCATGATAACATTTTCACTATCCTTCAACAAAAGGAATAATGGGAATAGTTGTCCTCTGGTTTCTTGTAGTATTTTCAAATTTGTTTGAGGCTCTCGGGTGTGAACTTTCAGAGATAGATTTCTGCAGACAGGCAAAACAATCTCTTTGAGTCCATTTGATCATTGTCCTTTTTGTCCTCTATTTTTGGTGCGGGTTCTTTGAAAATTATGTCTGCAAAGTTGCATCGAGCCGTACTGTAAAGGTAGAAGATAAAGCCATCCACATTGACAAAACCAGCATGACGAATCTGTGCAGAGAGAGGCTATTGATTGTGTCACCTCTCCACAGGCCCGGAGCTGTGAGGGCTTTTTGTGAGTCCAGCTCTCAGTAAAGGACTGCAGGCACTTGTACATAAAAAGATCCAGTGTATAAAGCAGCTGTGGCTTGAGGGGAAAGCTGCACGGTGGTACGAGCCACTCTTTTATGTCCTGCTTTTTCCCTCTCTCCCTGTGTCCTACTCCATCCGTCAGACATGGTTCTTTTATTCTACTCTCTACTTGTCGATTTGTAATTATTGAGGGCTGTGCAACAGAACTGGTAGGGGCTTGTAATGTTCCTATCTTTTTCAGGAAACAGTAAAATGTGAAGGTAAAGTTTCGGTGCAAGCAGCCAGCATAATATACTGGGCTATTTTGCTGTGAACAACAGCGCTTAAGTGGTGCACTCTCACTTCAATTTGCTTTAGGATTGGACATGGATTGGAAAAGAATTCCTTTTGTCTATTTCCCTATTATGCTGTTGTCAGAGAGGCTAATTAGCTCTCTTCAAAGTGTTTTACCAATGCCAGACAGGTGCTTTTACAAAGAGGGAGCTGAACCCCGTAAGGGCCATGTTTATACCAACGAAGCTCAAGGCATCTGCTTTGGAGGGCAGCAATCAGCCTACAATTACAAAGCAACCTCAGCTAATGGGTTTTAAGAGTCCACTCAAACCGTTTACAGTGAGAACGAGTATTCATTCAGGTGTTACAAGGTCCGGGTCAAGAGTGATTCTGGTAAAAAAAAGGCTTAGAATACAATCGGACTCTACCAGCAAAACAGACTCTAGGTATATTTCTAAATGAATGCCAGCACATTCTCAAAGAGTTAAGAACCAGGCCAATAGTGATAAATTAGGTATGGGCCAGATACGGTTTTTTTCAAAGTAAGGGCCTCAAAAAGAAAACTGAAAAAATTGCCGCACCATTCCTGGTGAGATTTTAGTGAGATGTCAGAGAAAGTGCTGGACTGTCAAGAGGTTTTCTGCTTGTTTGGAGCATAAAGTAATTGAAAACTTTTCCCCACCTGTTGCATCACACTGCTCATCAGCAGTAGGAAGAAAAATATTGTCAGTGATAGATGTTTGCATGTCTCACATTGAGCCCAATATATGCCCCAAACATATGAGACAGATATATATATACACAGACCTGTATTTATTTTTTGCAGTAGCTGGAAAACTTGCTTTCTGTTTCAAACAGCAGGTAACAGCAGGTGTTTAAATTCAATAGTCCATCCATCCATCCTCTTCCGCTTATCTGGGGTCGGGTCGCGGGGGTAGCAGCTTCAGTAGGGAGGCCCAGACGTCCCTCTCCCTGGCCACTTGGGCCAGCTCCTCCGGGGGAATCCCAAGGCGTTCCCAGGCCAGCCGAGAGACATAGTCCCTCCAGCGTGTCCTGGGTCTTCCCCTGGGTCTCCTCCCAGTAGGACGTTCCTGGAACACCTCACCAGGGAGGCGTCCAGGAGGCATCCTCACCAGATGCCCGAGCCACCTCAACTGGCTCCTCTCGACGTGGAGGAGCAGCGGCTCTACTCTGAGTCCTCCCCGAATGACTGACCTCCTCACCCTATCTCTAAGGGAGAGCCCAGACACACTACAGAGAAAACTCATTTTGGCCGCTTGTATCCGGGATCTCGTTCTTTCGGTCTTGACCCAAAGCTCGTGACTATAGATGAGGGTAGGAACGTAGATCGATCAGTAAATCGAGAGCTTCGCCTTTTGGCTCAGCTCTCTCTTCACCACAACGAATCGGTACAGCGCCCGCTTCACAGCAGACGCTGCACCAATCCACGTGTCGATCTCCCGCTCCATCTTCCCCTCATTCGTGAGCAAGACCCCAAGATACTCAATAGTCCAATTCCAAGAATCTGTTATTTTTGCGTGTGGTAATCTCCATATATTTTAAATGTTACAATTAATTAGAACAAAAGGCTCCGCCAACAAGACTCTGAATGATTTATAGAGTGTGCCAAAAGATGTCATATTTATGTTCTCCAACTTTGTAAATTGCTGAAAATACAGAGCTGTGTTCACAATTGGAATACCAAAGATTGTGACCAAGGTTTTTTGAAAAGAAATAAATTGCATATTAAATGATTTTCCACTCTAAAATGTACTCAATACAAAGGTTGGATTTTCTAAAATTGTTACCAAGGGTGTCAAAAATGGGGCTAAACATGCGACAAATATTGATCATGTAACAAATCTGCTGATCAAAGATAAAGTTTCTGACAGAGTGGATATAGGTATGGTATATTTGGTTACACAGGAGCAGTCATAAGAAATACTGTCGGAAATATGAAGTATTTTCTAAATACTGCAAGAAATACAATTCAGCTGTTTATTTCACAACCAGCTACAGCTGTCCAGCAGTTACCTCTTCTTTCGTTAAAGGTATACTATGCAACTGGGGTTGATTTTCCAGCGAGGCTCCCCCCAGAGGGCGAAAGTAAAAGTGCACTGTCGTAAAGATGCTCAGCTGTTCTGGTTTCTCCGTCAAGACAGGCGCGGTTGTTTTGAGCTTAGCAGACAGGCGAACGCAACGAAAAGTGGAAAAAACAGCAGTACAAACAATGACTAACACAGTGAAGGTATGAACATCAAGCTTCCCGCAGCGCTATCTTGGCGAGGCGGCCGCCGCCGCCTCGCCAAGCCGCGGCTGCCGCCGCCGCCACCGCCTCGCCAAGCCGCGGCTGCCGCCGCCGCCGCCGCCTCGCCAAGCCGCGGCTGCCGCCGCCGCCGCCGCCTCGCCAGTTTTATTATTATTATTATTATTTTTTTTATGTTGGCGGGACGCTACCGCCGCCGCCTCGCCAAGCCGCACCCGCCGCCTCGCCAAGCCGCAGCTGCGGCCGCCACCTCGCCGCGGCCGCCGCGGTAGCGTCTCGCCAACATAAAAAAAAAAAAAAATAATAATAATAATAATAATAATAATAAAACTCGATATGCTTGCATGTTTATTTGACGTTAACACGTGGTTCTTTGTTGTTGCTTTCGCGCGTGCATATAGTGAATGGCAGGGCAAAAACACATGGAGTTCTCGCCGTAAAGCGAGACTTCTGTGTGTGCGAGCCGAGGGCTCTTGCATTGCAAGTGCGGTATTTCCCCCACAGACCCCCAGGGCGGCCGAGAAAACCTTTGTTCGACCTGAAATGACTCATTTAATCATCCAAAACGGTATGGAACACATTAATTAACTGAAAAATGTTGCATAGTATGCCTTTAACAACAGTAAATGTTTGTGCAGAGAACTCTCACCCCCACTGCTGATAGAGATTTTTATTTATCACAACAACTGATAGCTCATTAATTTCTACAGAAAAGCCTCCTTGTGGTGACTTCAGACCGCAAAGCTCTGCAATAGTTGAATCAGGTCATCACTCCATAAACTTCCTAATGAACGCAGATTATACAGCCCAGAAACAAACTGTGCTCATGCTTCTCTTACCCGTTGGAGTGATGTTTTTAGCTTACACAGCCTTTTAAAGGCACACAGGAAAAGGTCAAGCTGACTTAAGGGAAAACAACCGGACTCACTGGGACGTATCTGCAGTAACGAGCATTTAGACGCCTTCTGAACATGCTGATTGGTATAACCCCACTTGACAGGTTGATGGTGCCGTCAGTCTGTCCATTCCTCGACTTGCTTGTGCGAGATGTAATTATCAGCTGTAAGTCATCTCCTGTGTTTCAGGTAATTGATGTTTATTTCTTCTGGAAGAGTTGAAATTTGTATTGATTGTCAACTTAAGTAAACCAAGTTTATCACCCGATTCTCTTCCTCCTCACTGAGAAATCAATACCATACTCTCTCAACAGCCTCCTTTGCACATATTCACCATCCTTAGAAGTGAAGGTCCCCCTTGTGCTTATCTTCTAACTAAATCACAATGCCTTCGTAGCACGGTGCAGCTTCACAAAGCTCTGCTACAGCCTCTTAACTCTCGGCTCATGAAATCTAATTACCACCCCACGCACTAATCTGGAATTAATTCACCCTAGATGAAGGTGATTGATAATAGCCAAAGGTAAAGTCACCTAGGTCACTCATCAACACTCCGACTTCAAAGTGAATGCTGCAGTTGAACCTGAAAGATTAGTACCATATGAGGACAGCTGATCTCTCAGAAAGGACTGCTGTAAATGCTAAACTTAAATAGATATACAGTAGTTCATGACCCTTTATCACTGCTGAAACGGTTTCATAAAGTTCTACAAAAGTGTGTGATAGATCAAAATACAAAAGGATCACAAAAATAAAATCCTCATTAAGCCTTTATTGTGAGGCAGGATTTCAACAGAATTTAAAGGTAATAAGAAGGCATTTGCTTCCACTTTGTTGTTTTTAGCACTTTTTTTGCATTCAGTTGTATGCACAGCCCATATAAATAAGGCTTCAACATACGTTGGTAGTTACCTTGTAGTTATACTTTGTAAGCCCATGTCTTTGCTTTTGCAGCATTCAATTTGTCTTTCGAAATTAAAATTTCAAAGCTCCAAGTTGGAAAAATTAAATATAGTAGACAACCCATAAAGTTAGAATTACAGCTGGGAAAGTCAGAGGTCCCGATGCAGCCTCAAAGTCATACATTAATGTAAAATTGGCATGGAAGAAAAACTGTTTGGGGATATTTGCAAGGTATTCGAACAGTTAAACCACTGGTTCACATGATACAGTATACATCCATTGAAATATCATTTGGTGACGAATGTTTTCCCATTCTGTGTGTTTTATGTTGGCATATCAAAAAACATTGTATGAAGGTTTAAACATTAGGAAATTAAGTGCATTTTATGGAAAATCAACTCCTATCACTTTTGAAGTGAGTGTGTCAATTTCTAATGTGTGTTTTGCACAGTGTATGTGTATAAGGATGAAGCATGTAGAATTCAGTGCTACTTCTTCAGTATGGTATGCATACTTTTGCCATGAATTCATGGTCAGATTTGATTTGTTTCTTTTTTTAATCAACCATTTTAATCAATAACTAACCATCTGAGGATGAAAGTGCAATGCTTTGTGAGTGCCTCCATGTGGTCAGATAATGTTTGCCAAATCAAAAATATATATCAAGTAGGTCTGCCTACCATAAGACAAGGGCAAGGTAAGTTTATTTGTAAACTTGACACTTTGCAGTAACAAGATCATTTAAAGTGCTGTTCAGCTGTCCAAGGGTGCAGCATTTGGAGGTAAGTAAAACTTCAACAGTGCAGACAGTGCATCTGCATAGTGTAGCACGAATAAAGATTATTACTGAGTCAGTGCTGTGACATTTGCTTAGCACTCCATTTTATACTCTGAACTGCTGCAGTCACGACAACTTATACTACATATGAAATATTTATATGAATTGCAAAGAAAAAAGGTTCAGTGTAAATAAAGATAAATGAATAAATAAGATTATAGGTTGATTTAAGAAATCTTGTTACTGACTAAAGTTTGTATACACAAGACAAACACTTGCTCTTAAACACTGTTAAAACTTTTTTAACGATAAATACACTGGCCACTTTATTAGGTACACCTTGGTAATACTGTTTTGAACCCCGTTTGGCGTTTAGAACTACCTTATTTCTTCCTGGCAGAGATTCAACAAGGTCTTTAACATTCTTCCACAAGTTTGGTCTACGTTGACATGAAAACATTATGCAGTTGTTGCAGATTTAGCAGCTGCACATTTATGATGTGACTCTCACATTCCACAAGACAAAGTGATCTACAGGAATGATATCTGGTGACAGTAGAGGTAATTTAACTACAGTAAACTAATTGTAAAATTCAAAAGGAAAGTTTGAGATGATCTGACCTTTTTCAAATGCTGCATTATCCCACAGAAAGTAGCCATCAGAAGATGGGTACACTGTGGTCATTAAGGAATGGATTTAATCAGCAACAACGCTCAGGTAGACTGTGGTGTTTAAACAACACTCATTTGGAATGAAGGGGCCCAAATGTGCTAATTGAATTTCCAAACAGCATTGCACCACCGCCACCAGCCTTAACTCTTAATAAAAGGTAGGATGGGTCCAAGCTGCCATGTTATTTAAAATTCTGGACCTATTCTGACTTTGTGTGTTTATTAAATGCAGATAAAATTCTAAATAAAACTTATTTGTTCCTGTGCCTGTTCAGTAATATTTTATGCCCACAATAATACTCTTCCTCTTTAAGGTTCTCTCAAAAACAAAAGTAAAGAATATCACAGCAGCTACTGTCTTCTGGACCATTTCTGATGAAATTCTGGCACAGTTCATGCAATAATCATACCAAGGAAGGCCTTTTTTCCTCTTTGGTTTGATCTTACACATTTCTTTTATGACATGAAAAAAAACAATCAGGCAGATGAAACAGAGTTTAGGTATAAATATGCTGACGAATTCAATTTACCAGGACACAAAAGAAGGAATTACCTGGAGGAAACGTAACAAAGGGTTTTCATGTAATCCAGTCCTGTGTAAATAAATTCATTTTTTTAGGTGTAAAAGGACATCAGCTCTTTTCAAGAAATCAGCTTCACTAGTGAGAAGGTAAAACAAAAAAATACGGATCCTGTGAGATGGAGCACCAAACTTCAGCTTTAATTGGACCTAATGACTCCATTTAGACACTTCATTTTGCCTAAGCATATGAATAAAATAAACTATTTTTATAAGAGGTTTGAGTGAAGGAGACAAGGCCCAATTATAGCCAATAACAGAACAGTAACTTCATGACAGCAGAATTAATTTGAAGAGGGTAATGGCACAAGAGCAGATGCTGAAGAGGCTCATCATCCTGAACAGAAGCTTCACACGTGTTTATCTCAGTTTTCTGGAAGAGGAATTGTCTAAGCTGAAACTTTCATTATAAAGTTATTAATAAGGTCTGCATCATTCTTTGAAATGTTTGATTCAATAGAGATGGCGAAAGATGTAGTGTTGGCACAATCTGGTCAGTTTGAGCTGTTCACTACAGCCTGACAAATTTCAGTATTTCATGTTGGAAACAAAGGTTTTGCCTTTTCTATGCTATCCAGCATGAGAACTGATGTGTGTCTCTCTGTCTCTCTACTGTGCTAAAAGAAAAAAGGTTCAAGGGAGAAGAACAAAGACTGGAGTTGTTTTCTCTTTGTAAAAGAGTCACATCGAGATAACATAGGTGATAAAATAAAGCCTTTCTGTTGTGACTTCATTGCTTTCAAATTACAGTCATGTAATTTTGTGGGAAATGGATTAATAATGAGACCCCTTGATGAAAGTAATGTTATTTTTACCAAACTAATTCAACACCTTTTAGTCTCTGTAGTAGGGTCTTGTTTTACATGTTTCCTTAGTCATAACAACCGGATTATGTTGTTTCTTTTTAACTTTGCGAAGTGTTGGACAGCTCCCTTTGGGAAAAAATGACTTATTAAATGGATCAAATTTATATGCCACTTTCTTAGTCACACCAACACCTTACTCACTTTACACTACGGCTACATTCGCCCATTCACACTTACCAACACACACATTTAATGACTGATATGCAACTTTTGATATGTTGATGTACCCCTTTCCCAGGGGTACATCAACATGTGACAGAAGAAAGCTGGACTGTACACCGTCCCAACTGAACAACGATAACTCTACCCACAAAAATGCATGGTATGTTGTGGCTCCACATTATCATGGTAAAGACTGATGTCCAGCTGACATCCACTGATGCCCTCCAGTAAGATGGCAAGTCTCAAAAGTTAATTTCTAAAGAAGTTGACTTTTTAAAGTGCTATATCCAAGTAAGTGAAAAGTTAAGAGGAAGAGAAAAGTGAGGTGGAAAGAAGGTGCACAAGGAATAATTAAAACCAATTTCTTTAAATGTTTGTGAAGTTCAGAAAAGAGCTTGGGGGGAGATTCATAAACCAAGGACTGCAGCTGAAGTCTATATTTCGACAGCACCCGGGCCATCATCATCGTCATCAAAATCACCTAACATAAATAAATGCTTAGAATGTGTGTCCTTGTGTGTAATGAATCTTAAAAAAATACTTTATACTAGTTTTAGTTTTCAGACAGAAGGACTGAAATGACACAAAGTTAGATGGATCTGTAGCAAAACATACATATATCTTGAAAATGAGATCAAATGAGAAAAACAAAATTTTTTTCATAAATGTGTTAGATATTCTAGCTGGACAATCAGCCTAATCTCATAAATATATGTAATGAGATAAACGTACGTCTCTACATTGTGATGGGATGACACGTCTGTGGCACTGAAAGCGATAGCTCGTCTTTTATTGAGTGAAGTGTCTAAAGAATTTGGGTTCCTGTCACGTCTCTGCATTAATCCAGCCCTTGGTTACCACGGAGATGAGACAGTGGTGAGGACGTATACACTTCAATAAGAGGCATGAAGAGTCCCCGGTTCAAGGAAGAAAAAAAATGGATTATATTTTTTATGTTACTTCAAAATTTCAGATAATGTTGTCCTGCTCAAAAACGACTATTTCCCTGAATTCAATCAATGACTTAAATGCTAACTTCAGAAACTAATTATTTTCTGATAACTTTAAGTGTTTGTTTTTTGTTTGTATTGTTTTATTTAAACTGACCTAATGCTATAACATGGCAACAATAGGAAGATCCGAACAAGATAAGCATAACACATCTGCAAAATTAATAATAATCTTGTCCGTTTCAAAAAAATATGACTATAACTAGAGTTTAAATTGAATTAAAGACATCTACAAGAAATGGTTTTTATACAAAAAGCTTGAACAAAGCTTTAAGCAGTGCATTTTGTTTGTTTCTAGCCAGGTATAATCAGGTTTCAAAGAGATATGGTTGGATTTTCCAATAAATCTCTAAACATGGATTTACCCAGCTTTTACTTTGTTACACATTTATAAGAAATAATAAAACAAGGAAGATAATTATTCTTATTACAACAAGGTATCACTCATGCATGGTTCTGTGAACTTTTGCCAAAAAAATCTTATATGGCATGAACCTTTTACTGGTATCAGAAATAAGAAATATATTGGAAAGTTACAACTTCCAAACCTGAAGCCATCCATCACCACATTCCAGTAGTTTAACATCCTACTTGTTGAGACCAGAAAAAGTGCCTGAGCGACCAGAGTTTCCTCCAGCTGCAGGAGTAACACAGCAATGCCCCTCCATTAAGTGTAGCTGTACTGCAGCTCAGATAGCTTATTAAAGAAGGCTACAGCTGTTTGGGAATATGTCCACTTCCACAAAATGAAAAAAAACTATGATGGCAGAAAAACTAAAGGAGAGGCACCTTTAGGTATTTTTAAAGGTAGTGCTGTTTTTAAAGCTATAGTTGGCAAGCCTCAATTTTCTCTTAAAAGCATGATGAATGTGGCTAGAGGAGTAAATGCCTCCAGTGACCACCTCATATCATCTCGTCTTACTTGCACTACATGAAAAGCAAAACAGCTAGAAAGGTATTATGTGCAATAAGCAGGGGAAAACTACTACTAGGTTTCCTGTATGATTTTGTAAAATAAATATAAAAAAATCTCTAACATTGTAATGGCAATAACCAATATGGTATAATATTTTAGCAACCATAAGAGTAATTATGTCTCTTCCTTTGAAATAAAAGCAATTAGCTCATGTTATGCATTCATTTTAAATCTTTGTGTTAACAAAGTGGTTTAGCAAAACCGATGTGTGTTCACCCAAGATTGTGACTCCTCACTGTCAAAAGGCAGAAAAAGATGAGAAACAGCAAAGAAGGAAACGTTACAGGACTTATTCAGAAAATGACCCTGAAAACGATCTTAAATATGAACTTAAAAATGGAGAGAAGATATCCACCCATTATTCCTTTTAAGTCATAGGCAAAGAGCCATATTTTTCATCTTAGAAAACGCCTCTGGATTGAGTTTATGATCAAAACACCCCAAACCAACCAGTCTACTGAATAAATAGCAAATTAAAATTTAAATAAAACAGAAATATATGTTGTCATACACACAACAGTTTCCTTTTTTGGCACTAGTGCCCATTTTTTTGGACAGTTTGCCGACAGAAAATGGGGTTAAGAGAGAGGGAGAAAACCTAAGGGAAAGGTCCATGGGCTAAAACTTGAACCCGGATTTATGTGTATTGGACTTAGCCCTTCAAAGATGGGTTGGGTAATTTACTCGTGCACTGCCGCTATGACCTAAACAACTGTTTTCTAATGCTAGTTTCAATAAACACAGAGGAATAAACCACCATGAGTGTTATTTTATAACCTAAGAACAACCAGCTGGCTGGCCACAGGATTCCTATCCACACTGAACCCAAGAACAAAACCTTTATGGTGTCTCTCAGGGATCTCCCCTTTCTGTAAAACCCCAGGAGAGCCTTTAGAACCATTTGGTCCAAGTGTACCTATACTGTCCTTTTTTGATGTTCATCTCCTCATAGTTGAATTTACAAAGCTCACTCTGTATAAAAAGTGGATGGACTGAGACCTGTGGGTGGCTGAATGATTGAGGAGATCCCAGTTTTCTTTTAATCACTTATTTCAGTAATGAGATGAGGGATTCAAAGAAATGGCAGCCCACTCAGGGTTTGATGGTGGGCAGCCACACTTTGATGGGGGCTGATGAGTCGAGAGTGTCCTGAGCCACTGGGGTAAGAGTTGGCAGGATGTAGGCTCTGTCCAGATGGGATCTCATCTGGGCCCTTTTGTCCACCCCTCCTGTTTACAAATCAGCTACCATCACACAATGAGAACTGAGCAACAGACTATTTCTCTTGTGACAACGAATGAGGAAGAGATGTTGATATATCAAAAGGAGGGAGATTCTACTGTGACATTTAAAACTTGTCTGATGGTCAGAGATGGAAAGGTTACATTTTAGATGTTTGAAGCCGAAGTGCACATCAGGGGAGCGCCAGCCATGGCGGTGAAAGCAGAATGTCAATGTATAGATATCACTGGCCTAAAAAAAGAGCAGTTCATTTATAAAAAGTTGTAAAACAGTAATGTTGGTTTAAAAGCAGTATGCTGGCTTACATTTTAATAATTAGCATGAGAACATCTTCATTTCTTCCTCAATTCCAAATGTTAAAATCTGCTCCCCCCAGATTGTCTGATAAACATTTGCTTCATCAGACATCCAGACTGTCAGATGCTTAAAACCAAGTGAAACGGGTTAGAAACCCCACCCAGTGTCCCCTTCTAGCATGGAAAAGTCTCATTTGATTGAAGTACTTCCCAAGATGTAAAGAAAAAGTACATAAATATTGAGAATGGAAAAATGTTTCTAATTCATAATTTTATAACCTATCCAATATTCTAAAAAAAATCTATCTATTCAGTAGAAAACTCCTCAACAAATTCATAGTGAACCTCATATTTTGAAATAGAATAATGACAAACAACTCTGGAAGTTTTCATGCAGTGACTTTCAGATGGACCTTAAATGTTCAATAAAAGCAAATGTACTACAATCAATTTAGCGGTAGCAAACACTTTACTGCTCTGCTTAGAAAACATTTTAAATACTCTTCAAATTAATCTTCAGTGTAATAAACTACCATTTACTTAATAAAATTGAGCTTGTGTCAGTCAAAAAGTAAAACATGTTTTTTTTTTAAATACATGCTCAAACAAAAAGCATTTGTTTCATCAATATTTTGTTGTCTAGTTGGAATCAGATTTTTACAGCAACAGTTTTTCATTTAATTTCCTTTAGACAGAAAATTTGATTTCAAGTAGCCAGAGAAAACTAAATATAAAAAATCTACTTCTTTTCACTTGTAGCTTAACCCAAGTTTTCTCAACGAAAGTTTGGATCAAGATGCTTAAAGGTAGGACTAAAGCTTCAATGTTTTTAATCAGTATTTTGTCCCAAGTGCTTATAGATAACACAGAGAGCAATTGCAAAATAAGATATTTTTCCTAAAAACAAAATCACACCAACAAATCTTCATGACACGCTCCATCCTCGTCCTTTCACACCCACAACATTTACAAATGAGGGCCTCGCTGGTCCACCAGGAACTGCGAGCAGCAATGATTTCCGATGCACAACCCATCCCTACAGGATCCTTCCTTTGAAGACCCACACTAACTCTGTCTCTGTGTCTGCACATTGAGCTAACCAGGGGTCCCAGTGGACCAGGTCCAAGCACAGCAGCGTTAGCTTAGCTGACTGGTCATGCATGGGAGTCAATGGATGCAAATCACTGGGCAGAGCAGAAGGTGAAATCCTTGACTACTTTTTCCTCCTCTTCAGACAGTTTGTCTCTTCTAAACAATCAACAGTTCTCTATTTTACCCATGCAGTTATAGATTTACAGATTAGAACTGAAGCTGAGAAGTCTCCCAGAGTACTGAAGTAATGAAAAACATCTGTTGTCTCGGGGAAGTGGTCAATGCTTTTGGATGGCAGAACCTCATTACATTATTCACACGAGTAATGAGTCCAGATTTTTGTGGAACTGAGCTCATGCAATTAACCTGCTGCCAGAGAATGAAAGTAATCAAGCCCAGTGAATCAAAATGTATAATTAAAATGCAAATCCTCTGAGCTCTTTGCAGCTCTAACTGGATTATTTCAAATTACATGTCACAAAAGAGTGGCATTTATACAGTATATCTTGCCAACAGTTCCGTACCTCCACAAATTCATATTCCAGGGGAGAAATGTAGAATCAAGCGTATATAGATTTTTTGCTTTCGTGGGCTAGAAATAGTCTCAAACACTCTCTTATGGAAACAACATGAGTATTAACTTTTAGAATTATTTCATGCTATATATCATAAACTTATCTAAACGACTGAAATAATCAGATATGGTAAACTAAATTCTATATGCTCAAAAGGGCTTTTTTTTATTTAAGCTCATTTCATAGGCCCTCATTTCTTAGATGTGCAAACGGCTGATATCCTCATTCTGAGATATCAGCCGGACAGAGGTGTCAAGTAACTAAGTACAAATACTTCTTTACCATAAGTAGAAATTTTGGTTATTTATACTTTAGTGGAGTAATTATTTTTTAGTCTACTTTTTACTTCTACTCCTTACATTTTCATGCAATTAGCTGTACTTTCTACTCCTTACATTTAGAAAATACTCTCATTACTTCTATTTTAATTCAGCTTGTTTTCGTTCAGGATTGACAGTAAAAATAAAAATAAATAGATGTTCAGAAAAATAGTGTTACCTGAAACAGGGGGATTTTGATTGTGGTTGGAGGCAGTACTGCAACAATTTTTTGCCAAACGCCCCAACAAAAACTTAAGATAATTGTCATAAGAGGGTAATGCACTCATTTTCATGTCCTGTTGCGTTATCTTACATCTGTTGCCCTCATCAATTCCTGTAGCTACGCTTGGATGTTCATTTATTTTCCAATAATTACAAGTAAAAGATTATTGATAATATGTCTCTGAATTCTGACTTTTTGCACCAATACTTACAGGCAACCAGACATCAGATTTTCTGCTCCATGAAACCCATGTTGATGCTCAGTAATGCACCTAATATGGACCTTTAATATATTTGCATTATACTAAATGGTTTGTTTTCAATGCACTATATTGCCAAAGGTATTTGCTCACCCATCCAAATTATTGGAATCAGGTGTTCCAATCACTTCCATTGCCACAGGTGTATAAAATCAAGCACCTAGGCATGCAGACTGTTTTTACAAACATTTGTGAAATAATGGGTCGCTCTCAGCAGCCCAGTGAATTCCAGTGTGGAACTGTGATAAGAAATGCATTTGTATAGTTCATTTCAGTACAAGGAAAATGCAAAGTCAAATGAAACAGCCAATACAATTTTTTTTCAATATTAACATCATGCCATACAACTATAGGAATGGGGGGGGGGGGTGTTACTTCTACTTTAATACTTTAAGTAGATTTATATCCGGTAATTTTACACTTTTACTTGAGTAAAAGGTTTGAGTTGATACTTCTACAGAAGTATTTTTAAACCCTAGTATCTATACTTCTAATTGAGTAATAGATGTGAATACTTTAGACACCTCTGCAGCTGGAACAGGAGTGTAGGTTTCCCTCAAATCCCACACCGGGTCTAATATCATGTATGCAAGTTTATGTCATTGGGAGCTTGTGGTGCAGCAAAAAAGAATCAAGTTGTGCTTTGTGCAAAATTCTGCTTAGCAGCTCAAGTTTTCAAGTTGAGGCGTCATTGTGGTAGACTAAATATTAGAGGGAAGCAGAACAAATTTAAATTGCATGTTTACCTAGTGATTTGACAGAAAGGAGGATACAGGAAATACAGAGAACATTTTAGCTTTAAATAATTTTAGCTAGCAATGAAAGTCATGAGGATTTTTCAGGAGGTTGGCTAGTTGTACTTGAAACAGTCTTGCAGATAAATTCTACTGTTTGGTTTTAAATGGTGAGCCATGAATCACACAGAGTAGGAAGACTTAAATGATCTGCAGCTGTGGATCTGTCTTGTGTAATTGTCTGCATGAAGCAAAGGTTTCTTGGAGATGTTTATTCAGAGAGATCAGTGAGCATCAAGTCAATTAGATATTTAAATACTACATGTCATTTATGACACAACAACAATATAAAACCACATTTTAAGCTCCTGTTTGATCATTTCCAATCTTGCCATCTACACTCGGAAATTAAGAAAATACATTATGAAGATCTAAACTGGGAAATTAAAAGTGATTTTATGTAACATCAAGTCCTGTCATGTCTTTGAATTAAGAATGTCACTTTTGATGCAATCCAGTTTCAAATAGTGCATCTACGTATTTTGGGACCAAGGATCTGGAATCCTCGGCATTCAACTGCGTCAGGACATGGTATACATGGCTATTTTTGTCCTGACATCACAGTGTTATTTCTATGTTTTCATCATTGCCCCCAAATGGTCTGATGATTAGTAACTGGATTAATCAGACAATAGGTCAAAGCTTCAATTTCACCTAGATCTTCAACAGTCAGGCATGCAAAGGTAAGTCGATGTTTATCTATGCAGACAGAAGGATTTGGTCTTTAAGGCAAAGTGTAAGCAACATTTATGAGATGGAGATTTTCAACATGTTTGCCAGCCTGGCTTAGCTGGTGGTCTCATACTAATCCAATCTAAATTTGCAACGTTAAACTCGGAGAGAAAATGAAGGGGTGTAACTTTCCAATATCATTACTTCCTACACTGTTGGAACAAAATAGAAATAGTGTGACGGAGGTATGAAGGAGGGAAACCTGGCACGTCAAAGCCATAACATTGTAGGTCCTTTCCATGTTGGGTTTGTTTTGGACGGCGGGATCTTTCAGTATGATGGTAGGGAACAGGGGGTACTGATGGGAAGATGTGTCTGCTTTTTATCCAGCCGAGGAACTCTGCTGCACACTGAGCAAAGCGTGCCATCTTTTTGGCCTGTGCAGTTCGGCCTAATTTTGTGCTGAACAGTTGGGTTTAATTGGTGCTCTACAGCCAGATCAACCCATTTCAGTCTGAAGCCTGTTAACAAATGGCTCTTGACCACTTATTTTTTGGCAAATATATTAAAATGAGATGTAGCAAATCCTTTTAGAGAAAAACCTCTTTGAATTTTGTATTTTTTTTCCCTCTCTTCACAATAGCAATAATCCTCGGTTGTGATACTTTTACTTTGTAAAATGTCTTCTACCTTCTGTAATTCATTTATTGACAATATCTTGGGATGTCTCCTGAAACCATGAAAAACTAATAATTATTAAATATAAATAATGGTTTGCACACACAACATTTACAAATATCATTTTTTTACGCTGGAATTGGGCACATTGTATAAACATGTTTACAGTGGATCCTATGTGTTACTTGTGCTACAACCACTTTTGTGCAAAAATCTGTCTGGGTTTTTGACGAATGCAACTTTATGTGTTTATGTTAGCATCAAGATCTTTTTCCTTTCAAGGCCAGACATACAGGGGAAATTATTTACTCAAATACTTCTAGTGTTTTTAACATCATATATTATGAGCAGCTTTGCCAGTGAAAGAAATATTTTCATGAAGTTGCGGCTGCCTTGGATTTTAAAAAACTTCGACTGTCCCTAGAACATGATCCCAAGAAATTTGAAACCATGTTACCTCCTTGGTGTTTGTAGCAGATTTCAGGTCTCTGTCAAAAAAGGGCATTAATACGAGGAAAAATGCGATAACTTTCTATTCTGGTACCCCTTAATTTAAGATACCTATGACAGCAGTGCATTGGTTGCCAGGTTACAATAACAAAACTTGCAATCAACTTTCCAAAAGTTTTATAACTGCTTGTATTAATTTCTATACCTTGTTTTTATGAAAACATTAAAACGTCCATTCTGGCACGAAAATAGTTAATAAATTGATTTATATCTGGTTTTGCACACATAAGAATAAAAAAAGATGAATCATGTATTCTGCACAAAAAAGGGGATTCCCAAACATATGTGTCCTAAAAATGTGACAAACCTTTATATTCCATAAGCATCTTTGCTTAAAACTGTTTCTCGCTTTTAAGTCCTTTCATGTCACTCAGTTGTCCTTAATGCATCTCTTGGCAGTTAATTGGTTTCTCCTCTGTTCCTCCTTTGTCGGTTCTCGATTTCCTTGTTTGTTTTTGTTGCTTCTCTGTGTCCCTTCATGATTCTTCTTGTGGTCACTTTGATTCTCTTAGAAGCTTCCTGCTTGTTGTCTCATTGCAATCATGATACTTAAAGATGTTTTGTTGTTTCCTTTTTGTCTGGGAGTTTTGTCTCTTCCTTACCACTTTATAAGTATATACATTGAGCTGGTAAATATATTTAAACATCAAGGGATGTATATTTAGGTGGGATTTTAAGCATTTATCATGTAAAGCTTTGTGTCATCTTGCTTAATGGAAATTAAACAGAACGTTAAGTTGGTGCCTGACTTCTCAGCCATCTGCTGGCGTTGTGAATAATTTTTTTTGCTTAATCGAAGCTCGTTTGTCTGTTGTTTCACTCTCTTGTGGCGAGGATGGGGGAGGGCTGTCTCGTGCCTCGTCACTGTCATCACCAAATTGAAATGAAGCGTGTCCTGGCTTTTGGGGAGGTGGCAGAAAAAGATCAGGGCATTGCTCATTTTGCTTAGCAGATTACTAGGGTGATGGGATGGGGTATTATGAAGAATGATGAGACGGGGTAGGAGGATCACTAAGATGTAAAGCGCTTCATCTTGTGCCTCACTGAGCAGTGAAGAGATGAGGGCCAAACAGGTGGCAGAAATCTCCATCAGACTTCACACAGGCTGAGCATCTTCACTCAAGGGACTCAATTCAAACCCGGCTGGGCAAGCATGCATCGGCTGATTTTTTTTTTTTACTGGTTCTAACGGAACTGAATATTTGATCCAGGATAAACATCAATGCTTTTTATTTAAAGAGACAGTTTGTAATAAATTTGGCTTTTAATTAGCAAAATTAAAGTATTGCTTTTATAGATGCATATTCTGGCAAAGTCTAATGACATTACATCAAAAAATTAAAGCATTCTCATAACTTAGTTTATAAATACATAGGTGTCAGTGCACCCACTGAAAGGCGCCACGTTGTGTCGCTATTTCTGATTTCAGTAGCCCAAAGGAGACAAACTAGTCGGCCATACACGTTTTCCCTATCTGTCTTCTATATCAAGACGTGTTGTTGGTGGAGAAAGCAGTAGAAAACAAGCAAAGACGACCGTAGATTCTATTTTGCCGTTTCCTGTTAAAATGGAGGACCATCCATACTCTTTGCCCAGCGAGAGGGAAGAAAAAGTAACCAAGAAAGGAAAAAGAAGTAACAACCGGGATAAAATGAGAGTCTACATCGGCGCAGCTATGGAGTGAAGACAATTCATGAGGGAGCGGGGATTTAAAACGGATGCAGAGGTTACAAGTTTTCTGCTGGACAGGTAAGTTAATTCATTCAAGTTTATTTTTGGCATCACGTTAGAATCAGGGCAGTGTAGGCCCATTACTACTCTGTCCTACCGGCAGTGACGGCTAGTTGTTCGTCTTCTCCCCCTCTCTCTCCCAGGGAGTATGTGTACACGGAGGGGCGGAGGGATAGTGTGCAGTGAGGAATGTTCTGATCTTTATATTGGAGAAACCAAACAAGCTCTCCACAGATGCATGGCTCAACACAGAAGCGCTACCTCCTCAGGACAAGACTCAGCTGTCCACCTGCAACTCAAGGATAAAGGACACTCTTTTCAGGACCAAAATGTTCACATTTTGGACAGAGAAGACAGGTGGTTTGAGAGAGGGGTGAAGGAAGCCATTTACGTAAAGTGAGAAAGAACAACTTTAAACAGAGGAGGGCGGCTCAGGGTTCAACTTTCAAAAACTTAAAACACAGCAATATGTTTGATTCCTGCCCGGTTTCACCCCAATTCACACCCCCATGCATGTGATCACAACATTTCTCCTGTGAGCCAGGCAAACGATGAGCCTAACGACTCTCCATTAAGAGGAGCGATCAGTTCCACGTGAACCTACATGTGAATCTAAGCTCTAACGAGGCCTTTCCGGCAGGTCTATAAAGCTTGGAACTCCACACTACTCCAGACATTTTGAATTGAGAAAGCTTCCTGGATGGGAGGCAAAACATCTTCAGCTTCAGAATAGATGTCCAGTTGTTTATTTTGTAACCTTTTTTTGGATTTATAACGCTGATTGCTCTTTCTCTGCTGCTCTGTTAACACAAACTGGAATTACTGATAGCCCCAAGCTGTGAAAGAAGCTGAAACAGCTCGGCAGAAGGCGTGGTTTAGACTGAGCTCTGAATGGACAGTGTTGTGAACGGATCATCCACAACCCATATGGGGTTTGTTATGTTTTTGCGTGAGGAATGCCATGTGCACGTGTGCAGTCAGGAAAAGCCTGTGTCACACGGTCAGTATACGGTTGAGTCAAATGACTGCTATGAACCAATGACTAATGATGAAATCATGACGTTAACTAAAAAAAACGCGGAACTGACTCCAAATCTGCTCAAATTACGACCACCTGCCCAAAGCAAACCATACCTGCAAAAATAAAATGAAAACTGTCCAGTTGGGCAGAAAACCGCCTAATCTGGAAACACTGAGTCTGACGACTCCAAAGCACTTTACTTTATGGTCATTGACCCATTCATGCAAACATTCACACCCTGACAGTGGTGAGCTACATTATAGCCACAGCTGCACTGGAGCAGACTGACAGAGGTGAGGCTGCATAGTACCATGCTTGTGCTACATCTCACGGCAGAAAATGTAAAAAAATTTAATGGCAATAAAATTTGAACTCTGAAAGATGTACATGTCTCTCAATTCGTCATTAGCAGGACCCCTACTCTGAAATAAATACTATAAGGCTCTTTTTAAAAATCCAAGAATTTTTGCCTTTTCATGTAAGCGGGTTAAATCAGTTGTATCTAAACTAAGTAATTTAAAATAAATTATTGCTGTAATTTGAGTGTGCATGTGCGATGTTGCTCACAGAGGTCAAGTGAACACTCAGGGAGTTTGTGTATGCTCAGACACATGAAAAATTAGGGGGAACATTGGTAGAGACACACCCCAAATGACTGAAAAAGGAGAAGGAAAAAAAGAATGTTGAAGTAAAGCTAAGGCCTTAGTGACGGTTGCACTTATTTATTGAAATGTTAGTTAAATGCAAGACTGTTCAGTTGGGCGATGCTGTTAAGGCAGGAAGTCTTAGAACAAGTTTATCAATCTTTCAAAATAAGAAAGCATAAAAAACGCTCCTATAAAGTTCAGAGACCCAAAAAAGGGAATGTCAGATATTTCTGAGCTCATTTCCAACATTTAATTGTCACCCATGCAGGGGTGATAAGACAATTCAATTTGGAAAACCAAGACACTTGCCCTGTAAATAGAACATGAAGCTGGTATAGCTAATGTTTTGCAGTTTTGTATTATTTCTTTCAAGGACAAAAGCTTTTAGATTAAATAGCCATAATGGAACAAAAAAACACACTCAGGGTTTAACAACTTAATTTGTCACAATGATATGCTTAGCCAAGCAACATATTAGATCATTTTCAGCACACTTTTACTATTATTACCCCCATCAAATTAATGCATTTTATCGTTCTTCTTAGTATTGCCAATAAATGCTCTTCTCCTCCAACAATTATTAAACCTACTTTACAATGATCATCACAGAAGCAACCCAGATTAGACAGGCAGTAATGTGGCAGAAATAAGTAATTAAAATTAATATCAAAGCTATTTTTACATTGAAATGTTCCCCATATTGTGATTCAGCTTTGGAGTTAAACTACTGAAAAACATTATTTAAATCAAAAACCCATCTCTAGATTTTAGTACATAGATCTTAAATAATGAAATTAACATAGAGAGGGTCCAGACAAAAATCAAAGTTTGTCCACCGCTAGCTTTACAGAGATGGATGAATAAATTGGTCAGGAAGCTCTCTCCACTTTACAGTCCTCATAAAAAGTTTTCATTTACAAGTAAAGTGAAATATTTGTACTGTCACTGGGCTTGTTTATGCTATCACAGTACAAAATCATAAAGACTTTAAACATCTTAACCAGCACTTTAAATTTAGCCAACAGCTACATTGAAGCCATTGGCCGGATTTTTTTGTCCATAAAGCATCTCCAAAGAATTGTATGACAAGTTAAATAATTCAGGTGATAATTTTTACAGACAAAGCCTGATGCCGTTGTAATCTAACCGTTGCTGGATCCAAAATGAGATATTTAAATCCTGCCGTCTTGTTCATCAATCCAATACCATCATTCAGGTACAGCCAAAAAATGCTTACTCCAAATAAATCCGACTACCTTCATATTGAATAGTTGTAATGTAATTACAACTATTTATTATTAATAAATTCATTATTATTAAAACCAGTCCAAGACTTGCAAAACCTGCAAAACTGTGACTGACAATTTAAAACCATATAACCAGTAGCAAGGCTTTTCTGTCAGCTGACAGTAAAGCAAAACTAACAATTGAATGTCCTCCAGCAAAGTGGAATGACTGAAAGAATGACTTAAATTTGTACAAGCAGATCTTTAACACCTGAGGGAGGTGATTCTGTATAAATTGTTAGATACAAGTGAACATAATGCAGTGGCTGCAGGGCATATCACTTTGGAGAGATGTTTCGTTTTCCTTCACCAGTGGTCACAAAACACTGCCAAGCAGCAAAGAGGGGCAATGTGTGTTATTTCTTATTGCAAACTGTAGCTGCTCCTGAGTTAAATGCACACATTTAGTTGTAGGGGGAGGCAGACATGTGCAGAGATAAACAGTCGAACTCAGGTGCTAAAATCCATCTCCTCCAGCGTGGATTAAATGTGGGGATGTTATCTTCCCGATGTCTAGACAGGTGGCGAGCAAAGCCCAGGGTTACACAGTCAGCCACCTCTCTGCCTTCTGCCTTATTTCTATACTTTCACCAGCCCGAGGCGCACAGGAGGACAATCGGCACTTAAGAAACTCACCTCCAGCTCTGTGCGAAGATGGCAAACACACAAAGGTAAACAACAACCTCAAGGTCAGTGTGGCCTTATCTTTCTATGAGCAGAGCTGTCCATTTGAGTCCAGCTGTGACGTTGTTTGTTCAGCGTTTACTGTGGCTCGTGTTTTACGCATCTATCTCTGTATGTTTTATCAATTCTTCCCCATCCCCCCCCCCCACCACCACACACACACACACACACCCACACACACACACACACCCACACACACACACACACACACACGTACCCACAGCCTCCTCTGGGGGCAGAGATACATAATAGATTTGCACTGCTCTTGCAAGGAACATTACTACTCCACTGCGATTTCATGGTGAGGTTCTCCGCCTTGCTATTTCAGCTGCGACTGTGAATTAGCTGCCTAAACAGACTGCTTGAATATCATTACTGACACAGCCAACAGTCGGTGACTGCCTTCTTTTTTGTTCAGATCTTTTTTTTTCTTGTTGTAAAAAAAAAAAAAAGTGTCCATGGTGTTACTCATTTCTGGTTCAAAATAGGCTGTATAGAGCAATAATGAAGATCCAGAGGGACATTTTGAGTTTATCCGCCTGTAGGTTAATGTATGCAGAAGATCAGTGAGCCAGACTAAAACGAGGTAGGGGGTCAGTCGGTGTGTCCAGCCCATGTCTCCACATCTCTCTGTTAGAGTGACTCGCAGCTGCTGCTTTAACATGAAAATACCCGCTGTCTCAATGCCAGTGAATATTATGTTGTTAGAACCCATTGATCAGTATTAATGGACGAGGTGGAGTAAAAAATTAGCTAAAGGCTGTAAAATTGATTTACCGTGGCAATATGTAATAATACACTTCACTGTGCGTGTAAGGTTTTACTTCCTGACATAAATTAACAAGTAAACTAAATATCTTGTATTTCTTGAGTCAGACAAATGGTAAAGTGCAATACAGTTTTTTCCCTCTAGTGTGCTGCATGAAAAAACTTACAGGTTCAGTAGTCAAAAAGAATAGAATCCTATTGCCATAAGATTAAGAGGATTTTGTTCCTACTTAGTTGCTCTCAAAATTTATTCTGAAAATACATGTTGCTTTGACAAGAACAATCCAATTCTGTTTTTATCATGAACGTCTTCTGTTCTGCAGCTCTAAAATTGTCTAAATCCTTCTTGTGAATACAGAGGAGTGGTTACTCTACAATGCTTTGCAAAAATAGTTGCTGCCTCTTGGCCCTTCTCGCACATTAATTGCACATTTCAAAGAATTTTAATGGGAGTTTATGTAATAAACTAACACAGTAGCACATAGCTTAGAAGTCAGAGTAAAATCATACATAGTTTTCAAAACCTTTTAGAAACAATAGGAAAAGTAGTGCACGCATTTGTACCGAGTCCTGAGTTCTGAGGGACTCTGCAAATCCACAGAAAATTGAAAACAATGATTGAAAGCAAGTTGAAGATTATTGCGCAATCAATGATGTTGTGAACCTTTGGTAGAAATGTTAAAAGGTAAGAAGGACAAAAGTTTGAAATTTTGAGAGAAACAGAAATATCTGCAGATTTTATGCCAAAAAATTTTGTTAATTTAGGACTTTGTTATGCCGAATGCAGAAGCTGTTGTTTTCTTTTCTTTTTTTTTACGTCTCTTAGTTGCTTTTGATATCCAGTAGCCCAATAGTTTTTAAGTTTTCTCATATTGTTTTGCATATAGTTTCAGTGAGGTCCAGTACTTACATTTGGATTTGATCTGAAGACAAACTGAACAGTAAAAGTGGATTTTGTCCAGTAGGTGGTTTGATATGAAAAAAAAGTAACCATAAAATGTGTCAGTCTCGTATCAATGGTAGGATTGATCATATGTTGAATTGAAGTGCAAACCAATAAAACCTCAGAGGGAACTTAGAGGATGGTATTCATACAAGAATATGAATGCAACCAATGAATGTTGATCAGACTTTGTAATCTCAAGATGGCACTCATCGCTGCAGATCTCCAACAGTAAGCTTCAAAGACTTATTTGTTTTCTACCTCCCTTGTGATTCTGTTCATTGTGGTATATTAGAAATATCTGTCTAATTTTCCCAAAGATATTTTATGGAACTGCAACTAAACACACATTTGTTTCAAGTATTTTTTACAAACAATCGGTGTAGAATATATTGCATTCCACTTTGCAGTCAAAAACTGATCAAATGATTTTAAATAGTGGGTTGCAAATAAACTAATAGCATACTGTATTATTTTTTTCATGCCATAAAAACCGACACCACGGGCTTATTCCTACTGTGCAATACATCTGCTGATTTTAAATGGTTTGTTAAAAAGTTGACAAATAATCCACTAGGTTACCTGGAAACTGCCTTCCTGCACTTCTGCTGATACTTCTGTGTGGATTACCCATCTATAAACACAGGGCAACCTGATCCTAAATGCACTTGAGCACCCTAAAGAAGGTGTTTAATAAAGGTAAGCTATGAACAAGCACAAACAAATCCTACAACTGGTTCACCTGATCATACCTCTGCTCCCGCATGAGTAAAAATCACCAGTCAGCACCTCCCAGTACTCAAACCAAAGACTCCATAAAGGTAGTGTACTCTGAACTGTGTAAGTGCAAACCACAGTCTTTTCCCATACCCAAAGAACATGTTCTCATCCAAGAGGTAAACCTCAGACATTTAGGCAATCCAACATGACAGAAATTGTGCATATCTACCCCTGCTACTTTTTAGGTGTATTTCAACAGACGTCCTGCTCCTCTCTAGGGTTTTGGCAGCAGAAATCATTCTAAGAATCAAGGTGTCCAAAACAATATCAAGCCCCCATGGTTCAACACCCAGCACAAATCTGGCTCCTTCCCACAGAACGTGTCTCTTCTTCCAGAGCCACATGTGGTTCTCGAGTTCCTCCTTAAGGGCTCCTAATAATTTTGAACTAAATCCTTAGAAATAAATGTGTTTTTAAATTAGAAAAGTCAATAGAAATTGGTAGCTTTACCAGTTCATTATGTTTTTATGCAACATTTTCATTGAAATGTTCTTTTAAAACTTTAATAATATTTAGTTGGAAACTATGTTTTCATTTTTTTCATTAAATGTGTACTCTATAGAGCTAATCCTGCATGTAACAATTTTTTTTTTTTGGGGGGGGGTTGTGTAAAAGTTTTATGCTTTTCTGTATTCTGTTTGCTAAAAACCCAATTAGAAAATACTTCTTTAATTTCACACAAAAATATTTTTTTAGAGACAGACAGACAGACAGACAGATCACATGATATATAAAAAAAAATCATCGGTAGTTAAAACCTTTTTAGATTAAATATAGATTGCTTACTCCTTGAGTGCCTAAAGTAAGCAAAATATTTTCGGCTTTAATTTTTTACCATTTATAATAATGTCATCAATGATCATCAAACTGTTAGATTCAAATCAGCAAGCAACTATTCATGTAGTCAAACAAGCAAAAATAGTTTCCTTCAAGTTTGACTCTTAAATGGATAAACTTTTGAACACATCCTTTTAATAATTCACTTTGTCAAATATGCCTTTGCCATCCATTATCAATCATATTTCTGAGAGAGAACATAGGAGTCAAAAATAAACCTCTGTTCTAAATGACAACAAGAAAACATGAAGTTCCTGCTGTGACTGTCTCTGAACTGCAGCACAAAAACCTGCTGGATATAATTCCACTTAATGCTTGGTGAGAAAAATCTCTTCAAGCTGAAAATAGCCAAAGGTAACATTAAATGCCTTTGAAGATCAGGCAGATGCTTTGACCTGGGTTTCTGCACTAAAACATGACTATCTGCTGCTTTGAATCCACCTACAGACGATCATCCCCACGTGGGGGAGGATATAACTGTCCCAGTCTTCATGTCAAACAAACTCTTAATGGCCTACATTTAAAAGAGAATACTTGGTATAAACAATAAACTCTTATCAGTTGACAAACCCATAAAGCAAAACTAAACCCAAACAACTAACATATGCAAAGAACAAAGGAGAGACTTCAGTAGTTTCTGCATCACTAACCACAACTAAGACAAACAGTTCTACATCAACATATCACCAGGTGACTATGAACCTATTCAAGCGCTGAGTAAATGCTTAAAAGAAATGAATGCATAGATGTGCCAAAAGTTTCCACAGTTAAATACAAACAAAACTGAAGTTATAATCTTTGGACCAATGGAGGAGCGATCAAGACTTAACACACAGCTTCAGCTGTTTCAGCTAGTAACCTCTGATCAGGCCCAAAATCTAGGTGTAGTGATGGACTCACACCTGAACCTTCAAAGGCATCTAAAAGTCAGCCTTCTACCACCTGAGGAACATTTCCGGGATTAAAGGACTAATGTCTTAGCAGGATCTCGGAAAACGAATCCATGCGGTAGTAGAATTGATTGCTGCAACGTTTGTTTTTTTTTTCCCAGGTCTGCCAAAAAAGTCTGAATGCTGCTGCCCGCGTCCTCACTAAGACTAAGTAAGTAGAGCCTATCTCCCCAGTTCTAATGTCTTTACACTGAATCCCTGTATCTCAGAGAACTGACTTTAAAATGATTCTGTAAATCCCTGAATGGCTTAGCTCCTAAATACATCACAGACTTGTTATCAGTGTATAAAACCTCCAGACCACTAAGGTCTTCTGGCTCAAGTCTACTCTGCATACCCAGAACCAAACACAGAGAAGCATGTTATGCCATTACAATGTGACGAACTACAGCTCCCAGCATGCAACACAATTGGACTACAGCTTCCTCTACTGACCCACGGCTCTGATTACACCCCGAGGCTATAACCCAATCTGCACAAGGCTGTCCTGTCTTCTTCTTCACAGTAGTTAGTGTGTTCAAGTAGTGTTATTAAACAGAATAATTGCTATAACAGGGAATTATTGGTTTGATAAATTTGGACTAGTTAATCGTAGTCATCTGTGATTATTTTAAATCAGTGATCGAATGGTCTTTAAGAGTTACTGAATCATCTCTTTTGAGTTAACAATTATAATTGTTGACATCATTCATAATCAAATAGGTAAAATTGCACAACCAGTAGACTATAAAAGTGTTGAATCCCTGAGTTAATTTAAATCAAGGTTAAAAACGTACTTGTTTAGAGTCGCCTTTGAATGTTAGTGTTGATGTTTGTAGTCTTATATCTTTACCTACTGCTACTATTCCACTGCAATGTATTTTCCTCTGAAATGTTTTCTTATGTTTTGTTCATGTACAGCAATTTGAATTGCCTTGTTACTGAAATGTGCTATATAAATAAACTTGCCTTGCAAGTTGCTAAACATGTTAAGAGACAATATAAAAGATTTGACGATTTTAACCACATTTTAGGGAGAATCTGCTTGAAACTGAAAAACTGTTGAGTGCAGTTTGTTTTTCACTCTGTTATATTTCATTTATCTGTAGTGGTTTATAATTGAACTGATACTGACAATGCAGTTTTATAAAGAATGAAATTATAGGAAATAATATGTTTAGCATTGCTTAAAGTTTTTTTCTTTAATAAATATTATATGTAATATTAAATAAACAAAAACTAACTCAACCATATCATGGATGATGTTGTTAGAAGACAACTAGCAAATAATTTAGCTTTCAGTTGCTTGATTACTCAGATTTGATGATGTTAACTGGACAAAAGTTGACAGGAAGAGTCCCAAAAATATTTTCTTAACTGAACAACCATTTTCTACAGAGTGTCTAATAGCAAATATGGAACTAATTGCTTAAATCCTCCGTGGAAAACATAATGCGTTGTACTTTTTGTTTGTTTTTGTTTTTTGCCTAGCCCAAATAAACTAGTCTCTTGATAAGTTGAATCAAGGGCTGGAAAGATTGCAGTAAAACTGCAGAGCTTCATGACATAAGCAACATCCAGAGGTTGTGCACTGACACTTTTTCTTTATAAATATCAAAAGGTATTATGTGAAATACCCAGACATGCAACCCTTTTGTCAGGTTCCCTACTGAGACACAAGGCAGCTACATAAAAGATTTAAGAATGGGGGAGGCTACACATACTACCATGTTCTCAGCAAAAATTATGAGAAGTCTATTAGCTGACGCCGCAAACACAACAGTTACTCAAGAACTTGTTCATTTCTCAGACAGATACAACAGGTTGTCATGTGGAGTACTCATCACCTTAAAGTCATATCCGCAGGCAGTCACATGCTGACAGTAACTGGATACCACTTTGGGAGACTGACTTCACTTTGATGTGTTGTGGTGGTTTAATATTGTGCAACCTTGTTCGAACCCTATTGATTACCATGAAGGTAGAATCCGAACTGGTGGGGATTATTACTAAATTGGGAGTTAGACTGACCTCCCAGGCAACTCCTCCGCCTGCTGGAATCCCAGAGATGTGATAGGTGCTGTTTCCCTCCTAGGCGTTGTTTGATCTCATACATCTGAAAGAAAGACACAAATTCAGCAAAACAGTATAAAGGTACAACACCATTTTTGCTTGATTGTAATTTTTTTAAATTATAAATTGGGTGTTGCTTTAGTTACTTGTTGAATAACAGCATTAAGGCTTCTGTTAAGGAAAGATTCTGTAACATTTAGGCACAGAGGAGGATTGAAGCCAATCTTTGGTTGCTTTAATTTTTGAAACAAACTTGTCCTGCCAATCAAGCCTTATGTTGCTGTGAAATTGGTTTAAGTATCCACTCTGTGATCTCCATGTCCATGTGTATCAGCTCTGTAGAGTACACAGAGCAGCTGAGCTGTGACTTCATTCTAATCCTTCTGTCTTCTAGGTGAAAAGTGCTGCCACCGCCACAAATCAATCAATATGTAAAGCAAAGCTAGTGTCTGTCAGATAAACTTGTTTAAAATATTTAAAGAAAATTTGCCTAAAATGAAACCAACAGTAGGCATCTTGAATTGTAGTTAAATTCAAATAGTGTTTTGGTAGCAGCATTTCGGGTACTGCATGTTAGTGAAAAGGACTGATTTGTGTCTGAGGCTTGTTAATTATTTGACTTTTGGAATTGGATGATGTTGGAAATTAAAGTTCTTCTAATTTACTATGTAACTCCCCTTAATTTTTTTTTTTTTATGAACTTATAAAGGCAAATTTTAAGTTGCCTAAGCAATACAGTGCTGGTCTGAGTTATTTTTTGATTATAATTTTAGCTGAGAAATTTTTCCTCTTAATGTAGGTTTATTTGACACAATCAAAACATTGTACATCAAAGAACAATCCCAAGAAAGTGCGCTTTAAGACAATACTCATTGTGTGGAACAAGAATCTGTTACATACACATTATATAGTATATTATAAGAATAAAAGTTAAGACCCAGTGCTAAAACAGAAGTGAGTGAGTTTCAGTACATTGAGTAAACCATTCAAAACAACAGTTGCCGCACAAAAGAAAGCAGACAAAGGGGATTGATAGAGATGAATATCAGAGGTGATTTGGGACAAAAGGATGGGTACAAAAGAGAGATCTATGATGCATTGTTTACAGACAAAGGCACTTACAAAAACAGCAGACAGAACTGAGGGTGGGAGAAGGAATATATTCAAAATGGACACTATTAATGCGGTGAGATGGAGGCAGAATATCCGCTGTGGTGACCAGCCAAAGAGCAGCAGAACAATGTACTATGGTATGACGTCACACACCATCTCTGTGATTTTCTCCAGTCTGCTGTTTACATAGCCAGGCCGGCCTTGCGTGGAAGTACATCCATGTGAACTGCTGCCACTCAGGGCTTGTTCACCTGAAGACAATCAAGACCCATTGTTACCACAAAAAAAACCTGTCTTTGGCAAAAACGTTGTCAGATAAGGAAAGAGACAAAACAAGGATTAACATTGGCCCCAAGGTGGAGAGCACTTTGACAGCAGAGGCAGCTCCAGTTTAATCATTGTCAGCTAGCTTGTCGCACATCTTGTTTTGGTCTACAGACAGTGCTCAAAAAACCCACCTAGTGACGAAATATTGCTTATTGCTCCTTTAAGTGGGAAAAGAAGGTTGAGTGAAATTATTTACCAAATTAGAATTATTTCCCCAAAGTCAAACGTGTCATTGTTATAAGCAAGGGAAAAGTGTAGTCTTCTTTTTATTCATCCAGCTAAATGGCAGTGTCCAGCAGCTGATTGGGGAGGTCTCTCAGGTACTTTGTCTGGCATTTAAATAACAGGACAAAGATTAAAGCAGTTTTGAAACCATAACTTTAAATGCCTTGTGTTATGGAAATACATAATCAGTTTTGTGTTAATCATGTATTTTTCTTAAAGCAGTAAGAGTTACCCAAGGAACTGGTTAAACTGTGGCCTGGAGTGCAAAGAGGACGGAGCCTCCAGAGTCACTAACAGGTAATAAGTTCAGTCAACCGTCTTGTGGGATACTAGGCAAAGTGGGAGTCACATGAGGTTTTATGGGGTACCTGTCAAGAATGTTGATGGTAAAAGCTTTTTTATTGTTCTTGATGCTTATCTTAGTAAACTCCTAGAGCACCTGGCAAAATATATCAAGAATCTGGGGCCCTCTTTAATATTGGAATGTCGATCTGTTTTGCTTGTGAGAACACAAGCACAGATAGAACTAGAAAATTTCAGAAGAAATTTAAGAAGGCGCCTGCCTCCTGGTGCGTATCGTGCTACCCGTAAGAGTTACCCTTGCGAATATCATATTCCTACGTTCATAACAGCCCCCACAGTGAGCGTGGAATTGTGGATTATGTGATTTTGGTGTCTGTGGAGACATGCTTTATCCGATATGGCCCAAATTTGTTGTGGAGCTTTCTCTGTAAAGGAAATACATACTCTGTCAAGCAGAAGTTGGTAGGACCTTCCTAGAGCTACGTCCGGTTAGCAAAATGCTAACCGTTAGCCGCTAACATGGTTGTGTTCAGTATCACCAGGTGATGGTACTCTGTTAATTTGGTCCAAATGCTGTACTGGAAAGTGCCTCAAAAGGGAGAAAATGCTTTTTTTGTTGATGAAGTCGCCATGGTAACTGAAAATGGCGGCTGATACAAAAACAGCAGTTGACTGGATGAAGACGCACGTTTTGATATATATACTATGGGGGTAGAAAAGTAATTGTCTAACGTTGCTGCACCGGGTTGTGGTAAACCACTCTACCAAAGACCAGTGCCATATATGGTCATGCATTATGTGGAGTTTAGCTCTGTTTTAGGGGTAGTTTTTGGCTAATTTCGTCGCCATGGTAACTGGAAATGGCGTGAAGTACAAATAGCACACTTCACGGCATCGAGACGCACGTTTTGATATATAGTTTGTGGGGGTAGACCCTACGGTTCGGGCTGTATTAACGGTGACGGAAGAATTGTAATAGTAATAGTAATAGGCTCTGCCCATGCATTTGCATGGCAGTCGCCTAATGAGTATGTACGCAGCCCCTCCGACATCATTCAGTCACGTACACAGTGAGGGCCCCGGCTATTAGAAGTGTGCCCCTGGGCGGGGTCCGGCAGACACTCGCTTACAACCGGCATGAAAGGGCGGACTTCGGGTTATAATACATGAGCTTTATGATAACGCTGTAAGTGTGTTTCTCCCCTTGGAATTCCAATTGTAATATATATATATATATATATATATATATATATATATATATTTCAAGTGTTTTGTCTCTGATGATTGTTTTCTTCCTTTGCTGCCAAATCTACGAACTAGGTGAGGCGGGCCATAGTGAGTGAGACAGGAAGAACTAGACTACACTTGCTACACCTTAATACCAGTAACCAGTCCATATTCACCTGCAAACAGACAATGACTTGTCCTCTGAAAGTATCATTTAAGCCAATAGAATCTTACTCCAAAACAAAACTGAAAGTGAAACCTAATTTGAGCATGCCATTTTGTACATGGAAGTTTAATCTCTCACTTTGAGGAAGGCATTTTAGCCACCAAAAGAGATTACTCCAATACCTACTGAATAACCACAGACAAAACTGCATAAACTCAAAAGCACCTACAAGCAAGTACATTTGGACAGAGTACTGTAGTTGAGGATAAGACATTATTTACTGTAACACACAAAGAAATCCACAATGTAGATTAAAAATATTAATTATCAGCTAAGTTTATCATTTAATTAGTAGTGCACCGCTTACTGAATTGTGGAGTGCCACAAGGGTCATTACTTAGATGTCTCCTTTTTCATTTGTATAAGCATCCATTGGGCAAAAAATAAAATAAGAAACGTCTCTTTTCAGTGTTATACTGATGATAACCAAATCTACATATCTCTGAAGCCTGATAATACAAAGCTAACTACACTACATTAGAAGAGTTTTAACTGGATCTATTTATTTATTTGTCATGCCAAGACTACTTTTTAAACCATGATTTAAGTTTCCTGATCACAGATGTTCTAAAACTGACCAAAACTCTCCTCTGTGATTAAGTCATCCTCGATCTTATATGCCTTCAATGACTGGCTGTTAAATTCAGGATTCAGTACAAAATCCACCTTCTGGTCTGTAAAGCGACTAAGAACTTAGCACCGCCTTATAGCAGTGACCTGATAACCCCATACAACCTCTTGTTAGCTCAAGGTCTTCTTATTATCCCAGTATCTAGAGAGAAAAAAATTGATTCCTTTTAAAAATAGAAGGGCTCACTCTATTTAAAATGACAGCTGACAGTCGGTTTGTTTTCACAAGTTTCTTTTAAGTTTAACCCATGTTTCATTATGCTTTGTTTTCTGCTTGTGTAGTCCCACAATTTATTGCATTCTGTCTTGGCTTTATTCTGTATTTTATGTAAATCACATTGTCATTTTACACATCTTTACTATCTTATTTTGCCTTTGCGCCTTGGGCTTGGCTTGGACAAGACAATCTGGAATGTGCACAAAGATAGTACTTTGTGATATCAGGGACTTCCATGTTGACTATAATTGCATCCAAGATCTGCCACATTTCATTTCCCTGCCTCAACTAGCAACTCCAGACTCTTCTTTTTAGACCAACATGTTTTGAAGCTTTGCCTCTTATTTGATTGCATCTAAACTTTAAAATGGCTTTTATTTATTTTAGCTTGATATATTTTTGTGTCTTGTTTTTCTAGCTTTGAAACCCCTTGAGATGTTTGGTCTTTAAAGGTGCCATCTAAATGAAATTTACTCAGCTCTTCATCTTGGTCTTTGAAACTAATTGTTTTTAAAAGTTTAAAGTCATGCATCAGCAAATAAGTCTAACCTTGGGTATAAACATATGTGCATTGCTTCAGAAGTATTTTCTTGTTTGATTCAAGTGCATTTTGTAATTCTAAACTTATTGTCTAGTCTGCCTTTACTGGAACACAGATCTGAATCTATCAATTTGTCCAGTTGAAAGCAATCTGAAACCAGTGTTTTATCAACCTTTTGAAGAAATTGAACATTTTCATAAAGGGTTAATCCATTCCAGAGACATAATTGATTATTTTGGCAGAACATCAAAAGATTATTATTATTTTTTTTACATTTAAACAGAAACTTTAGGTATGTAATGTTAAAGTCTATGAGAAAGACAACAAGAGTATGTTACTGTCAAAAGCATTTTTAAGAGTAATGCTTTTATTGAGCTTGAAAAAAAATTCCATTAACATTGTCATTTTGTGTGTGAATTAATTAGAAAAAAACGGAACAATGTTGTTTACGGCTCATAAAAGCCAGGAGATTAAGCCCCATAAACAAAAGGTGTCAAAATGTAGAGCTTTATGTGGTGTAACTGTTATCAGAGTACTGATGTGATTTTAAGTTACGGGGGAGAGGTAAAGAATTAATGTTTGTCTTTACAGGTTTAATTTAGCCCCCCCAAAGAAACAAAATAGAAAGGGTCATTAAGTCTGAGATCAGGGCAGTGATAAAAATCATAGAGATCATTAAAGCATGAAAGAAAAAAAATGTCTATCAGAATTAGTTTCTACACCTCCTCTCCTCCAATGCTCAACGCAGCATGAAGGGAAAGTACTGTTTTATGGAAGGAGCAAAGGTAGCATCATGCACTCATCTTGCCATGGACTTTTTACTGCAACTTCCCCAATTAACTTTAATGGCCTGTAATATCATTTTATGTTTTTCACTCCATTTTCTCTATTTGAACTCCTTCATGAATCCATATTACACTCCTCCATGTCTTCAACATTCTCACCAACTCCTCTCCACCATTCTTCTCCTTATTCGCCTCTTCAGGCACAGTGTCAACGGTTTAAACAGTTTGCTCATGCAGCCAGTTAACCTTCTCATCCCATAAAAAGTATAATTGGTTTACTATAGAAAAGGAGCCTTCTCCATGCGAGGCATAATCCCTTGGCTTGATTAATGCTTCTCCAATCAATCGGTGTCTAGGAGACCCGCCTCTTCAGTCACATCCTATGAGGGGGAACAGCTGGACTCTTTAAAGGTCAGGCATTGGGGGGAGGAGGGGCACCTGGGGTCAGAAGGGATGATGGATCAACAAGGGGAGGTTTCAGACATATTTTACTAAATAAAACTCCAGCAGCATTTTTGGGGAGGTCTCAGTTTTTGTGGTTGCTTATGAGTAGACTTTTTGTGTAAGTCTTTGTCATTAATTGAACCATTAAACCATTAAACCATTTTGCCAAAGCATAACTGCTCAAGTGCCAAAGAGAAATCTGCTTTTGACTGTTTATTTTACATTTTCATCATCCCTGACCAGTTACCAGCCAGTTAGAAACTCAAAAATCCAATGCAACATACATTACAGTTACTAGGTCGCACTGACGACAACACTCTTCAGTGGGAACAGTATTACTGAGTGAAGACAGATTTAGCCATTTCCAATTTCAGTGAGGTTTTTCATACAGTCAGAGGGAGCACAGAGAAGTAAGATGCTATTTACAGCCCAACTGAATTTTTAATATGCTGTTACGTGTTCCATGGTTTATTCAAAGTAAAAGAGAGAATGAGAGAGAGCAAAAATTTGGTTTAAAACAGAAAAGCTGAATGAAATACGGTAAATTTGCTCAGTTAATCCTCTTAAACCTTCAGTCGCTGCACTGAACATGTTGGATTTGGAAAGGCTGGAAAACATTTGCAAATAGTTAAGTACCTACATTCTCTGGGGAATAATTATGGAAATGGTGGTGTCATGCTGTCTCTGCATTGTAGCATATATGACTCTCAAAGGTCTGACATTTTTTATTTATTTATTATAGTTTATCATAAAGCTAAACACGTTGAATTTCTGTCAAGCAGTGAGCCAGAGTTTTCTTCCAAGGGACACAGACTGGGTTAACTCTGTTTAACTGAGAAAAATAGTTTAACAATTTTAAGTGTTTTGATAAACTGAAGACTTTGGAAAATATTATTGGGTCTTTTATAGAAACATCGTTTAGTCAAGAGTTTTCACACCATCTTTTTTCCAATTGACCATTTCGAATGATTTTTGGTATTACACGTCATCTACCCCCCCCTACCCTATTGGTCTGACTTTAACAAAACCTTTTTTTTTTCTGCATACATCCCTGATGAGAGAAGTTTCTGTAAAACTCCTAAGAGATTGTGTATCCTGATCATACAACTTGGAAAGCTCCCATAGCTAAACCAGTGTCAGCCAGCCAGGTATTAAGAGCTATGGGCTAATTCAATGGAGAGTAAAAGAGCTGGACTGCATTCATCTTGACTGCTCAGAGCCAGAGATTGAGAAGGCAAGTAAGTGGCTGACGTTTCCAAATGGGCATGAGGTGTGAAAATCTGTTGTTACTCTGCTGATCTTGAACTGGACAGGAGGACATGTTGAAGTAATAAAAAATTGTTTTCCCATTTCCCCTGGATGAGATAAGAGATTGGATTAGGTGGATATCTTTTCATAAAAAGCGTCAGTATAATGAAATATGGATAACAATTAGAGCATGAACAATGACCGCAAATGAATGAGTAAATAAATGAAACTCCTTTCTCAATGTACAATACTAATTGTGTCCTGAGAAGGAGAAGGATTCACATCAGACTGATAAATTGATCAGTCTGAAGTATGAGAATTATGAACTGTTAAAATATACAATAATTCAGCACTAATATCAGCTACAATAGGGACCCTCCAAAAATATTTAGAATTCTGTTTTTATGTTTTGCTAAATTATACTTTTTAAAGTGAATTTAGAGCCAGCAAAAATCTGTATCAGCAGGAGAAAGCTTTACAAAACCGTTGCAGAAAAACATCAACCAAAACATTCTTAACAGCGCATTTCTTGACAGTGATTATTCTAAGCTGTCGGACGTCAACATGCTCAGAATTACAAACTGCTTCATGCAGGACAAAGGTTAAGTTTAGGTATAGCAACAAGGGTGAAGGTTAAGGCCACAGGGGCACGGGTTGTAATAGGATCCCCGTCAAATGGATATTGCACGTCTACGTCTGTGCTTGTATGTGTAATGTTCAGAGTGTCCCACGAGAGTCCATGAATCCATATATTTTTCTCAGATAAAGAAAAGACAAAGAAAATACCTCATTTGGATGAAATCACTGCACAATGTGCACAGACATCCTACTGAATGAGAAAAGATCCCCCTGGTGTATTGCTCTTGTAATTTTCTCTTCAAACAGGACGCACAATCATCCTCACAGCCAACGCTGCTGAAGGGTTTGTGCTCCATTCAGAGAAGATTTGAATAACTCTTGGAAATTGACATGGAGCCCGCTGTGATGCATGAATATCAATGTCACCTCTGACAGAGTATAACTGGAGAGTGAGAAATATCAATTTATTATGAGTCCTGCACTGGGACAAAATATCTCATTTTGAGCATACCTAATGTTTCCCGCCTCCACATAAGCGGGGAACTTCTCTGCATATTTTCTGCAGAGTTGTCATACTGACAATAAGGTTATCTTCACCAAACACTGTAATCAATACACAATAATACAACTGACAGACACCTTAAGATGACCAGCGTTGAACAAGTCGTCACCCCTTAGGACTTTGAATAGTAGATAATGAATCACTACATTAGTCCAATGTCTGGTGTATATATTAGCATTCAAAGTGGACATTAAAATACTTTGAAGGCATACGTGAGGCTCGTCACCACAAGAAGATGAATGGTCATGTTCGTCTCTGCCTTGTGACATCAACCAGACAAGGAAACTGACCCCACTCACTGTAGTGAGCTTAGATGGACTGTTAGGTAAACCTGAAAATGAGCAGCCCATTTATCTTTCAGATACAGTAAACGTAATGACTCCAGACTCCTGCAGAAACGCAGGCAGTGATGAATCATCTCACCAGTTGTTTGCTGCAGATGTTTCACAGCTATCAGTGTAGCAACGCTCTGTTATTTTCTGCCTTACCGCTACCAACTTTCCGCAGGCTGTCGCAGCTGATCGACTGGTGATTTAGTTAAACTTGTAAACAACAACAGCCATCTGTCTCTATCAAGTTTAGTAACAGCTCAACACTTATTCCTTTATTTATAAGGATCTGGAGCGCTGGCAGCAGGCGCTCGACATTCGCATAGTGGGGATATCGCGGCATGGCTTGCGTTAGTATGCACATGCATGCTTCTCCAACACACAGACTCACTGCGACAACACTGCAGTCAGACATGGAGGGAAAATGGTGAAAAGCAAGAGGTGGGGGTGCATTGAGGGAATAGAATAGGAAGGAAAGTCTGGTTCTGAATACTTTTAGCATCTTTATGAGGTCACTGTACAAAAAGAGTTGCCATTAGGGGTAAATATACATAAAATAGCTCTTTAAAATGAGGCCCTGCAAGGTGAGTGGAATAAATATTTCACACAGAAGAAAACAATTGATTTGTAATGGCTCTGCAGTGAGCTAGAAACTAAGCCCCTTATTGTGTTGTTTTATTATTAATACTTTTCAGCCAATGGAGTGTGGAATATGCATGGAGTGACCTGCCATTCCCTCTTCTTATGCTAATCGTCTCTGACATTTCCTGCACACAGCAAACCCAGCTTGCCCCCCTTTGCAATAGACCAGAATACCACCAAATATTAGCAACAATGAAATCCATCAAATAAAGCCCTAATCCTTCCTGAGACATTAATATTGTGCAATTACATGCTTTTTTTCATGCTGCAGTGTTGACCTGATATCTTGAGAGAGATGTCATCTTAAAAGGTTTGACAGTCAGGTACTCTTTGTATCTAAAAGGCTACCACATCCATCTTCTGTTCATTTATCACCCCTGTCTTCTTTTCCACAGTCCGCCATTCATCTATCAGTCCATTCATCTTTCCATCCATCAGCTCATGTGCCCTTTGTTCTACATTTGAAACCGTGAAAAGCAATGCCTACTACATCCGTGATTACTCCGTCTAGCTCCTCTCCAAAGTTTCTTGGAGCCAGAGGAGAACATGTGCGATCATCAAGCAGAATGCAAATCTATCTGGAGAGGATTACCAGATTTCAAATTAAATGTGGAAAAGACAAATCTGCTTCCAAATGCTGCAAAAAGAATGGTTTGTGTCCGATATTTAAAACTGTTGATTTTATTGTGAATAATAAAAAAAATGTATTTAGTTTGTGGTTAACGATCTCTATTTACACCATTTAAATTTGACAAAACGAAGGTTGTTGACGTTCTTATTTCTGTTTGCTACAATTGCAGTTGTGGAGCCTGACCCGACCAGGGCCAGGCGGACCGCAGCAGAAAATTTTCTTGTTCCGTCTTTTGACAGTGAACGACGGAGAGTGGGTCCGCTGACGGTGACAACTGAAGAAGTCCGAGAATGTGGAATTCTTCTCATTGATTAAAATAACACAGTTGCTCCGTCGGTTGGACATGCACATACGTGAACGGAACGGAGCAGTCACGGAGGATGTGGTATCTGGGGGTTACTGTATACAAACATCTCATTTGAACTGCTCACCTTTTTCAGATTGCTTGAGATCTGCAATGTTCATGCGAAGTTCTCTGAGAAATTAGCATTGAGAAAATCCTTTTGACGGAAATATCTTGGGAGAGGATAAATGTATCCTTCTGCTCTAATCGGTCTTTTTAAATTAAGTGTCCACTTAAAAAAATTCTTAGACAATCTACTGAATTTTCAAACTAATTGCAACTTTGATCATAAAGTAAAAAAATAAATAAATGTGTGATTCACCAAGATAAGTGGCACCTCTATTTCTTCCATCAGAATTACACAAGAAGTAAGCACAACAATGCCTGATGCCATCGGGAAGGCTGCAGGTCCGTATTGCAGCAGCTTCAGGCTCCTGAGGTGCTGTGCTGGACAGCTATGGGGCATCATAGGATACATATTCAATATCAGTCTGAAGCAGGGGAGAGTACCACAGCTGTGGAAGACCTCCTGTGTGGTAGCGGTGCCTAAGATACCCCAAAGACTTCAACAGCTACAGGCCAGTAGCACTAACAATACACCTGATGAAGACCCTCAAGAGTTTGATGCTCAACAGTCTTTGCCCCCTGGTGAGGTCTTCATTAGATTCACTGCAGTTTGCCTCCCAACCTGGCTTTGGGGTAGTTGATGCCATCATCTACCTGCTACACTGAGTTCTGGCCCACCTGGAGAAACCTTGGAGAACCGTGAAGATCATGTTCTTTTATTTTCCCAGCAATTTCAACAGCATCCGACCACGACTCCTGAAGGACAAACTGGAGGGCTCAGGAGTGGACCACCACCTGTCCCAGTGGATACCGGATTATATCACTGACCACCCGTTAGGACACTGGGTTGCGTCTCTGACAGGCTGGTCTGCTGTACGGGAGCACTGCAAGGAACTGTGCTGGCATAGTTTCTGTTCACCCTCTATACTCCGGACTTCTCCATCAACTCCACAGGCTGCCACCTTCAGAAGTTCTCTGATGACTTGGCCATAGTAGGTCTCATCGCAGATGTACAGACAGTGGATAGAGAGCTTTGTAGACTGGTGCCAACATAACCATCTCAAGTTAAATGCAGGGAAAACAAATTGTGTTGAATTAAATTGCTTTATTGTCCCCTGTGGGGGAAATCACGTTTCAGTACAACCCATAAAGACAAAGACATACATGGGAGACAGGTCCACTGAAGCCATGCTGCCTTGGAAAAAAGCAGCTGGTGGTGGACTTTTGTTGACCACCGTACTGATCCCAGTTAACATCCAGAGAACTGATGTTGAAATAGTGGAGTCATAAGGCAAGGCAAGTGTATTTATATTGCACTTTTCAGTAACAAGACGATTCAAAGTGCTGTAAGTACCTGGAGGTCCACCTTAACAATACACTGGACTGGAGTCACAAAACCGATGCTCTTTACAGAAATGGTCAGTGCAGACTCTGCCTGCCAAGGAGACTGAGGTCTTTTGGAGTGCAAGGGGCACTCCTGAAGACCGTCTTCGACTCTGTGGCGGCATCAGCCATCTTCTATGTGGTTTGTTGGAGCAGCAGCTTATCTGCAGCTGAGCGAAACTGACTGGATAAACTCAATAAGAGGGTCAGCTCTGCCCTGAGATACCCCCTGGATCCATTGCAGGTAGTGGGAGACAGTACGTAGAAGTAAGACTGTAAGAAAAAGTATCACTGATGGACAATATCTCCGACCCAGGGGCAGGCTGGGGTAGAAATTCAGCCTTGGAGCCTGGTTTGGAGAGACTTTTTATACAATCGCACAACGGACGCAAACGAAACCATAATTATGACTTGAATACTTTATTTAAAACTACATGCAATGATAGAAATAAAAACAAATTTTTAGTTTGTAAATATTAACAAGCAGCCTATCATAAAAATCAAAGCAAATATTAAGGAACAAAAAACATAGTTATACCCTGAAATACAAGCAAAACCTGAAATGAATAATTTTTTGCCTGTTTTAAGAGGTCACAGGTTTGGACACTACAGTCCTTGGATCTCAAGAGGTGTATAATTCAATGCAAAGAACCAGCACAGCCCTGCACCTGGCACTGTTTTACGTGGTTCCTCATCCACTTTCCTGCTCCTTCTCTTCCATCACCTTCTCTTTTTCCTCCTCACTCCTATGACTGGCATTATCTTGTCCCTGTGGATCACACTCAGCCACCATTGACACTTTTCTCCTCAGCTACTAATAAGAATAACAGCAACAATAATGAACACTATAGTATTCACAGTGTTAAACAAAATACAATATAAAAAACAACAGAAGGAAAGCACAACATACCACATACCAACTTTCCAAAAAAGGTTGGTTAATTATATGCACTAACTGTATCCTGCAAAAACGTTCTCTACAGCACCCATCTCTCCCTCCTTTCTTTCCAGTATCTTTGCCAATTTAACCCCCTTTTGATTCTTTCCTGCTTTTCTTCTTTTTTTCCAAAAAAAGGCCATTTGTATCTCCGTTTAATGCAAAATATCAGATTGACCCAGTCTGACATTGTACTTAGCCACCTGTGGCCACACGGTCGGCTTTGCGGCTGCATTTTATGGGGTAGAAAAAAAACAACATTCTGACCACCGGTCCGGCCTCAAACTAACCGCCGTTCGGGAGTCCCCTTGAATCTCCCTATGGCCTCCCAGTCCCTGCTCCCATCCCATGCACGGAGCTGTTGCAGAATTGGAGAGCTCCTTCAGTGACAGACTGCTACACTCCAGATGCTCAAAAGAGCACTTCTGCAAGTCCTTCATCCCAGCTGTTGTTAGACTGTATAATCTCTGCTGCTCACAACAAATTCAATAACTGTTTACAACATGCTAATGGTTGCACGGGTTCCCATCTGATCTGATCATCTGATCTGAGTCACTTACACCGTCTCTGACATGATTTAGGTTTTTGTTTTTTGAACTTTCTGGACTGATTATTTAATCTCATGCTCCACTCCTCCCAGTCACCAGTCACCTGAATTAGTTCCACCTGCTGCCACTAATTACCCTCAAAGTCATTCCACCTGGTCCTCTGCCTACATATCCCTGCCTCACCCAACCACTCCCTGTCAGAACGTCTCATCCCACTGCCTGCATATGTTTGTTCTCCAGTGTTGTCTCGACTCTCTGCCAGTTTATTCCTTGTCCCCGCTCACGCCCTGCCTTCTCTAGTTTAACTAATGCTTGTGTGCACCTCCTAGTAAATAGGCTGTGGGCCAGAATCTGTAGGATGACTTTTCTTATTAACTGTCTAGGGGCAACTTTCTTCCACTTGGATCAGTTGCTACAGATGGCAGTGATCTAAAAAAAAAACAACAATGTTCCCGCATTAATAAGTTACAGCCAATACAAAATATAAACCATTCCAAGAGGTCACGTGATTCGAATTTTGCTGGTCAGACAATCAGATCTCTGTATTGTCAGCTGTGCAACTTCAACCAGTTCATCATGGCTGCGCCCATAAGGTGTTGTATGCATCCGTTTCCAGACGAAGAAAGGCCAACAATACCATTTTCTGCCAAGTCTTTTGCCCAATTTACTGTGATATCGCCAAGACCTGCTGCGCTAGGATACCACAGGAAGTGCTACTCGAAATACACGGACAAAACCAAACTTGAGAGAGCCCTCAAACGAGCGGAAAAGCCAAAAGTCTGCAGGACTCCAAAAATAGCCAGATACTGAACCAACACGTCATGCTAACACCCGATCAAAGTATGACGTTTGGAAAGTGCTGAAGGAAAGCATTTCATTCGTTTTATTTTTTGGATTGAATTGTTAATAAGTACATATATTATAAATCCACGACCATGACTTGTAGTGGAGCCATGTGCTGGGGTAATTGTGAAAGATGCCCATTTTTATTGGCATAAATATTTTCTGCTCTGGTTTCCCAATTTGTCGTTCACACAAATAAAAAGGAGGGAATAAGTAAGAATAACAAAATATCATTAGTCTGAGTCTCAGCTTCCACTCGTTTGCGGGCTCTCCCAAGTTTGGTTTTGTCAGTGTATTTCGAGGAGCACTTCCTGTGTTATCCTAGCACAGCAGGTCTTGGCGATATCACAGTAAACTGGGCAAAAGACTGGGCAATTTATTTTTCCTTGCCATCAAGATCTCTGCCAACTGGCACCAAAAAAGGGTATTATTGGGCTGTCTTCGTCTGGAAACAGATGCATACAACACCTTATGGGCGCAGCCATGATGAACTGGTTGAAGTTGCACAGCTGACAATACAGCGATCTGATTGGCTGACCGGCAAACCTTGAATCACGTGACCTCTTGAACCGAAACGGTTCATATTTTTTATTGGCTGTAACTTATTAATGTGCAAGTGAAAACACAGGAACATTGTTTTTTTTTTTAAGATCACTGCCATCTGTAGCAACTGATCCAAGTGCAAGAAAGTTGCCCCCAAGTAGTTCATACAGAAGTTCTTAAGGAGACATCCTACAGACTCTGGCCCACAGCTTAAAAGGTCTCTCCTGGATTCTTCCTGCTTCGCTCTGCTTCACTGGGAACTCATCTACAGCTTCTGGTCGAGTCTGCTTCAACATACGGCTTCCGGTCTAATCTGGTTCAATCTGCTACACCTGGTTAAGTCTGGTTCTGTCTGCAACGAATGGTCTGCATCTGTCTGTCTCCTCCACCATCACCTGGTTAACCTGTTTCTGCCTGCCATCCCCAACCTCCAGTTGTTATCTCCTGCCTGCCATCCCTCTATTGTAATCAATAAACCTTTTTAAACATACTCCGTGTCTATATCGGGTTCTATCCGTACAAAACATAAGTCTCTCAAACGCTGATGTCTATATGCACACATGTTGTGCTACTCTGGGTGTTGCTTGTACAATCATGCATATTGCATATTGTTCTCACGTTGTTGTATAATTCGGCTGCTATTTTTCCCTCTGTTTTGAAAATTTCATTTTTAACTGAATATGCCATATCAATAATTGTGCAATACTTACTCTGGTTTTATTTTTACTTTTATTTTGGCCTTTCTGATTAGTTCATTCTCTCTTGCTTTAGAACTAACTTTAGATGAGCTTGTTTTTCCATAACGATTTCGTGTCCCATTGTGGGACAAAGGAATTTCTGATCTTAATATGAAATGAAAAAAGCACACTTTCCATTGGATATCAAGATCAGAAATTATTTTTTTTTTTTACAAAAATTAATGGCAGACATGTTAGAGCACACTGATCAATGACAGTTGAAACTGATGCATTTGATCATTTTAGTGACATCTCAGTTTGCATTCTTTTTCAAACAATTATGAAGCACCTGTCCTTATTAAAAAAATAGCATTTTTTTATTTCAAAGTTATTTTCTATATTCTATCCAGTAAACTGTAAGGAAATGTCTTCAGAATACTCTAGTTAATAAAATCTACCAGCAGGTGGTCATAATTCTGGTTTGATCATCATATTTTCAAGGACTTAACTGGCCACAGAGGCCACAAAATAAATAGAAATAAAGCATAATACAAGAGTTTTAGGTCATGTGATTATATTACACATTTGAGATTTAAGCATTCTGTGATTATTTTTCAATACTTTAGAAAATATTAAACTGTAATGGCAAATATAAACCGTGGTTTACAGGTTCAAAATGAGAAGAAAGGGGAAAGAAATGGGGCAATGAACTTGCAAAGGGGCAATTTGATGCTAGGTGTTGCTGCAGCTCAGTCACATTAAGAGGCATCTTAATTCAAGCTGCTAAGGTAAGAAAGAAAGTGTCTTCTGGGCTCGTCTCTACCAAGTACAGCTTTCACAACCACTGAGTCTCGCTTGCTTTTATTTGTAAAAAAATAAATAAAAAATTACTTTGTCATCAAAACTAAGAGAATCAATTGGTTGATGGAGAAGGAATAAAAACAACAAGCTAACTAGATTTCCTGGCTCCAATACAAGCCAATTAACCTTACACTGAGGCAGTTAACAGAGAATGGAGAGGTTCAATATCACAAACGTGATGCCCCAAGAAGGCATTTGTAGAATAGTTTATCTCTATTGAGCTGCATGGTGCCAGTCTTAAGGAAGGCAATTTGCTCCGCCTGCTTGGTAAACAGCTGTAAACTGTTTACCAAGCAGCAACCGTGTTCTATAATTTTTTCTTTTAATGGTGATTCATGCAAGCTTCTTGCCCCTGTGCTTGGACGCTCGTAACCTCTCTGCATGTTAATGATGACTTTCCTAACAACTAGGTGATGTACGTACAGAACATCATTTCATGTACCGTTCATGAGAGGTCCACATGATTAGGGAGATAGATGATATAGGGGCCTATCATCTCCCACCCACTGCAGCCATTTAAGCAGCATGCCTCAACAATAGATCATTGCTAATTGGATGCATAATGTCACCATAACCACAGATTGCCACCCCCCATCAATCATTGATTGTGTCGTTGAGGAGAACTTGTGATGACCTTAAAATTTAAACCATGGTGGTCAATTAAAAATGTTAAGGTGGTCAATGGTAAAGATTGGTTCTCTTCAAATTGTTTTCACAGCATTTGACTAGAATTGGCTCCAGTGAAGAGTTCAAAGCATTGCTGAATGAGTCCTAGTACAGGCATCATGGAGAGATACGACTGAAGGTTTCTGTAATAAGATCTTTCAGTGTTTGAAATACATGATGACATGTTTCATGAATTGGCGCTATATAAATAAAATTTAATTGAAATTAATTAATTTAATTGAAATTAGCCTACGTTTTTCAGATGCATAGGTTTAGACTTTTAAATGGTCAATGATGTAATTTCACCTCTCATCAGAAATGACATCAATAAATCTGAACAACTGCCACTCCTGTTTGCACATCTAAAATTTTTTCCATTATCTTTAATAGATTTTTAATGTGCATTTACTTGATTAGAATAGCTTAAATTGTTAATTGAGCAACTTCAGTAACTATTTAATTCCTCTGTGTAGTTAGAAAAAAAATTATTAAACTTCAGGTTGTCTTTCACAAGTTACGAAGAACTCTGAAATTAAATGAGGATAGAAAGAATTATAACTGTATTAGAACTTTAAGCTGTAACAATAAAAGCTCACTTTTCGAGTCACACAGGACAAATAAACAAAAAAGAACATTTTCTGAGGACAGAAGTTTGTCATTCTTTTCTTTTCATTGTAATACAATAAATAAATAAATAGCAGTTTCAAGGTGTTATTTTTTTTTAAAAGTGCATACTCCACACATTTCTCCATCCTGTTTTTTTTCATCCTCCTCATCCATATTCACTGTGGAGCTGATCTTACCTTCTTACTTTTTAATTTCTTGGAAATAGTCTGTTGGTGTTTTTTATGCATAAATGTACACGTTTTACACATTTCTAGATGTCACCCTGCTCAGCTGCACACTTTGCACACGCTTTTTAACAACTAATAACTGTACTGTAGTTGTTTCTTATGATACACCAACAACCATGTTTTGTTTAAAGTCACTTAATTCCTCTTCTACATTTTGATGCTGTCTTTGAACTTACATATAGGTATTTGCACTTCTAGATGAACAACTTGACTTGCGAATAACTGATTTGCTATTTGCGTTAAGTGGTAGCACATGTTGGTGTGCCCCTGGGCAAGGCACTTAACCTCAAGATGCCTATCAATCTGCATATCGGTGTATGAATGTGTGCGCGTTAGTGACTGGATAAATGTGGCTGTAGTGCTTCAAAAGCACTATGCAAATTCAGTATTACTCACTGTTGCTCTCAGGTGCAATCAACTTATTTGGATTACATAACTCTCTCTGAATAACTGTTGGAGACGCAATCACCTTGTGAAAAGTCTTTAACTTGATGCCAAAACTGTCCTGACAACTCATCACTGGATGAAAGGGTTTAATATCAAGATCACCATTGCTTTCTTAAATGGACAGAACATTTCCTGGAAAGAGCTCTGATTTATAAATAATAAATTACTCGTTTGACTCTAGATGTTCAACCTGGATAAATAAATGCATGTGAATAAGCATTGTTCTGAAGGAAAAAAACAAAGTTTTTTTTTTACACATTTAAGTAGGGGCTTCGAGAAAATATGGTTGGGAACACTTTGCGCAACAGATGTATATCTGATAACACTGATAATCTATGGTCAAAGCGCTTGTTATATCACCAATATTTTAATAACGATGTGTGAAATGCTTTAGCGCAGAGAGAAATACCAGAGCCATATACAGACTGCGTGATCCAAATAAGAAGCTTCCAAAAAAGTTTTAAAAAGGTAAAACTGGACAAATAAAATTCTAGCAACAAAACTTGATAAATTTTAAAATTAGTTCAGTGAGTAGTTCTACTTTTCATGTATAAAACTCAACAACTTTTAGCATCCTCTCACCCTTAAAGTTACTCTGATAATTGGCCGGGTTTTGTATTTAAAAAATGTATTTCTTTGGTTTGAAATAAATACTATGTGGTCTGAGTTCTTCATTGTAATTGCTAACTAATGTTGAATGAAATGGCCCTAACTCAAAAACCTTGAGATTTTGTCAACACCTATACATTTACTTGTTACTTTTGACATCAGATCTTTTCAAGCATTCTAAAGCATAGCTGGGTCAGTCTGAATAAAATTATCTTCAATTGAGGATAGAATGATTTACCAATCCATTGTCTTTTCAGTTTGCATGTCAAACTGTTCACTAAATCAAATACACAAAGACATTTTATGTGACATGCTAATGAATTATTAATATTTCAACACTTTTGTCTTGTTTTTTGACAAGTTATTAAAGCATTTTGATTTAGTGTCAAATTATGTTATTTTACATTTTGAATTTAATGTCTCATAAATGAGGCTTATGCCTAAAAAAACAAGCATGGACAAGAGACATGAATTAAGTCTTTTCTTTAATGTGACATAAAACCCCTAAAAAATGTAAAAATATACAATGCTGGCCTTTTCAATTTGTTCTGAACAGGTACGCCTCTTTGGGAAACCCATGTAGTTACTTTCATAGAGGGCTATCTCTTGTTAACGACCTGTCAGTTTTTACGATGCCTCAACACAAATTGTATTCCATTTATGAACAAAGAGTGGACTGCTTGATGCAGTCTTTAGGAAAATCCGTTTATGCGTGTTTCTTACAACTCAATGTTTTCTCTGTGTGATTATGGCACATCTTGTATCTGCTTTACCCCCTCAGTTATACCTTTCTGCAGTTATAATTGTAGTGACCATTGTTGAAGGGCACTCTGAAAGAGTTTATTATAAAGTATCATCAACTGGCACTAACCTCCAACATATGACATCTCACAGGTGAGTAACTGCTAAAAATAATAGTTTGTCCTTCAAAAACTGACACTGAAGTAAAAGAGATAGTGATATCGTGCATTATAGTCTGGTGGCATAAAATGTTTTTATACCCTTCATAAAATAGCACTTTCTTCTGTGTCGCTCTTTGAAAACGTTTTTTTTTTTGGGGGGATCTAATGGGGCTTGTTGGAACTCCTAATTGGCAGTCCCTGCACCCAGTCTTTTGAGCTGTGGTTGCTATGGGGAGATTTCACTGTTCAAACCTGCTTTGAAGTTCTTAAAAGTGAGCTTTTTCTTCATTGCTGTGGCAGCAGAAACAGCAACGGCCATATGGGATAATAATTGAATGGAAGTCGTGCATTTGAAGCCTGAGTAAAGTCTACAACAGTCTACACTATGTGGCAAGTGGCTTTACTTTGTTAATGCGGATGAACTAGCACCAAGGCTTTCAAAGAGACCTTTAGGTTTCCTAAGCTCCTATTCCCTATGGACCACTCTGCCCCAGCTGAACTGTAAAAGAAGCTGATTATTAGTCAGATGAACCATCTATGGCTTCTCTCTTCCTTTTAATCTAAAAGCAACTCAAGTCACTAATTGTTTAGTGTTAAAGTCTCCTCATCACCACATATACAATGAAACATTACTTCTAACTTTAGATGTTTTCTCATTGCAGAAATGTCTTAAAGAGAAGGATGACTCATAGGTTATGAAGAAGAAGCACATTTCTGCTCTATTCATTATATTTAGTCATGCATATTTAGTAACGACTTTTGTGTCAGTGTAGACATGTCAATTGCCTATTGGTCTCTACCCTTCAATAGTATTTTTAGCCAATGCCAAAGCCCTAAATAAGTTTGTGTGTTCCATTTCTGTTTATTATTTTTTATTTTATATAGAGACAAGAAGTGATATTTGCATTTGCTCCGACAATAATCTCTCCACTGATCGTTTAATTTTATAAAACAAAACCCACCTAAGCCCATCTAAGTTGTTTTGGAACAAGAAATCGGGTCCACATAGAGATACATGCTTTAACGTTTTCTGTGGAGTTACACATTTACCCAAAATGAATATATTTGATCACACAAAGAAACTGCAGCAACCAGGAAAAAACACAAAGCACAAGGAAGTTCAATATAACAAGACCTAACATGACAGCAGTACTGACTGCAGTGTTGCCGAATCATCAACTTGTCATGATTTGGGTTTTGTTTTTGTTTATGTTTATCATTTGATCAGCTAGTCTTGTCTTCCACCTCAGGTTTTGTTTCTGTTCTGTCTGGTTTTAGATTCTTCAGCTTCTGTACTGTTTTAATTTATCCGGTCTTTGTATTTATTCTGATCTCCCTTCGGTGCTCTGTGTAGTCTTAGTTTATCTTCTATCTTAGGTTCGTTCTTCATGGTTATTTATGTTCTAGGGTTGGTCTAGTGTCTGTTCCTTTCCACGTGTTTTCTGTCAGCTTGTTTCCTCCTGCAGCCTCTTTCCCCCCTCTGATTACATCCACCTGTTTATGGTTAATTGGCTCACTCTCTCTCCTTTGTTCTCCTGCCTTTTTAAGCCTCCCTCCTCTGCCACTTCCCTGCCAGTTCATTGTCAAATCTAATCATGTCAGTTGTGTCTTTCCTTGTCAAGTCTCCGGTGAGTTTAAGTTCCACATTTTTTCCTGTACTGTCTACTTCTGGATCATTTAAGTTTGTCACCTCCCGGTATGAGTTTTATGGACTGCCATTGTTTGTATCATTTTTGGATTAAGATTTTTGACCTTTGTTTTGCCTTAATCTAGTCATTAAATCCTGCTTGATCTCAAAACCTCTTTGTCTGGTCGAATTCTGGGTCTTCCTGTCTCTGAGCTTCATGACACAACTGTGGCAAAATAGAGAAAATTATCATGAAATTAATTTTAAGAACTTTACAGGAAATAATTTTAATCTGTTTAGTGAAATATCTACTTTCTGAATGTATAAGAAAAGGAAAGAAATTGCTGTTAATAAAACAATATATGGTAAAAAAAAAAAGTTAGAAAACCTCTTAGCCATGTTGTGCAATTAATATTGAGCAGAAATCTCAAAAGCCAAGATGTTTTTAACAACAAACCTTGCGAGACCTTCCACATAAAATAACAGTCTATGCAAAACCCAGGATAACATAAAGCAGAGGTTGCAGGAAAACAATTAGTCAAGAGAGGATTTGTGCACTCAACAAATCTAGCCTTTATATGGCCTTAGTGGTGAGAATACACCCGGTGAAAGAAAGCCATAAGAAGGCTGTTTAAAATTTGCCACAAGGAGCACACCAAACCTTTTTTAAAGATGGTCCCCTGGTGACATGAGACTAAAATGCAATATGGCTTACATGCAAAATGCTGTATGGCAGAAAACTATCACTGCACATCACAGTGAACATACCATTCCCATTGTGCTATGGGATGCATTTTCTTCCTGACAGGGAAGCATGCCAGAGTTGATGGGAACATGGATGGAGCTAAATACTGAGCAACCCTATGAGAAAACCTGATGAAAATGACAGCAGTGAGCCAGCGCTTCAATGGAATGGTTTAGATTAAAGCTTATCCATGAGTTAAAATGTCCCAATTAAAGTACAGACCTAAACCAGTTCTTCATCCAATCGGACTGTACTTGTGAACATGAAAAACTTAACAAGGAATGAATACCTTTGCAGGGCAGTGTGATGGTAACATAATGAAGGCTATATGGAGTGAAAACAAAGAGGTGGTTATTAAAGAAAAAGCTGTCGTTAGACAACTATGTGATGCAAAGATGTATTGACAGATGTTTTCCCCTTACAGGCACAATTAGGTTTTCAGAAAAGGAAAAGACTGGATTCAAACAACATCAAGACAGGAAAATGTACTCACTAAATGCTAACGAACCTCTTTTAAAACAACTACTTATGTTTGATAAGCCCTTTAAAAGTATGTCATTATGTTATGCTTTGTATACTCATTTTTGTACATGCTAAAACAGGATTAGTAACATTGTTATTCCTATCAAGTGATGTATAAAAAAGCCTGTTTTAAATGTAAGGTTTAAGTCTACAAGCTAAAGCTTTCCAATTCCTCCACACTCCATAATGAATTCATTGACCCTCTGCTTGGCTCCAGCAGGAATAGGTCTTACAGTCTGAGAATCAAAAGCTGAGGCATAGATGGCAGTTCAGCAGATTGGATTAGGCTTCAAGTCTTCAAAGAGGTCCGTCTGCACTAAAGCTGCTCACTTTAGCTTTACTAATACTGTTTATATTTGCTTATCCTTTCTAGTTTTTTTCCACCAGTTGTTGGGTGAAACATGAACCGAAGTGTAGCGCAGGACACACTGATGAGTGCATATTTACAGGGTGTTATACACTGAGAGTGGGCAAACCTTAATGCAGCATCTCTGCCTGAGGCAAAGCCAGGGGACCCTCAAACTGACAGAAAGCCCCTCCTCTCCATAAAAAAAGGATATTTTTTTTCCTTCCTGTTTCAGCTTTTATCCTTAAAAAAAAAGAGCTTTCTGTCTCCCTCTCCTCTGGCCTTTCACAGGCTTAATATGAACAGTTAAATAGAACTCCAGGGGAAATAAACACTTAATCAAAACATTTTAATGCCACTTTAAGCCAGCGATGGCTTTATAAACTTGCCAGAAAGTTTTAGTATTCAGGCAGTTGGGCTATTTAATGCAACAACAATAATAATTTAACAATGTTTGCACATGTTTTGCAGTAGCTGGCTAAAGTTTCTCTTGATAAAATACACATCAATATTAATGTTATCGATTGTTTTCTGCACTCCAATTTTTTTTAGCATGCACTTGAAATAAAATCTGCTTCACTAGGTGACTCTCTACTCGGCAGTAAAGTTTCCAGTTAGTCCACAGAGCGGTCAAGCATGGAGAATCAAATGCAAGGCAGTTGACAAGCAATTAATATCAATTACAGAGGGAAAGAGTGTGAATGTGACTTCGGCGGATGAATTTTCCTTCTAAGTCTATATATTTAAAAATCACCAGGCATTTCTAGCTAATGGAATCAGATTCTCATCAAGTGAAATGCACTTTATTTCACACTCCAGTAAAGTCAGTTAAAAGCAGGACTTAAGTCGTGAGTCCCAGCACAAAAAGACATCTTACCACTACTACTTCTTGTAATTGCACTTCTGCTTCTTCCCAGTGAACAGTAGGAGTAACTGGCTTTATGTTTACCTTCAGATAGCGGCAACAAAGGGAGGGAAGCAGCTCAGTGAACAAAGCATTATGCAATCAATATCACTGGTCAGTCGGAACACAGAGAGGTGCTGAACTACTGTTTACACAGATTTTCTTTTCGCTCGCTGCGGATTTCAAAGGACAAAGGGAGCAGGAAGGTAAAGGAAAAGGCACTTCAATATCTGGGAAAAAATTGATAAGTATGGCTGGAAGAAAACCAGGTTGATTGAAGGCACCTTAAAAGGCAGTGATCCACCTCAGAGGGAAGCAAGGTCAAGGCCAATCTACCTCATCTCTGTAAATTAAAACTGTCACTTAGAGCAAGTGAAGGATGATTTCACTTAAACTTTTCGGTGTAAGATCCCAGGAGTCACTGCGAAACAATTGCTATTGCTTTGTAGCTTTCACGTCATTTCAATAGGTGATCAAAGACATTTGCGCAGGGTGAGGTGATACTTTCTGAGAACAACAAATTATGAGCCGCTGGATATTCGAAGATTTTATTGTTCTCGCTGAATAATGTCATAGTGTCATCTCCAGAGGGGACGGCCAGTATAAGATTCTCACCACTTAGGTAAAATAAAACAGCTTTAAAGCAACATTGTACTTCCAAAAACATAAAAATAAAAACAATTATGTAGTTTTATCCGATTTATTTTAAACTGAAAGAAATTCATCCAATGCTCAACAGAATCATGTAAAACATCTAAAGCTATCAGCATTTTAAATCATTTTGCAACTTCATGAATTTAAACCTTTTTTTATCCTGACAAATGCAATAATAATTAATCACTAAGCATTTGGACTAATTATGCTTTTGGATGTTGTAGAGGTGCCGACTGATAACTGAGCAATTTTAGGTATGGCAACGCCGAACTCTAATGTCTCAGATCCAGACGCAGCATCCTTAACATATTCTTGAGCATTTCCAGCAATAATGTTACATTATTCATTTATGTAACTTTTTTTTATTCTTCAATGGTACAGCAAAGAAATCTTTAATGAAGCATTGGGATACAAAGAAAAATGTGTCAAGTCCTTTTCGCATTTTGACTATAATAACATGAAAGGCAAATGTTGGCGATCAAAACAGAATTTTGACACGCTGAATTTAAAGCGTCAGCCTGTGCCGACAAATGAAAGCATGTAAACATTTGAACAGCCTTATTTCACTCCCATTTTTAAACAACACCTCTTACCTTGACAGGTTTTATAAAGATTATTCAAAGCAAAATGGCTTTAAATATTTGTATGCGAACACACACGCCATTATGTGTCTGCAATTATTACAGGTGATATCGGTGGACTGGGATCTGATGGAGTGATCTGACAGTCTGACCTTTGTTCAAAAAGTGTCAGCTGTCATTCTGTCAGTCCATCAGAAACAACCTGACCTTCACTGGATTTCTGTGATCCCATCAGCAGACCTCTGCTTCCAGCCCTTTCAATCTGAAAATGTCTGTTCAAAAATGTATCCTGAAAATGGGCCCAAAAGAGTTACAAATTTACATACAGGGATGTGAAAAGTATTTGCCCCCAAAAGATTTCTTCACTTTTTACTTTTAGAATTCACATGTTCTATGTCAAATTTTACTTCCAGATGAAGATGACCCAAGTTAAAATAAAATGCATCTTTAAAATAGTTACTTCCTTTATTAAGAGAAAATAGCTATTGAATTGAACGCCTCCAATCCATTGTGATAATCCAGAAACTGTGTGATAAAGTAATTGCCCCCTGAAGATAACCATTTGGCCCACCCTTGGCAGCCGGCGTCTTTTACATGAGGGTTAAGTGCTTTTGAGCAACTCAATTTGCAGAATTGTTCTACTTCGAACTACATTGAGGGATTTCTTAGCATGAACAGTCTTTTTAAAGGACCTCAAACAGATTTAAGTCTGGGCTTTAACTAGGCCATTCCAACACCATCGTGTGGTCCCGTTTCATTTCAAGAGCACTGATGGTCACACTCCTACAGGGTTTTCTGGCAGAGAGAAGAAAACATGGCTTCATCACCTTTGAAGAGTTGTCCAGTTACTGGAGCAGGAAAGCAGCCCAGGATGATCTCATTACCGACACCACATTTGACTGTCAGCAAGATGTTATTTTTCTGTAATCCAGTGTTGTTTTTATGCCACATGTAACAGGAGCAACCGCATCTGAAGAATTCTTCACTGTTGTCAGTTGTCAGAATATTTATACAGTTTGCCATGTTTTAGATGTTCTTGGTTCTTTTGGGACCATCCTGGGATGGTTAGCCTCTGTCCATGTTTTCCTCATTTGTGGATAATGGCTCTCACTGTGGTATGCTGCAGCCCCAAAGCTTTATAACCCCTTCCAAAGGGTTTGTGATTTACAAAGGGGGGCAAAAACCTTTTCACATTATGGCCAGGGATATTTGAAGATCTGGTTTCCCCTTGATGAAAATTGGAAAATTGCATTCTTGACTTACCGACGATATATGTTTGTCTGATCTTAAAATGTACATTATGATCTGAAACACTCAAGTGTAAAAACATAAAAACAGAAGAAACCTTTGAGAGCACAGATACTTTTTCACAAAAGCTTTCTAGTTAAAGAAAATTCCTATGAAACCATGACTCAGTTGCTTTTTATCTTTGTTAAGGTCCGGCGTGTGTTTGCACACACCAGGAAATTGTCAGATGGCCTAATTAAAGCGATTTCATGGTTGCCGCACTTTGAGGGGATTTTCAATCTGAAATGCTCCAGTGTTCTTATGCAAACATTCAAAATTAAAAGCATATCCTTGAAAATTAGTTTAATTCTGTTTCTCTCCCCCGAAGTTTGAAAGGCCTGCCTTAGGTAAACTGACGTGCCACCCTCTAGTGGAGCCGAACGTTAGCATTTATTCTTCATAATCACATTTGGTTAAAACCTAATTGGCAGAGGCAGGGAGGCATAAGCTACAGGACAACAAAAGCTACTGCAAATGTAATTGGATGAATCCTGGCAAAATATGTTGACGAATCAGAAATGCATTAAAATTGAGAAGTTAAAAAAAATATATATAGGTGTTCTTAAGATCTTACTTCTTAAGAAGTGAGAGGCCTCACAGGTGCCCCACTTTTTTCCTCAAGAAGCATCTGATTTTCAGGCTCCCTCCCCCTGCAATTAGAGAGTTGCACACCAGTTAACCTGCATACATATTTATATCCCATCGAAGCATACATCTGCAGCTTCTGTGCAGCACAAACGCAGAGCAGGGAAGCATCACACCCTGGAGCCACCACCCGAAATGAGGTGACAGAGAAACGTTGAAGGTGCTTGGGGGTTATTGAAGATCTCCCAGCCTTCTCATGGGTGTAACCTTAGTCTTCCTCTTCCATCAGACCAAGGCCGTTTTGGATGAAACCAAACTGCTAGCTCACCACTCCAAGCTACTTAAAAGTATCTACGGCAGCCCTACACAATGGGTTGATGTTAATTTCTGTCTAATAAATCCAGCCTACATCCCACTATGGTCTGAGCGTCCCCTGGGCTGCCTTGGATTGCTGCCAGGGAGCAGACACGCAGCGGTGGAAAGAAAAAGCATGGAGGCAGCCACTCACACATTTATGTTAATTATTTGTTTAATAAATATGCAATAACTACAGCTCCTGAGGCAACAACTGATCTTTCACCAAGCTGTACATCTCCACAAAAGGCAGAATGAGCGCATTATCTTTCACTGGTACTTGCCCCTGAAATGCATGCTGAAGTTCAGTGTACCCTAATACTAACTGGATGTTTCTATGGGTAAAACATTTTCCCTTTATTTAGTGTTTTGTGGGATAACTTGATCCTGATTATCCCCCTGATGTAGCACTGAGACACTGAGGCACACTTTCCACATTTGTCTGCTCCACAAATAGCTCATTTTATAATCACCAAAGTCTTTAATCACCCACCACAGCTCAGATCGAGGGTTTTACACGAGTGATTATGAAAGTTGTTGAGCAAGAGTTCTCCAACGATGACAAAGATACTTTTAATCCTTATCCTCTATTCTACTGGCACAGGACTGTTAAAGCCGCTGCCTGATCCGTGCTAGCAGATGACACTGAAAAATCATCCAAAAACATAAGTGAAGATTTGAATGTTAGAGTTAGAATGAGATACAGCGACCAATATTCCTTCATATTTGAAGCCTAAAACAAATTTATTTACAATGACAAGTTTAAAAATGGTAAAGGAACCCCCAAATCGGCACAATTTTTTTTTATGCACTGGATTCACAAAGCACATATCACTGAATACATACAAGCAAAAACATCCATCAAGTCCAGTAGATGTGAGCAGTTCATCCATAATTCAATCCAATTGTGTAAACATAATTTATCCAGATATATTTTGTTCAAAGGAGGAAAGCTTCTTTCAAATATGTATTAAAATGTTAAGCTTCATAGGAAATCTGTTAAGACTTAGTTGGTTTGTCAGTTAATGAACATCCATGTTTTTTTATAATGTCCTAATGTACTTCATCTGATGGAGATTTTTGCTCCTAAATAGATTTGTGTAAGATATTTATATTGTTTAATTGTAACTTATTGTATCTTTTTGATAGAAAAGCACACTGACTGTTTGCTGCATCTGATCAGTTAATAAATAGGTGATGCTTCAACTGGAAAAGACAGCTTAATGTCTCCCTGTAATTGATTGATTTGGAGATTTTAAAGATACATTGAAGATACAAATAATATGCAAACCTTTAATATAAAAGCGAAAAACAATTGTGAATGGTGACATCCTCTTAATTTCAAAAGGGTTTTTGTTTCAGCAGGAGGGTGAAGGCAGTGCGCCTTCTCATCACCTCTTCCCCACCAGCTTTGAGCAGACAGTATTTGTTTTCCCCACAATATGTGCAGCAAAAACAGCTGCAGTCTTTGAGAACATGGTGCCATTTGCCCTGGTTGTACTTTACTTAAGGGGATAGTGGATAATATTTTTTGTCTTCGAGTTCCATCTTGTCTATCGTTTGTCCCGCATGCCAATCATTGTGATGTGCTCACGTAATGCCAATGTGTGCGCTCATTCCTTGATAGATTCCTCTTGCTGCGTGTGTGCACTTCTAGTGTTTATGTATCCCGTTAGCTTTGGTGTTAGCCGTTCATTGTCACGTCACTGCTCTCACCGTATACTTTAAAAATGGCTGAGAGTTGCAAGAAGCAAACTGACAAGTTTATGAGAAGAGGAAGGCCTCAGAAGAAAGAAATAATATCAGAGTGGATTTGGGAGATTCTTTCACGCGATCCCCCGAGGAGCTGAAGAGCAGATAAGACGGTCTTGCATGTGCGCAGTTATACAAAAAGGGACTTGGGCGTTTCTTAGCTACATTTCCGGGAAAAATCGTCCCCTCTACCCCTAAATATGGGCTGAGTTTCAGCAAATACATGCAAAACAGCTCATTAAATGTTAGTACAAAGAGATGCTATTTGCTTGGTAAAACCTTTTTAGTAGCGGATCTGCCTTTGCATCTAGTTTCAGAAGTAGAAGAAACTCAGCTTTGCACGCAATAAGCACTCACAGATAGTGTAAAAACGTGTCTGTTTGTGTTGGACTAACCAAAGGGTTATTTAATTGTATTACAGAAGAAAATGTAATTATTTTTTTGTGAATGCTGAAAGTCTAAAACAATTACCATGAATAAGGTTGATTTTATGGGTTTTCTCAACCAAATTCTAAGATAATTTGATGTTACATAAAGTTGCATTAATTTTTTTGTCTTATATTTCCTTGTATGTTAAACTACTGAAAACTTCGCCCTACACAATAATATTATGCAACAACCTTTTGGATATTGCCCAACTGTAAGTAATGCAACAAAAAAATGCGTCACCCTCTAAATCTGTCAGCACTAAAAATCTGATTTATTTTTTCCAAAATAATTCAAGGAAAATTGTTTTTAATAAATCTTTGCAACTAAGAATGATGTGACTGACCAGATTTAATAAACCGAGAGAAGGTTTAATTCCTGAAAGGAGTTTATTTTTAACTTCATGTGAGTTAAACTCACCTAAGAATTGCAGGTGGTTTCACCAGTAGACGTGATTGGCTGAACTTCAGAAATGTCAATACAGCCTCTGAACTTTATTCCCCGATTCAGGGGTCACATACTAATAACCTGAAGGACAGTGTTGGGCATGTCTGAGATACTCTCAATATAGACTCCTTTAGGTAACAGCTTCTCTCAGAACCTCTGAGTTGTATTCACCCTCACAGACCACCATCTTCAAATGAGCCCCTCTGTGGCTTTCAGTTCTTCTGCTGTCAAACTCTGCCGTAGGTAGCTGTTTGCCCTCCGTCTTAGAAGATTCTGCAACACAAACCTTCATCCAGCTCCGTGTCACAGCTTGATCGAAGACAATTCGTAGGAGCTCACACATTCTCTCTTGAGTTGTATTTTTTCCCTCTGTTTTTTTTTTCTTTTTTTGGCAGTCCATCTCTTTTCGATAACTCCCTGCTTTTCTGCAAAGCTCAAACAACCTTAGACTGAGCGCCCGAAGCATCAACTCATCTGGAGTCAGGCCAGGCAGAAGGTGAAAGACTGAGAAAGATACGATAGACACAGCAAGGCAGTCATAAAGAAAAGGAGAAACTGTGCAACTTACGATCCATCAAGTTTTTTTTAAAGAACAACTCGTGCTGAGCGAACATATTTTAGTCTTTATCCCTTTTATAAAGTAAAACATTGAGTGTGGGCATAAAACATTCAGATGTTGCGAAACAAAACGCTGTAATTCAACTTGGTAAATAACAAGCAAAATTCATACAGCCAGAAGAATTTAGACAATATTTTTTTTGTTCCAGTTTAGCAAACATTTCCTTCTGCAACAAAACACAAATTTACCTGCCTTCAAATAATATGAATCATCAGGTACATATAGGTGCAGCAATTTGCAAAGGTGTGTTGCTGAAGACACACTCCAAAGGTTTATAAATGTGATTTATATTTATAAATAATTTGCCATTATTAATCTACAGAAAATATTTATATTTACATTGTTGCATTACTAAAATTCTATCCACTCAGATGAAAGATGAAAAGTAGCACTTGTGTATCAACAACTGCAGGACTCTTCTTATGCTGCCAATACTGTGGTGAGTGATATTTTATCCTCAGGGGCGACTCCTACTTTAGGACGTGAACTGCAGCGGGTCAAATTAAACATTGAAAGGTGTTTTAGGACTTTATCATTCCAACTCTGTTTATTTTACCTAGATCACATGGACCACCTTATATTCACGAAGGCAACTAATTTTGTAGCATTTGGGGTAAATGCAAGGCTGAACTATGTGCAGCTTTATGCATTTTAGGCAAACAGCTGAATATTTAGATTCATCAAGGTAAGCATGAAACCAAATAAGATAAAAAAAAACTAATTTAAGAAGAAACTCTAAAGAGCTGCAAGGACAAAGAAAAGGCAAAAATGATTACAGAACTGGTGACTGCTTTGACATCTGGTTTACCAACCCATCAATTTGGTGGAGAATCTAGTTTGCTTTTTTTTTGGTTGCCTTTTTCAGCTACTGGCACTGCAGTACATCCTCCTTTCAAGACACTACATAGCCAATATAGTGTTACCAGCACTGCTCCACTTGTGAAATTAAATCTGTTGGGCTCTCTTCTTTGACACCAAGAACGCAATTCTTAGTGCTACATTGCCAGACAGGACACATAACAAAAAAAAGCAAAAAGGATTACAGAACTGGTGACTGCTTTAACCTCTGTGGTTTAGCAACCCATCAATGTGGAGAAGAATTTAGATTTTATTTTTTTGCTTTTTTCCCCAGGTACATCCAACAATACATCCTCCCCCCTCAAGATGCTACATAGCCAATAAAGTGTTACCCACGCTGGATTAAAAAAATATTGATATCGTCTATGAGGTCTGTTATCTTGAACTGACTGCTGTTTGCTTTAATACAGAAATGTTGAATTCAGAGGGTTGCCCAAAGTCATTGCTTAGCCTCAACATGCTGAATGGATTTCTTGCTAATCACAAAATTAATCACGACAAGACTGCTGCATGCACACACTCAGTCACTTAGACCGCTAATAATTTAGTACGGTTATTGTTCTTATATGTAGAGTGTAAATTTGTGCTAAAAAAACTGCAAACATCAGATTGAGTCTCTCTTCTGGCAAATATACGTTCTTAAAAGCATCCATGTAAGGGGAAAAAAACTATTGATCGGAACATCCTTAATTAAAACCTTTAACTATCCACCTCAAAGTGATGCAGGGAACTACAAAAGAAATTATTAACAAAGAGTAAAATGTGGGAGAAAACTAACAAGGAAAAGAAAATACTAAATCTTTTCGTCTCTCCAGCTGTGACATGAAGCTTCATTAGGGTTTGTGGTCAACAACTTCATAGGCAGAGGGATTACAGGAAAACAGGGCAACCTTGGACACTATCTGACAAAAAAAACACACAAAGGAAAACACTGGATGCCTGTTTGAAACTGGGGGAAAAAAGGTCAGGGCAGATAAAACATTTACACTGTGGAGGAGACAAAAAAATTGCAGACACTTTGATGTCAATTAAAGCTGCAAAAATTAAACAGTGCTTGCTTTGGCTTCTCCAGCTGGCTGAAAAGGCACTGTGGGATCTATTTTCTGCATTAGTCCCCCAGCAAGGATTTTCATTTCAACTGGCTAGGCTAAAATAAAGATGTGACCAATTAAAAAGTTTCATTTGGGGTTGGTTTAACACAATAGACGAACTTTGGAAAACGGTGACATCTAAGCCTGTGCAGGCTATGTTCTGAATAATCTTTTCTTTCCCAAATATTCCCTTCTCAATTTTCTTTTTCAGTTCTGGGCAACTTAATCAGTAAAATCATAAACTGCATGATGCATAGTCACAGACAAGAAAAAAAATAAAATAAACTGTGCTTTAAACATTCTATGTGGTGCCTTGCAAAAGTATTCACACCCCTTTCACATTTAAAATACAAGTTTTAGCAGGATTTTATGAGATACACCTACACATAGTAATGAATAACTTTCAAAAGAAAGGAAAAACAATTCAAAGCATTTTACAAATTAAATAATGGGCCTGCATTTATAGTCCCCTTCCCCATTACTCTGATACCCTAAAATAAAATCCAGTGTAACCAGTTGCCTTCAGAAGTCACTTAGATAGTGAAGACTCCACTTACGTGCAATAACATCTCAGTATAAATGCAGCCATGGGGCTCAGGGATAGAGCTGTGGAGAAGGCTTAAAGTAGGAATCACAGAAGGTGGCCCATTGTAACTCTTGTGGAGCTGCAGAGTTTCAGTACTCTATTGATTAATTTGAAAAAATTATTTAGCTTTCTTCTCACCTCTCTTCTATAAAATCCAATGCTAAAGGGAGCAATAAGATTTCCTGTTTCCTGTCTGCCACAATAGGGGATATAAAAAACCTGATAAAAATGTGGTCACATCAGATATGACCAAAATAAAACATTTTGGCTTCCAGACAAAACTATATTTGTGGCAGAATACTAAAACCCGACATAATCCCCAACAAACATTACCACCCTAAAACACGGTTGTATGGCACAAAGAGAGGAGAGCATTAAACACAGAAGAAACCAAAAGGCCCATAACACCAGAGGAGCTGCAAAAATCCACAACCCAGATGGAAGGATCTGTTAACAGGACAAGTATTAGCAGTGAAAACCCACAAATCTGGCCTTTTTTAAGAATGGAAAGAAGAAGCCAATATTCAAAGATAGCCCCTAACCTACAAAAACAACATCACCTTGAACAGGACATCCCTAATGAGAACCATGGTGGATGTTTGCACTATATGGTGTGAATGGGTTTTTATTTCTAGCAGGGTCAGGCTGGTCAGAGTTTATTGGAAGATGGATTGAACTATAGGAAGCCAATTCTATTCATGGTTAGAGCAGGCCAATCACACTTCAGATCTAAACTCAGGAATTTGTGTCAAATGACTGTTCACAGACACTTTCCATCCAAGTTAACAGAGCTAGAGCTATTTTACAAAGAGAAATGAGCAAAATATTAAGTCTGTAGATGTAGAAAGCCCAAAAGATTTTCAGCTTTAATTGCAGCAATATGTGGTTCTGCGAAGTATTGAATCAGGGGGGCTGAATACAAATGCACACTACACTTTGTTAATGAGTAAGTGTGAAAGCCATTCATAATTTTTCTTGCACTTTGCAACTACCTGTTCCTTGATGTAGGGACAGTGAAATCCAGGTAGACCAAGACTAAATGTTAGTGGTTATAAAGTGTCAAAATGATCATGGTGTAAAAAATACATTTGTAAGGCACTGTATTTCTTTTCTCTAGTGGTCTACATTTGTATTCAAATTTTGGAATTTCCATGGTTAAGTTCAGGAAAAAAAACACAAACGTCCTCTGAACTCAATAAATAGACTTGGAAATTAGAAGTAGAAAGTTTACTAAACTGCATTTGCCATTCTGTTGCATTTACTATAATCTGGGATCAAGATGAAATTAAATTTAACAGGAATAGACTAAGAATCTAGTCTTGACTTTCAGTAATCTACATTGCATTGATAGCCCAATAGCTTCTTTAGGAGTTTTCGAGGTATTCACTTTAAGATTTTGAAAACTTAATTTTTTTCTTTAGTGTCAGATGTTATAAAATATATACTCAATATTTTGTCCCTCATTCCCAAAGCAGAAGAACCTTAATCAATTTTTTCTGTACCTACATAAACTGCTATACAATGTGTTTCTAATGAAAAAGGCTATTCGTTTAGTAAGATTTAGTTAATTCAATTGATTGCAGCATGCAATCTCTGAGTGGAAATCAATTTTAACATGGCAGGAACAAAAACAACCTATCCCAGAGAATTAGCAATGAATAATTTTAATTAAGCAGGAGCAATTATTTCATTTATTTGACTGACAGCCTCTCATTAAACAACACTTAAGCAGTTTCGTCTGCGATGCCAAATCGTTTTTGTGGGGGGGGGTTTCCTTCCGTCTCTCTGCACCCAAGAGTTTTGACTCCTCGTTCCAGAAAGTGATCACAGTTGGTGACACGAGGCACCGGTCCAACCACACAAACACACCACACCTCAACCTTTTACCTCTGCATGCCATTACGCCTGTGGACATGCAACGCATTCACTTAGCCTAATTAAAGAATGACAAACTGTGACATCATGCGGTGGACGCCTTGTCAGCTAAAACAAGACTACTGTAAACTCTTTTTTTTCAAAGTGCTCACTAATTCTAAATAGCTTTTTTTTCCCTTCAGCCTATTGTTGGATTTTTTAGACTCATAGCATCAGCTAATCCTTCTCACAGTGTCTGAGGCTGTCAGCATGAGAATGAACCGAGAGGCATTTCTGTCTGCTCCAAAAGCTGGATTACATTCTCGAGGAGATTATCCATGAAACAACTTCAACTAGAACAAAAACAAAGCTATCACAATGCCTCTCAATGTGCAGTGATTAGATGTGGTCTTTTCATTTTGGATTGGTAAACATGTTTGGTTTACATGCTCAAATAAAGGATCCCTGTAGTGAAGCAAGAAGACTATTGCTCAGAAAACTGTTCTTGTGTCACAGAAAATCTCTGGATGATGGATCTGATTTTATGGTCTCATCTGAATCGCAGACTTTGTGGTTCGAGGTTTACCAGGACTTGGCAGAGATGTCCACAAGTCAATGTTTCTAATCAAGTCTTAAAAGGGACCTATCATCCAAAATCCACTTTTTAGCCCTTAAATACATTTTGTTATGTACTTGGAGTCTCTAGGAGTGCATATGTAGTCCAGGTCTGTTCAGGTACTGCATATTTATCTTTATATTCTGTTTGGGTCATATTTTTCAAACTGTTCAGTTTTCTTTACTCCCTACTGTGTTTTTTTTGTGTGTGTTTTTTTAACAAATTATGTCACAGTATTTGCTGCGCAGTTGCTAACCAAGGTCATGGAGTTCCAGCTAACCAAACTTGTGAATCTTACATTTTTTTATTTTTCACTGCAGTTTTGCAAGCTACAAGTGGATAAGAGAAAATGTTTGGTTGTTGGGTGTGTTCTCCCACACAATTTATTACACCGTCCCCCAGCATACTGCAAAAATGGCCAAATGGAGTGGAACAAAAAAAAAAGAAAAGTTGCCCTCAGACGACCCTCAGAACAGGGGCTGTGGGATAAATTAATGAGGAATTCAGACAAAAGCATTACAGTTCCACTTTATGTACACCACAACTGAATGACTGAAATGTGAAAAAGAAGAACTTAAAAGCATGATATGTCCCTTTTAATTACTAAAATTAACCTCACTGACTACATGCCATCTATTCTGTCTATAGCAATGTATCAGTAGCTTCTGAAATAAAATCATTGTCCTTAGGCATAATTCAAAACATAAACATTAAAGCTATAGTTGGTTATCCTGTTCAGAAACACTTTGTTATACTGGATAAAATCGTCCTTCCATCCTGAAAGTACTAAATACAGTTTGTTTTCAGAAAAGGAGGTAAAAAAAGGAAAAGTCAATCTCTGTGGGAGCTGCAGGCCTGTAAAAACTCTGACCAATCCAATGCCAAGTTTCTGCTTGCTGGCTGCACATGAGCACTTCTAGCGTTTATGTAGCTAGTTAGCTTCGGTGTTAGCCATTCATTGTGGCTCCGCTGCGCTCCCTGTATACTTTGAACATGACAGAGTTGCAAGAAGCAAACTGTGTACAAGTTTATAAGAAGAGGAAGACCTCAGTAGAAAAAAAAGTAAGACCAGAGTGAATTTGGGAGATTTTTAACATCATCCCCCTGAATAGTGCAAGAGCAGGTAAGACAGTCTTGTGCATGCACAGTTATTCAAAAAGGGACTTGGGAAAACTTCCAGAAAAATCACAGTCTACCTTTAAACATCAATCTTTTTCAGTACATTCAATTCAGCATATAAAGCTTTTAATAACTTGTGAATTATTCTTAATATTAAGGTATGATCTATACTCATAATGCAAATATGCATTTACCTTCCAAAAAAAATAGAAAGTTAATGTCAAACATCCAAATGACTTAAACAGGAAGCGCATTTATTTTACTTAACCAGAAATTGTCTTTTTAATAAAGGTTAGCTCAACAGTGAGCCGATGAGATGTTGGAGGAAATTTAAGTTTATTTTGAAATGACCCAGAGTCATTTATTAGAGTTCAGTCTGAGAGATGAGAGAAGCTACAGCCAGAATGAATAAACTGTTACGAGCCAACACCATGTGAATAAATGGATAATATATGGTAAATAAATCAAACACCTGTTGACAGAATATGCATATCTGTTAGAGCCGTGGTTTGAGGATTACTTAATGTAAGTGCTTGCTCGTTGGCAGCATTAAATAAATACAGCCTGACATGGAACCTCCCGTTAGCTGCTTTTATTGGCTTGTATGGTTCAGGAAGTTTATAGAGAAACCATATGTAGTGTGAGTTATACTGAATACAAATGTCGTCATAATTTTAATCAAGGTTTGGCCAAAACCTTGTTCACGCTTCATTTACATTTATTCATCATAACATGAATGATTCAAATTTGTGAATTTATAATATCTAATCTGTTAACAGATTTAACAAATCTTCATGGTATATCTTCATTAGAAATACTTTATATTAAACATGAATCATAATATTCTTTTGACACCCCTTTTTCAGTTCAAATAATGCGTCACTTGGCACCTAGTGGTTGTGTTAATAGAATAATCTACACACACGGTTCGGGTAGACATTTTTTTTTTTTTTGCAGCATGAACTATGGCAACATGTTCAACCATACCGGTAAGAGCAGAGTGGCGCCCATTTTTAATCACGCTTTAACAGTAGGTGAGAAACTGTCCTTTTATTTCTAAAGACGGCACTTTTTTTCCACAACTACTTTTGGTTTTACAGCACTTTAAACACACAACATGCCATACAACTATTAGACATTGCTGACTGTCAGAATGATGCGCTGCACAGACACAAAGAGTCCTGGTGAAGTAATGTCCGTGCGTAATGGAGACTTATAAAACTGCCAGTCACTGTTGCTTTGTGCACAAGAGGCTTCATGCAGACACCTGCAGCTCGTCATTTATGCTAATTTCTTAGGCGCAGTTTTTTTTTTTAGCTCTAGAAGCTTTGGAAGAAGTTTAGGAAAAAGGACACAATTCAGCTTCATTTTAATATACATTATGCTGTGCACAATGCTTTCTCGTATGCAGGAGACCGACAATGGAAATCCGCACTTTTATTTAACCAGATTCATTTTCATGAGGTGAAAAACACATTTTGCAAAATTTTGTCACATTTGGCTAAACTGTGTCCAAAATTACAACTCTGCCTGGCACTCAGCCCACTAAAACCTTTGTAAAACAAATATGCATCAGCCAATTCGGTCCAGATTTCCTGCAGTTATAGTGTGGGTGTGGATCTATAAAGTCTGAGGCTTCTCCTACATTTCAAAAGTTTCATAGTGTTTTGCAATATTTATTTAGAAAAAATTTGGCGAGGCTTAAATAAACTTGATGTTTTTATGTTTAGTCGCATATAAATCAGATAGTGACATTTGCAATAGTGGTTCTGCTGGGTAAATATTTAATGCCTTACCTTCACACAGATAGCAAAGGTTTGCATTTACACTTTATAGCTGTGGAGCTGTACTTGATTTATATCTGGTATGTAATTTACGGTAGAAATTGCTCTTAAACTCCTCTGGGCTTATAACTGCGCTTGCACAGTACCATCTGTGCAACTGATTTGTTTGAAAACGGTCTTAACAGTTTACTACATGGGCTATCATTATATGCCTCACATATCACATTGTACTCGAGCCATATTGAATTTTGGAGTTTGTTGAGAAATCTCAATCTTTCCCGTTCAAAACGTTGAACTTCAGAGGATCTTACTGTTTTTAATTCTAGCTTAAAGTGCAAATGTAATGCACAGGTAAATCAGAAAAGGCATCAATTCCATACGCCCTTAATATAAAACGTTCTTTTTTTATTTAGGGTACCATTAAGTGCAATGTGAAGTTTACTTTCAAGTGAAGATGCCAATGATGCATTTTGGACAAATGGAAATTTGGACATTTAAATCATGAACACTTACCAGTTTACCTTCAGTCTTGGTTAGATGACAACGATTGTTCACGAGACTTGCATACCTCAGGTCCAAAACTCTTGATTCTCTAATGACTGAGTCTAATTAATGTGATTCAACTACCAGATTGAAGTCAATGTCTCTGGGTAAGCACAAAATCCAGGCTCATCTGACAAAAAAAACATGTAGTGAAGCTCTTTCTGGAGGTGTCGTAAGAGGTATCCAGCTCCTCATAAATCAAAAAATTACACTGTTTCCCTTAAGGAAAAAGTTCTTCTAATAACGAGCTCTCATTAACCTAGTTCTAAAATCACTACCTTAAAGGAGTTAAGCCGCAATTTTCTTATCACATAGCCTATTCAAATGTAATACATATACCGTTAAAAACTGTCCTCAAATGTACCCTACATCCCTCCATGCCAAAAGCGGTAAGTGATCATTTTGTTATCAATATTTGATGATGTACATCAATTAACCTTGAACTGTCTGTGAGCTGCAGACAAACGCTCCCTGGTGGGGACACTAGAGGAAGTGCTGCCAAGTCCAGCGTGCATCGTGCTTATATGATTGACAGTATTTTAAGGGCTTCTGTTTGACAGAAGGATCCTTCCCTCGTCCAGAAAAGCTAAACATCACTCACTTTTATGGATGTGTGCAGTCTGAAATCTGGCCTGCTGAGGCTCTTACCAAAGCACAGAAAGTGATATGAAGCCAGGGTGAAGGGTCTCCTATTGAAGGATGATTGGTGGCCAGTGGCAGTGTTTGTTTGCGGGCTGTAGCTTTATAGGCATCCTTGTAAATAAAAATGTGTGCATAATAAAAGAGCTGATACTGAAATGACATCTGGCTGTAAAACTCCTGGGGCAGGCTTAGCTAAGGCACTTAATCTTCCGCCGTCTTTATCTGACAGTTTTTTCTAAGGAGAGCCAGAAGGTAGAAGGTGCACAAAGTGGTGGCTTGGAGGTCTAAGTCCTCACTTTCTGAGATGAATAACACTGTGGGACAGCCCACACCCCAAACCCCTGTCTCTGCCCTGCTGTCACACGACTGTCAGAAATGACAGAGAAAATACTTTGTTTCTATATGACACGAAAGGAGAACAAGACAGGCGAGTGGCTCTGATCACATCACACTGCTGATTACCGGGGACAGCAGAGGGATAGGAATGAAGCCAAGAGTCCCATTGATCATACAGATGCATTATGGGACATTAAAAGCAGCTGGGAGCAGTAAAATGCCTTCATCTGATGCTAAATGCATGCAGGAGGGCATCATCTCAACCCCTTCCTGTACACAACAAAAAGGAAACCACAATGTATGTTTTATACTTTCTGTGCTTTGGTATATATATATACAGTATATATATATATATATACATATATATATATATATATATATATATATATACACACACACACACACACACACACACACACACACACAGGTAAAAGCCAGTAAATTAGAATATTTTGAAAAACTTGATTTATTTCAGTAATTGCACTCAAAAGGTGTAACTTGTACATTATATTTATTCATTGCAGACAGACCGATGCATTCAAATGTTTATTTCATTAAATTTTAATGATTTGAAGTGGCAACAAATGAAAATCCAAAATTCTGTGTGTCACAAAATTAGAATATTACTTAAGGCTAATACAAAAAAGGGATTTTTTAGAAATGTTGGCCAACTGAAAAGGATGAAAATGAAAAATATGAGCATGTACAATACTCAATACTTGGTTGGAGCTCCTTTTGCCTCAATTACTGCATTAATGCGGCGTGGCATGGAGTCGATGAGTTTCTGGCACTGCTCAGGTGTTATGAGAGCCCACAGATTTTCTATGGGGCTAAGGTCAGGGGAGTTGCCTGGCCAATTTAGAACAGAAATACCATGGTCCGTAAACCAGGCACGGGTAGATTTTGCGCTGTGTGCAGGCGCCAAGTCCTGTTGGAACCTGAAATCTCCATCTCCATAGAGCAGGTCAGCAGCAGGAAGCATGAAGTGCTCTAAAACTTGATGGTAGACGGCTGCGTTGACCCTGGATCTCAGGAAACAGAGTGGACCGACACCAGCAGATGACATGGCACCCCAAACCATCACTGATGGTGGAAACTTTACACTAGACTTCAGGCAACGTGGATCCTGTGCCTCTCCTGTCTTCCTCCAGACTCTGGGAACTCAATTTCCAAAGGAAATGCAAAATTTGCTTTCGTCAGAAAACATGACTTTGGACCACTCAGCAGCAGTCCAGCTCTTTTTTTCCTTAGCCCAGGTGAGACGCTTTTCGCGCTGTTTCTTGGTCAACAGTGGCTTGACACGAGGTATGCAGCAGTTGAAACCCATGTCTTTCTAGCGTCTCTTGGTGGTGGATCTTGAAGCACTGACTCCAGCAGCTGTCCACTCCTTGTGAATCTCCCCCACATTTTTGAATGTTTTTTTTTTCACAATCTTGACTAGGGCACGGTGATCCCTATCGCTTGTACACTTTTTCTGACCACAGTTTTTCCTTCCCTTTGCCTCTCTATTAATGTGTTTGGACACAGAGCTCTGAGAACAGCCAGCCTCTTCAGCAATAACGTTTTGTGTCTTTCCCTCCTTGTGCAATGTGTCGATGGTCGCCTTTTGGACAGCTGTCAAATCTGAAGTCTTCCCCATGTTTGTGTAGGCTTCAGAACTGGACTGAGAGACCATTTAAAGCCCTTTGCAGGTGTTTTGAGTTAATCAGCTGATTAGTTTGTGGCACCAGGTGTCTTCAAAATTTAACCCTTACACAATATTCTAATTTTTTGACACACGGAATTTTGGATTTTCATTTGTTGCCACTTCAAATCATCAAAATTAAATGAAATAAACATTTGAATGCATCGGTCTGTGTGCAATGAATAAATATAATGTACAAGTTACACCTTTTGAATGCAATTACTGAAATAAATCAAGTTTTTCAAAATATTCTAATTTACTGGCTTTTACCTATATATATATATATATATATATATATATATATATATATATATATATATATATATATATATATATATATATATATTAACTTTACTTTAAGATGGAGAAATTTTGTGACAATTCATTTATCTGGACTATGAAACATCTCCAAAAATGTCCAATTAGAAGGAAAATGTTGTCCGACTCATCCACTAAACTTTTTAGAGCAGAGAAACACCACATTACAGAGTGGGAAACTTGGGCAACTGAGAGTGTTTATAAGTTTTCCCCAGACCCCAAAAGACAGTACTTACATTGTGTGCAGCAGCATTCTTAGCATAACCAGGTTCTAGCTGCCAGCTAAACAAACCAAAGGGATTTGCTAATTGTGTTGCTTGATCAGGCTAAATGCAACAGTATTTCAAATTTAAAAGAATATTTTCTCAGCATGCATTAAAATACTGTAAAAATTGGTACTCTACCAGAGATTGTGCATTACTATGATTGCAACTGATTTGTTGAGAGACAAACCCTCAGAAGAGCAAATAAACAGTCCAGTACATCAACTCGCAATGTTTTTCCACATATGGAGCTATACTTGGTTTTGTGGGCAGGGCTGGTGGGAGACCTCCCACTTTCCAAGTCAGCTGTTTTTTTCTGAGTGTAAACTTGCAGTGTACAAATGTTATGATGCATTAGACCAGAGAAATAAAGAATTGCAAAAGTCCCCTTGAACTTTAGTTATTTATTTTTCCCCATTACAGCCTTAAACTACAGCAATGTGGTTTATTTGAATTGTATGTGACGGGAAAAAATTATGCATAATGTGGAAGTGTGTCATGATTTGAGTTTTGTTTTGCTTTGTTTGGACTTTTCTGAATTTATTAGTTTCCACTCTCCTCAGCCTACAGCCATCTGTCACTATCCAATCAGCTCAGTCACTCAGCTCCTGATCTGCTCCACCTGTGGCAACCAATTGTTGCCAACTCTACTCACCTGTTCCCCTGCCCACTTATACCTACCTCAGTCATCCAATCACTGCCAGAACATCCCATCTTGCCTCATGTGCACTCAGTGTCCGTATTTAACACTTGCCAGACGCAAAATGTGAGTAGATTTTCCCATTTGGCGAGTAAATTTCAGAGGGCTAGCTGCCAAAGTGTTTATGGACTATATAGCAGAGGTGGAGTGAAAAAAAATCAAAGAGAATCTTAAAAACACAAACTTTCTCTACAAAACTGTATGTGGAGCCATCTGTAGTAATGGAAAGGAGGAGTTAGTTTGCGTCAGATTCAGTCACCAGGGCAAATTTTAATCAAAGTTTGTCGGCATCAAGTCGGTGGAGAAGGCACAAGGACTGTGTCAGGAGCAGGAGGCCAAACTTCATGGACTGTGTGAAAGCACCACAAGCAGAGAGCGAGTTGTCTGACTGGGTTTCAATGAATAAAATCAGAAATTAGCAATCTATTGAATAAATGTTTTTTCTTGTTACTATTTAATGTTTCTGTGACTTTTCATCTGACATAATACCATATTATAAAAACTATCATGTGCTTAAAGTCAGGTGTATATATATATATATATATATATATATATATATATATATATATATATATATATATATATATATATATATATATATATATATATATATATATATTATTTATTTATTTATTTTTTTATACATCCACCGGCCAACTTGACCCGTCAATCAGAAAGTTAATTTCAGACACTATGTGCACTGCCACTGTGTTTTTACCAGTTCCTGTGTGCTCTATTTCCCTGGTCGTCTTCAGCCCTTACTGATGTGTTTCCAGTTTCTGCGTGCTGCTCGAAGTCTGCCTACTTCCCCGTGAGTTCCAGTTACTTGCTCTGCCCCACCTTGGTCATTCCTCGGCCCGCATCGTGTGTTCTGGTCAGCTTCTGCTTTCATCTCTGGTTCTGGTCTGCCACTGCCTGCCATACCTGATTAAGTCTGGTTCTGTATGCCTGCCTGTCTCGTTAGCCACTACTCATCAGTCAAGTCTGTTTCTGTCTGCCCGCATCATCAGCCACTATTCATCCGTTTCAATAAACCTTTTAAAACGTTACTCTGTGTCCGTCTGAATATCGGGTATTATTCATTACAAAATGGATGGAAATTGATGCATAGTTTTCTTCTTTTTTTTTACAAAAAAACCTGAAAGTGTGATGTGCATACTATTCGGACGCCTTGAGTTAATACTTTGTAGACCTTTGGCTGTAATTACAACTGCAAGTCTGTTTTGGGGTATAGTTTACAAGCTTTTCATATAACCTTCGTTTTGTTTGTGGTTCCAGAGGCAAATTTTGAAAACTTTAATCTATCTGGGAAGCATTTCTCTGAACTTAACTAAATAAAACTATTTTAAATTAAATGCTTTTTAAATATAATTAACAATGGAAATTTGAAAAATGCCCCTTACATTAAAATAAAAAAAGAAAAATGTTAGGAACCATGAAATAGAGTAAAGCCAATGCATTAATGGTCATCTACTTTATAACAGATTTAAAAATTGCTGACCTGAGTTTTAGTTCTGATTTTTGAATTACACTTGATGACCAGAGATATAAGGTTGACTTAGGGGAAAAGGTAAGGATGGGAAGCCTGGATAAATAAAATTGATGCCATTAAAAATAAAATAATTGGCATCCTCCCAAACATGATTACCTCATCCCCAGTAAGTAAGGCAGCATTGGAGGAATCTTTAGAACCTGCGCTGTGTCTGAACTGTTTAGAAGCAGTAGAGCTTTCTGAGCTATCTAAAATCTTAGCTTCATCTAAACCTTCTACCTGTATGTTAGACCCAATCCCAACCAAGTTGTTTAAGGAGGTATTCCCTTTGATCAGTGGTCCTATTTTAGACATGATTAATCTATCCTTAGTAAATGGATATGTACCACAGGTTTTTAAAGTAGCTGTTATTAAACCTTTACTTAAGAAACCTTCTCTTGATCAAGATGAGCTAGTAAACTACAGACCTATATCTAATCTTCTTTTCTTATCTAAAATTCTTGAGAAAGTAGTTGCTAATCAACTTTGTGAACATTTACAAAGCAATGACCTACTTGAGGAGTTTCAGTCAGGCTTCAGAGCTCATCATAGCACTGAAACGGCTCTGGTGAAGGTCACTAATGATATTCTCATGGCCTCAGATAATGGACTTGTGTCTGTACTTGTCCTGTTAGATCTTAGTGCTGCATTTGATACAGTTGATCACTATATTCTCCTACAAAGACTTGAACATACTGTAGGGATTAAGGGGAAAGCATTAGGCTGGTTTAAATCTTATCTGTCGGACAGATTCCAGTTTGTTCATGTTAATAATAAATCTTCCTCAAACTCTAGGGTCACCTGTGGAGTACCACAGGGTTCAGTCCTTGGACCAATTCTCTTTACTATATATATGCTTCCGATCGGCAAAATTATCAGACAGCATGGGATTAATTTCCACTGTTATGCTGATGACACTCAGCTATATTTATCCATAAATCCTGATGAATCCAATCAATTACTTCGACTGCAGTCATGTCTTGATGACATCAAAAGCTGGATGACTTTAAATTTCCTGCATCTAAATTCTGACAAGACCGAAGTTGTAATCTTTGGGCCAGAGTCCTCAAAAAATTAACTTCTTAACCAATCACTTAATCTGGATGGCATTATCTTGGTAATAAAGTAAAAAACCTTGGTGTTATTTTTGACCAAGACATGTCATTTAAATCCCATATTAAACAGGTTTCCAGAGTTTCCTTTTTTCACCTCCGGAATATTGCCAAAATTAGAAACATTCTGTCCAGGAGTGATGCTGAAAAGCTAGTCCATGCATTTGTTACTTCAAGGCTGGACTATTGTAATTCTTTACTATCAGGAAGTCCACAAAATGCAGTTCAAAGCCTTCAGCTGATCCAAAATGCTGCAGCAAGAGTTCTGATGAAAATCAACAAGCGGGATCATATTTCTCCAATTTTAGCTTCCCTTCATTGGCTTCCTGTTAAATCAACAATAGAATTTAAAATTCTTCTTCTAACGTATAAAGCCCTTAATAATCAAGCTCCATCATATATCAGAGCTCTGATTACCCCGTATGTTCCTAACAGAGCACTTCGCTCTCAGACTGCAGGTCTGCTGGTGGTTCCTAGAGTCTCTAAAAGTAGAATGGGAGGCAGATCCTTTAGCTATCAGGCTCCTCTCCTGTGGAACCAACTTCCAGTTTTGGTCCGTGAGGCAGACACCCTGTCTACTTTTAAGACTAATCTTAAAACCTTCCTTTTTGACAAAGCTTATAACTAGAGTGGCTCATGTTACTCTGAGCTACCTTTATAGTTTAGCTGCTATAGGCTTAGGCTACTGGAGGACATCAGGGCCTATTTTTCTCACTCTACTGATTTTTACTGTTCTCCAGTCTACTGTTCTCCAGATTTGCATTGCATTACATTGAAATGACTGTTGTCATTTCAGCTTTTAACTTTTTGTTCTCTCTCTTTTTTCTTCATAGTAGGTACACCTGGTCTGACGTTCTGTTGACTGTGAAATCATCCAGGGAGGACAGATCACCGACTATTACCATCTAATGTAGAACAGATTACTAGATCAATGTGTGTGTCTGTGCTTTTTGTCTTGTTGTGTCTCTGCTCTGTCTTCTGTAACCCCCAGTCGGTCGAGGCAGATGACCGTTCATACTGAGCCCGGTTCTGCTAGAGGTTTTTCCTTCCCGCTAACGGGTGTTTTTTCTTTCCACTGTCGCTTCATGCTTGCTCAGTATGAGGGATTGCAGCAAAGCCATGTACAATGCAGACGACTCTCCCTGTGGCTCTACGCTTCTCCAGGAGTGAATGCTGCTTGTCGGGACTTTGATGCAATCAACTGGTTTTCTTATATAGGAACATTTTTGACCAATCTGTATAATCTGACCCAATCTGTATATGATTGAACTTAACTTTGTAAAGTGCCTTGAGATGACATGTTTCATGAATTGGCGCTATATAAATAAAATTGAATTGAATTGAAAAACTAAAAAGTGGAAATATAAAATCAATTAGCATGAAAAATCTGAAATATTCACAGCAAGCTTGGAGCTCTCAAATTCCGTTATTGCTGGTGGCGGGCTTGGATATTGGCAACTAGACACCCAAATCGTTTTATGGTTGTATGATTTTTACAGACTTGTCCTGCTTGATGTGAAAAATGACTGCAAAGTAGCCAAGCACCCAAACAACATGATTAATGTCGTCACAAACGTCATTGAAGGCGCAAAAAGAAGAACACTACATTTTTGGCCACACGAGCAAAGAGGAAGGGAAGCAATATTTCTTAAAGCCCTGAACCTTTTCCAATAACACTGAATTTATGTGACCTTTTCTAGTCAGCATACGGTTTGCTGAATTCTCCCACAGATTAAGTACAAAATCATTAAAATGGTCATGCTGGCAGGCAGACTGGACACACTGGAATGAGAGCCAAATGTTATAGTGCCTTATAGAGTGTGAAAGGTTAACTGAGGAAAGAGCAAAAAAGAGGGATCCAAGCCAGAAAACACAATGAGAGAAATCTTACTCACTCTAGCTTGTCTTGGACCTAGTGGGTTTATCATAGAGAATTAAACGCACAATACCTAACATACAGCTGCAGACCAGTCTTTATCAGTTAACTCAATACGTTTACATTGCTGCTGAAATTTTGTTTTTGTAAGTTAGTGTTCTTTATGTATAAAAATGCATTTTGTAAACTTTCAAAATCCCTGTACTCAGTTGCACATTACATTTAATCTATGTATGCAATTTTTAACAACTGCACAGTATTTTCTTTTACTTATGTTGTAAACTTTCCCTTACTTGCTGCTGACACAGGTGAATTTTCCCGCTGTGGGGGACAATAAATATTTCTATTCTATTAACATGAGTGAATAAGGAGCTACAGATATGGAATACCTCGCAAAAGTAAAAGCCTTATTTTTTTCCTTTTTCTATCTAATTAGAAGCACAAATTTCAATGCATTTCATTGAAATCTTATGTAATCAACCCAAAGAAGTGCTTAATTGTTAAGTGAAAAAATCTGACAGATTAGATTAAACACAAATTGGCCATTTAAGGTGACTGATGAAGGCAGTTGGTCGCTTTCTTTGATTTATTTAGGGGTGTCTGGCTAAAAGGGCCTCAATACAAATTTAGCACACCAGGCTGTCAGAGATGTATGGATATTGATGCTTTATAAAACAACTGTGCTGCTTAATTAAAGGGCTGACAGATGGAATATCTGAGATCCTTACATAGGGTTTGCTAAATTTCAATCCATCGGATGGATTTTTCCAAACCCATTTTAACATGTTAGGTAATATTTATTTAAGTTTGGAAGTTCCCATCCCTCTGAGCTTTTAACCTTTAATAAAGTTTTTAACTTTGTATAGAAGCTTAAATGTCCATAAAAAAATGCTGATGATAGAATCTAAGCTTTAATTCTAGTCTGGGGTAGTTAAACTTTGATCATGGAGAAGATAGATTTTTTTAGGTAGGGCCATCATTTTAATTGTAGACACTCTTCCCATTAATGAGAAAGGGATAGTTATACACTGCAGTAACCTGAGTAATGGCATATGATTTAATTGTGTAAGCTCATTCAGTTAGAAATATCGATGCCCAGGTAACCTGACGAGTCCAATCTGTAAAGGAATAGTTGAAGAGAAATGAATATTAGAGGAGATAAGATGGACCTTTGATTTGCCCAAACTGATGAAATTGTTGGGAAATTATTTGATAGGATTGTTGTCACTGTAAGAGAGGATACCCTTTCCAGAAAGAGTAACATAATTTACATAAAAACACATTTTGTGGATTCTATTGGCTGTTTTAATTGCAAAACTATTTTTCATTTGACAAATTGCAGCTGCCAGTGGTTCAATGAACAGTAGGAGAAGGGACAACCCTTTCCGGTCCCTCTTTCGAGACTGAAGCCCTGAGAAGTTTTAGCTGTGCAAAGTAGTAATCTGATCCAGCACAAAAAAGTACGTCTAAAACCCAAGTTTACATAACGCAGCAAATAGAAATGTTCAATTAAAAAACATTTCTATTTTAGATTTTGATCATTTTGACGAGTGGTGAGTCTTCTTGTATTATATATAGCCTACCATTTTTTGTGCTTTAGGGCTGCACAGTGGAGCAGTGGGTAGTCCTGTTGCCATGCAGCAAGAAGGTCCTGGGTGCAAGTCCTGACCTTGCCCTGGGTCTTTCTGCATGTTTGCATGCGTGGGTTTTCTCCGGGTTCACTCCGGCTTCCTCCCACAGTCCAAAAACATGACCTGTTAGGTTAATTGGCCTCACTAAATTGTCCTTAGGAGTGAGTCAAACCCTGGATGCCCGACTTGAGGACTAAACCCTCTGTATATGAGTCTCATGCACCACCACTACGCCCCAGCATACTCAGGGTTCTCGTCAGCGCATTTCAGCATAATGGACCGTTACGCATAAAGTTGTGAGTTGCGCTGAAATTAGACCGATACGTTCAGTATGACACGAAACAGTACGACAAACAGTACGACACGGAAAGCTCTTGTCTTGAATCTGCATCAGCGCAGTAGGGCTGAACAATTAATCACAAATAATAATCACAATATTAACAGATGCAATTTTCAAATCGCAGAGGTCTGCAATTTTTGGCTTTGCAACAATTAATGGATAAGATACGTCCTTTAGGTGTTGGTAACATGTTTGTTACCGGCACATGGAAGGGAAGAGAGTTGCAGCAGGGAGATAATCAAATTTTATTATTTGTTTTAGAGTTTATAGAAACCTTCAGGAATCTCACCATAGCATTACGTACCGGTCAAACTGTTTAATACATAGACTTGCTTGTTGGTTGCACTTTATGTTCAAGGACTGATGTCCAACTCAACAAGCTGTTATCCTAAGTGATAGTATTCTGATTAATAAAAACAGTGAGATTTCTTGTTTTAAATAGTCCCTGTTTACAAACAACTTTATCTACAGGCCATTTTTGTTGCTTGTGGTTAATGCAGAGAAAAGTCAAATTAAATTGCAATCACAATTATGGTTGAAATATATCGCAGTTTTGATTTTTTCGCAAAATCGTCCAGCCCTACAGCGTAACTATAAACCTCCCAAACAACGTAAGCTAACTCTAGCTGTTATTAACTTGACGTCCAGCCCACTTCGAGCAGCACTACGTTGCAGGAATTTATCCAGAGAAGCAGCGAATCGATACAACAGCCCCCCACCACACACGCACGTGAGCACCGTCACCACTGTCACCAGCCACTAAGCTGAGCCATCACGCTGTGGACCCTGATACCAATCGTTAATAAATCCCGTCTGGTCAGGATATAACATCTGGCGTTATTGTTGTGGTCAACATCTTCCAGATGATTTTAAGATCTGAATTTATAAGTGATATTGGGCAGAAGCTAAATGGATCTTGAAGGTAAGATGTATGCTAGCAAAATTCATGTTTGGAGAAAACATCGAAGCCATCAGATCCCGGACCTTGTGTACCTGGCCGTATGGAGCACACCTGTTGCTGTAAAGTATCGATCAGCTGGAAGAAAGAAGAGTTGTACACTTTTCTTTTGCCTTCAAGAAAAACTTATTTGGCTGAAAATAATAAGTTGCACCCATCCTTGTTATTATGGTAACACGGGATTAATACAGCTGGCAAGCACTGAGCAGCATGCGTCTAAAGCAGCAGACTGCAGGCTCGCTACCAGAGCACATGGCATAAACAACCAATATCAGCTAGTTATACATGTTATTTGATAAAGACCAGAATGGGGAAAAGGTATAATGATCTGTGAATTTTACTTTTACATTGACTTTAAAAATACTAAACTTAACATTTGTCCTAAATTGTTGCTCAATTCTTTGTGTTAAAATACACAGATGTTAAAGATAATAACTGTTACAATCAAGGAATACTTTTAAAGAGCAGTAAAAATTACTTTCCTTGAAATGTAAGCAACTGTCATACATTTGTGTAAATAATGTGATACCATGTTAATTTTACTAAACATGGTGGTAAGGATCCAGTTTATGTGTATCTGCATCACATTAGATATTTCCACTTATTATGCCTCCACTTAATACATGTTTAAATTACATATTTACAACAGTAAATACAACATATTTAAACGAGAACTGGTGTCTGAATGATACTACCTGAATAAATAAAGTTTTAATAATAAATGATAATAAAGAGCCATAAAATCAAACATAAAATGAAAACTTTTTAGCGCAGAGCTGCTGCAAGTAACTGCTGGCCTATATTTTTTTTGATACAACTTCCCAGTCGAGATGCTGTTTTCTCATGCATTAAAATTAAATTCATTAAAAGTTGCTCTGGGCCAACTGCAGTACTTTAGTATGCACCACAAATACATATAATTTTAAACAACCCAAACTCAAAGCGGATGACTGGCACAGTTGCAAAGAAATGGACTCTTACAATGAGGAGTAAATAATTTAAGTAAAGACTGTGGCTTGTTTTTCTGAAAGAACACAGAGCTTTATTCTTTTGCAAGAATGCTACAACAGACACGATTGATCCTCTTCACTGTCAGATACTTTTTAAATTCACCATAAAAAGTCATGTTTAATTTAATAAATAAAAACAATCCTTTAATTTAAGCCTAAATCAATTTAAGGAATTGATGTCCCAATTTTAAAAGGACTGTATATGGAACTAATTCAAGTAAAAATGTTGGACCACACAGTTACAACCATCAGCCAGAGTATTACAACTAAGCAACTAGTATTATGTAACTTACTAAAGCAGCTGTGGGTTAGAAATCCTCATTAACAGAGTCACAAGTGCAGTCAAAGTTAATCAGTTGAAAATATTACTGGAAACACAAAAATGTTTAATTAAAGTAGGAACTATTCAGTAATATCCTGTAGTGTATGTTTATTTTTTTTTTATTCAGCCAGTTTAATGCTCAACTTTAACAATGTCCCTAAATCTCAGTTAAAAACTCCTCCCTTATCATCCCATTACCCATGCTTATAATAACCTTATTGAAATGATGGCTCTGTGACAGTGGTGAGTGGACAAGAGACTATTTCCACTCACCAGCATTGGGGACCTGATTAGGACAATTACAGCGTTTTTAAATGATCAGTATCAGAAGTCCCTGACAGAACTGAGCTCCTGATAGATGTTGTCAGGCTGTCGGATTATCAGCCACCTCCTTCAGGCACCATCTGAAAGTCCAATTTCTAACAATCGGTTATTTTTATGTGCCTAGATTGCAAAGCTACATTATAGCTCATGCATATCCTGTCAATCAAATTGCATTTTAGCTTAAAATCCAAGCTTTTTTCCCCTTTTACAATGACGGTGAAAATGAGACAGCACAACAAAGCTTTGTGTCATATGACCTGCTCTGCACTCTAGGTGCATGGATATCCTCAACTCTTGAGGAAGGAGAGTAAGCTGCCCTCTGTGCAGCAAAAACTAAGTTTTACAACTTTAAAAAAAAGGCACTACATTGCTAAAGCATAGGTTTATATACAACAGAATTTGCCATAAAAGGTGTTAAATACAAACGTATCGACAAATTGTAGATGGAGAATAAAAATGCTTATAGTAGCCTAAAACTAAAGCAAACATGCAGGACTGTGAATACCGAGGCCCAGGGTTAAGAAACACTGGTGTGAGGATATCCAGTTGTATAATTGTGATACATTTTTACACTTAACGAGTGTTGAGATAAAAACCAGATCTATGACTAGATCATCTAAGCTAAACTCCGACATCAAAGGATGATCCGTGACCGACGTTGTACGTCAGAAGTTTATGAAAATGTCATTTTTATTTTACGCATGCAGCCTCAAGGTTGTACACTGCATTTGGATTAAAAAAAAAAACAAGGCAAATACAGTACAATTACTCTAACAACATTCAACACATTTTAAATTCCAATCAGCATGTAACACATCTGACGCTGAGACAAAAATGCTTCTCTGGCAGATGTTAACTCATGTCTTCCACTGTTTACCATCAGTTATGTCTGATCCTGCCTCACAGTGGTCCGCATGTCCCATCTGTTTACAATTATTCCCTTTTTTTTGGGGGGGGGGGGGGGGCAAATTGTACGCCATTTTACACGCTGTCATTGTTTTTATAATCACCTTTTTACTGGGCTATCATTTAATCCTTAGATGGCTGCCAAATCAATTATCTGGGGCCTGATTTACATGAATATTTCCTAGGTAAAGTTGTATAAAAATGTTTTGTTTGTACGCTCGCCTCAGTTTCTACCGCTTTTAATCTTTCAGTAAAATGAACCTCATAAAGTACAAATACAGGCAGTTTGTTGAAGCTAAATGAGTTACATTGCCACAAGTTCTTATCATCAGACATGTTTGCAGCTCTCGAGGAAGCTCAAAATCGGGTGATTCTGCATACTGCTGATGCACTGAGGACAAGAGACTATTAATCCTAGCTGAACCTGTCAAGATAAAACGGAGCTCTGGTGGATTGTGCCGTTTGCTCTCAAAACTAAAAATGAATTCTAACACCAGTGATTAATCCCCTTGAATCTATCTCCGCATTACTTGGAGAGCCAGTTTGTGCAGTTCTCTGCTGTCAGTGCACTCAAAGCTCGGCTGTCTTCGATTTACCGGGACCATAAAAATACATTTCATCTTCCAATGTCTGCGAGCAAATACTGGATACCGAGATAGTACTGTCTACCTAAGTGTTTATTGTACCTGTTCTGAATGACAACGCTCAATGACGCTGGCAGCACTTTCAAATATTACTTCCTCAAAGATATTCAAGGTTACAAACTTCATCAGTCACGAAATGATAGAATCACAGTTTTCGGCAACAGAGTACTTTTAAAAGGGGACATGTTGTGCTTTTTCAATGTCTTTCTTTTCACATTTAAATCAATCATTCTGTCTATTTCAAGTGGAACTGCAAAACTTGGGCCTGAATTCCTCATTGTTGCCCCGCTGTCACTCTTTTACCTCTGTCCTGAGGTGCATCTGACAGCAACTCATTTTGGTGCGGCCTCTTTAAATGCAAAGAACAGACTTCGCACCCGCCCTCCTCCAGGTTATGGAGCATTCTGACATTTGTTTAGTATGCTGGGGGATGGTGTAATGAATTGTGTGGGTTAACGCACCCAAAGCAAAAATGGACATTTGTCACTTGTAGCTTCGGCATCTTTGAGCTTGGACAACAAAAACGTGGCAAGAAAAACAAAAATGGCAGGTTAACAAAATTGATAAGCAGAAAGGCCATAATGTTCATGTTAAGGGGATATACGACCTGCCCCTCTCAATCTGACAAAAAAAATAAATAAAGAGTGGGTTAAATTAGCAAAGACACTAAAAAGAAAGGAGCAAGATAGGTGGAGTACAGACGTTTTTGCAGAATGCAGCCGGTACGCAAAATTAACCAACCTTTTTTTTTGTAGGCGGCCAAGGTATTGAATAGGGTGGCGCTGGCCCCAAAAAGTTTGAGAACAACTGATCTAAAGTTTTTCACACAATGCTGCAATTTCTGGTAATTATGATACAGTTAGACTATATTAGAAGACGTCAGGATGTCCAAATAGTCGTGCACTTTATAGGAAATTATAGTGTAATTAATGCTGTTAAATTTGCTTCCAGATATTTATTAAGGGTCATTCAATCTAAATAAATTTAATCTGGAATTTAATTAATCACCCCTAGACATTTGGTGAGTAGTGTGTGCCCAGTAGAGATGTTAACCATGGACTTGAATGCATCATAGCACAGCTGTGAAAATGTTTGAAGATTAAATCTAAATGCATTGGTTTTCATGTCCTTGCATTGATCCAATCCAGTCTGTTTGATAATGAAATATTCCACATCCTTATTTAGAAACAAAGTATGCCTAAATATTTGATTTTGTGGGTTATGCCTCCGATGTTTACTAAATACGATTAACACCTCTATGGAGGGAGGCAGAGCCTGACTATGGTGCGCGTCACAAACAACAACATGGTAAAGATGGAAGAGGCAATAAAATTGCACACACCAACCAACTATAGATCAGCACAGCTTACCTTTTTTAAGTTTGAAAACACATGAGACAGCAACATGACATCAATATAGAGGTCTACATTCATTCCATGGCTAGCTTTACCTGCCTCAGGTTCAGCACCTTCATGTATGAGGATCTCCAAAAGTGGTGAACAACCTTTTCTCCTGTCCTTCTAGTAGTTGTTGCTAAATTCAATATACTGTAGATGCCATCACATAGATACCAAACTTTATAGGGTTACTGAATGGAGTTTCAATGTATCAAGATACCCAACATGTCAGCTACAGAACAGAGATGCACAACCCTAGTGCCCAGACATATGGCTGTCTACCTAATCTGACAGGTAGTTAAACATAATTATGACCAAGAAACACACCAGACAGGTCAGAGACACATTTGTGGAGAAGCCAATTCAGGGTAAGGGGATAAAAATAATATCCCAAGCATTAAGCAAAACACTTTCAAGCATTAATCTGAAAAAGCATTGAGTATGGAACAAGCACACACACCATGTAGACATGGCTGTCCACTTAAATTTCTAGGCCTGGCAAGTAGCGCATTAATCAGAGAACCAGTCAAGAGGCCCCTGGCAAATTTGGAAGCCCTGCAGCGATTTTCAGCTTAGGTAGAAAAAACTGATGACAGGAAAACTATTAATAATGCACTCCACAGCAGACATGTGAAAAATAGGTGTTCGGATCAGATGAGATCAGATTTAAAGAAAACATTCTGCCCAGCACACAAAATGCTGTGTGGCTGAAAAGCAACACTCCACGTCACTGGCAAACAATCCCCACAATCAAACATATACAAACACATTATGCAATTCAAGAACTGTAACCCACATGTATAAATCCAAATACAGCTAAATGGGAGTGAATATTCAAAGAGTACATGAATAAACAATTGTTGGTCTTAATATTGATAAAAGAAACTGGAAACCTCAAATTAAAAATATTCAAAGTAAACTGTCAAAAACTATCTTTATAGTGAATAAAGCCAAGCAAGCCATGGAGGACAAAGCTCTCCACCTTTAGGTATTGTGCAGAGATTAGGGACAATAATTACAAAACATCACTGCAGGCTTTAATAATATTGCAAAAACACACTATTCATAAAATCTAAATTGGTAAAAGTCACTAACATAGTGGAACTGCCATTATACAGCCATTATGTTTAAGGATTAAAATAAAAGCCATACTAGGAAACAAAGCTTTTTTATAAAAAGAAAAGACTATGACTTTCACATTCAGAACTACAAGAAGGAGCTTCTGTATGTCGGTGTGTGGGGTGAAGCTGTGGAATGGTTTAAATGTGGAGATCAACCAATGTCCAAATATAAAATTGCTTAAGGATTTCAAAAAGATGATCATCTCAGCAGCCAGGACCGTCGTAGATAGGGTGCGAGGCCCTGTACGAAGTTGAAATGATATGGATGCATAATCACATGACGGATCGCACATTACCTTAATCTATCTCTAGATAGATTAATAGATAGAACATAGATGGATGGATTGTTCCAAGTTTCTCAGAAAAAAACGTTGTTAGCTTTTAAAGATCCACATTTTTTAAGGCTTATTAGAAACACGTTAAAAATTTAGCATAAAGTTAAATGTTGTTTAAGGGCTTCTGAACCTTGTATGTCTGGCAGGTATTTTTGGCTTTTTGGAGACCGTTGTTTGGCATAGGGCTTTTTCAGTAGTGCGTTTCTTGTGCAACTCTCTTCTACAGTGTTGCTTTGAGAGCTTTTTGTGAGGTTTACCAAAGTTACGTAGAGAATCACCTTTCTCTGGCCTCACCCAGCTAAACTGTTCCAAAGTTTATGTAGCAGCACTTTCTTTACTTCGACAGAATTTTCTTACTATTCTGTATCCATCAAAATCTTTTTCATTTTATTTTTCGAGCGTCCTGGCTGGCAGCTGCTCATGAGGTGAGATGCTGCTGCATATTTTGACTGACAGCCGACACAGCTCTCATTGACGAGGACGGTAGCTCTACCTTCTTTATTTCAGAAAAGCACATGTCCAAGTTTTTGACTTTTCCGAATCTGACCCAGTCAAATGCTGGATGTTCTCTCAGTTTGAGGGACACCGGGACCAGAGCGAAAAATGCGGCAGAATCCCACACAAATCGGGACATCTGGTCACTCTAGCCTCATAAAATATTTGTAAACTACCAATTTTTTCCTCACCTCGGACTTTGTCTCCCTCGGCGTCAGTACCCCGCGCTCCAGCCCTTCTGTTGTCGAAGCCCGCTAGGCTCTTCTGCCGTGTTGGTAAAGGTCAAGATATTGGTTTCACCACATTAGCATATTCAGATACGTATGGACATCAGCTCAGGAAGTGTTGATACGTTTATTCAGCGATCCCCGTAGTGAACTATTGAATTCCTGCTTTTTCTTTTTTTTCTCCCTCAGAACTAAATTCGTGCTTACAAAATCGGTCGGGTTCTCTTACAGCCGACATGTTGTCTTCACCCCTCTTCCTTCCTCAGGGAGGCATAACGACATTGCAACCATTGATATATCAATGATAACAATAAAAACCTGTTAAATTTGTTGGATTTTCCTTTGTTTCTGTCAAGGATAAAAATTTAGACAATATATAACAAGAGCATTTAAAGAAATAAAATCAAATAAAAATTGCAGGAATGAAGCCCCGCTAGTATCGCGAGGCCCTGTGCGATTGCACAGTTCGCGTCTGATCACAGCCACGAAATACGAGGAATAATGAATCAGCTATTCCGGCTGTCATTATCAATGCTGCTATTAGTCATTAACATTATCACACTATCATTTATATCATTAGCATTGCATATCAAAACATTAGATAATTTTGAGTGGAATTGCTATAAAATATAAAAAGCACTTATTTATAGATCTATTGGATGAAACCAAAGGAAAGTAGTATCATATAATCAAGCTAATATCTAAAGGACAAGGAGTGATTGAAATGATATTGTTGAAGAAGGGGTGGATTAAAATAAGTTACTACCTCCTCAAGCCTTCGAATGCATAAATATTCTTATAGTTTACCGCTTTGTTATTTTCATTGTTTGCTATGTTTTTCTTTTGTGTGTGTGTGTGTGTGTGTGTGTGTGTGTGTGTTCCTGTATTACCACCCTTCTCGAGACCATTCGAAAGCAAATCACCTTCCATATTAGGACATGTGGAAAAGTTAGGACCAAAATCATGGTCCCAATAAGGAGGAACCCAGAAACAGATAGAGGATGGCTTATTAGTAGCCCTAGTGTTAAAATCTAGGAAAATCTTCCTGGACCTAATGAGGAGGTATTTTAGATGAATGAGGGTTTTGCTCACGTGCCGCCACTGGCCAACTCGTGTAATTGCAAGTGTGTTTGGCAACTAACATTTTTGCTCACTGTCCCACCTATGGCCAACATGTGTAATTACAAGTGCATATTGCATCTTAAAGTTTTTGCCCACTGTATGAAATCTGGCCAACTTGTGTAATTGCTCAGTATCATGTTTTACATTATTTTGCTTCTTATACCACATTTGTTTAAATGGTGTAATTGTAAGTGCACCACAATTTTTTTTACCTCTTTCAAAAATGAAGTAATTTATAAACTTAAACATTATATGGCATCTTTATTAACTTTATATACTCATGTGCTAACTAAAATCTTATTTATGCTCATAAACATTGTGGATTTGGTTTTCTGCTATAACATAAACCTCATAAGACCTTAAGACTCTCCACCCTCTTTCAGAGAAGGGGATCTATAGGTTAGTTAATCTGACTGGCCCGCATCTGTGGATGCTGGATAGCATTTCCAATAGCTATCCTATGTTGCTGCTAGAAAAAAAATTGGGGAGCATTAATTGGGGCTGGGCCATATTATATTGTTTATGAATATACCGGTAAAACAAATTGCACGGGAAAAAATTATGTCATGATATGCTAATTTCTGTCATAAATATGCCATTCCACCACGCAGAGGATTACGCTCTTGTGAGTCATACAGTGATACTCGAGTTGTACAGGTGAAGGCAAACGTCGCATTACAGCTTAAGAATCAATTTTCAAGTGGTGTGGAATTATTTTTTGATTAAAAATGAGCAGATACGTAACGAAAAGTGGTTCAAAAGGTGGAAATCTGTCTAAACTATTTCACCATCTCAAGTATCATCACCCAAATATTTACCAGGGGTTCAGGAGGGACTTGCAGCAGCTAACACTACTCAACTAGTGAAATGTAAGATAGCTCAGCATGGCATCGTGTAGTCCCTCACCAGCTGTTCCCCATAGGATAAATCAACCACGTGCTGGAAACGTACATGCCAGTCCAAACCTGATAAGTTATGATAACCAGATAACGTCTACACTCTGCTCATGATTAGCAATCCTTTCAGACAGAATTTTATTTATTTTTAGCATTTGCCACAAGTGTAGCAAATTATACTTTGTTTAAAGACAGCATATTTTTGATTTATGCTATATTTATTCTTAAACAATCCCAAGCTTTCACTTTATTAAGCTGATTGCTGGAAACTAGCAGTTAGCTAGAAGCCACTAGCTGATGGCTGGAAACTAGCAGTTAGCTGTCAGCCAATACATGAAGCCGGTGGCTGGAAGCTAGCAGTTAGCTGTCAGCCAATAGATGAAGCTGGTGGCTGGAAGCTAGCAGTTAGCTAGAAGCCGCTACCTGATGGTTGGAAACTAGCAGTTAGCTGTCAGCCAATAGATGAAGCTGGTGGCTGGATGCTAGCAGTTAGCTATAAGCCACTACCTGATGGCTGGAAACTAGCAGTTAGCTGTCAGCCAATATATGAAGCCGGTGGCTGGAAACTAGCAGTTAGCTAGAAGCCAATAGGTGAAGCTGATGGCTGGAAACTAGCAGTTAGCTAGAAGCCACTACCTGATGGCTGGAAACTAGCAGTTAGCTAGAAGCCACTACCTGATGGCTGGAAACTAGCAGTTAGCTAGAAGCCAATAGATGAAGCCGGTGGCTGGAAGCTAGCAGTTAGCTAGAAGCCACTACCTGATGGCTGGAAACTAGCAGTTAGCTAGAACCCAATAGATGAAGCCGGTGGCTGGAAGCTAGCAGTTAGCTAGAAGTCACTACCTGATGACTGGAAACTAGCAGTTAGCTAGAACCCACTACCTGATGGCTGGAAACTAGCAGTTAGCTGTCAGCCAATAGGTGAAGCCGGTGGTTGGAAGCTAGCAGTTAGCTAGAAGCCACTACCTGATGGCTGGAAACTAGCAGTTATCTAGAAGCCAATAGATAAAGCCGGTGTCTGGAAGCTAGCGGTTAGCTAGAAGCCAATAGGTGAAGCTGATGGCTGGAAACTAGTAGTTAGCTAGAAGCCACTACCTGATGGCTGGAAACTAGCAGTTAACTAGAAGCCAATAGATGAAGCCGGTGGCTGGAAGCTAGCAGTTAGCTAGAAGCCACTACCTGATGGCTGGAATCTAGCAGTTAGCTAGAAGCCAATAGATGAAGCCGGTGGTTGGAAGCTAGCAGTTAGCTAGAAGCCACTACCTGATGGCTGGAAACTAGCAGTTAGCTAGAAGCCAATAGATGAAGCCGGTGGCTGGAAGCTAGCAGTTAGCTAGAAGCCAATAGGTGAAGCTGATGGCTGGAAGCTAGCAGTTAGCTAGAAGCCACTACCTGATAGCTGGAAACTAGCAGTTAGCTAGAAGCCAATAGATGAAGCTGGTAGCTGGAAGCTAGCAGTTAGCTAGAAGCCACTACCTGATGGCTGGAAACTAGCAGTTAGCTGTCAGCCAATAGATGAAGCCTGTGGTTGGAAGCTAGCAGTTAGCTAGAAGCCACTACCTGATGGCTGGAAACTAGCAGTTAGCTAGAAGCCAATAGATGAAGCCGGTGGCTGGAAGCTAGCAGTTAGCTAGAAGCCAATAGGTGAAGCTGATGGCTGGAAACTAGTAGTTAACTAGAAGCCACTACCTGATGGCTGGAAACTAGCGGTTAGCTAGAAGCCAATAGATGAAGCCGGTGGCATGAAGCTAGCAGTTAGCTAAAAGCCAATACGTGAAGCTGATGGCTGGAAACTAGAAGTTAGCTAGAAGCCAATAGGTGAAGCTGATGGCTGGAAACTAGCAGTTAGCTAGAAGCCAATAGGTGAAGCTGATGGCTGGAAACTAGCAGTTAGCTAGAAGGAAAAAAAAGTGGTGGAAAAATAGCCTAAGTGCACCTACCCATCCCCCACCCTGAAGAACTGCTAAGGTTACATGTGCTGTATGTAGAGCAGGGGTCAACCTTGCTCAGGCCTCCAGCTCTAGCATTAGTGCTGTACAATATTTGAGATCCTGCCAATTAGACAAATACATTCCAAATTGGCCCTAAATGAAAAATAATTTTCTGCCTGAGACTCAGAGGATGTGAAGTTGAAAGTTCCTAGCATGTTTGGATAGCTTTCTAGCTTTAGTAATAGGACAAAAAAATTCTTGAATTGCTGTGAAAAATTGGTAAAATATGTAGAATTTGACTATACCTATTCTCCATATGGCTCCATATGGCTCTATCAGGTCCAATCTCAACCAAACCCCCTAAGCATATACCTCCCGCAGTTTCCCCATAAGATGTAAATAAATTAAAAGGTCCTAATTAGGACCAGGGATGGTTCTTATTGAGACCATAAGATATCACACACATCCAATGTTCTATCAACATCAGGAAAATGGTGTGTGTACGTGTATGATATACAAATAGTCCCTATAACAACTATCACCCAGGTCCTGATAACAGATTTTTTTTTACTTTCCATCACCATACCTTTGTTACCTTTTAAATATATGTTTCTGAAGTCTAAGAGCAATGGTTTGGTCCAGGAAGATAGGAAAAAACAGAATCATCTCAAATTTGTGACACAGTTTTGACTGAAGTAGATTAAAGTATAGTCTGTTTGTTCCAGTAAGGTCAAAAAACAGCTGCTGCAAGACAAAGATTAACCCTAACCCTGCAAGACACAGGAGGGGGCTACATGTTCTCAAGTGGGCTTGTTTCGATTGTCTCGATCCACCCTTTCATTTGATACCACGTTTGTCAGCCTATATTGCTCCTATGCCAAACGGTGGCACAAAACACTGTTTTACTAGTAGGCCTCATTTTCACCCATACCGGCACTCAGTAAGGTCAAAAAACAGCTACTGCAAGACACAGGAGGGGGCTACGTTTTCTCAAGTGGGCTTTTTTCGATCGTCTCGATCCACCCTTTCGTTTGGTACCAAGTTTGTCAACCTATATTGCTCCTATGCCAAACGGTGGCACAAAACACAGTTTTCTATTAGGCCTCATTTTCTCCCATACCAGCACTCAGTAAGGTCAAAAAACAGCTACTGCAAGACACAGGAGGGGGCTTGTCGGTTCGTGGCCTTTTGAGGCTGGAGTTTCAGCAGGAATGATGACAAAGCCGCAGCATGTGGAAGTAGTAATATATTTATTTGTTGGTAGCAGCATTCACTCTGCCAACCAACTAACAACCAACCTGGTTTACAGACACAATCACTGCCTTAAATACCCTCTGCTGATTAAGGGTTAAACCATTCTGTACTAAACAATTTACTACCAACTTTACCTATAAAATACAATATTTACATAATACAAATACACACACACATTCCCACCTATTTTTTTTATAAATATTTTATCTTTTAAACCCACACCTAAAAACCCCTTAAAACAAACGTGCAAAAGTTCCCCCCCTGCTTTTCCCATGGTCTCTCCCGGAACCTATAAATGGTGTCTGGACCCCTGGGGAAGCATTTGTCCAAACACCCTGGAGAGGACATAGGAAACAGGTAAGTCACCACATGCTAACACTCTGTCTCATCTCACTTCTCACAGATTCTATACCATTTGCTTAAGTTTCCAGACAGTAGACCTTAGCTCCAAATAACACTTCTTCTTTTCACAGAGCCCACACCATTTCCCAATGAGGAGCAGCTGTGCAGAGCCTGAACAAAAGGCTACATGCTAATTATTAAAATATCCAATAAATATTCAATAAATAGTTAAAACTTCTTGTGTGCAAATGGTTATTTCTGTGCAAAGTCATGCTTAAAGTGCTGTGCAAAACAAAGTGCTAATTAAGGTGCAAGTTTACAGTGCAAAAGTATTCTTAAAGTGCCATACCAGTTACTTTTCCTAAAAACAGTCCCAGTAATGAAGACCTCTTCATTACAGGGCTACATGTTCTCAAGTGGGCTTGTTTCGATCGTCTCGATCCACCCTTTCATTTGATACCAAGTTTGTCAGCCTATATTGCTCCTATGCCAAACAGTGGCACAAAACACACTGTTTTACTAGTAAGCCTCATTTTCTCCCATACCAGCACTCAGTAAGGTCAGAAAACAGCTACTGCAAGACACAGGAGGGGGCTACGTGTTCTCAATGGGCTTGTTTCGATCGTCTTGATCCACCCTTTCGTTTGGTACCAAGTTTGTCAGCCTACATTGCTCCTATGCCAAACGGTGGCACAAAACACAGTTTTCTATTAGGCCTCATTTTCTCCCATACCAGCACTCAGTAAGGACAAGAAACAGCTACTGCAAGACACAGGAGGGGGCTACATGTTCTCAAGTGGGCTTGTTTCGATCGTCTCGATCCACCCTTTCATGTGATACCAAGTTTGTCAGCCTATATTGCTCCTATGCCAAACGGTGGCACAAAACACAGTTTTCTATTAGGCCTCATTTTCTCCCATACCAGCACTCAGTAAGGTCAAGAAACAGCTACTGCAAGACACAGGAGGGGGCTACATGTTCTCAAGTGGGCTTGTTTCGATCGTCTCGATCCACCCTTTCATTTGATACCAAGTTTGTCAGCCTACATTGCACCTATGCCAAACGGTGGCACAAAACACTGTTTTACTAGTAGGCCTCATTTTCACCCATACCGGCACTCAGTAAGGTCAAAAAACAGCTACTGCAAGACACAGGAGGGGGCTACATTTTCTCAAGTGGGCTTGTTTCAATCGTCTCGATCCACCCTTTCGTTTGGTACCAGGTTTGTCAGCCTACATTGCTCCTATGCCAAATGGTGGCACAAAACACTGTTTTACTAGTAGGCCTCATTTTCACCCATACCGGCACTCAGTAAGGTCAAAAAACAGCTACTGCAAGACACAGGAGAGGGCTACGTTTTATCAAGTGGGCTGGTTTCGATTGTCTCAATCCACCCTTTCATTTGATACCAAGTTTGTCAGCCTATATTGCCCCTATGCCAAATGGTGGCACAAAACACACTGTTTTACTAGTAAGCCTCATTTTCTCCCATACCAGCACTCAGTAAGGTCAGAAAACAGCTACTGCAAGACACAGGAGGGGGCTACGTGTTCTCAAGTGGGCTTGTTTTGATCGTCTCGATCCACCCTTTCGTTTGGTACCAGTTTAGTCAGCCTACATTGCTCCTATGCCAAACGGTGGCACAAAACACAGTTTTCTATTAGGCCTCATTTTCTCCCATACCAGCACTCAGTAAGGTCAAAAAACGGCTACTGCAAGACACAGGAGGGGGCTACATGTTCTCAAGTGGGCTTGTTTCGATCGTCTCGATCCACCCTTTCATTTGATACCAAGTTTGTCAGCCTATATTGCTCCTATGCCAAATGGTGGCACAAAACACTGTTTTACTAGTAGGCCTCATTTTCACCCATACCGGCACTCAGTAAGGTCAAAAAACTGCTACTGCAAGACACAGGAGGGGGCTACATTTTCTCAAGTGGGCTTGTTTCGATCGTCTCGATCCACCCTTTCGTATGGTACCAAGTTTCTCAGCCTATATTGCTCCTATGCCAAACGGTGGCACAAAACACAGTTTTCTATTAGGCCTCATTTTCTCCCATACCAGCACTCAGTAAGGTCAAAAAACAGCTACTGCAAGACACAGGAGGGGGCTACATTTTCTCAAGTGGGCTTGTTTCGATCGTCTCAATCCACCCTTTCGTTTGGTACCAAGTTTGTCAGCCTACATTGCTCCTATGCCAAACGGTGGCACAAAACACAGTTTTCTAGTCTTATTGGACCTAATAAGTGCAGTAATAATATAAAGAAAATTTTTATTTATTTTTTCAATATTTGAAGTGATGATAATTTTCTTTAATTTGTTTCCGATTTTTGTATGTAATTTTAATGTTCCTAGAGTGTCTAGAAAGCATGGTTTTTTTTGGAGGAGCTAAATAGGCCACGTGTGTGTGTGTGTGTGTGTGTGTGTGTGTGTGTGTGTGTGTGTGTGTGTGTGTGTGTGTGTGTGTGTGTGTGTGTGTTTAAATTATATTCTTTTGTAAGTGGTTTTGTTAAATGTGCAGTAAATTAAAACTTCAATTCAAACAGAATGATGGTGACAGCAAGCTGATGTGGGGATGCTTTTCTTCATGTCAGTCAAAAAAGCTAGTTAGAATTGTTGGAAAGATAGATGGGGCTAAATATAGGTCAAGCCTGAAGAAAGAAAACCTGCAAGATAAGGCAAAACACTTGAGACCGAGGTGGATGTTTGCCTTCCTATAGGACAATGACTCTAAACTAGTTTTTATTAATGCAGTTATAACATTTCAAAATGCAAACAGCAGGAAAGCTGCAACACAGTCTTATGGGAGATAAAACTGTGGATTCTTTCAGATTGTCATCAATTTCTGGATATTTAGTGTAAATGTACATACAAAAAAATATTTTATTGAAACCTTATCTTAGAGTTTCCATCTTATGATTACTCTCCATTTCTCATCAACCATCGGGTATTTTCAGACACTAAAACAATAAAAGCTGCAGTACAACATAAAACACATTATGTTCACATCTTCACAACTGTGCCTTTTGAACCTGCCTACACATGGAAGAGAAGCACAGTGATTTGCTCTCTTCAAAAACGGCCCCACCGATCCCTCTGCACATGCAGGATGTCATTAACCAAAGATATCTGATCACAAAGATTTGTTTTTCAGTTCCGTAAATACTTGTGTGATGTACATGTTGCAGTGCATCATGTCTTCGTTGACTCTGTATGTAATCTCCAGTTTCAAAATTGTCATTAATCTGAGTTCTACTTTTTTATGTTTCATCAGACAACCACGGGGATTCTAAACCTTTCTGCAACAGCGATCAAAGGGGTGACAGTGGTGAGTTATGGTGCACCTCAGGCAAGGATAAGTCCTCTTTGTTCTGCCCTTCTCCATCTGAATCCATGCTCCTCATCCTGGATACTTCTTACAGTCAAAGACTCCATCAAAAGCCTGCCAGAAATCAGACAGGGGCCCCTCCATCACTCTCTGCTCTGCTGAAATGGGATCTGTTTGTTCAGGGTGAAGGGGCCTCATGGGCAGTGATGGGATACAGCAGCCAGGCTGTCCCCAGAAACAAATGACTTGGAGCACACCTCATTTTCTTGTCTTTTTAGTATTATTGAGATTTCTTACACAGACGGCAGCCATCAGTCACTGTCAGAGCTGAATACATTTTCTCTTCATGTGTCAGAGTGACAGACAAATAAGTCCCTTTTAATGACTGATTATTATACTCAAAAAAAGTTGGTGATAAACGTAACAGCAAATCTAGGAATGGGTTGGCTGTAAAATTGTGCAACTTGTGTGGTAAAACAAGATTAAAATAGTTTTTTTTTTTTTTAATAATGAAAGAAGTGGGTGTTGATCACCCCTCTCAAAATGAAATAAATGTGCACAAATTTTATGCATTTCCAAAATCATGTCAAATTTGACCTTAAAAAAGGTATAGTGGACTGTTTTTCCTGAAATGTAGGTAAGAAACGTCCAAATCCATTTTGTATAACTGCGCATGTGCAAGACCATCCTGCCTGCTCTTCTGCTCCTCAGGGGATGGTGGGAAAGAATCTCCCAAATCCACTCTGGTTTTATTTATTTCTAATGAGGCCTTCCTCCTCTTCTCATAAACTTGTGAGACAGTTTGCTTCTTGCGACTCTCAGCCATTTTCAAAGTATACGGTGAGAGCAGCAGAACTACAATGAACCGAAGCTCAATGGATACATAAACACTAGAAGTGCGCAAGAGGAAACTAGCAAAGAACTAGCACATTGGCGTTACATGAGCACGTCACAATGACTGGCATGTGGGACAACTAGTAGGTAAGATGATCCCCCCGGAACATGAAGCCGATTAAAGATTGTCCATTATACTTTTAACAGCCACTTAAAAAAATATGCAACTTTCTAGAAACATGCAGTGCTTTCTCACAGAAGAAATCTTTTACTTGATGTGCAATGCTGCCGATTTTGTGATCTCTGCTCAAAAAAGCAAGACATCATTTCTAAAGAAAGGCAAAATTACAAAGCCATGTCTGAGGCTTTGGGGATCTGACAAACCATAGCTAGAGCAGTCATCCACAAATCTAGATAACATAAAACAGCAGCGAGCTTGCCAAAAAGTGACTTTCCCACCAAAAATACTCCAAAGGCACACAGTTGGCTCATCCAAAAATACAAAAAAAAAAATAAATCTATCTAAAGCACTGAAGGCAAAAATTAAAGATCACTATCAGTGATTAAACAATAAGAAAAAGACTGAGTAAAAAGAACAAGGACAAAACCACTATTGACCAAAACAAACACAGAGGGTTGTCTTCGAATAACCCAAGAACAAAATTTAAGGATACCTCAATGTTTAGGGAAGATATTCTATGTACTGATGAGACAAAAGTGGATTTGTTTGGTACGCGTGTGTTTAGTTTCAACTGTTGTAAATCTAGCACAGCATTTCAGGAAAACAAATTGTTCTCTGATCAGCAAATCCTGAAAGAAGTTCTGGCAGTCTGTTTGTGATCCTACATTCAAACACACTTGGGTTATTATACAAAAGAAAAACACTATTTACCTTAGAATGGCTCGAAAGTAAAAACAGGAAATGGTGGTTTTTGGAGTAACCAAGTAAAAGTGTGGACTTAAATTCAATTGAGATGCTTGGAGCATAAATGGCAAATTTAAGGTCACGCCAAACCCTCTAATTTGGCTTAATAAGTCCACTATGATGGAACAGACTCATTGGCTGGCATTGTAAACACTTGATGGCAGTTGTTACCACCTTAAGCACCGTTATTAGGTTTAGGGAAGCAGTTACTTTTTTTCCACAGGGTAATTAGCTGTTCCCCCTTATTAGATTAAACCATGATTTGAAATCTGCCTTATGTATTTGCGCTAATCTTTGTCTGATACTAAAACACATTTGATAATCCAAAGCGTTAAGTTTTCAACAAAACACACAAAAAAAAGAAAGAGTGGATGATTGCTTCACGCAGACAGTATGCCACCATTATTTACTGAATGTTTCATCCTCCTACTTAGAGCTTGAAAATGGCTAAATCAGTGGGATTTTTACCAGGACTAAATTTTTACTTGCATCCTTTCATTCATTCTGTGCATGGTTGGTAAAAACGAAAAGAACACATCCCACTATTTTCCAGGAAAATAAATTACCAAATTTTTCCCGCAAGAAATTTTTTTTTTTTTTAAAACCTTCTCAGTCTAGCAGACTTAACAATATTCACACCTCTGAAACAAAGACTACTAGTGATAGCGCCCTTAGCTGCCCACTGACATGTTCATTTTTCTGGGTGAAAGTGTAAAACCCACTGTTTACTCAATTACAATGGCCCCAAATGGCACACTTAAACTAAAATGGGTGACATTAATTGCCATTTAAGAGGCCCTCTTCTTTTTCCTGCTAAACTGTTAGATTGCTTACGTTCTCTTTAACAAGATTGGTCGTTTTGAAACGAAGACCTGATCCTAGCAGGATGCTGCTGAAAGAGAAAAGGGCACAATTAGTTTCTAGATCAATTCAAAAGGCAGAGGGGGGAGGAGACAAAAATCAATACAGTGATTATGCATGAAAACGTCATCCGCTTACACAGAGATCAGCGCATCAATGATCTGAGCTAGAGCAACTTGGGATCCAACTATATGGGATCTATAAGCCATGTGGGGAGAGCAGAATATGATGGTGAGCCAGACAGATATATATATAGGGATGAATTACAGCATGAAATGTAAATGGAGACATGATATCTTTACCCCAGAGCCTATGAAATTATGTTGGCTTTTATTACCTTATTTGTAATCAATAATGTAGAAATTCTCTGCGGAGACACTTGGGTGTCCTTTGAGAATTTCCATGTTTGAAAAGCAAACACGAGAACAAGGGAGTGGTCCAGTTTCAAGCCACTCTTTGTTAATGGGAGCATCAAAGACTGCTTGGTAACACGAGGAGTTAAAAATACCAAAAACCTGACATATTCTGAACAATCAGAGCGGCTTTGGGCAGTAAATGAAAGCCACACAATTCTAACATTTACACTTGCTGGTACAGAAAAGAGCAAGCAATCAAAGACGGTCGCAGGGATTCAAATATTTATGGCTTCAAGAAACCTTGATCCCCCCTTTCTTTTCCTTTGAGGTCAAAGGATTAAGATCAAATCTAAAGACAGAATGATAAGTGAGTATGCACAAAGAGACCAGTTCTAATCATTCGGAGCATCACAAATGGGCTATCTGAAATCCAGGAAGTCTTGGTGTGAATTATGGATGCCGCCTGAATGGGACACATTGTTGTGTCGCTTTACAGAGAATAGGTAGCAGCAGACTGATAAGTGAGTAAGATGAAAGAGCGGTGCACCTGGCAGGTCTGCTCGCTAACATCTTTGATCCGCTGAGCCAAACATCAAAGGCCCCGATGGTGGCTTTGTGCGGACGCCAGCCTGTGAGGGAGTTGCAGCTATAAGCACCAATCTACAGTGTAAAGTGCAATTCAACAAGAGCAGCAGCTTAGGAAAGATGGGTTTTCCAGGGGCTGAAATTACAACAATTGTGCAAGCCCTCAATAGCAGAGGTAAGTCTGATGTGATCAATTCAAGGACAAGAGTGGAGAAATTTCAGAGCAATTACCGTCACAGGAAATGCTTTTGGAACCAGAAAATACAAATAAAATGTGTAAAGTGTTTGCACTTTGAAGCAAATCTATAAACTGAAAGTGTTTTTGTATTTCCTTTTAAACATTCTTTGTTAAACTGAAAACTTATCACACATAACTGCTTATGGATTTATCACACTTTAGGTTTGATTGACAGGCTGACTACATAAAAAAAAAAAAAAAAAAACTCCACAAAATAGATTTATAAATGTTTTTTCCCCAGACACAAGCAGCTGATACATCAGTGGAAAGTCACGGTAGTGTCTTTTTTTGTTTTTGCTTTTTTTTTTTTATATGGCAAAATTTACTAGCTATAAAAGGTTTCATTGTACTATAAAAAAAATTCTAAAGTTGAAAAGATCTCAGTTATGATTGTCAGTATATCTGATGTCTAATAGTGTATCTTTTCAGTACTGGAACAGTAAGTTACTTTGAAAATGTGCTAGATGTGTACTCAGCTGCAGAAACATATCAGTTTATCATATTATATGCACAGCCTACAATATGTGTTATTGAGATTTTATGTCATAAACCAACTCGAAGTAACACTAAATGGTAGAGCAACAGGAAAATGGTGCATGGTTCTCAAAACCTTTTAGAAATCTGACAAGTTCGACATGCGTGTTTATTCAGCCATTACAATTACAGCGGCAAGTCTTGTGGAGGATGTCAGCTTTGTTCACAGAGAAACAAAAAATTTTTGAATTTAAACAATAATTAGCATTAAAATTTAGCTCATTTCATTGAGCTCCAATTGCAAGAAGTTTAACTCCTACTGATTAAACTGATTAAAACGAACGACATACATGCACAAATACTGTGGCCCACCAATCTTTGCAATAAGTTAGTAGTGATCAGAGGAATGTGAGGGTGCCCTTTTGATATTACCAATATATAAAACAAGACATGCCTAAAACTAAATCTGGGAATCTGCAGCGGGCAGATTGCTGCTCGCTGTAAACTTGTGTGATGGTGCACAAGTCATCTCATTGTGCACCGAACATCTTTCTTGCATGAGACAGATGTGCCTCATCAATTTAAATATAAACAATTGAATGAACCAATTAAATCATGTATTAATTAGAACAACAAAATTAGAACCACACAATTTTTTAAAGGAGCAATAAGAGATTTTTCACCACTAGGTGAAGTTTGAGCTCTGTCTGTAGACCAAAACAAGATGTGTATTATCAGCCATGCCTGTCTTTACCTTGATCCAGCACTTGGCCCCCATTTCCCCTTCTCACCCATCAGCTCATATGTGACTATTTAAGGATAAATACACAGCAAAACAACATCACCTTTTTGGAGGAACATGTCTAGTGAAGAAGTATGTAACTCATAACTTTATAATACTGTTAGTAAGAGAAGGTTTTTATCCGATGGGCGTGCTCTCCACCATTTTGTGCCTGTTGATGCCATTTTATGGGAGTGGTTAAGCCCTGAGTGGCAGCTGTTCACGTGTGCACGTACGCGCATGTGCTGCCGGCCCGGTTATGTAAACAAGAGATTGAAGAACACAGAGAGTTGGTGTGTGACGTTTAACCATAGTCCATCTAAAAAGATACCTTAAGTTGAGAACTTTAGAACTAAGCTATTTTTTAGTGCCTTCTATCTAAAATAATGAAATTTTACTCATTGCTCCTTTAAGCAACTTTATGGTTCTCACCTTAAAAATGTTATAGTTTAAAGATCTCATGCAAAAATACAAGTAAACAAAACTGCTAACAGTTCAAATGATTTATCTTAGCACTAAAACAAGTAATATTGTATGATAAAATTAATCTTTCATTTAATTTACTCACTTAATTCTCATCAAATTGCAGGTGCCCCCCCCTCCAGTGTGATTTTAATTAGCTCTGAGACAACAATAAGAACAGGCTGGTATGCTGCCAGAGTTGTGGGAGCAGTTTCACTCAATGTAATTAAGCCACAAAAAAAAAAAAAAAAAAAAAAAAACTGCATCGGTTTTTACATTCCTCTGATGGCTGTTCTACTAAATACATATTTAAATTATGTTAATATTTTCCCTTATTCCAATTTGCTTCAACCATGGGACCATTGGTGCTGCTCAAACTATTAAACAAATAACACTGCAGGTTTTCTTAATTTTAACATATTTATATTACAGCGACCTGTTGCATGTGCACCATTGTAATAAGACTTTTGGTATTGAGGTTATATCTGAAAGGTTTAAACTACCAGGTATTGAGTGTACAAAACATAACTGTAGGAAAAAAAAGTAATCTTATATATAAATGCTGCTTTTAACGGAGTTTTAACATTTGACCAGTAAAATAATCATGAAGACATATTTCCATTAAAAATGGTCTTGCATCAACAATTAAAAATGTATACTCAACCATTCCTGGTCAGTGATTGACCAGCAAAAAAACTAAAAACTCTGTACCCCATGAAGTGCAGTTAGAACTGCACTTCAGTAAACTAACCATTGCCCTCACTGAAGAAATAGGAAAATTGGGAATAGTTGCTATTGTTATTTAACCATTCTGTGATTAATGAACTTAAACTACCTTTCTAGAGTGACACTTTCCCTTAAATGTGTTTTCTGTTTAGATGAGCAGTCAACAGAAATGGCCAACTGTATCAAATTTCTATCCCAGGGCAACAGACAAGAAAAACGTAAAAGTACAAAAATGCTATGGGTTTATTTAATAGGAAATAACGGTTCCAGTAATTTGGCACATCAAATATTTAATTTAAAGAAAAATTAAGTATTTCCATTTTGAAAAAAAAAAAAATATATATATATATATATATATATATATATATATATATATATATATATATATATATATATATATATATATATATATATATACACACACACTACGGTTCAAAAGTTTGGGGTCACATTGAAAGCACTGTACTTTTCAATGAAGATAACTTTAACCTAGTCTTAACTTTAAAGAAATACACTCTATACATTGCTAATGTGGTAAATGACTATTCTAGCTGCAAATGTCTGGTTTTTGGTGCAATATCTACATAGGTGTATAGAGGCCCATTTCCAGCAACTATCACTCCAGTGTTCTAATAGTACAATGTGTTTGCTCATTGGCTCAGAAGGCTAATTGATGATTAGAAAACCCTTGTGCAATCATGTTCACACATCTGAAAACAGTTTAGCTCGTTACAGAAGCTACAAAACTGACCTTCCTTTGAGCAGATTGAGTTTCTGGAGCATCACATTTGTGGGGTCAATTAAACGCTCAAAATGGCCAGAAAAAGAGAACTTTCATCTGAAACTCGACAGTCTATTCTTGTTCTTAGAAATGAAGGCTATTCCATGCGAGAAATTGCTAAGAAATTGAAGATTTCCTACAACGGTGTGTACTACCCCCTTCAGAGGACAGCACAAACAGGCTCTAACCAGAGTAGAAAAAGAAGTGGGAGGCCGCGTTGCACAACTGAGCAAGAAGATAAGTACATTAGAGTCTCTAGTTTGAGAAACAGACGCCTCACAGGTCCCCAACTGGCATCTTCATTAAATAGTACCCGCAAAACACCAGTATCAACATCTACAGTGAAGAGGCGGCTGCGGGATTCTGGGCTTCACGGCAGAGTGGCAAAGAAAAAGGCATATCTGAGACTGGCCAATAAAAGAAAAAGATTATAATGAGCAAAAGAACACAGACATTGGACAGAGGAAGACTGGAAAAAAGTGTTGTGGACGGATGAATCCAAGTTTGAGGTGTTTGGATCACAAAGAAGAACGCTTGTGAGACGCAGAACAAATGAAAAGATGCTGGAAGAATGCCTGACGCCATCTGTTAAGCATGGTGGAGGTAATGTGATGGTCTGGGGTTGCTTTGGTGCTGGTAAGGTGGGAGATTTGTACAGGGTAAAAGGGATTCTGAATAAGGAAGGCTATCACTCCATTTTGTAACGCCATGCCATACCCAGTGGACAGCGCTTGATTGGAGCCAATTTCATCCTACAACAGGACAATGACCCCAAACACACCTCCAAATTGTGCAAGAACTATTTAGAGCAGAAGCAGGCAGCTGGTATTCTATCGGTAATGGAGTGGCCAGCGCAGTCACCAGATCTGAACCCCATTGAGCTGTTGTGGGAGCAATTTGACCGTATGGTACGCAAGAAGTGCCCATCCAACCAATCCAACTTGTGGGAGCTGCTTCTGGAAGCGTGGGGTGCAATTTCTCCAGATTACCTCAACAAATTAACAGCTAGAATGCCAAAGGTCTGTAATGCTGTAATTGCTGCAAATGGAGGATTCTTTGACGAAAGCAAAGTTTGATGTAAAAAAAATCTTATTTCAAATACAAATCATTATTTCTAACCTTGTCAATGTCTTGACTCTATTTTCTATTCATTTCACAACGTATGGTGGTGAAAAAGTGTGACATTTCATGGAAAACACAAAATTGTTTGGGTGACCCAAAACTTTTGAACGGCAGTATATATATATATATATATATATATATATATATATATATATATATATATATATATATATATATATATATATATATATATATATATATGTAGAGCGCAGACAACGTGTTCAAAAGCAAAATATTTAGTAGTACTTCAATACCTCCTACAGCCTCCATTTATTTGGGGTTTATATGGATATAAATGCAGCTTTTGCTGAGCATAACCAGCAATGATCCAAGATTTCTTTTTAAATCTCAGACTGCACATAAAAAAATTGAATATTTCAGTCATTTATGGTTCTAAATACAGGATTTGTATCTAGTGTTTTTTTGGCTTTAAAAGAGTTATATGTAAATACAGAGTTCACAAAATCCATATCAAATAAAAAGATCTAAATGTTTACTTTAAATAAGAAACATTGTTTAACATAAGACATACCTTAAAGGGGACAGCTGGAGATAGGCACCAGCACCCCTCGCGACCCCACAAGGGATAAACATGTTGGAAAATGGATGGATGGACACCTTAAAGGGATCCACGATTAGTTGTAACAATGGACTTTAATTGATAAATATCTGTTTTAGATGTAAAAACAATACAGTAAAATACTGTAAGCAGTTTAGTTTTTAAAAATTTCAATAAAATATTGTTACATGGACGTCGCCATGTTTACGCTGCAGTGCATTCTGGGTAAATGAGGTAAACTAGGTCCTAGCGCTAGCTTTGTCCAGCCAAAACAGCGATGAGCAACCTTTAAAACGTTTCAGTTTGAACCGGAGCGAGTTGAAATTGATGACAATGTAGTAATAAATCATAATAATCATGATTAATGAATTTTTGTTTTGAAGTTACAGTCGACAGGGACACTGTGTGGCGTTGTCTAAGTTTACACCAGTCAAACATAAGACAATAAAGAACAACTTGGTTAATGTTAGCCTTCCTGTGTTAACTCTGTAGGTTCCAGTCCAGTAGGGCCTAATCGCGTCATAAACCCAGCATGCATTGCACAGGTGAAAAAATTGCGACCTCCATTAGTGAAAACAAACAAAGAATATACAATTTTTAAAGTAATTATGAGTTTTTACGCATCACAAACAGCAGTTTTAATAGGAAAATTACAACATATTTGGGTCAACATGTTCAACTAGTAATGGATCCCATTAAGACATACCCTTCGATTCACAGCATCTAGAGCAGGGGTCACCGACATGGCGCCCGCGGGCACCAAGACCACATGTGGTGCCCTCAAGCCTCCAGTGAGCTGCATCCAAAATGTTATTTTATTTAGTTGCTCTTCCTATTTAAATCATACTTGTACATACATAGATTTAAGACTAATAAAAAAATAAAAACATGTTTATATTACATAAAATATAGGTGAACTCTGACTCTTCTAGTTCAAAGGTCAGTACAGGGAGCCCTTCGTATGACACAACACCAATGAAGTAGCTCTCAACTTCTAAAAGATTTGTCTTTAGAAAAATCTTTTGACATCCAAAGTTTTGTAGTGCAATTGTACCCTGAAGTAAACCACAGATTGGTTGTGTTGACATAAGTGAGACTTGAACAATCTCCATCGCTCTTTAACATAACGTATTCTGTGGATGGTTGTTTTGAGAAATCGGATGCCTTCCTTCAGATATAAGAATAAAAATGCTAGTCAGAAGCAGTAAAGACAAACTCTGGATAAGTGTCAAACTTTTTAGTGTTTTGAAATACAGCTTTGTCATTCATTTGGTGAATTATGCAACTGTTTTCATGATGATCCTCACTGGATAAATTCCTACATATATCATTTCTTGCTTTTATCTGTACAGCCCTTTGGCCTCTGTGTTCGTTTTAAGTGTTTTATATATAAAGTTGAAGTTGATGAACTCCAAATAGAGCTATGAAAATGATCTTACCTGGGTGGACATTGTCCTTCCATCAACAGTCTTTGGTAATTTATAGCAGCCTTGTGAATGACATTTACTTTCAATGTATTTTCTCAGTTTAGGACCTTGAAATGAGTTTAATCAACAGGGGCCACAAACCTGCAGCCAGCTGATGAGGAAAAGTTGTAATCATTATATATGCCTTTTATGACCATTACTCTTGAAATCCACAACCTTAAAGAGGTAGATAAAAAGGAAATGTTCTGATCAAGTTCTGAATCCTGTATTTAATCATATTTTGCAAAAACAGTGAATTGGATTTGTTATCCGGTTACACCGTATGTATGTAAAAGTTGAGCATGTATAAGCCACTATAATTTTTAGTCCATGTGTGACAAAGACACACAGCACTTATCGTTGTACATACAGTTTGCTTATTGCTTCTCTGATGATGGCTCTACTGTTTGGCTACTCATTGAGCTGCGGAGAGAAAAAGGCTGACCCCTTTCTCCAGTATAATTGGACAAATCCATCAATTACATCAATAGCAAATTACAACATTCATAATTGATCCCTGGGTACTGCAGTATAGGTCACCCCACTGTTCAATAGCTATACCACAATATTCATGTTACACTGAACATATTCAGGAACTAATTAAATCTCAAAGGAGACGATCAATGTTTGAAGAAGCATGGGAGGATTATTGATTGTGGTCTACAGCAGAGATCTCTGAAACCAGTGATTTAAACTGCATGACATGATATGTGCTTGTCTTGTCATTAGTATATTCAGCATGATAATCTTGATGAATTTCACTGCTGAGGTAACACTTTCATGTGCCATCTCTGCTCTTCCAACTAGCAGAGATAACATTTCCACATAAATGGAAATAAATTTTCACTCACATCTATCGCATCCTCGCTTTACAGTTTCTATTAACTACGAGATTGCGTTAGCATCGAACTGGTACAAAGCAGAGTATCCAGGAGCAATCGAAGCACTTCTACAAGGAAGGTGACTATCAGCATGAGATTTCACCTAATGAATCAATACCTGGGACAGCAAGAAAAAAATGCTAATGTTTGGATACAGACACCATTGCTGCTAGAAACACTTGGTTTGTGGCTTGGCTTATTCTGAGGTGGAGGAAAGGTTTGCTCATATTGTGCTATTGTGTTTTTTGCATGCTTTTGTTCAAAGTACAAGAGTGTAGATGTTATTCAACTCATCCCAAGCATCTCAATGTCTTACACCATATGACTTTAAAATGTACAACAGAGAGTACCTGCATTAAAGGATGTCTTTTAGAAACCTCAAGAAATGCACCGTCTACTTGTATAGATCCTACAACAGATTGAGGGTGACTACTCATTATAAACTTTCCCATTCCCTGCTAGTAGGCCAGATTTCCCATGTATACCTTCTCTAGCTACCAGTCATGGTCTTTTGTAAACTGGTTAACATCCTGTTTGTTATGTCACCACCTATGATTTTATGAAATTACTTCTTATCTGCCCTTTAGGGATTTATAACCTCAATCATTTCTTGATTTAGAAAGACTGATGCAAAATAGAGAAGATATACAGGGAGCAGTAGTTGTGTGGTTGAAATATGGCTGTCAGAGGCAAAAGTGAGAAATGGGTTCACTGCACCCCAGTGGCCAACACAGTCACCAGTTCTCAGACTATTAGACTACCTCTGAGATGTGGTGGAACAGGAGACTGGCATTGTTGGTGTATAGCAGACAAATCTCTGTAAACTGTGTGATGCCATCTTGTCAAGAATATCTATCAGGTACGTGCCTTTTGCCTTGTTAAATCTATGCCATTAAGAATTTAGGTAGGCGTGAAGGTAAAATGGGATCATTTTCAAAACTAACCAGGTGTACCCAACAATGTGGTGGATGAGTGTATTGTGTGCACATAGGGATGAGGAGTGATGCATTTCTGATGTACTATTGTGTCAGTAAGTTACTTTTGGCCACCGTGTCAGTCTCTTTTTTTTCCTTAGTCCATCCTTAATGATACGTTGGCCATCATGGACTGAAGGTTGTGAGCCCAGTACAGTGTAGGACTGTTCCCAAGGTGTCAAATACATTTTTGCTGAATTCATTAGAAAATAGAGCCACATGTTCTGCCGTAACAGCCACCTTACTTCCTAATCAAGTCCCTGATACATTTGCATAACTTTGCCATTAGCTTTGTAGTGGTGGGAGCACATGTGTAATATTAATTTTCTTCTAGTTGAAGTGCTCTTGCCACAGAACCAAAATTTACATTTCTTCATGTACAACTTTGAGTTTACTAAAAAAAAAAACAGACAATCTGACTCGATGTCATTGTTGCAATTGTATAGAACTCTATCAAGTTATGGTGCTTGCAAGGCAAAGAGAGTGATCAATGTATTCGCTGCTTTTAGCCTTTTACCAGAACGTCACTTCAAAAATTCTTACCAAAAAAAATCCTTAACCATCCACTTAATAAAAACAGAACCCAGAAGTTCCCTGATGTTCAAGCAAAAAAGCTACAGGCAGTGCTAAAACCAACTCATCTCACCATTTCAGTCAACTGAACACTTTAAGTCCTTAGCTGAGATGAATTTATGGCAACAAGCAGAAAGTGGTCCTCAAAATCATTCAGCAAAGAAAACAGAGATGGGCTGTGCAGCTCTTCAATTGAACAATGAGTAAAACACAAATTCCCATAGACCAGACTGTGCAAATACAACCATATTGACTCAGCAACTCTCTGCACTCATGGTGCCACAGCTCAACTAAAAGTACATGATGGTAGTTAAATCCTAGCTCCTGATCTACAAATAATGGATCAATATAGAACAATTCAACTGGATAAAGACGTATGAACCTGACATCTGTGCTTTACATTATCTGAGTCAGTTACATAAGATATGGTTTTAATTAGGGCATTTTACTTTGCATTTTTAAGCTACATCACATACACCTTTAAACCATATTTGTGGGGTGAGTCAGTGTAGTCTGAAATGAGTAAATATAAAATGTTATTGTAGCCTATATGAAGCTTCCCTTTTATGGGTAGATGATATTAAAAGCATAAATGTTCATTTTTAGCAACCTTAAGAGGTTTAAATTAATTCAAAGCTGAAATATTTTCAGTGTCATTTCAAGCTACACTTTTCCTTCTCCGCTCTCTACTGATGACCTTTTTCCACTGTCCATGTCTTCGTCCCAGTGAAGTGGGTACTTGGCCACTCTCCATCTTGTCCCAAATGAAGCCAGCTGAAGGGAGTGTATCAAGGGTTTTTTTTCTCCTCAAGTCATTGGAAACAGCTGTCAAGCTGTTGTCTGGCACAGAACTGCAGCCAGAGCCGGCTGAGAGAGCCAGCGGGGAGGAGAGACATTCCCGTTTTGTATCCGCTCGTACTAAAACAGTCACCTGAGTTGGTTCATGTTACTGTGTCTCCCAGCAACACTTAAAACTCAGGGACATAAACAATGCAGCAGCTATGCTCCAAGAGGGAACACTTCTAGCTCTGATGCCATGTTTCATAAAAAACTGTTCCTAATGAACTTGAGATCCCTTTTACGCGTCCTTGGATGATCTCAGCCATGCACACAATGATGGCTGCAGCTGCTGTATGATCCAATATAGTGCCCAGCAAAGAATATTCACACCCATTGACCTCTTCCCCCTTTTTTTTCCTGCTGTGTTACAACCACAATGGCAATGTGATTTATGGGAAAAGACCATCACAAAGTGACATGGAAAACTATGGTTGAATGAAGTTTTAACAAATAAAAATCTCAAAGGTGCAGCATGCATTTGTATTCAGACTCAGTTACTATAAAATCCCCAAATAAATGCAACCAATTGCTTTGACTAGGCACTGAGAATCCCTGTGTGTATTTTATTCTCAGTTTTAATACAGGGAAAGCCTCAGAAGTTCGTTGAAGGACATTAGTGAAGAAAAGACAGCATGAGGAGGACAAAAGAAGGCAAGGCAAGTTTATTTATATAGCACTTTTCAGTAACAAGACAATTCAACAGATCGGTCAAGGTGAAGTTGCAAAGTCGTCTAAAGCAATTTTAGTCGGTAAAACAATATCCTGACATTTGAAGTATCGCACACAACACTGTTCAGTCAATCATCCAAAACTGGAAAGAGTATGGAACAACTGCAAACCTACCAAGACATGGTCATCCACTTAAACTGACATGCCGGTTAAGGAGAACATTTATCAGGTAAGTACCCTAAAGGCCTGTGGCAACTCTTGATTAGCGTCCGAGATCCTAGCAGAATCCTAGGACAATCTGTTGTCTTGACAGCTCTTAGCTGGTCACTCCACAAATCTGGCTTTTATGGAAGAGTAGCAAGTACAAAGCCATAGTTGAAAGCAAGTTATAAGAACCCCTGTTTTCAGTTTGCCAAGGACCATTTAGGGGTCAAAGAAGATACGTTGCAGAAGGTTTTCTGGTCAGATGAGACTACAATGTAAGATTTTGACGCATAAGCAAAATGCTACATGTGGAGGAAATCAAGCACTCCGTATTATCCTGAACAAACCATCCCACAGTGAAACATTGTGGTTGCAATATCATGCTGTCGAGAGTCTAGAGATAAAGCCAATGTATCGTGTGGCCCGACTTAAAAATTGTTTTTGCCACAGATCCCTTTTCATCCAATATGTCTGAGCTTTAGTTGCAGATTAGAATAGGCAAAAAAAAAACTGCTACATGTGCAGAGCTGGAGACATACGCCAACAAAGCTGCTATGGTAAAGGCAATAAAGGTGGTTCTAGGAATCAACTCAGGTGAGGTGAATATAAATGCACAACTTTGCAGATTTCAGTTTGTAAAAGATAATTAAATACAGTTAACTTGTTCCTCGCCTTTACAATTATGCAACAATATGAGTTGGTCTCGCATTGAAGTTTGGGTTCTAAAGAGAAAATGTGAACGGTTTAAAAAAAATATATGAACCCTTTTGCAAGGCACTGTGTATGTCCTTGGATGATCTTGGCTGTTTTGCATCTCGGCAGCTGCAGTTCAAAGATCTGATATAGCGAAATGACACTCCTATGTATTCATATAGGTACAAAGACACAAGATTGGCTTGATAATGAAGTAATATTAAGGGGGGAGTGAAATGCTTCAGAATAAAAAATGTGACACAGACAGGGGAGGTTTCCGTGCAAACCTTTAGCATGTGTTTCATTAGCAGGACCTGACCTTATCTCCCTGAAACAAACCTTATCTCCCACAGATGCAGCCAGCATGTATAATAGGAGAGGGCCCCTTTGTGCCAAATGCTGTGGGGCATAGCCCATGCCTCTTTTCCTGGTTGAAGCCCCTCCCCATTTCAAGCCACAGCTGTACACACAAAATCTACACTTGGGGATCTAGGGGGAAAAAAAACATGCAGAAAGATGCTTACCTCTAATGTGTTCATCACCACCTCTGCCTTGCAGGCTGCATTTCTTTCCCCTGCGGAGGCTGCCTTTGTGTGACTCCAGAGACTGTAACCAGGCCCCTGCACCACAGAGACGGTGAGGTTTTATTTCACCAGCAGGCGAGAAATTCTAACACAAAAATTCTTTGTTATCTACGCAACTACATAAAGTTTATAAAGTGTTCGTAAATAAAAACTATAGTCTTGCATCTGACTGCAGCTTTATTAAGAGTGTTTGTGCGCAGAATACAAGATGAGCAACTGTGCGACGAGGCTATCTGCTCCATATTCATGAGTTTCCCCGTATGCAAACCACCACTGTAAACAAAGAATATTAACACACAGATACTGAGGGGCCTCCTAATGAACGCATGCACATTGCTCAGTGTAATGAATTGATTGAATTCCTCTTTCAACCAACATTAATTGAGGTAATATTCCTGAGTCCTTTCATAGGGACACAAGAAATCATGTTTAACTGCAGGGGTTCTGCAATTCCTCTAAAGAAAATACAAATTCTTCACTCATTGAAAAATTTCTAGTCCAACCATCATCCCCAGGATCAGATCATTGCAAAGCTAATATTAAGAAGCACTGATAAAGTTAGAATATGTGGGAAAAAATATAAATCCTGCTGTCCACGATGCAAATTAAATATCTGAATCTCATTACCTCTAAATTATCTGTCACAATCTACTTACAATCTCATTAATCTTCACTGAATATTCAAAGAGCCGCCTCGTCGCGAGTGTGTACCATAGAGTCTAGGACACCAGCAGAGCATGACAGCCTGTTGGGATAACTACTCCTGCAAACACGGCTCACACTGGAGTGTAATAGAAAAGCCTGCCAGTCCCTGGAGACATGTGGTCTCCGTTTCTGGAGCTGAAATAGCTGACAGGTTACCACGGCAGCTTAAAAAAAAAGAAACTGGAAGCCTCTGAAACCTAAATCACCTTCAAAACGTGACAGATCACAGCTGTGTACTCCGAACCTCTTTCATCACACCTGCCAGTACCGACTCAGCTTCTCAGAGCTCTCCATGTGAGTTTTTTGCTCCTTCTCGCAAAGGCCAGGAAGCAGATTTTAGACCGTGTATGGCAGCCCGACACCCACAGCGCAGATCTCTTTTGAAAGCTCACCTCCATCTAACTTGAAGAATTACTGACGAAGTTGACTTTAATTAATAAAGCTCTTTTTCCAACACTGTAGAACCAAATTGCTCTGTCTCCACTGGAAGACAAATAGCTATTGGGCTCCCTCTATTGGCCTGTATGAATTTATCTGCATCCCGTCCAGGTTAAAAGGGTTAAGTCTTGGGATATTTAATCATCTCTCTCTAGAGGAGTACTAGTAGTTTATATCCACATTGTGCAATCTACAAAACATTTTCATATTTTAAAAGAAATATATAGATGCATAAAAATTAGATGGCACCAAAAATAGAGATGTGTAATAAGCCTGAAATGTATATTTCACTGCATTAGTATAATCTGAGTTTAACGTTTAATTTGAGGATATTTTGTGGGAAAGGAAAAAAACACTAACCAAATCATCAGTTCGTCTAACGATTGCTTTCAAATAAAATGTAAATTCTTTTTTCAATTTTACTTCACCAAGTTCATCAGACTTTCTACGAACTTCCTGTTTGTAGTCTTTGATTTCCTATATCCATATGGTATAAATGTGACAGATGCCAAAATTTTGTAGCCAGTACGCCGGGTGGGGTCCCATAGTTATCTCAGCGCTATGCACAGTGAGGTCAGTGAGGGATACACAAGCTTACAGTTCACTATTATAGAACTAGAGCAAAGGGTGGCCTCTTGGATTCCCCATATCTCCGTAACAATCCTTAGACAATATTAACATTCCTACTCGTATTCTGGAAGTGATCCGCAACCTTTGGTCATATAAAACTATACTGAGCTTTTTGGCAACAAACACTCCAAGTGGATTTCACATGAACAAAAAGATTAATATGTGCAAAAGCATTGAGAACCTTGCTGGGTTATATTGCATCATTGGATTTTGTCACCTGAGCATGTTAAGTCAAAATGTGGTGGAGTCTACCAGTAACTTGAAAATAGGTCCTTTAGCAGAATCTAAATCATGTGGCCAAATAAGCGCAGAACTGTTTCATACACAAAGTCTGAAAACTTTTTCCATGGCCAACTTAGTCCTCAGACCAAAAATCCTATAAAATTCATATGGGTTGAACTGTAAATAAGAGAGAGGACCCAAGAACTATTTAGATTTAGAGAGATTACGCAAAGATCACCGTCTTGTCTTGTCTGTTTACAGTACTTTCCCAAGCATGAACACGATAAGGTATTGTTACAATATTGCATTTAAAGTTCATAATGCAATTACTTTGTTATTTTTTTCATAATTGAAACTCCGAATTTTAAAAAGTAGAAATAGTTTGAGTTCTCAACAAGTGTTACAAGGTGGCTCTACAAAAAGGAATAAAAGCAGCCCTAGGCTTCATATTTGGTAAGTAATATCAGCCAAATTTGGTGTCTGCACACATCCTAAATAATTAAAAGAAAAACCCTCATCAGTCACACTGCTTGTTTCTCCTCGTGTTTTAGCCAGGCAACACAGGGGAACCCATCCTAGCAGACAGTGCAGATTTTTCTGCTCAAGCTACAGAATTCAAGGCATTTTCCTTTTCTTTGCACTTCATTATTCAACCTCTGGCTGAATGAGATGATTAAATGTTGAATAATGAACATAATAATATAGCGTAAAGATATGCAGGGCACCACCTCTTTAATCTCTCAAACTCTGACTTGAGCTGCTCTTTGAACCAGCTGGGTAACTCGAGCACTGCACTCACCGTTATTGCTGCGGGATCACATGACCTAACTACAGCTTCCGAGTTTAATTAGAAAAATGAATCGTGAACTATGTTCTCTGTCATTGTTGTTTATAAGGAGCTAAAGTCTGCCTTTTTTGATATAAATTATTCATGCACAAAAACAAAAGAGCCTGATTTAACAACCCAACAACACAATGTAGCTGTCACGCTGCTGATATTTTGCAGCAAGTATTTTGTGTGACATTAGTTTTGGGCTTTGAGTCCTTTATGTCTGTTTTTACTAGGTTAACTAGTGTGAAGCCTAGAATCTGTGATGGCTTTCTGGAGCATGATGTGCAGCTTTTTATGCATTATGTCCTGTGGTTTAAGTTTTCATGCAACCAAAGTGATTGGAGAGCACCACCAGAAAAGAACCAATGCAAATAACAGTAACAGGGCTTTTAGACTCCAACTTATAAAGAGTATGCATTGTTCAAATTGGAGGTTCTGAACCAATTTACCTTGTCTTCTGGGGTAACAGAATCAGAATTGATGCAACAAAATTTTTATTACAAAAAAGGAATGGTGAGCTGAACAGTTTTTAAAGTTTACTTGCGCAACTACTCTACCTCAAATGACACACCTTTCTTTGACCATATTGAGATCCAATGAAGCAACACTACTCTCGTGTAGTTACGAATTAGCAGCATGAAGCCGTCACATTCAATGGCTTGTGATCTTCTAAAGACAGCCGAGCAAAAACTACCCGTATACCACAGAATGTGACACAAAATCTATAGGTTTGAAGATATGAGTAGATTAGTTGTCAAGCAGAGCAAGTGATGTTTGTGACATGTTGTTCGGACAATTTTTTATTTATTTTTTACCAAGAACTGACATGAAACAGTTTTTTTGTCCCGTTTTCTTCAAAAGATATGTGCCTGAAAAAAGAAAGATCCCGAGTTAACCCATGTTAGTGACAACTGAATTCACTATGGCTCAGGAGATAAAGAGCCACTACAATACAGTTCTCTATCATACCCAAAATGTCTGTCACCAGCATTTAGGATATGACATATGTTCACCTCTGGCATCAGTCCTCTGAAATATTTATGGTACATATAAATATATCAGGACAGCCTATGGGAGGGGAAGCAGGGGGAGATGAGTTTGTAGACCTGCTATGTAATTGGAAATGGAAAGGTTAAATTACCATCAGCTGGTGAGATGAGTGTCAGGTTGTTAACGTTTTTAGCAAGAAACACAATTTGCATATGATTGGAGACAGCTGTGTGCAATTTTGCTCCAAAAAAAATGGCAGAAAGCATGATTTTAGTCATGAGAAAAAAAGCTTTTTCACAATAAATCTCTTTATGCATGTTGATTACATAAGGATTAAAATGTAGTAATATCAACATATGCATGCAGATTTTTGGATTCTTGCACATACAGTTTAGGTATGCATAGCAGCTAATCTGCAGCTGAGAGGAATCGGTTGGATAAGCTCCTCTGGAGGGCCAGTAGTGTCCTAGGGTGACCCTCAACCCAGTGCAGGTGATGGGAAACATCAGAACTCAAGCAAAAATACCATAATTGTTGGACAATGTCTCCCACCCCATGCATGAAGCTCTTGCAGAGCTGGAGAGCTCCTTCAGTGACAGACTGCTGCATCCTGGGTACGTTACCTCAGGTCCTTCCAGCTGTTAGACTTTATAACCATCACTGTTCGCATCTAACTCAATCAGTTGTTTACATCCCTGCAGTTATTTGTAGTTTTTCCATTTCTTTCAAATAGTCTTTATATGCACAAATATACTTGCACATTTTGTACATGTTTTTAATTATCCTTCTCAGTTGCATATTTCTATGAATGTGAGTATACTATTTTTAATAACTGTATGGCATTTTTGCTCTTGTGCTATATAAATTGCCTTCACTACAGTCTCTTATTCCTATTTCTTGTTTTTATATTTTTACCTGCATGCTTCCATATGCCCTTTACTTTGCCACTGGTTTATCTAAAGTTCCACACCAGGAGACAATAATGTTAATAATAAATCACCAACCTCTAGGGTCACTTGTGGAGTACCACAGGGTTCAGTCCTGCCAAAATTGGAAATATTCTGTCCAGGGGCGGGTGCTGAAAAACTAGTCCATGCATTTGTTACTTCAAGGCTGGACTATCATAATTCTTTGTCTATCAGGAAGTCCACAAAATGCAGTTTGAAGCCTTCAGCTGATCCAAAATGCTGCAGCAAGAGTTCTGGTGAAAATCAACAAGAGGGATCATATTTATCCAATTTTAGCTTCCCTTCATTGGCTTCCTGTTAAATCAAGAATAGAATTTAAAATTCTTCTTCTAACGTATAAAGCCCTTAATAATCAAGCTCCATCATATATCAGAGCTCTGATTACTCCGTATGTTCCTAACAGAGCACTTCGCTCTCAGACTGCAGGTCTGCTGGTGGTTCCTTAAGACTCTAAAAGTAGAATGGGAGGCAGATCCTTTAGTTATCAGGCTCCTCTCCTGTGGAACCAACTCACAGTTTTAGTATGTGAGGCAGACACTCTGTCTACTTTTAATACTAGGCTTAAAACATAAGCCTAGTATTAATTTTGATAGAGTGGCTTAAGTTATCCTGAGCCATCTCTGTAGGGAGCAAGGACATGCGGCATCACAGTCCCTCTCTGTTGTCACTGATAGGTGTGCGGTGGAACATGCTGGAAAAGAAACAGCTCCAGGTGCTCAGCTAGCTAATCACACATTTTACCATCCATTCTGCCGCTTCGTCCCCTGGTCGAAAGTGTGGGAATTTGCCACAAGAAATGTAGGCAACAGTATACTCGACTATGAAGGGCAAAACGTCCGCAGAGAGTCAGCGTGGAGTCCGCGCAGGCCACAGTATGTGCACAGTGTGCCCAGAGCATGTGCTAGCTACAATAAAGTAATTCAATATAAAATCTAAGTATATTTTGGCCTAATGTTAGAATTAGAGTACAGGGCACTGTACTCTAACTACTTTGTCCTTCCGACAGAGACAGATAGCTCTCTCTCTCAGGGGAGAGCTGCGTATGTGATGGGGCGGAGTGATATTACACACTTGGGAAGAATATTTAGTGCGTCTTACAATCCAGTGTGCCTTGTGGTCTGAAAAATAAGGTAAATTTTAGTTTTCTCTGTCTTTTTTCTCTTCATTGTAGGTACATCTGATCTAGCGTTGTTAGCTCTGACATCAGCCAGGGGGGTAGATCATCCGCCATTACCCTAACATTGAAAGGATTGCTGGATCAAAGTGTGCTTTTTTTGTGCATCTGCTCTGTCTTCTCTAACCCCCAGTCGGTCCAGGGACATGACCGCTCACATGTTAAAGGGAGGAAAACCTTCATGTATGCTCAGTATGAGGGATTGCTGCAAAGCCATTTACAATGCAGACGACTGTCCACTGCGGCTCTACACTCTTTCAGGAGGAGTGAATGCTGCTTGTCAAGAGGCAATCTGCTGGGTTTCCTTAAAAGCCGGGCATACACTGTATGAGTTTTAGATAGGAAACTTTTTGACCAGTCTGTCTGTATGAGTTGATTGAATTTGACTTTGTAAAATGTCTTGTGATTACATGTTGTGAATTGCTGCTATATAAATAAAATTGAATTGAACTGAATGTGCGTTTGGCATCATCGTCTTGTTGAAAGACCCAACTATGTATGCGAATTCTATAATATCTCCACCCTGTTCATACAACGGTTAAACACAATCATTGAAAGCCCAAAAATAGCTGGATCCTGGTATCTAAAACCATCCTCCACAATGCAATTACTTCACTGCACAGAGTTCACAGAGCAATGGTCATTTAGCATCCTTTTGCTCTACTAGCTGCATTTAAAAGTGACCTAAACCTGGTACAGTTAAAAGGACTCAGAGGAGTATGCGTCATTAAAGCAAAAATATGACCGAGTTTACATTATTTCCAGGGCACAAATACATAATTTAACACTTTCTTCATCTTCTCTCTGCCTATGACTCTTTGGTGTGTTTGTTAGTCATCTTATCAAAAAGACCAATCGACCCAGATGGAAGGGTTTTTTTTATTCATTTTTTACATGCTCATGAATACATTTCTTTGTTTTGTACCACAAAGACTGGAAAAATGGGAGAGACAACATTCTGTCCTCATAACACTTTTTTGTTTGACCTTTGGTGCCGGGAAGAGGTGCCCTTCATGAGAAAAAAATAAATAAAAAATAAAGACAGGTGCTGATGGAGCAATGTCTTTAATGAGCTTCACCATTTTTTTTTACCATTTAATTAGACAATTATGCAACCTCCCACGGAAGAAGGAGCATTCAGGGTCATGAGGGTGTTTGAGGGGGATGATGCCACAATGCCCCCCTGTCACATACAGAGGGAAGGGGGCTTAAATCACAGGTGAGTCCCTCCGGGGCAGAGCTCAGACCCAGTTTGGGATCCATTACTGGCTCATCCTATTTAAATTCAGCTCGACAGTCTTTGTCTATATTCATTCTGTTTTTGATCGGGCAGGTAATTACCCTTCCAAAGACACACTGGCAGAAACCAATGCTGCTTCAGTCTGGTTGCATTAAACAGCCTGTCCTTAACAGCTCCAGCCCACAACAAGAATTTCCAACCCAAAAGAAATACAGGAAACACCAAAATGTGTCGGCACTGTTGCAATCAGGGATACGGCGACAGCACCTCATTCCAACAGTGCCACGTTTTTCTCCAGGGGACTATAATTACAGATTCTCCGCCATCTGCTATCCATGCTCATTTGCACCGGTGCCAAAACAGGCTCCAGTATTTTTGTTTTTTTTCCTGCGATGAATTGCATTAACCTCATGTCTGCTGTCCCCGCAGATGTGTCGCTACAATACAGGGCTCAGACGTGCAAAACCACAACACGAGAGAGCTTAACATACACAGAAGAGGTGAAGGTTGATGTAGTGATATGGAGAGAAAATGGACTCAAAATTACAGTGTGTGTGTGTGTGTGTGTGTGTGTGTGTGTGTGTGTAATACTGGGTTTCTAACTTGTACACACGCACAATCAGAAATTACAAACAAAAGCGTGTATATGTTTGCACAAATCGCCAGATACACACGGACAAAGCTACCTCTACGCACAAATCAGTTTACAACAGCACGAGGGGTTTTAGACTTATTTCTCACTTCAGATATGTGCGTACATGGTGCGTTTAAATGCTGTTGGAAAACTAGGTCATTTGAGTATTCTTCAGAGTCTAGCTTTATCTCCCTCTTGCTAAAGCACCAAATGTGTTTTTCTGTGCAAAAAAAGAATATCTTAGCATTTCTTATTTATAAGATAGACCTATATTTACTTGAAAATGTACATAATTACGGTAAATCTGGAATAACTGCAGTGCATTGAAGTGCATATCTGAATAGTTTGTTTAAATCTTACTGCAAGCATAATGCTGCTGTTGTGTTCTCTTTTGTTTTTAACAAGTTAAACATGGTGGAAACGTGCCGTCATTTACACACGGTTACAAAATCACTTCAGGAAAACAACGATGTAGTGAGATTTATTTTTTTTTTTTTACTTTGTTCCAACAGTGAAGCAAAGGACCTCAGGTCTATCATCTGAAAGCAGCCTGTGAGTAGGGTTCATCATAACCTAATTTTAAAAGTAGTGTGTGTGTGTGTGTGTGTGTGTGTGTGTGTGTGTGTGTGTGTGTGTGTGTGTGTGTGTGTGTGTGTGTGTGTGTGTGTGTGTGTGTGTGTGTGTGGGGGGGGGGGGGGGGGGGTTATAGGGAAGATCTGCTTATGAAGTAAAGGAGACTCATCCAGAGAACCTGATAACCTCCTCAGACCTCCTCCTCATTTCAACTGAGGACCAGGAAATGGAAGAGCGAATCAACAGTTAGCCGTACAGCTGCTCCACCTACACATCCAATGTGGACGAAGATCCAGCAACAGCTATGCAGAGGAGTCAGAGCAACACGGGACTTGCTTTTAATCTAAATTGCTATAATTTTAATTTTCTGAAAATTAAAAATGTCTTAATCCTCCTTTTATTATTTCTATAATGTATTCTCTTTACAGAGACAGTTGATACGACTCTGCCTGTTATATGAAACAATATACTACTTTAATTAGACCAGGACATTTACTTATGTAATGTCTGACCATTTCTTGTTTTAAAATCTTTAAAACAAGTCCCGTGCATTGCAATGACTGTATTTCACTAATTAAGTGATTTTTACAAAGTCCCAGCAACAAAAGACATTGTGCAAAAGGAAAAAATGTTCCTCCCTTTTTAGATAAGTCTTTCTCCTCTGCTTTACAGCTTAACTTTAAATTTAGCATTTTAGTTTTTTAATAATTAATCTTGTGTTGTATAAATCCAGTGTCTATCTGATCCAATCTGTATAATCTGATTGAATTTGACTTCGGAAAGTGCCTTGAGATGAAATGTTTCATGAATTGGCGCTATATAAATAAAATTGAATAGAATTGAAGTCTATCTACTAGTTTATGCCATTGTCACACCCAAATTTCTCCACAGTGGGAAGGTATCGCTATTCTAACACTGTTAATGAGATAAAGAAAAATACAATGAGAAAATCCAGATCAATATCTTTGTTAATGAGGTGAAGATATATACTATGTGCAAACCCAGATGTAAAGACAAAAAAAGGGATGCGAAAGAAACACGTCCAGTTTCATAAGTAAAAAGTTTTAGCTGTGCAGATGATTTACCAGCTTGATGAACAAAGGAGTAAAGCCAAAGGCAAGTGCAGGTGCTGATACAATCTTCCACAATCCTTGAGTTCAGTACGCCGCCTCTTAAGTGCTTGTTTTTAAGTCCCTCATTCTCACAGCTACATTAATCTCGAAAAGCACTGGTGCAACATGTGAGCAGGATTCAGTCACAGTAGCCAACAAATTAAAAATAGATCTCACTACATCGTTGTTTTCCTGAAGTGATTTTGTGACAGCACGTTTCCACCATGTTTAACTTGCTACAACAAAAAAAGAGCACAACAGCAGCGTCATGCTTGCAGTCATATGTAAACAAACTGCAATGCACTGCAGTTATTCCAGATTGTATCATATTTATGTATATTTTTCCAGCTGAGCTGAATGTCACAAAATAAATACAGGTCTATCTTACAAATAACAAATGCTAAACTATTCTTTTTTGCACAGAAAAACACATTTGCCGCTTTAGCAAGAGGGAGATAACGCTAGACTCTGAAGAAAAACCAAATGGCCCAACTTTCCAACAGCATTTAAACGCACCATGTACGCACAAATCTGAAGTGTGAAATGAGTCTCAAAACCCCTCGTGCTGTTGTAAACTGATTTGTGCGTAGAGGTAGCTTTGTCCGTGTGTATGAGGCAATTTGTGCAAACATATATACACACTTGTGTGTGTAATTTGTGGTTGTGTGAGTGTACATTTATTTTGTATTCTTAATTTTTTTAGTATTTGTGTATGGATTTGAGCAGACATTTGCAAGTACTTGAAGTTACACACAAAATGTGTTTTATGGTTTACAAATCATGCTTTACAAATACAAGAACCCAAAGCTACACTCAAACAGGTTTAAACAGGTTACAAACCCAGTATTACACACACACACACACACACACACATATTTCGAGTCCATTTTCTATCCATATAGTCTGGATCGAGTACTAAAGAGCTGTATCTCACAAATGAACAGTTGGAAAAGTTGTGCTGCAGATGAAGAAGTAGATTTATGGAATGGTTTTAGACACTATGATAATTGCACATTGCATTTGCATATGCACAGGTCATGGGAGTACAAAAATTTTGGCTACCAAACAAACTCGCAGTCACTGTAATTTGTGTGGAGTGCAGGTAGCATAGGTAAACATAAGGCTCACATGTATTGGTTTTAAGGTTTTAAACCTTAATATACGTGTTGTACAATGACCGGTGCACTTTGCGCCGTGTTTAATTGCTCTAATGGAATTTATACGCTTGAACGGTGGCGGGAAAAAAACGATTGCAAAGCTCCACTCAGTTCACCCAAAGAAGGAAACAAGAAATGCGGTTGTAAACCTCTGTTCACTCTTGATGATTTCCCGACAGAAAAGAATGACGTAAAAAAAATGGAGTAGATTGTAAATTTTTTGCTGACAAAACCGAGGAGGCTGTCAGGCTCAGGCAGCTGACCTGTAGGCAATAGCTGACAGTGAGTAGAGAGACAGAACAAAGAATCAGCCCGACAGAATTTTATTTTGCTCACTGTCACCTTTTAAATAATTCAAAATTGTCCAGGAATAACAGAGAAAAGTTGATAAATATAGTAGATGAACTCTGTGTCTAAATTAGTGGCACCATACGGCGTCGTATCACTTCACCAATGTGGCTGAAACAACACTTCATTCAGGGTCATTTGGTTTTGTTGGTAGTGATGCATTACAAATGGAGTAGATTACACAAATGCATCATTTTGGTTTGAAAATTACAACTATATATTTCTCTTATCGCAGTAACATTTGCTGTACAAAAGCATTTTATCATGGTCTGATGGCAAGTGCTGTCGGCAACCATGTCGGTAAACCCATACGATGCTTCAGAGGTGCTTTGGGTCGCCGGGAAGCACCGCGGCTGCTTCCAGCCCCTTCACCCCTCACTGAAGAATTACCTGTCACTCCCCCCACATCTTAACTTGGTCTTTCTTGGTCCTAGTGCAGCTCACACCTCCAGCCAAATCAGTGCTTTAAGCACTTAACTAAGCTTAACTTTAGTGTCCTAGCTTAAGCCAGAGACAGTGTAGAGGAAAGACGGTGTCGTTTGACAGTGTCTCAAAGAAAATTATTGTTCTCTTCAATGCTTTCTGTGAATTTTGAATGTTGTTTGGTAGCCAAAAAAAAAGAACTTACCCATAATACACCGCGCAGCCCGAAATCTACAACTTGCTTCTTATAAATGGGTCAGTACAACTCACTCTTCATCATTTCCTGTTTTTTCTTTGTCTTTTTTAGAATATAAGGAACCCTGATAAGTGATGTGAAGGTAACATCAACAACAACATCCTCTTAATGATCTTAAGAGTCAGGAATATTTCCCCTCTCTGTCCTTAAGAGAATGTTTTTCCTTAAAGGTTTGCAGAGGTAAAAAGACAAGAGGGATGTTGATGAGACACAGCTCCTATGTCTCATCAACATCACCGTGAAACATTTGTAGAACAACTGCCTGCTGTCTAGTTTCTATCATCTATCAGGGAAAACGTGGCAGGGGCCTCCCACTTTGATCTTTTCCATTAACCCACTGTCTAATAGCAGCAGTTGTTTGAGAGGAGAACTTAGAGAAACCCTACATAAAAACAGTTTCAGTCATTACAGGACAAGTTCACTTGAATAAAACAGCAGGATTAAACAAAACTGTTTGTTGATCATTAAATGATGCAGTTTAAGAACAGGCAGGGATGTATTTTTGCATCCATGACATTAGTTAAAGTGCAAGTTTCATTTTAAAATGCACAGCCACACGGGGATGATGATGTGTTGTCTGGAAGCTAAGAGTGCAACTGCTGTATATATAAAGATTAAAAAGCTTTCAAAGATGATGCTGAAAATGGAGCACTCCTACTTCCACCCATAGATCTTTACTCATAAAACATGGGATATCTACTAAAAGCCGCCTCTCTTTTGGAAACAGTTTGTTGCCCGAGAATCATTAAACAGAATCTCAGCTTGAAGGTGAGAATCAATCCCAAACCAGATTGAGAAAGTCACTGCACAGTTAGAGAAAAAGGAAACTGCTGGAATGTTTTAGACAAACATGGAGTAACTCGCTGATATAAAGTCGTCGTGACACAATTGTGTTATGTGAAGGGAGTGTTTACACTGGAGTATCAGCAACAACTCTTTTCAAATCCTATAAAAATGTCACCTGAATACTGAAAAAACTTAAAATAAAAAAAAGGAAATTTTGTCATAACTGGTTTTTCACCAATATAATGAAAAGACAAACTGTGCTTGTAATATAGAGCCTTTAAATCCTTGGGAATGGCACTGGTTGGTAAGTTTCTAAGATGACATTTTTTCCCTGACTTCCTGTTCCTGGATGAATAAAACTGCAATAAAAATGTAACTTACAAAAAAAAAACATTTTATTTGGTGATCTTGTTAGGAACACCAGGTTTGGTGTCCCTACATAAAATCCCTCCTCTCCAGCGGCACTCTTTTCTCCTGCTTTAGAAATGTGTTGTACGAAAGACTGAATGAGGATGCTCATCCAGGAGGAGTGAATGCTGCAAGTCAATGACTCAATGCAATCCTCTGGGTTTCCTGCATTACATGATTAAAACATAGGAAAATAAAAACAGAATAAAAGCAAGTAAAAAAAAAGTTGGAATAAAATGTAGAAAAAATTGAAAAAAAATAATACAGGAAAATGGAAACTAAAAGCAAATATTAATGATTTTAAAAACAGTTGGACTATAAACTTAAACTAATGATGCTTCACTAAACAGTTTAACTACAACACTCAAAGGCAATCCTAAACAAATGAGTTCTTAAACCTTGATTTAAAAGAATTCAGACTTTCTGCACTTCTATAGTTTTTTGGGAGGTTGTTCCAGATAAGTGGAGTATAGGAACTAAATGCTGGTTCTGTGTGAATGGATCTGGTTCTGGATATGCAGAGTAGATTTAAGCCAGAAGAACTGAGTGGTTTGGAGGGTTGATACACCGATAACAAGTCTGATGTATTTAGGTGCTAAGCCATTCAGGGATTTACAGACTAACAGGAGTATTTTCTGTATTCTGAGATATAGGGATGTAGTGTAAGAACTTAAGAAATGAGGTGATGTGCTCTACTTTCTTAGTCTTAAGGCTACGTTCACACTGCCGGGAAATGCAACCCAAATCCGATCTTTTTGCCCATATGTGACACATCTGGTACTAATTTGGAAAAGTATCTGATTTTTTTCAGAGCGTCCACAGTCTGAACGGTCATGTCGCCTGTTTTTATCTCTTTCACGTCACTCCTGTCTCTCACTACACATCCACACGCAGTAGTAGCTGTTAGCGCTCCATAAAAGATTATTAATAGCTGTGCCACTTTCTTCTTACCTTACTTCGTCTTGCTGTGATGTGGTCTTAATATTGTCTGCTTCCACTGCTCAACAGCTTTCTAATAATAACGAGAGATGTCGGCCTGTATCACCGTTTTTCTTTTTTTCTTGTTAATGTTTTTTTTATTTAACACTTCTAGAAATAATTACATTCACCATTACTTCCGCAAACAGTGCGCTGTTCTGTGACGTATCCCTCTTTTATCTGTGCATGATGGTCACTTTGCGGTCTTGAACCGTTCAGACAGCAGCATGATGGCGGATGCATTTAATAGTAGTATGAACGGCCACCTCAAAAACATCTGATTTCAGCAAAAAAAATCTCAGTTGAGCATTAAGACCTGCAGTATGAACTTAGCCTAATGAGGACATGGGCAGCAGGGTTCTGGATCAACTGTAGTTGTCTGATCAACTTTTTTGGCAGACCTGTAAAAACACCGTTGCAGTAATCAATTTGACTAAAAATAAACGCATGGAGTAGTTTTTCCAGATCCTGCCGAGACATTCGTCCTATAATCCCGGAAATAGGTGATAGAGCTGTGTGTCGTCTGCGTAGTTATGATAACTGATGTTTTTTTATGATCTGATTGATGATGCTTACGTTGCAGTAAACCAAGAATGCCTGGAGGAATTTCTTAATACTGCAATGTCAAAATTTATTGATGAGCATAATGCTGTGTTTCTACCTTCAATATAAATAGTATATTTATTAATAGGAATTTGGTGGCCTAAAAAAGTACAAGGAGCAAAATATAGCTTGAATTTTCAAACAGAAGTGAAAGGAGGTGAATTAAGTCAAAGCAAATATCCTTGCAGTTCATGAGGCATTGTACTTTAGTATATTTCAAGCTCACACTAGGATGTGGTTTGAATTTTAAGACAAAGTATAAACTCAAACTTCCTCTGAAAACTACATATAGTGTAGTGTACAGTACATTTGTAATTCTGCAATATCCTTTTTTTCTGCACATGTATCCTTACAGCTGCAGCTTCCCAGCTGACCATAAATCATCATCAAGCTCTCATTGTTCCCAAACAAATCATATGCAATGCAGAAAAGGAGGAGCTTTTCCCAGGGAAGAGGTCACCCTGCAGAGAGTCCAACTGAGCATAGTCTCTTCCTGCGGTTATTGAAAATAGCTAGAGGACGACAAAACACTGTCCCTTCAAATATCACTGCATAAATATTTTCTTATTCTGCACAGTCCAAAAGAAATCCCTAGTCACTGCTGCCTGTTCAGCCCAACTTGAGCCTCAAGACCAACCATGGTGCAGCGTTTCAGAATGACCCACTATTAACTGATGTGCATCTCTCTGTTCTCAGTTTGCAAAGACCATAAAAACTTTGGCGGCATAAGTGACTTTTCTTTACGACAACACGGCAACACTTTTATATAGGAAGCATAAAGCTGGTTCTAATTAGTCCAAACATCATGGGACCATTAATTACAAGATAAATCAGTTTCCTTCCACATCTGCTTTTCATCTCCATAAAAGTTCCCTTCATCAATCAACTTAAAATGCAAGTGGAACTTATTAAAACTCAATTCGTCCAGCCTGATATAACTCTAAAGCTAAGAAATGAGATGGCATATTTAAAGACCCAACAGAAGGACAAACTTCACACGGACTGTTGAAACCACAGCTGTTATCAATTAGCTGCAACTTGGAAGTATTTTATCTGACTGTCAACTTTCTATTTCTCATTAATGTATTTTTTTACTGCAAAGTTACCTTAAAGTACATTAAGATCATCAGACTGTACTTACCTTTGAAGGGCAGTCTGGATAAAAGTCACCCTCCAGGTTTCCTCTGTTGTGGAATTAACGGTTTTATCAAATTTGTTCTCTTGAATCCTGGTTAATGTTTGTCCAGACAGGGATTTAAATCTCTTTAGTCAAAGCCACGAAACTATTACAAAATAAACCCGTTTCTCATATCTTAACAGGAGCTGCGTTCCACTTAGGGAACGTTTTTCTTTGGGGGACGTTCTGCTGAGCAACCAGTTTGCTCAGATGCAGAAGGGGAATGCAGAGGTCGTTAAGACACCTGAGCTAGTCCTACAGCTTCATGTCTGCAGAGACAAACAATGACTGGCAAACTAAAATGTATGGTGGCTGGTTTGGTCCAATCAAAGAGATATTGTGAATTTTCTGAGCAAATCTCAACTCATGTAGGAGTCAGCAGTTGAGAAGCACAGTAAAAAAGAATATTGCAACAAATGTTATCATATAAATTCATAATTTCATCAAATATGTTATTTAACATTATTTACTAAAAAATGTATGGATATGAATTACAAAATACTTAGCGACAGTAAGTCACCAACAGTAAGAGACCAAGTAGACCAAGAAACACCAGCAATAGAGATCTGAATGAATGAATGAATGAATGAATGAATGAATGAATGAATCAGCCAGGACACGTACCAGAGCCCATAAGGGGTGTCATCAAGAGTGGGGTTATTCTTTTCAGGCAGCTGCCACCAACGGTCACCAGACACAAAGGATGCTTCATAGGGAAGCAACATGTGAAAAGTATTTTATGTAAAAAAAATATACGTAATGGAGTAAAACTGTTTCACTTTTCTAGAATATATAGGTGAATTGATCCTTCTGTCAGTCAACTTCATCACCATAACAAATCATTCACTATCATCTACACCTTGTCAAAGGTTATCCATCAAAAAGAAACTTTTATGGACACAAAAAACTGCATCATTCATAACACATTCAACCTTTTTTAACATACCTTGTGCAAAGCAAGACTTCATGAATTTCCACCACAACATTTCCAGCTCTTGTCAGAGTTTGATAGTTGTTACATTCTGGTTTTGCATTACATCAAGTGGTTGTATTGTACCCAGCATGTTGGTTAAGCAGCTGTCAGTTACCTGATGTTCAACCCAGAGGGTATATGAAATCACAGTGGTCTGAAAAAAATATTCACCTTCTCTTATAGTTTTCTTCAGTTTGCCCTATTTAACCAACTTAAAGAAAAACACTGAACTGTGGGGAACCTTCCCAGAAGTGGCGGGCCTCCCAAAATCACTGGAAGAGTGCATCCATGACCCATTCAGGAGGTCACAGAACCCAGGACATCTAAAGCACTGCTTTACATCTGGGGTACAAACAACAGCAGTTCAGAAAAAAAAAACATCAACCCACAGTAAAACCTGGTGATGGAAATCATGTGTGATGGTCCTGGGCTACATTACTTCTGCAGAAAATGGACAACTTTCTGTGATTGATGGAACCACGAATTCTGATCTTCACCGGAAAATTCAGAAAGAGAAAGTCCAGCCATCAGTTTGTGCCTTTGAATTAAAGTGAGATTCCGTGGCATGACCTGAAAAAGGCAGCTTATGCAAGAAAACTCTTGAATGTGGCTGAATGAAAACAATTCTGCACAAAAGAGTGAGTCCTCCACAGTGGCGTGAAAAGACCATTTAACTCTGACAAAACAAGGAGAAAAGAAATCTGGATGGGGAAGAAAATTTCACAGCACCGTACATATCTTATCCTCCGCTTTGTTGTCCAGGGTATGACGCACATATTAGCGGAATAGGCAATACAACCATGTGGGTATGTGTGTGTGTGTGTGTGTGTGTGTGTGTGTGTGTGTGTGTGTGTGTGTGTGTGTGTGTGTGTGTGTGTGTGTGTGTGTGTGTGTGTGTGTAATTCCTTATTAAACTACCAATTTCTGTGAACGTTATCTAATGCATTTTGCATATGGTCCTCTATGTCCAGTAACCTTCACTCACTGTTTTGACTGTTGGATGCTACTGCAGATCCAGCAGCCGCCTGAAACACTATTGCTCCCCTCAGTATGACAACTTCTGCCATCTGGTGCCTTTTCTGAACGGGCCAGCTCCACAAATATTAAATCCTAAATATAGCCATCTGTACCAAATGTGAACCAACTTATGTTTAAATAGGACATTTTCATCTGGGTTTAATTTGGTACTCGGGGTTTTCAGTGAATGGAGCATAATGGTTTGTTTTATTATGCTGGTTTAAATGTCTCTTTTTGTGAGCCAAAGAACTTGGCTGTCACCTGTTTGGCACGCAGGGTGAGAAAGAAAAACTCTTTATTGTTCCTTTTGTTGGATGAAATCATCTTTCAGTTTTGTAATGATGGAGCCACAAATATGTTCTTGAAAATATCTCTTGCTGGTTAATTGCATCTTTGGAATTAATTGATGTACCCACAGACACTAAGATGAACCTCCAGGGAAAGTCAGCAGATGCACGCGATGTAAACAGGTAGGCGTTGCTTTTCTTGTCTGGTTACAGAACAAACCACTCTTCCATGACTTTAGCCCCTGGGATCTGCCAACAGCCCCAGCTCAGATTGTCTACAAACCGCAAATCTTTGATTAGATGTTTCATTATAAACATTTTTATGTTAAGTTTAATTGTTTGTTTGCTTTTTTTTTTGGTCTGAACTCTGATATGTGCATCATTTTGAGATATTCTCATAGAAGAAAAATAATTGGACCCTAAAAGTACTGGCTCTTTAGATAAGGTAGCACTTCACACTTGTCAGATATATTGCCTAATTAGTTCTGGCTCAGCAGGAAGATTTCGAGTTAGATAAGTTGTAGTTGTAAAAATGTATTTAATGTGGAAACAGTTTTGGGATACACACTTGCTATGAAAGGCATGGAAGTTGTGGGTTGAGACTTGTTAAGGTGGGAAACCTGTGTTCAAGGAGAATTTTAATTAAAGTTATCTAGGTGTGACTTGTAACAAAAATGATACAATAAAACCTTAAGCAAGTCCTTTAAAACAGCTAGTTTAAGTGCTTTGCAAAACAATTCATACACTTGAACTTTATCGCATTTTGTTACATCACAACCTCAAACTTTAATGTTTTTTATGAAGATTTTATGTGACAGACCAACAGCAATTCTTTCCCCGTTAATCTTTGCAAAATAGCTCAAGCTCAGTCAGCATTTTGGATTTGCAATTGGATTTGGGAATGGATTTTGACTGGATCATTATTACATATAAATATGTGTCCAGGCTCTATGTTTAGTATTATGGTTCTACTAATAGGTAAGCCTCTGCCCCAATGGCAGGACTTTTGCAGCCTCTAACAGGTTTTCTTCCGGGATCGTCATTTATTTAGCCCCATCCATCTTCCTGTCAACATAGCTTCCTCCTCCCTGGTGAAGAAAAGCACCTCCACAGATGTGGCCACACTATAAAGTCTGTTGTGTTGTGCGTCTGATGCTTTCAGGTTGATGCGCGGAATAAATTTTCCTGGCCAAATGGCGCTTCTCACGTAGCCCAACAAGTTCAGTCTTGGTGTCATCTAACCAGAGCATCTTTTCCATATATTTGCTATGTCGCCAGCAGGACTTGGGGCAAACTGCATAGGAAACTTATTATTTCAACTGCTGGCAGTTTTTCGGATTAATACTGTGCTTATCCAGTTTGAGAGAATGGTCATGTCTTGGTAGGTTTGTAGTTCTGAACAGCTTCATAGGACAGCTGCATTTGTACTAAGATCAGCCTAAACGCAGTTGATCTGTATTTATTATCCATCTAACTTCTACAAGTAATTAGTAGAATGGGAATTTTTTCAGGGTATCAGAGTAAATGCCTTTGAATTAAAATGCATGCCACGCATTTTGGCTTTCCGTCTGTGAAAAAGATTTGAAAGCCACGCAACATCTACCTTGGTTTTCACAGACATATATTACGTTGTTTGGATAACACATCCAATTCCTATAAAAATATATTAAAGTCATGGTAGTGATGTGACAAAATGTGAAAAACGTTTATGGGGCATGAACAGTTTTGCAAGGCACATTTTTATGGAATCTCTTCAACTACAAAGTTTTTTTTTTGTTTGTTTGTTTTTTTAAACTAACATGGCTAATTCTTTCTCCCAGATCGATTTCAGAGTCAATCCAGCAGGACTACAAAATGAGCTCTGCTGGAAAAAAGTTTCTTTTTCAGCCTGTCCACCAGTCTGTCTTCAGTTTTCTCATTCTGCTCACACCCCTTCTAAGTCACATTGGCTTTGTGTTCGACTTTTTTCTGCAGTTTGGGGGTTTTGCTGTGTTTCTGAGCATTTCTATGAGCCAGACGTTCACAATATACCAGCGGCAGGATGGACTGCACGGTAAAAGAAGATGTTATGTGCTCAGATTAATTATGCACACAAAAACAATGTCTACTAGTTGTCTACAGCTGAACTGAACATGTTTATCATTACTGCAAATATTTTGCATGGCATATCAGCTTGGGGCAGAGATGATGAACTATTTTGTGTTTTTCAGCATTTTTCTTTCATACTTTGTATTATAACAATGCATGATGGGATCTTATTTACTTAACACCACATGCCAAAGTGGGCACACATACAGTACGCAGAGAATTACAAACCAATAAACGCATTCAAGTTAATTTTTTTTCCCTATGCACGCACCAAGGTCATGGTTCTCTGTGGTTCTGCACGGCCTCCTGATCCCTGCTACATGCTGTGTTTTCACTAAAAGCTGTGCTGCCTCAGCTTTCTGTCCCACATTCTGCAAATGCTGCCCTCGCCCTCCTGACCTCCCCGAGCTGAACCTGTCAACCCACGCACCCGTGCAGCATGCAGACACCACGGATAGAGCGGGGATATAAAAACTGACAAAAAGAGTAGAATGACTTAGAAAAAAAGGAGAAGAAGGAGTGAGCAGTAGAGCAAAGAACAGAAAATGATTTAAAGCGGTGAGTGCGAAAAGCAAAAGCAGTCGAGATTGAAAGGCCTCTTCTTCTAATTTGCACAGTATTCATCACCTCAGAGGGCAGACGCGCTCATATCGCTTTCCATTCACTTTCTCACCCTTGGCTGCAGGTCAAAGAAGAAGGCAATTTCCCTCCCGTCCGTGCACAAGTGGCTCCATCCCTCATAGATAAACTGTACTTTTGAAATGTGAAGAAGTGAGGGCATTCATCACCGAGGCCAGGCCTCCCCTTTTCTTTTTCCTCAGCAGGAAAAAGCAAAAGGAGGCAAACACTTGTGATTAATAGCTCACTCCTTCTGTAGTTTAGGATCGCTCTGCAGGGCTGCTGTCAGTCAAGAGTGGCAGCGGGCGTGCTGACCATCTAATTCCCTTGCAGGGCACAGGGCAGTGTGCCCATCTCCAGGAGACGCAGACCGTATCAGGCTGTTGGTACTTTAGCCCGGAGCTCCACCATGCTGGGCCCGCCAATGAAGACTGTTACTCCCGATGCTCCTCTCAAACGGTTGAGCTGGAAAAAGAGAAGAAATTCGGGCACATGAAAGTCAAGAGAAGCAGCAACTTTTGGTGTAAAGCAGACGTCACTGCAAAAGTTTATACTTACATGCTTAGGATCAAAGTCCATTCATGTGTCAGAAGCTCCCAGTCAAAGACCAGGTCTAAATCCGATTTACAATCTTTGGCAAGGCTTCACAATTGCTGTCTACAGACACCATGCAATCTGACTGAGCTTGAGCTATTTTACAAGAAGAGATGTGCAAAAATTCCAGTGTCCACATATTAAAAGCTTGTAGAAACAAACCACAGAAGGCTTGCATCTGTAATTGCAGCCAAACGTAGTTCTACAAAGGATTTACTGAATGGGGTTAAATACATTAGTGCGACACCCATGGTCCACATCCATTTTTCTGTAACTATGTTTTGTTGGTCTATCACGTCGAATTCCAATAAACCGCGTTGACGTTTGTGGTTGTAACGTGACAAAGTGTGAAAACGTTCAAGGGTTATAAAGACTATATACTGGAAGAAAATATATTATTTTTTTCCAGACTGTTTTCAAATGCTAGATTAGAATCAATTATGATGCTTACTTACCGGTCTTCTTATCCTAAACATCTATTCACTCTAGAGAAACAGGGTAGAGAAAGGCCTGAGAGTAGAAGGTGATTATTCAGGCGCACTCTCCCATCTCTTTCACTCCTCTGCATTGATCCTGTCCCATCAGAGAGGCTGTAAATATTAATGAGGGCTTTGTTTTAGCAACCTGTGTGAAGATCAGAGCACAAAGCAATAGAGGCATCCAGACATGTATTTTTTTTTCTTTTGCAGTCAAACAGCAGGGAGTTTAGGGGGGAGGGGGAAGCTTAGGGAAAAGTCCAGCCTTCAGCCCACCGCCTCGGGCTCTCTCTGTTCAAGTCAAGGTCAGCTCAAGGGAAACTGTTAATGTGCAAGATCCGAGTCAGTTTTCTACCCGCTGGACTTGGTGATAGATTTAAACATAGAAGGCTTTTGTGAAATATAGACAAATATTCTTTCAATATCCACCTCTCTCTCTCTCTTTCTCTCTCTCTCTCTCTCTCTCTCTCTCCATATATGTATATATATATATATATATATATATATATACGCTATCTATCTATCGCTCTATCGCTCTATCTATCGATCGATCGATCAATAGATAGATAGATAGATAGATAGATAGATAGATAGATAGATAGATAGATAGATAGATAGATAGATAGATAGATAGATAGATAGATAGATAGATAGATAGATAGATAGATAGATAGATAGATAGATAGATAGATAGATAGATAGATAGATAGATAGATAGATAGATTGTACAGATTTGCAGGTAGCAAAGTCAAGTTTCTTTATTTTCTTTAGTTTTAGTTTTTTTTACCCTAGGGCTGGGTTTCTGCTGTTAGGAGAGAAGCTGGATATTTTTAACCAAACATTGATCAGAATTTGAGACACCAGAAGAAGCGTCATCATTCTTCCTACCCCTACTACAAATTATGTGTTTGTATGTTTACAGTTAGGAGTGCATTTGCTAGTGCAGTCCTTCTCTGCCTCATTTGTACTTTCTCATTTTAAAGGAACAGACACGTCACTTTGCTTGCCTTTTGTTGTTGATGATATCTACACGTACATGTGTTTAAAAAAACTGTGCTGTAAAATGGAGGGTAAAATTAGTTTATGTCCTTTTTTTGTAGTATACCAAGACTGAAAATTCTGCATAAAGCAACCTACAGTTTAGCAGAATAAAAACTGCAAAATATAAACTTTCAAGCATGCACAGCTACTCACAGTAAATTAATGCGATTATGAGCTTATTAACAACTGCATTTAAATATTGCTGCACCCTGGGATTTTCCAAAGACATTCCTCAGGAATTGGCTGAATAATAATCCAAGCCAAGCAAGGTCCCTCACCCCACAAATCTGGACCATTTTACGACAGCTGCACATGTGCAATACCAGCTTCAGTAAAAACATATATTTGTTTTTGGAGTATCCATTAAAAAGAAAACATCAAAAACATTAATTATGACCCCAGCAGTAGCTGACCTTCCTTCCCTTCCTGGATCATTAAGTGTCTTCAAAGAAAATATGTTTGTGTGTTCTGTGACCCCCATTTTCCCTCCCTGACCTGGGAGAAGATGCCAGAATCAAGGGTCAAGGAACCCCTTCCCTTGGTTAAATGCTTTAATGCTGTGCCTAACACTGTAATTACACATCTGTCCTCTCATGCTAGAAACAGTGATGTAAGATCTGTCCTGCTGAGGCAGGAGAAAAAAAAATCTATACATAAAACCAAGATAGTGGTTTGACTTAACGTGGGGCATTGAGCAAGAGAGAAGGGATCACTCTGGTTAATAGGAGTTTGTGATTTACAGCAGACACTGGCCAACTCCTTTTCAATCTAGAAACAATACGTGTGACATGGGGCTCATTTCTAGATGGGAACAAATCGATGTCCCAGATTGGTGCGGGTTTTATGAGAAGGTGGGCTGCCCCGAATGTGGGGGTGTGACAAATGCAAGTCGCCGAGGCTGATCGACAGCGCACATGGTCAGCAAACATGATGTCTTGCAAGAAAAATGAAGCAGCCAACTGAGGTAAATAAAACTAAAGATTGGTTTTCTTATGGATTACTGTACCATTGAGGTCACAGAGCAAAGTATAAGGACTTTAGTAGACTTCACAAACTCCTATTAGCATGTGGAAAGGCATACGGGCGATCACTGAATACAACACGCCCTCCCCCCCGGTGGGTGAAGTTGATGCTGACTTCCTAAATGGACTAAATAACTTCTTTGGGAGGTTTGAGGCACTAAACAACACTCCAGCAGTGAAGGTTGTTCCCCATCAGGAAGAGGAGCTCCTCTGCCTTGACACAGCCGACGTGTGGAAGACACTGAGGAGAGTCAACCCGCGGAAGGCCCCAGGTCCTGACAACATACCTGAGCGGGTCCTCAAGGAGTGTGCAGGTCAGCTGGCTGGTGTGCAGGTCAGCTGTGCAGGTGTCCTCACAGACATTTTTAACACCTCGCTGGACCAAGCCACAGTGCCAGCATGCTTCAAGTCTGCCTCCATCATCCCGGTGCCGAAGAAACCTCAAGTCACCTGTTTTAATGACTACTGGCCTGTTGCACTGACTCCCATCATGATGAAGTGCTTTGAAAGGCTGGTAAAGGAACACATCGTCTCCAGTCTCCCCCCAACATTCGACCCGTTCCAGTTTGCCTACCGATAGAACCGCTCCACTGAGGACGCCATCTCCTCCGCTCTTCACCTGAGCCTGGCACACCTGGAGGAGAAGAACACGCACGTGCGGATGCTGTTCCTGGACTTCAGTTCAGCGTTTAACACCATCATCCCACAGCATCTGGTAGGAAAACTAGAACATCTGGGCTTCAGTACACCCCTTCGCAACTGGCTGCTAGACTTTCTCACCAACAGACCTCAGTCGGTCCGGGTCGGACAGAACACCTCTGATGTCATCACCCTCAGCACAGGCTCCCCTCAGGGCTGCGTCCTGAGCCCCCTGCTGTTCACCCTGATGACACACGACTGCGTCCCCAGGTTCACCACCAATCACATCGTGAAGTTTGCAGACGACATAACAGTGGTGGGCCTGATCAGAGATGACAACGATCAGGACTACAGAGAGGAGGTTGAGCAGCTGGTGGGCTGGTGCAGAGACAGCAGCCTGATCCTGAACGTGGAGAAGACGAAGGAGATCATCGTCGACTTCAGGAAGAACCGGCCTCACCACGCTCCACTGCTCATCAACAGCTCAGCTGTGGAGGTGGTCAGCAGCACCAAGTTCCTGGGGGTGCACATCACGGACAACCTCACCTGGTCTGTGAACACCACGTCACTGGTGAAGAGGGCACAGAAGCGATTGTACTTCCTGCGGAGGATGAGGAGAGCCCACCTGCCCCCGCCCATCCTCACGACTTTCTACAGAAGCACCATAGAGAGCATTGTGACCAGCTGTTTGTCTGTGTGGTGTGGAGGCTGCAGTGCTTCCGACTGGAAGAACGTGAGGAGAGTGGTGAGGACAGCAGAAGGGATCATCGGGGCTCCTCTTCCCGACATAAAAGACATTTCATCTAAGCGCTGCGTGTCCCGAGCCCATAACATCATCAGGGATCCCTCACACCTCCACCATGGACTGTTCTCCCTGCTGCCTTCTGGGAAGAGGTTCCGCAGCATCCGCTGCAGGTCCACCAGGTTCTGCAAAAGCTTTTTCCCTGTTGCCATCAGACTGTTGAACTGCTGAACTATAAACTATAAACTCTGCACAACATTCGCATATTTGCACATTTGCATCACTGCATCTCTATCCAGCATTACAAATGCTGCCGAACTCTTAGTTTCCAATGCATTCTTGCACAAATGCCCTTTGCACAATCAATTCTGCACATACAAATAAAGTTGTCTAAGTCTAAGTTTAAATGGCCTTTTTGTGAAAAACAGTATGCTAATTATTTTAAAGAAACAGCTATGATTAATATTCAATGTGATAAAACAATAACTAGACTAAAAAGCAGTTGTGTTTAATCTCTTAATTATTCAAACAGGATTATGAAACAAAAATGCTTTATTCTTGCTAAAAAAATGAGTTTTTTTGCAGAATTGTTTTCTTGATTTTTTGAGAAGAGATTTAAGGTTTTCAGGTTTTGTCTGGGAAATGTATTATGAGAGAATGATTGTTACTCCTCATTAACAAAACATCAAAATAAAAACATTACAACTTTATATCTAAACAATCTGCAGCAGGTCTCTTCTTTTACCATTTTTCCCTGCACCGGGAAAGGAAAAAAAAATAATTAAAGTTACTTTGGACGTTATCTCGTCCACATGAAGAGCAGCGACAGGTGAGTTAATTGACTAAAAACTGTCGCCTCTAGAATGGACACCAGAGGCCTATTCCACTACACCAAGATAGAGGATTAAGCCGGGATTTTCCTGAAATCCTGGCTGAATCAAGCCTGGACTCAGTTCCACAAAAGCAGTAACACATAAGTTACCATGGCATTTTATTCTGTGCAGCTAGGGGGGGGGGGAACAGCATGCCGGTCCTTCAGGCTTATACAGTGGAGGAAATCCTGTTTATATATAACGGCAAGTTTTACAAAACCCCATCATTTCTGTGCCTCCCATTAAAAATCTACCAGGTTCTGCTTGTTGAATTAAATGACAGAAAAGTTACTGCACAAGCTGAGAGAGACAAATAAAACCACTAACTAATAACTCTGGAAACAGGACATTTGTCCATGCTGAAACTCCAGAACAACGATAAGGTGGTGAATAACAGGGATCTGGTATAGGCCAAACAACCAAGGGCCTTATATACCGGGGGAGTCGATGAATAAAAGGACGCAGGTGAGAAAATGTGATCTTGGTAACAGGTGGAAGAGGGGAAGCAGGAACCAGAATGCAGGAACCAGAATGAGACTAACAAAATAAAACAGGAACTAAAACTCTACACAGAGCAATAACATTACAGAACAACAATTCAAAATTAAAATACATACCCCACCCTTGATAGACTTAGGTTTAAAACAGCACCATGTGTCAGTCCTTGCTTCATTGACTGGTATCCTCTGGATTATTTCTTTCCCTGGTTCAGCACACCTGAATCAAATGCATGGTTCATTACCAGGTTTTTCAGAAATTGATGACAGGCTGAGCAGGTACTCCAGTCATTCGTTCCAAATGTGTTAGAGCAAGGACATATCTAACATATAGACAACTCAGGCCCTCGAGGACTGGGGTTGGATACCCCTGTCATAGTCTGACCAATACCAGATTAAAGATGGCTTCTTTTAGGTTGGTGCCATAACCGAGATGCATGGACTTATGATGAGCAGCAGGTTATTATGTTTAGCAGTGGTGCCCAGGTCTGCATACCTGTAGAAGACAAATCACATGATACAGAGATGAAAATTGATAAATACTACAATAGATAATTCCTTGTGGAGATAAACCCGAGTTACTTCCAGCATCATAGGGAAGCTGTGGACCCTGACAGAACAGATCTCCATCAATACAATTCAAGGTCCATACCTAAGCCCTCCTGAAATGACACTCTGCTACAGTCTTTTAACAGTACACGGTCAGATTTTCCCAGTTTTCCCTGATAGAACACATGTGGGATAAACAGGCATGTTATCTTCAACCTGGAGCCAAACTGCCGGTGCCAGTATCAATAGCTGTATGGTCTGAGTTGATTTACATTTATGCCTAATGGGGTCCAATGACATGAGACTGTCACCATGCCCAGACTGCCAACTCTGTCTTAATCTTTATATTTTAATAATTATTGTCCAGTCACATGCTCCTTTAAAACATGCAACATTATTTCCATAACTCTGTCAGGGTGCTTAACCTTTTTTCTTTGTCAGTGGCTACGCAGAATGCTCCTCAGTTCTTATGTGATTTCAGTTGATTTTCTCTCTGCGTGAGACTTTTCATCCCCATGCTGTGATAAACTCGCTACTTCAGGACTGATTTGATTGAACAGAGCTCTCAAGTATTGATGCCAGAATGGGTTTGGTCCACTTTCAGCCAGTGGTTATTGCAACTTGGCACTTGTTTGTGTTTGGTATTCAAAGGGTCAATCACTTTGCTATGTTGTTAACATCCAATTAAAATTCTAACTCTGCATTATATGTTTTAAACTGACCTAATTTTAGATTGTTACAACAGACACAGAGAGTTATACACAGAAGTACAGAAAAGCATTTTCACTTTTTTACAATAAATTATCTGATGGAATATTTGTGGAAGGGTACACTATTGTCACTTTAATTTTCCATTTTATAGAAATTGGATGCAAGTCTAATTCGGAAAAGGTAGAGAAGCACCAAGAAATACAGTAGGTTGTTGACCATAATCAGCCAATTTTCTGCTTGACTTAAAATCTGATCTTTTTCAATCAGTGAACACACCACACTGACAAACAAAAAGAATGTGCAAAGGAAGCAACACTCTTCAGTGTGGAAGTTGATACTGAGGGAGGAACACTTAATTTTAGCTATGTTCAGTGTTAGTGAGGTGTTTCAAAATGTAGTCAGGGTTGCGGTGGTAGCACAGGGGTAGAGGGCGCGACTCATGTACGCAAATCTCAGTCCTCAACGTAGCTGTCCTGAGTTCAAGTCTCTTCCCGTCGACCTTTGCCACAGGTCTTCCCCCTCTCTCTCTTAACCCCATTTCCTGTCAGCCTACTGTCATATTAAAGCCACTAGTGCCACACAATAAACAATTTAGTCAGAGGTAGCACAAAAGAGGTAGGAAATATGGAAAAACATGTCATATGGTGCACTTCTACATATTAAGTTGTGCCAAACATTATTCAGTGAGTTATTTCTGTTTTGAACAGGAGTTGATTATTGTAATTTGTTTTGGACAAGTTTTATTATTTATGTGAAGATTTTACTATATTTGTGGATTCCCAGTGATGTAGACAGTGCCAGCTCTGTAATGATTGGCTGTGTTGTTAGAAACTACAAACATTGTACTTTGAAGAGAATTTTAATATTAAACTATCCCCGATTCTGCAATAATTTGAACCATGTTTGAGAAGAAAAGTTTAGTTTGAACTGTGAGCCCTACCCCTAAATGTGTGTTTTCCCAAGGGGAAACTCTCCTTCTCTCCCTCCTGCTCGCCTCCTTGGTTGCATGCACAAGCTCGTGCACAATCCTCCAGAGGAAAAAGGGCTTCATCGAGGGACTTTTCTTCGTTTTATTTGACATGAATGGTTAAGTCTCGGGTAAATAATATTTTCTTATGTGAATGGTTAACACTCCTCATTGTGCTGTTAGCAGAGAAAAGTTGTCCTGGGTTGTCCTCAGTTCGCTGCTTATTCCTACTAAAAAAAGCCTTGACTCGCTTGACCATGCAATTAGTCAATTGTTGTTATCAAATGACGTCTTTTAACTCATAATACATTGCGTAAAAAAGCATTGTTCTTAACCAGATAAAAATAAAATAAAATGTATAGCTTCTTTAAGAGAATTTGATTTTCAGTTCACCTAGAGAGGGCAAAAAGGTCTTTGTTATGCATGGTTTTTAAAGAGAAATCGGAATCAGCTCTAATTGTAATTGCCAGGTCAAATATTTACAAAACAGGCCACAAATTTTCAGATCAGTGCATTTCTGGACACATGGTTTAAATTATGATTTGGAAGAAATTCAGCTTAAATGTGCAGCTATTTACTGTATCGGTTTCTGTTTCTCATATTCCACTAATAAGCAGTACTAAAAACCCTGTTTAAAGGTTTTTCGTGTTTGTAAAAACATTTTCCAATTAACATATTATCAGCTGCACAAGTTGGTGAATGATTTAGTGCCAATTATTGGTATTCCTCTTTCTTGAACTCATTCTCTGCATTTATTATCACTACAAACTTTTCATCTTTATCTTTCTTCTTTCTTTTTGTGTGACTGAGAAGGACAGCCCTTTACATCAATATTAAGTGTAATGAATAAAAAGAAAATTCTAAGTTTGAGGGGAAAGATGAAGTTTGAACTGCCACTTGTCAGAATAAATGTGTCTCATGACGCTCCCACCTCTCATTTAAATGCAGAGCTTGAAGAGCAAAAGTGTCATCTTCAAATTTAAACAAAAGGAGGGCGCAGGAGACTTGTCTTATGAATGCATTACTGCACTTGATTCTGAAATTTAAATCAAAGACTTTAATGTTTGGAAGTATATCTGTCCCTCTGAGACGATGCTTGGTTTGTTGTGGTCCTTGAAATTAAATGTACTGCTTCAATTTCATAATCTTTTGGTAAGAAAGAAAGAGCTCAGTCAGGAAATAACCACAGCTTTCCAAGAGTCTTGATTCAACAGCATTGATTAAAACAGCGGGATATGTTGTTGACTGTTTGGTATTCTCCCAGGAATCATGTGTGGCACCCAAATTTGTAGGTTGGGTGACAGATCTCAGAGTATCACTCTGGAGCCGTCCTCCTCTATTGTTCAGGTGACAGCATCAACCATCAGGAGACTGACTAGGCAGTAATGTATACACACTTGACCGCTTCAACTATACAAGGCTTTTTTTTTTCTCCCTGTCACTTTTAAAGGCCTGTTGAGAAAACCACCAAGGTGTGTGCTCGCATTTCATTTGTTGCGAGCCACTTGAGTCCCCGGCATGACCTGTAAACAGGTTTTCCTCCATATCCAGCAGCGTCGGCTGTCGTCTGCAACTGAGCAGGGCCGAGTGTCGCCTCTGTCACGCTCCGATGGCTCAATTTAAATGGAAATTGGATGAACTGCGTGGAAGTGATCCAACCATCCAGAACAATTAACCTATATTACTGCCAGGCCTTGAAAAGAGTCATTTGACTTTGAATAAAAACAGTGAAGATGGATTTTCTTATTTTACACTTCCACAAAGAAAATAGCCAGCGGATAATATGGAGGCTCGCGCAATTTGACGCCAAATACAACATGAAATCAGTATTATCCTGCTTTAAATTTTTGGTTTATCTTTATTGCTCTAATTCTCTGCTACAATAAGAGGGAATCTGTGTCCAAATAAAAACCTGCTGAGTCCTTAACATTTATTAGCATCCCTGGGGAAAAAAAGATGTGGGAAAATCTTAAAACAAATTATTAATAATGTGAAGTGAATTACCTGACTGCATTGCTTTGTGTCAAGTTTTGGTGCAGAAGGGTTTATTCTGGAAATCGTGGTACTTCCTCCAGTAAAACGACATCTTAATGCTTCAACATGTCGAGACGTTTTGGACAATATCACATTTCCATAAGAACTTACCTAACATTGTGGAAATCCTTCAAATATGAAGAGTTAACGGCTGCAAAGAGTGACAAAATGATAATAAACCTTATAGATTAAGAGTGGGACGTCACTCCAGCTCATAAGTGTGTGAAGGCAAACGGTGGGAAAATATTTGGACAACTAGTTTATTTTCTTGTAGCAATTTCTTGATTAATGAAGATTAACACTGTTCTCGCTTATTTGACTAGCATGCTCTCTGGCGTTTCCCAGTTTGGAGACTAGCTTGGGGAAAATTTCCTCTGTGTCACATCATATTTGGATCATAAAGTAAAATTCCTCGACAAAGATGACATTTACAAAATAAAGTAGAAGTGTTAAATAATGCTGCAGTTACATTTCTTTTACAGCATAAGATGTGCCACTAACTGAGGGAGCAGTGAATCTGTTAAACCTTGTGGTGGGCCGTGGTAATCTTGTACACCTGAGCTACTTGTAACCTTTTATATCACATGCTGTATGTAAAGGTAACTTTTATGTGCCGCGTTCACGGCACATTTCCCACACTGAATAAATATGCTCAGTAGAGCGCCTGTGTTTACCTATTTTTCTTTGAGATTATGTTACTGCAATTAAAGATGATTTATTTCAAGCCTTTTTTTTTTACACATTTTTACCCAGGGTATGAATTACTGTTGATTGTGCTGTGCCTGTTATTTAATGCACGACATGTACTTGCCCATTTTTTCTTATCCGCCTGCTCTGATTAATTAATCCCAAAATGCGATCTTTCCCTGGGAATGTACAGCTAATTATTCAGAACTCAAGAAATACACAGAAAAACAGTGGCTGTATTTTTTTTTCTTGTAAACCAAAAGTAATCTTGAAACACTTTCTCTTTGCAGGCTACCTCTGAAAAGATAAAATAAGAGTGAGTGAATCGTCGTTATCAGGATAAACAGGCTAAAGTGTTTATCAGATTATAGTTGGTTTTAGATTAGAATACAGCTACAGAAAGGGAATCAATAACCTCAACAATGGATGAAATATTTATAGATGAACAAAAACAAGTGAATTCATAAAGCCCAGGGCTCAATCTGTCCTAATTTTGCCAAGGTTTTGCATCAGAAGGGATTTTAAAGGTCTGCCCTAACTAAACAAACATTTTCACTATATTTTCATGGTGTTAGAGAAGGATAACGAAGCTGCTAATACCTCACAATATAAATCTACATATCTGCTTGACGGGGAACCTCTGGAAAATAATTTGTGATTTTAGTGAGATGACCTTTTACCTTAACTGTACAGAGAAAAATTGAGCTCCTGCCAGAGAATGACATTATTTAAGCATTGATTTATTTTGCTCAAATTATGCTGAACTAAAGTACACCTCCTGCTTGACACCTGCTTTACCTCACCCTGATTTTCTTCCTGTTTGGAAAGAAATGCTTGTTATATACTTGGAACAGTGTGTACTTACTTCCATCTTATTTCAGCATATTAACAGGGGTCCCAGACAAGGCAGTTAAATGATTGGTACTGGACGTCCTGGCCAAAAGCAACCGGAAATTTTTTTTTGTCTTTTACTGGCTGTCCATTTATGTTGCTGCACCCCCCAGTGAGCAACATGAACACTACCAACACTACCATGTTTTGTCTGGCTTGTTTTTAAAGGGGAAGTCCGGTCAACAAGGAAAAATCAGGGTATCATTAGCTAGAACTAAAACTAATACATTTGTGGTTATTTAATGAACTTATCTTTAATCAATGAGAAAATAAAAACATAAATTGTCGTCTGAATCACTGTGTATGGGGGCTGACATGACTGCCCAAATATGGGCAGTAAGGGGCGTTTGACATCACATCCTGCGACGTGGAAGAGCGGAAGCGGCGACAGTATTTCTCTCCGCTTTCCATGCAAAGTCAATAGGAGCCGTTCTACACAGCTGCGATCATCAATAATTATTTCGGATTTCCAGAGGACTTCACCGCTGACATTCCCAAGAGCTATTGCTGAAGCAGGGGGGTTGTGGTCGAGTGGTTAGAGCAGTGCGCTTGCAGTCAGAGAAGGTTGCAAGTACCTGGTTCGATCCCGGTCCTGGGTCCCTAAGCAAGACCCTTAACCCCAGATTGCTCCCCGGGCGCCGCACATGGCAGCCCACTGCTCCCCAAGGGTGATGGGTTAAAAGCAGAGAACAAATTTCGTTGTAATGTATGTTTCAATGTATGTTTCAATGACAATAAAGATGATATTACTATTACATTACAACAATGCCCACGTGCATGGCCATCGGATGTTCCAACACAACTGGTAAAAGAGGAAAAAACATTGCTTATTTCAACACAGTCACTTCAGCGATCTCTCCTCCACTGTGTGTGTGTGTGTGCGCGCTCAGCTGCAGCGCCGCTGCAAAGCCGTGCTCAGCCCAGCATGTGCTGGAATGCTCTTATATTTTAATACTTATACTATAATAATCAGCTAACTTAAGTCACTTCAGCGATCTCTCCTCCGCTGTGTGTGTGTGTGTGTGTGTGTGCGCGCGCTCTGCTGCAGCGCCGGCAAAGCCGTGCTGCGCGGAGCGCGCACACACACACACACACACGCGTGTATAGATATATACTGTAGGACCCGACTGAGTTTGATCTTGGAAAATAGTGCGCCGTGACAAACAGAGCGTTGAAACTTGCTCAACAGCGGGTCCGCCGAGTGACGTCAAAAAATGGGAGGTGACAGTACTATTCTTGACCAAGATGGATTCCTCCACATAAACATGATTAAATGAGAATTATTATTAATTAAAAAAAACTTATAATTTTTTGCACAGTATGTAGTAGTTTTATATTTAAAGTACTTTCAGCAGTTTGAATTCTGATTTTGTCCGGACTTCTCCTTTAAAAATCATAGCCTATTTGTTGTGCATGATCTGGATTATGGGCATTGCATCATAATTTGTTGATTTAATGAATGTTTTGCTTTTCAACCAAGTGTTTTTTCACAGGTGCTGGTTATTTTGGCTCTTCGCCATTTTGTACGCTTTTTAGTTTTGGTCATTTTAATATTAGACCATGTTGGGCATTAAATGGTGCTGTCATCTGTGGGGCATTTGGTAACCATACCAACTCTGACAACCTCCCAGTCTACGCTACTGTCCACTCAAATGCAAGCCTGTGGAATGTAAATTTTGTCATCTGTGTTTGGCCACTGGTGCTCTAGGACTCCACATGGACTACACTTGTTGTTTTTCTTCTTCTGTTAGTGAACTGACTCACCATTCTTTTTTTCCTGCTGTGTATTTGGTGTCACCCTTTGAATGAGAGGTATTTTGTCACCACTGTCATAAAGTCTGGGCACCGTGCAGGCATCCTTGAAAGCTACAAAATTTTTATAAATAATATTTTAATAAACTATTGGACTTTGACCTTTTTTTCTTGGAAAATATCTATTCTGATCAGTAAATCCCAAAAAAAAAATAATACTACATTTTATTTAAAGGCGCAATAAGCAAAATTTAATTCTTTTTTAGATAGAAAGAACTAAAAAATGGTTTTGTGAAGATCTCAAGGTATCTTTTTAGATGGATTATGGTTAAACGTCACACATCATTGCTCTGTGTTGTTCTCTAGTTTCTTGTTTACACAGCTGGCCCGGCCGCGCATGCGTGTATGTGCACGTGAACAGCTGCCACTCAGAACTTACTCACTCCCTGCCCATAAAATGCCATTGCCAGGCACAAAATGACAGACAGCACTCCCATTGAATCAAAACCTTCTCTTGTTAACAGCTTTATAAAGTTATGAGTTACTTACTTCTTCACTAGACATGTTCCTCCAAAAGGTGATGCTGTTTTGCTATGTTTTTATCATTTGCAATTATGCGCATACTAGCCGATGGATGAGAAGGCGAAATGGGGGCCATGTGCTGGAGCAAGTTACAGGCAGGTGTGGCTTGATACACATCTTGTTTTGGTCTAAAGACAGTGCTCAAGCTCCACCTAGTGGTGAAAAATAAGTGAAATTTCATCTCTAGGTAGGCTGTTGAGCACTGTCTGTAGACCAAAACAAGATGTGTGACAAGCCACGACTCTCTACCTCCACTCCAGCTGCAACCCAGCTTCCCCTTCATTCCCCTTCTCACCCGTCACCTCCTGTGCACATATTTGCAAAGGATAAAAACACAGCAAAACAGCATCCCCTTTCGGAGGAGCATGTTTAGTGAAGAAGTAAGTAACTCCTAACTTTATAATGCTGTTAACAAGAGAACATTTCGATCCACTGGACGTGCTCCCCACCATGTTTCTCCAACACTATGCTGCTCTGATGGTGGCATTTTATGGGCAGGGAGAGGCTAAGCCCTGAGTGGCAGCTGTTCACGTGGACATACATACATGTGCAGCCAGCCCAACTTTGTAAAGAGACTGGGGAAGAACATAGAGAGAGGGTGTGTGACGTCATACCATATTCTATCTAAAAAGATACCTGTAGTTCTTCACATCACTATTTTTTAGGTCTTTCTATCTAAAATACTGAAATTTCGCTAAATGCTCCTTTAAAAGAGAAGCGTGAGTAAAAAGTGATTTAATCCCTTCCAATATCGCCAATGCAATTTTCAACAATAATCTAGCAATTGTACATTTTCTTAGATGATGCACCCCTGTTGAGTACACCAGTTTTCTATTCGTATTTTAGAAAATGTGGATATTTTTTTCTTTTTTAAAAAAAAAAACCCACAAGAGCTCATCGTCTCAAAAGACTACTCAAAGTCATTATGACCCTCGCTGTTGTTGACAGGGCAGAATTAGAGAGACTAACCAGAAATAAAAAACACCTGAAATGGCGGCACTCTGTATGCAGGGGACTGAAGCGTGTTGGACTTTTGAATCAGTCAGGTAATAGGTGAAATTGTGTCTGCTGCAAAGCTTATAAATCGCAGAGCTGGCAGTATTTATCTATGTCTCAGACAATCCTGCTGGGAGATGGGAGCGCTGAAATGAAAATCAACAGCCAGCTTCTCCTCCCCTTTGCTCCCGTCAGGTCATTTCACCCCCACTACCCTCCTCTCGAAAGCAGGTGTGCGAAGAGAGGCTGATAAATATAAAGCAAGTCAAGAGTCGCCTTCCTCCGCCCTCTGCGTCTCACCGCAATTCCTGGGGTCATTTTAATGTATTTTGTCAAACCCAAAGAGAACCTGACAAATCCACCCATCTTGCCAAAACTCCTTGCATACATGAGCTCTTTTAAACCATGCCGTGTTCACATCTGTCACAAAGAAGGCCATCAGCTCTAATCCTCCAACGCTTTCCCACCTGAACTTAGTTTACATATTTCATCTCCCAAATCAAGATTTTTTCCGCTTGAGTGATGGCAGGATTGCTCTATAATAAAAGATGGGACACGAGCTATTCTGGTCTCCCATCCAAGACAATTGGTCTTTTGGCTCTGTCTCTAACAGTCACACCTTGTTACCACATCTGCGAGGACGGAATAGAGGGGACAGACACAGGAACGAAGAAAAAGGGGTGGGTGGAGAGAAGAGGACAGGAACACAGGGAGGTAACAATAACACGCAATTTCAGACTTCATTGTAATTCCTCTCTCATCCTGGTCCCTGGCGACAGGCGCCGAGCCAGCCAGGATTCTAATCATTCCTGTTGTCAGATTGGTACCTCAAGTGAGATTGAGTTGATTGCTTGAACAAATTTGCAAAGTAACAATGCAATTTGCGTCAGTGTGCCTTCGGGAAGGATTTAGACTTCTGATTGGTGGAGACTCCAAAGAGACAAGGATGGAGAGTGCTTGTTGTCTTCTCAGGGAGGCACGTTTGCAGGTTAATTAATCTCACTGTTAATCACTACACTTATACAACGGTAAACAGTTATACATGTGTTGAGAGCTAAGTGAACTGAAGGACTTCTTTAAATTTTACCTCAAAATTTGGCTGTTCACAGGTTTTAAAGTGTATTCGATTCCTAAAATAGACAAATAATCAAGGGACAGTCTTATGTGCACTATCATCGTCTGCTTTTAATGTTATTTTTATTTTTTTCAAATGCATGAACGGACTTGAATTTCTGGCTCCTTCTCATTTCTTTGATGCTAACCAACACATAATCAGGTAGAGGAAAACATTGTCAAGTTTAAATCTGTAATATATATATATATATATATATGCAGATTTGGAACCATATTGAGCCAAGATCTTCAAAACGGAAAGTAGAAAAGTATAGAACAGTGGCGGACGTTTCCAGGAGCAGCAGGCCTACCAAAATGTCGCCAACACATCACAAATGAACTAAGAACAATATCTAGAGTGGTGCAAGCCTTACTTGCCTCAGCTAGGTTTGGTTTTCCTTACTCAACCATAAGAAAGAGACCGAGACAAAACGGCATTGAGAGTCCCAAGTTGAAAACGACTGCTTACCCTAAGACCTTTGGGAAAGTATTCTGTGGACTGGTACGTCAAATGGTGTAGATGTGCATTCCAATACATCTGACATAAAACTAACACAGCATTTTTTGATCTGAAGCCCACACGCAATCTCATTTCAGAATGAAAATCTTCTGTGTGGCTAAATTGAACACTTCTGCAAATAAAAATAGGCCAGATTTCACCCACAGAGATGTGAAAAACTCAGTGCCAGTCACTGCAAACGCTTAGCAGTTGTTACCACTGAGGGTGGCAAAACCATTTATTAGGTTTCAGATGGGGCCAAGTTGGTCAGACTAGTTTTTTTCTGGCTTCTGAAACCTATAGAGCTTCAAGAATTTACCATTTTAAGCGTCATTGATTTTTCTAATTGACTCCTCCCACTAGAGTCGACCATCTTACCTTGATCCTCCCACTCCTCAGGAGGATCACATGAAAAAAATCTCCCAAATCCACTCTGGTCTTATTTCTTTCTGCTGAGTCCTTCCTCTTCTCATAAACTTGAACGCGGTTTGCTTCTTGCGACTCTCAGCCATGTTCAAAGTGTAGGGTGAAAGCAGCAGAGCTACAATGAACGGCTAACAACGAAACTAACCGATAAGATAACCGGATACATAAATACTAGAAGTGTATTTTTGAGTAATGAATGTCCTTCAGTGCGATGGGCATTGATTTATTAGAGTTTTTAAAGGGCTGCAGCTCCCACAGAGATCTATTTGACCTCCTCTTTCTGAATACATAATGTATTGACTGATTTCAGGACAGCAGGACCATTTTACCCATTATAACAAAAAGGTGTTTCTGACCAGGATTACCAACTATAACTATCTAGGGAATCATCAGCTAAACAGTCGTATAGAATCTGCAGTTTATCTACAATCGAACCAAAGAGTAGCGTGTTAGGGAGAACAGAAACAGACCGAGAATGAATCCTTGTGGGATGCCACAATAAAGGCAAAGGTCCAATCTTTTAAGAAATAAACCATTGTAGAACAATTCCATCCTCTATTTGACAGCAATACATAAATAGCTTACTGCTGTGGCTTTTAACACATTTTATATTTAGCAGCAGCACACATGAAAAGACATACAGCTTAATATGCCAAAATTACAACTTTTGTGGCCATTCAAAAATCATCACGTCTCAGGACAAATTAAAAGCACAATATTGAATAGTATGACAAAAACATCTTTTGTTGTGTTGTATTGTGGCAGTTTGTAGCTCATTATTACATGTACAGCCTCTGTTTGTGAATATTTTCCCATTAGTGTTTGACAAGCGAGGAAACTCCATTTCATTTCTGGAGTTTCATGGACATGGACAAATAGGTTGTGACAAACCATTTCCCACTGCACATCCCCTGTGAGTCGTATCTGTGGGTAGGAAAGATCATTTTGCTGGACGTCTCCTACTGTTGGTTGATTAGTTCTACATTACAGCTAATTTGGTTCTTATTTAACTGGTCAATTTTAACACCAACAGATCCTCAGACTACAACAAATGGCAACCCAAGTACCACCAGTGGCACTTGTACCACAGTTTGAGAACCGTGGACTCTGTGTGAAAAGAATGTCAGCCATGCTTGGTCTTCAGCTATTAGAAGCATTGCTACATGAATATTAACATGGTAACACTATTATAGTGTTGCCTTAAAACTGAATGCAAGATAGATAATTAGTGTGTGTCTGAAAACTTTTTTAATTTTTAAGTTTTGCACTTGATCGACTCTTAAAATGAGGAAACATTCAGAACGCACTCGTTACCAACCCCTGGAACATGGAAAGTGTTAATCCTTTTATATAATCAGACACGTCACTCTGTATAAACTGCAAACACTGAACATCACAGCTGGACAAACCCCAATCATCTCACAGTATGAATATGAATTACTTGCAGTCTGACATCCCATGATTAAAGATTCCCCTTACACAGAAGTGCAAGTTACATAAAGACCCTTCACTTCCAGCGTGACAGTTGCTATTCTTCACACTGATGACTCTATCAGGAAATCTGACATTTTTTAATAGGGGCGAAAAACTCAGTGGAGCCAGGGACCGCCGCAGAAGTCAATTAATCAAAAAAAAAACAAAAGAATTGTTAGTGACTGGCTGACTGACTGACAGTGAGTGTCTAATTCTTTGCAAACCAGATAACCTGGGAGCAGAAACACAGGTGTAAACATAATTTCCCAGCATGGCTCAGCATGTGTTGCCTTGGAGGAGCTTTCAGTTTCCCTACCATGAGATGAAGTTAATAACTAGGGTCCCTTTAAGGTATCAAATATTTTAAAATACTGCACTGTTGCTGCTTTTATTGCTTTATAACTTAAACTTAATAAACCTGTTAAAGTCTAGGAGATCTGGGCTTTCTTCTGACTCTATAGCTGTAATTAATCTCTGCTTGCTGTTATAAGAGTGCCACATATTTTAAGGCTGTATTTAAGTTTATATACTGATAAAACAATGGGAAATCATTGGAGGTGAAACTAAAGGGGAAAAAATGCTATACTGAGGTACATGAAAAAAAATTTGTGATTCACTTTTTACCTCTATTTTATTCTATTATTTTTGAATTTCATAATAATAACGTTGATAATATTCTATTTTGGCTATTTAAGTCAAATGTTATTTGAGGGGGGACATAAAACATCAACCATGCTAGGAAACAATTGTTTTTAACTAAATCACTTGTGGCGCAATCTTTGAGACTCCTGCTGTCAATACTTTATTTTAACACGCTTTTTCCAGTAGGACAGCAACTAAGCTTGTCCAACATTTTACAAGGCTGGAGCAAACAGTGTGGGATCTTTGACTCTTCCTTTGTGCACAATCTGTCTAAATCATCCAGAGTCCTGGGTTCTGTTTTTTACTCCCTTTTTCATCAGGTCCCTCTTCAGGTTTTCTATAGGATTTAGATCTGAGGACTGCACTGGCCACCAAGGAAATATGTGTTTCATGAAATATTTGAGTTTATTTGGCCATATGTTTTGGATCATTATGCTGCTGACAGGCCCAGAGATTAACTATTTTCAGGTCTGTTTTATGAAGTATGCGTTGCTAAAAGTTCATATTGCCACAAACTGTAACAACACCCCCCGGGGCCTTTTGAAGAGAAACAGGCCCGTGGCATTACAGGTCTTCCACCGTACTTGGGAAGAGATGCTGTTCTAAATGTTTATCTTTTGTTTCATACTAAACTCCCTTCGAATGTTTTTGTTTGTTTTATTGGAAAGCTCCACCTTTGTCTCATCTGAACCAAAAAAGAAATGCATTTCCAGTTAAAGTCCCAAAAGAGTGTAGCAACCCCTTCATGATTGTTTTTTGTGGTAGTGCAGAAACAGCTTTTTTTCTGGCATCACCCCCAACTTATTAGCATTTAGATGGTGTCTAATGGTAGTTATGGAGACTTGATGCCAAGACGGTACACTTTGCTGCTGTTTTCTAATGGTGAGCTCAGGAGATGCTATGATCCTTTTCACTATGCATGATGGCAAGTTAAATAAGGCTCCTTTTCTGGTCCAGTGCCCTGTACCTAAGAGAAATGAGCCTTTGTGTCATGTGATATTTAAACCCTGGGGAAACAGAAAGTCATGGAGTACTGATAAGAAATATCTTGAAACTGATTAACTTTAATAAAAAAAGTATAAAAAAATTCACTATTCATTTAGATTTATTTGGAAAGAGATTATTATGGGGAACCAGTGGAGATAGGCACCAGCCCCACTGAGACCCTGCACGGAAAAGCAGTTATAGAAAATGGATGGAAATTATAATCGGGCGCTGGCGAAACAACTATTTCTTTACTCACCCAAAAACTAATTCATATCAAAGGGTGGATTTTTTTTTTACTTTTCAGTGTGATACTATGGTACTGCAGTAAAAGATTTCTTTTGAGGCTTTATAAGTGTTTTTACCAGGGGTGGCAACACATTTTTCTGCTTCCATTTAAAGTTGTTGTCTTTACCAGCTACAGCCTGGAAAAGCATATTTATAAACATTTGTCATTGCTCATAGTATTTCAATAAAATCGTTTCCCATGTAAACTCCTGACATTGTTCAGAACATGAAAAGAGATCATTAGTAACATTTCTTAAAGCAAGTGGTGCTTTTGGTTTGGGTCATGCTGTAAGGCTGCCATGCATCACAAGCTGTAAGCTATGGTACAGCAGAGCCACTAAAAGGCTGTGCTTCCTGTTAGATTGTGTGTACTGAACTGTTACATGGCGACCGCTGAGCCGTTGGAATCACCGGAGCGCCGCTGGAGAAACGATTATCCAGACATCAGCAGGATGCTGGCTGCTCCCACTGGAAAAGTAATCACTTTTTTTTCTCAGTCTCTTTTTTTGGGGGGAGAAAAAAAAAATCACCAGATACGTTGAGATCTGACTACTTAATCCTAAAATAAGTGGCTCCAAGCATCTGCAGAGACCACAGTGTGTCTGTCTGCACACTGCATCCTCTCCCACGGCCTCCTTGTATTGGGGTGCATTTCATAGGCAGGAGCAGATATTGTTTTTCTCCAAGACTCCCAAAAGCGTCAGCCTAAAAGCCTTGTCCGCTGCTTTGTTGTTGGTTTTTTTTAGTACTTGTACCCGATCCAATTCAGTGCCTGCACACATCTCTGTTGGCCATATTGGATTTTTCTGAGGCCCTGACCAAAGCCTCGTAGGCTCGCGCTCATCATTGTCATCCCGGAATATCAAGAAGCACCGAACTCCACAGAACTCCAGAGTGGGCACCGAAAGTATTGAAATCACAGTGGGGTAAGCAAATTTATGGGTAAAACAAAAAAAAAAATCAAACATAGATATGAGAATCTCTGTTCAAAGAAGTGCAGTCTACCAATATGAATCAGTCGTACCCTGCAGGGATTTCCATCCGCTTTCTCGGAGCTTGATACCAGGCCGAAGAGGAAGCCCGCACCGGCTCCTTTTATCTCGCCTCAGATTGGGTTATTAGATTGAAGAGACCGGCAGACGAGGCACAACTCCTCTCAGCCACACCGAGAGCAAAAGCAATGTTCCACAAGACTACACATTCATTACTCAAAAATAAATCCCCATTAAACAAATGCCATATGCATAATTAGGCCGTAAGAATAATTATAAACGTGATTAATTTCTCCAAGGGCAGTCTTATGAAAATCGTGATTGACAACAGAGCAAAGTTGGCTGTGCGTGAATCCGTCCTCAGAAACCCGTCGAGGCAGACGGCGGAAGAATAACAAGCAGCGAAACACAGAGGTGACACAGAGATGGATGGCTAAATATTTACTTCACTTTCAATCGCTAGATAGATGCAGCCCCCTCCACGTCTATGGAGACACCCGGTGAAGATGTGGGAAAGCTTTAAAATAAATTCCTATTTCATTGCACTGGTGTCCAAACTTTTTTGCTACGTGGACCGAAATCAGCAAAGTTGTTTGTTACTACTATTATTATTAAAGGCCAAAAGGATTTTACAGAACAAAGTTGTTTTGTAGGAAGCAGATATGTAAAGAAAAAACCGTCTCACATGGCTGCCTTATTTAAGGCAATTGTACAATTTTTTTTTTTTTTTTGGGGGGGGGGGTGATCAATTGCTTTCAGTTTTCTTCATCTAGAAACAGCTTGTCTATTTTTAAAAAAGCAAAATTAACTGGATATGTGTCATTCTCTACAAAAAACACACCTGCTGTATTTAGCTCAGTTTAACAAATGGTTGCAGCCAATAAAAGTGGAAGCTTAAAACAACAATAAGACAAAAATACATTTTCTATTTTAAGAATGTCTAAAGCTCAGAAAATAGTAACATTTTGGGTTTCTGAAAGCTTCACTTGGTTAAATTTAAAACCTTTAAGGACCTTTTAAGACCACTATGACTGAAATATAACACATAGAGTTAAGGCCAAAACTATATGTATTCCTTGAGGAATTTGGATTTAAAAGTTGAATGTAAGTTTGTTACTGATATGAGAGAGGTCATCTACCAAAGAATATTGATGTATTGTAAGAGTCAGTTTTGAAAACAAAAAATTCTTTTTAACACACATTTAAAAAAGATGGCATTTTAAAAAATGTCTACATTTCTCAATCAACATAAATATGTTTATCAGCATTACAGCAATCAAACCCAAGTTTCTGCTGATATTCTGACGGTTTATATTGGTTTCTAAGCTTCATGTCTTTGAGGTTTGAAAGACCTCCTTAATATGCCAGGGGTATAAAAGATTTTAGTCTTAAACTGCTTCATTGCTTGGTAATAAAAGGCTATATATTAAGCATTAAGAATGGTCCAGACAACAGGTTTCAGCCCATTATTGACATGATTATTCTCCATTTCAAGCCAGATGGTGTCAAACTTGGACTTTCTGAAACAGATGGTAAAGGATTAGGTAACAAGAATGTTTAATTTCAGTTCCTTCAAGAATCAACGAGGCAGTTTAGCCAGCAGATTGATTTTGCAAGTCTTAGAAAAAACGCTGAACATCAGACAGCTGCCAGTGGATTTCTGAAAAGAAAACGAATAAATGAAAGGAAGAAGTAAATGTGCAGCTAAATGATGGAAACTGCACATATGCAAGACTTCTTGAGGCCTAAAATTGAGATGTCTCCACTAAGACTTTAAGAGCCCGCAGAAAGTCTGCTATAACAACCTTTAAACATCGTCTACATACAAACTGCTCCTCTGTGAGTGGTGCCAGACAGAAGCCTTTTCCAGTCCTACCAAAACAAACATAAAAATAGTGAGTTTGCTGAACTCTGTTGCCCCTTTAGCCGAAATTGTGCACTGCAAAAAGGGAACTAAAAGCAAGTAAACATTTCTTGAAATGAGTGTATTTTTCCTTGAGTTGATGAGCTAAATAAGACTATTTGCCAATGGAATGAGTATTTTTACCCCTAAAATGAGATAGATATCCTGCACTTGAAATAAGATGATGGAGATGAACTGTTCCCTATTTTAAGCGCAAAAAATCTTATTCCATTGGCAAATAGTCTTATTTACCTGCTCTAATCAAGGAAAAAATACACTGACTTCAAGAAAACTTCATTTACTTTTAGTTCCCTTTTTGCAGTGTGGGCTTTGGCCAGATGAGACTAAAGCCTCTTTTACCAAACAATTTGATGTTACATCTGTAAAGACCAGCTCTGGCCACATGGAAATCACAAAGGGAAAACTGTGAGCTTCAGAAATGAAGCCAGCGGTGCGATGTCAACGTCAGCACTGTGCATAAAATTTTTGTCATAATGTTTCAGACGAACAAATGCTTAAAAATCTTAATTGCATCTCACTTTTTCTTCTCGTCAGAAATGAGGCTGCAATCACCTCACTGGGTGAGTCATTCCCCACCCAGTCCTTTCATAGCACACGGAGATGGCACAAAAGTTGCCTTAATCCGGCCCTGAAGTCTTTTGTGAAAGGGTTTTAAGACTGATAATTTCAGCAACAAAGACTCCAGATAGGTTTGGCATCAAACATTGCATGAGCCACCAGCTGAGCACGGTGGAGGTTCTGTAATGCTGAGGGTTCGTTTCTCTGTCAAAGGCCCTGGCAGCTTTGTTAGAGTGTGGGGCAGTCAGGAGCCCCAGCAAATCTAAACCGTCTTCATTTGGTCTTTCACCAGGATAATTATCCAAAATGTCTGGCAAAACCACCATCGACAAGGTCCAAGGATGACCTGCTTGCAACTCCCTAAAGGTACAACTTTGTTTAACAGCATTTTGTTAAACATTTACCCCAATAAGTAATAAAAACACCTTGTGACGTTAATAGTGTTCAATCTTAATTTAAGATGTTTTATACAACATGCACATTTGTTAACCGGAGCAAAACATCAGCAGATTATACCATCTCAGGTTTAAATGTCGTGCGAGGTCTACCAAAAGCTGTTGCAATGTTTCCCTAAAAAAGAAAAAAGCTAATGTCAACCACATGGTGGCGCTCCAGGAAAAAAGTGAACAGCTCTTTAAATGGGGATCACGTAAACGTGGAGACAAGTTTACTGAGCCATGACATGAGTTGATTGTGGTGCCTGATTAGAAACCCCAAAACTCTGTGAAATCTATCGCACAGTTAAGGTTTATGCTGATTGAGAACAAAACCAGAAGAATGGCGAGTAAAACTGCGTATGACACAAAAAGCAGACTATCAAATGTATTATGAGGAGAAATGTGAGAATACATCAAAGTTTAAATGAAACAGTCCACAAAAACCTGGTGTAAATTCATCTGGACACTAATCAGATGCTTCAGAGTAAAATAGAAAAAGAAAAAAAAGAACAATACTACTCTTTAGGAGTCTTTAATCATTGTAGGTCATGTCACCGGCAAATAAATGGCTTTTCTGGGAGCAAATAAGACATTTAATCCATTTCTCGCCACACTGACCCAACAAGAGTCCTGTGAAGTGATGCGAGTGATATTTGAAGTGTCTCTGACAGCCCATAATTCCTGTTTTAGGATGCATCTGAAATCGCCTCAGACTTTGATCTGTTTAATCTGCACTGAAGGAGTCACCGATCACTGGGGGACCCAGCCTACCCCTTCAAAAAAAAAAAAAAAAAAAAAAAGCAACAGCAGCCACAGGCCTCGATCTGTCTGGCTGCTGCGGCATCCCGCTGGCAGGGCCGCGCAGATGTCCGCGAGGAGGTGGCTAGGCCTGTTATTACGAGCCGGCCTCCGCTGCGGCTACGGCTTGATGTGCACCTTTCATCTCCAAATCCCTCTCTTTGGGAGACAATGAGCAGCTCCCTCCCTTCGTCCTTTTGAACTCACCAGGCGGGGGCAGCACTGACCCCGGGAGGGAGGAGTGGTGCATGTTGCATTAATGCTGGGGGGGGGGGGGGGGGGGGGTCGCCGCTCCATCCACACATTTACAGCTTTATTATACGTTGGAAAGGTCCAGGAAGCTTTAATGAAGCTTCTTCTACATTGTAATGAAAAATCTAAAAATAGCAGAGAAAGACATTATAAGAAATGGAAATGAATCATCAGACTACCGGGTCAAGACCTGCCCTTTGAAATAAACACTAATCTCTCCAAGCATATCGACGTCAAAAGACCACAAGATAAAACATTGATGATATGTCCACATTTATTGTGCAGTGACTTTTATATACATCCATTTTTTTTTTTACACCTAATTTACATGACCAGTAATAAATTAATCTATTGTTCTTTTAATCATATGACAGGACACAGCAATCTTTAGGGGAGAAAACCACAGTAAGTCCAAGTTACACATGAGTGACATACATGAGTGACTGCAGAGTTCTTTAGTGTTTTATTTTACATCATTACAGAGGCAGTTGGAAACACAGACAGTGTTGCTTTCACAACTAGATATGACAAAAGATCCGTCACAAGCGACTCTCTGAACACGAACGGGTTTTTATCCTTCAGATACACTTTAGAGATTTAGTGTTTGTATGTTTCACAGAAAGAGAACTCAGTTTGGCACCGTGTTTTCTGATTTAAGTGATAAAACTATCTTCAGTTTGGAGAATTTGAGTGCTTGTAACTGATAGGCATTAAGAGCCTAAAGTGCCACAATCTGACTTGTCAAATATTTATATATGTGATAGTTTATTAACGAACTGCGATACATTAAAAGTAATGAAAATGTCTCCCTATTTATAGAAACGAGTTAGTTTATTTAACAACTAAATAAGTGTAACTCATTAACACTTGAATTCATTATGAAAAAAAAGTATTGATCATTTCAGTATTTATTTGATATTTCCTGTGTTACAGCCCGTCATGATATAGTTTAAAGAGCATACATCGTCATACTAGAGCCAGTTAATCTAAAAATCTTAAAACTATCGAACAAAAAAGCTCAGCATTGGCTTTAAAAGTTGACAACTGACTTTAAAATGTACTTTTCTGAAAACAGAAAAAGCCTTTTGAGTCACGCCCTCTAAAACAGGAACATGTTGAATGGCAGTGCGGCTGCTTATTGGCGACATAAAAAAAAAGCAAATGGTGGAAGTAAACACATATAAAGAAGACTGATTTTTCCTTACTCAAAACAGATTTTTGTTGCAGGGTTATTTAAATAAAGACGTGGATGTGAACACACCAGCTCATGTTACAAGAGACAGCGTGAGCCGAGAGTCGACAGCCAGACCATCAAGGTGACTGAAGGTGTTTAAGAGCACTGAATTTATCAGATAAGAAAACCTTTTTACACCCAATAATCAGCTGCAGTAGATGATTAAAGTTTTTCAATGCATCTGAGCCATATTAAACAGTGTTTGTCTGCGGAAACAAGAGTATTTCAACTTCTAGCATTAGCTTGAAGTGACTTCCCAGGACTAAACAACACTTTGTGAGAAAACTATATGCAGAGAGACTTACAAGTTTGAGTGGTATGACAGACGGCTTGTTCCAGTCATAATTCTCCCCACAGTACCAGACTGGAAGGTCTGAATTCTCCTGGATGCCCACATTTTGTCTTCCACGTTTGATACAGCCCTTCGATAACTTTCGGATGTGTTCCTAGCGTCCTTGTGCTTGCTTTTTACTTTGACGCTTTCTTTTTTTTTTTTTAAACACATTTCTCAATGTTGGATTTAACACAGCGGAAAACGAAGAGCTGTAAAAATGACTATATATGCCCTTTAAACGCATATAATCAACTGATTATCCTGCACAGCGGTTTTCCTGCAGACCATTACCTTGTCTAGTGTCTACCTTCATAAACTGGTTTTGGCAAACAGATTGAATCAGGATGCGCAGCACCACAGGATTATAAAACTGAATGTTTTTTAAAATACTAAAATTATTTTAGAAACCTTTTTTTATTTTTGATTAATGATTTTAAAAGGTAATTGTTTCACCATGTATTATAAATTACTGAAACACTCATAATTACGGGTAACTTTATTTCTATATTTAATGTACGCATTTCAACTGTACTTAAGCTATTACATATATTAATACTTACTGACATTTACAGAATTGTGGCAATTTTGGCCTTCAACAGTTAAGTGGGACGTTGTTTAAATTTATTGCGTATTAGAACAAAGAATTCCTACACATCATTTTAGGCCTGAATGATGTTCTTTATCATCACTTAGTTGGATGATAAGTTGACTTAAAGCAGATTTGTATTTTGCTCAGTTCAGTCAGTCTGAGGGTGTTGAGTTACAACCCAAAGAATGTGGCTAAATAACTCTCCGTAGAGATCAAAACTGCCAAAACACCTTACAAACTGCATCTTTAACATTAGAGATGAGCATCACTATTGTGCTACATACAGTACTGATCACTTACAACAGACACAAAGGTCAAATACAACTATTAGTGTAGTCTTTATAAAAACTAAATCTAAAGGAGTTAATGTATAAATTGTGTTCGGTAGTGTGTGGAAAGAATAAAAAAAAAAAAAAAACACGCACACACGCAGAAAATAAGATATAAACCCAATTCAGGTTTGTCATTTACACATAAACTGTAAATACAGACACTGACCTGCTGAGATCTTCTGAGCGAAAGAAGTGAGCGGAGGTTTAACTCTCTAATGCTAGCTTAATGATAAACACCGACACCAACTAGTGACATGCCTATGTAAAAAAAAAATAAAACAAAAAAATAAAAAAAAATATCACTACATCAGCTCTAACCTCTTTTTTTTTGATACAGAAACACAAAATAAAAATATTTATAGGTTACACTGATGGCTCTTGGGCACTACACTGCTGCAGACAGCAGCAATCTAAGCTATGGAAACATGCAGCTTGTGGTGAGATTATACAGTACTATTCAGTCGTTTGTTGGTGGTAAACAGTTGTGAGGAAAAAACCCAGAGTTTGTATCTTTATTACTATTATCATCGTGAGATAATGATTTTCATCATGGCTCTGTTGTTCCATTACGCCTCGCATTCAATCTAAAAAGAGCCGCTCGTTATAAAAAGCATCACATGGTTTTCATCTAATCACCAACGTCACACAGAAACATCTGGTTATTGCACACTAGCACTGAAATTGCAAATGTTCATGCAGAATGAAAGAGAACACACTACAATCCAATCAGCGGTTGTTCGCAATGTGATGGAGGATGAAGGAATTCATTGGAAGACTAAATTACAGTGTTTGGGAGACTCATGACTACACTGCAGATGAGTTATGGACCCCTACGTTGGTCGGGGACGTTCTGGGTTTTGACGAATTCAGTGCGACGATCTTTAACGTGACCTGATGACGGCGTTCCATTTGCTCTTAATGAAATGACGCTAACCGCGCGGTGGAAGGCGTGACGGGGCGTTTCAGTGCGGGAAGTCTTGTGTCGGCAGGTAAAATATATTACATCCATGTCAAACATTCGTAACGTTGATTCGGTTAAAAAGCGCAGAAGCTGCAGACTCAAAGAAGCAAGAAGACGGCGTTTGATGCGAGGGGGTCCATGTGTTTTGTGTGACGTAAAGCAGGGTAGGGATCGTTTCCCCCGCAAACTACTTCACACGCTGGAGACTACGCACGAGAGACGGTCGCAAGGCGGAAATGTGATTATTAGAGGACAGGTGAGAGTGATAAAGGGCTGTTGTGACGGGACCTTGGTGTTTAATGGGACAGTGGACAATCCTTGCTCCAGCTCATGGGGACTGAGAACCTGACCTGTAGCTCTTAAAGGTGCCTAGCAGACTCTGCACCCCCTTCTTTACCCGTCGGGCCACAGAGTCAGCGGGAGGAGTGGGCAGGCAGGAGGCCAGGCCGGGTGGGCGAGCATCCAAACATTTCTGGTAGCGAAGCTGAAAAAAAGAAAAAGAACAAAAAGCATTAATGATGTTGAATAAAAAAAAAACGATAACATAACTTTTTAGGAAGGATTCTAGCCTTCCTGCTATCAGCGGTTGTTAATCATGCCTATTAGAAGCAGAGATGAAATCATGCCGTGTGTCAGAGACCTGTTGCTGGTAAACTGGGCTTTACTACGATTTTAAAACAAAATCATTACAGAGTTCTCATTTAAGGTGTCTTTAGGCATATTTTGTTTGATACTGTCACCGTTTAATACAGGTCACAAAGCAGGTTTTAATGTATCTCTATCGATCAATCAATTCCTGTAAAGAGTATATGTGAGAATCTCCAGGTTGACGTAATCCACGCTGAGATTCCTGTTTGATTCAGTTCCACTGTCTATTTTACAGACTTTCCAGAAAAACCAAACTTCGTCAATAGATCATTTTTAAAATACCAGTACTCACAAATATAATTATTCTAGTCACATAACTAAAACAGTAGGCGAGTATAGCAAAAGTCACATTTTGTGATAGTTTGAGGTTAAAACTGGCTTGCTGGCCATTCATTCCGGCTGTCTTTACAGATTTTCAGCAGATAACAGGAAGGCTCGGTGCATCAAGCTGACTGATATCTGTACAGAAATGATTTATGAAGTTTTTATTTGGCAAACAAAGCTTAAAATTCACATACATTTCTTGCTAAGAGCAGAAAAAGTTCACAATAAAATTCCAACTAAAGGAAAATGTTTTCTTGTGGCATCTTTAGAGTCTCTCATAGTATTTGAGTGACTGAAAATTTCACTCAAACATCTCAGACCTTGCATCTCAGTCTTGCATCTCAGACCTCTAAACCGGTGCAACTACAACTAAAACTCCTTTGGTTTTGCCTTAAATGGTAAATGGACTGAACTTATATAGCTATTTCAGTCATACTGACCTCTCAGAGCGCTGTCCACTATAGCCACATTCAGTCAATAACACTTATATTCATACACCGATACACAGATCGGTAGACAACTTGGGGTTAAGTGCCTTGTGACAGAGGGAAGCTGGAATCGAGCCCACAATCTTCCAGTTGCGAGACAATTACCGAGTAGTCGCCTTGTCTTTTCACTGAGAGGCTATGCACTTAGCTACAGGGGGTGGTAAAGCAGAGAAAATCAAAATGTCACCCAACACTGTGTAGTTTTTGAATTCGCTGGCATGGCCTTGAAAGCTGTGAAAACACTGTAAGACTGTTCCCAGCAGTGTAAAGTAAACAGTTATTGTTCCAATGCATCATCTCAACCAGCCTGGCTGCAATTTGGAGGTGTGTGCTCTACTCTCAACTCGGAGTGCAAGTCCTAGGTAGGAATGCAGCACTTAACACTTCTTATACGCATAAAATCATACAACTTTCCGAAGCCAAAATAAAGCCACAGGGAGAAGAACTTGTAGCTTCCTACAGACTCTTTCCCTCGCCGTTAGTTGCACATTGGATGGGCTCCAACACCTGTTTTACAGTGCTACCTGTTTTATTGCCTCCTTTCTTTCTGCCCGGCTGAACTAAACGACACGTGGAGAGATCCGACTGGTTCTGAACCGCTCCGTCACAACTAGGTTTATCAATGCATTCCTGCTCCTCTGACTCACCATGCAGGCGGCCTGCACAGCCTCGCTCAGACTGGCGGCGTTGGGTTCACACCAAAACATGTGGCAGGTGAACTCCTGGGGACCTTCCGCCATGATGAAAGCAAAGGTGTGGACGTCCTTCCCCACGCCCATGAAAGACAGGAAACGCACCCTGCACTCTGACAGGACCTCGTCATCCTGAAAGAGATACACATCAACAGAATCAAATTAAAGTTAAATCATTTATTAAATTATATCAATAACTAACGGTCATGTATGCAAGAGGTAAGAGGACCACTGAGTCTAATAGGTTCAGGTTTTAAAAATACTTTTTCTTAAGCTCTAGTGCTGAAACTTTGTAGCCAAGTAATGATCAGTAAAATTGAAACATTTTGCTGACAAATATAAAAATAAGTAAATATTAGATGTGCCATGTTGAATTTCCTACCTGTTTTGAAAGTATAGTAAGGGTGGCTGGTGCAACATTAACAGAAACAGGAGTCCAGTCGTTCTTATCCCTGCCGGTCATTGCAAACTCTAATGCTTCATTCAGTGTCTCCATTCCTGTCATAAAATGCGCAAAAACAAAGTGAGAATTAGCAAATAACTAGGAATAATTGTTTTAATAACGTGGATGAAATATCACATTTTGCTTACCAACTGGTCTGGCCACCGGTATACAGCCAAGATAATAAACATGGAAGCGCTGGAAGAGCTCATTTTTTGGAGCAGGAAACTCTGTCAAGGAGGTAAAAGAAATCTTACATTACCCGGTTCACTGCTTTATTAACACAGGAAATGTTCAAACGTCTGGAGGTTTCCGGCTTTACCTTCAACAGGGATGCCAAAGGGTTTACTAGGGTCAGAGTTGAGTCTGCTCACGCCTGGCTTATTTGCCTTTCTCTCCATCATGATCTAAAGCAAAAATTATGTGATTGTATATTCATTTCAAAGGAAAAAAGTTAATATCCTACAATCAAGTCAGTATTAAAGGCTGACCTTTGAACACATCTCATGCAAGCTGGTGGCGATGTTCTTGGCAGGCGAGTCGCAGCGGAAAACGTGACACTTCAACACTTGGGTGAGGTTGTCTCGGGCCACGTACGCAAAATCCCTGCAAATTAATCAAATGGTTCTCCTTTTGAGATTTACTTTGACTAACGTAAAACATATCCACTCACACGGCCGTAAAATATCTACGACACATATTCAATTTTCCGAATAGTAATTATTAATGTATACCTTTCCCTGAAAATGATGGAAAAAGCAGCATGAAAGAAAGAAATAAAAATAAAACAGCTGTTAGAAGTCAGACAGACAGGTGGCGAACAGGATTAGTGGAATATTTTAGTTGCAGTTATACAAAGAATCCAGCAGAGGGCAGCAACAGCTAGCAAATTCCATACACACTTGCCTTTTTTGATGAATACCAAAATGGAGACTAAGCAACAGAATTCAATATAACAGATATATAACAGAATATAAGAAACTGAGAAGCGCCATCCACAAACACTGGTTTAAACTGAGCACTTACGGAAAGTTAAACGTGAACTGAAAATATTTTCAACTGTATTAAACTTGCTCAGAGTTGAAGTGTTTTGAAGTTGAACATTTTAAAAGTTACAAAAGTCCATTAAATCTAACACAAAACATGAAATATTTCTGTGATAAACCTTTTTAAAGCCACTTCAGAATGGTTTACATGAGTGAGTCTGACCTTCCGTTGTCTCTGCCGACGCCCCACACACGGATGCTGCCAATCGGCTGAGAGTGAAGCAGAGTCTGACCCAGCGGGTCGATCAAGTTCATCGTGTCATTCTCCAGGACCATGAGCATGTCCTTACCCTGCAAGGGGACACAGACACCTGGGTGTGAGCAACAAGACCACATTATACTGATATTGAGTAATTTCTAGCAAATATAAAATGCTAAAAAGCATAACTGGCCTTGTATATTATGAGCCATTTTACTTAAACTCCAAAATTAATATTAGCAGAGCAAACATTTTTGTTAAAAGATCTGAAAGTTAGACTTTCCTTATATAGCTTTGTAAAGCAGTCATAATCTTTACAGACAGCTCCAAGAAATTACAATATAGTGAAAAAGTTCCACATTTTTCCAGACTCACTTCAGAAAGTGAAACTTATATCGGCGCTTTCCACACACTTAGAGCTGTTGTTTGGTGTAATTTTGATGATTATGGCTTACTGAGAATGAAAATTCACAATTCAGTGTAAGCTAGAACATTGTGAAAAAGTTAAAGACTATTCATAGAAAGTTAACGGGAAGGGAAATAAAAGAAAAGATGCAACACTAGAGAGGCTTGTCGAACTAACAGCATTTGGGGGAGCTCCAGAACGCTGTTGAATTCCTCGTGTCAAGCGACTCCTGGACCAGAGACGACACCTGAAGCATCTTCCCTGGGCTGAGGAGAAAACAGCTGGACTGTTGCCCAGTGGTTCTGGAGGAAGAGTGGCTAGAAGTCCAGCGTGAAGCCACCAGTCAGTGATGGTCTGGGGTCCCATGCCATCTGCTGGTGTTGGTCCACCGTTTTCTCAAGTCCACGGTCAACGCAGCCGTCTATCGTGAGATTTTAGAACACTTCAAGCCTCCCTCCACTGACGAGCTTTATGGAGATGCTCATTTCATTTTTCATCGGGACTTGGACTTGCTCACACCGCCAGAGGTACCAAAAGCTGGTTCAATGGCCACGACGTCGCTGCGCTTGATTGGGCAGCAAATTGGCCTGACCTGAACCCCGCAGAGACTCTAAGGACTGTTGTCAAAGACGAAGATGAGCGACGTCAGACCCAACAATGCTGATGAGCCGAAGGCTGCCAGAAAAGCGATCTGGACTTCCATTACATCTCAGCAGAACCACAGGCTGATGGCCTCCACAACACGCCGCATCGACGCAGTAAATCCTGCAAAAGGAGCCCCAACCGAGCAGCACGTAGAAACAAGCATGCTTCTCAGACGTCTGACATTTCTGTTTCAAATATTGTTTTTTATTGATCTTATGCTAATTTTCCGAGACACTGAATTTGGGTTCTTCATTACCTGTAAAGCCAAAAACATCAAAAATACAAGAAATGAAGCCATAAAATATTCCACTCCATTTGTAATTAATCTTTATACAAGTTCCACTTTCTGAGATGAGACTGAACGCATTCCAGATATCTTAATTTTGTTCCGCTGCGCTTGTGGAGGCTGTTCTAAAAGTGTAAGAAATTAACAGCGGCGTCCCCTCACCTCTCCCCAGATCCCAGCGGTGTCATGGAGGTTGTGTTTGTGATAAGAAAGCTGCCGGATGCAGTTGTTGACGGCCACGCTGCTCTTGCCGGGTGCCAGGTCCTCCTCGGACATCTCCACCCAGCCCAGAGAACGCACTGCAAAACACTGAAACAACAAAACAGATCGGTGAAGAGAAAAACAGGACAGCGTGCCCAACCGTTTCCTTCTGAAAACCCGCGTTTGTGCCGCCGAGTAAATAAAAATCATCCTCTGCATACAGTCAACAACAACATATCTAAAACCACTTTTTAGCCTTTATGCACAAAGCAAGTCCTGTTGACTTTTTATCCACCTACAAGTACATCATTCGTCACGTTCCTGCTGAGATTTTTAAACCATTTTCGGAAAAAAGCATTAATTGCTAGGTAATGCAAGAAATCATACAGCTGATTAAAGGAAACGGGTTCATGTCTTACAAGTGTAAGATCCTTCTCTTATCGTAGTGGAGACCACCAAAAGGATTCATTAGTTACCTTAGTCTCTAAATCTAAATCTGTACATCGTGGAGCAATCTTTTCTTCTTCCTCTGATTGGGAGCAGTTGTAGCTACAAACACAAGAGCAATGAAAGAAAGTTAAAAACCGCAGCATACAGACGGTAAGCTGATATATTAACGTCCTAAATGCTGCCGCATACTTTAAGTTGATAGATGCATAGCGTAAAGTTGCTCCCTCGAACTCCTTCAGACTCTGGTCGGGCGCAGCTTCTCCCTCCTCCTGAAAAACAAACAGCAGAGTTTATTCGATAAGTCTTTAAGTAAATGTACGTCGATGAAAACTTGCCGCAACGCTTAGGACAGTAAAAAAGACCAATGGAGCAGTTTCTAACCAATAATCTCGCCCTATTTCCAGTTTTCTGGGGGAATTATGTTTGGGGCAGATGGCTGCTGAATTGAATAGCACTTGTTTGCAGTGATGTGGAACGCTAAATAACATAATGAGGCTAAAATCACAGAACTGCTTACAGCAGCAACGAAAAGGGGAAATGATTAAAACGGGTTCTGCTGGAGGCCCAGTTTAGTTCACCAAACCACAGCCTTAGACATAAATGATGCCATTTCCCCTTACATTATCTGCAAACAACACGTTTCTAATATATTGCATACCACCTAGATACTGGCCACGCTCTCAGAACACAAGGAACGTCACATTTACAAGCTGAATGACAGCAAATCTAGCTTTTATGTACCTTCCACAGTTCCCCTTCATCTCCACCATCATCTGTGCTGGAAAGCTGAGCCCAAGTTTCCTGGAAGACGGAACGTTCATCCGTTAAACGTACAATCCCATGTCCATGTCCGCAGTCACCGAGCCGACTGTTCAACTGCGCCTCACCTCAGGTTCCTCACAGGGTGTGGTCTCCAGAGACATGGTCGAGGACATCATGGAGTCGCCCACTTTACCCAGGGGTGAAGGGGGCTCCCACTGGGTGGTGCCTGTGGGGATGTGCCAGTAATATGTGCCTGACGTGTCGCGCACCCTCATCCACCCGGAGGGCAGGTCCGTGTCCGTCTCGAAGGCGCTGGAGTCCCAGAAAGACTCTAAAACACAAATGACGACAAGACAAAAATACTAATGAGAAAAACAAATCAAGAAACAGAAAGGGAAAACTTAAAATACGATGTAGCCACAGTCTATAATTAGAGATGTGTGGGAACATGGCTAGGTGCCCATATTTAAGAGTCTTTTGTGATGGAGGAGGAAAGAAAAAGCACTGATGAAGGCTCAGAACATTTAACTTAAAGGAACCCAATCAAGTTGAACTTGAGGTGTGGCATATGGACTGGGCTAAAGAAAAGAACCGCAACCTGATCAAATAAAATAAAATCCATTGAACTGTTCCTGTTAAAACCAGCTGCTAGTACCAGGTAAATCATGAAGGAAGCTGGTTCAAATGAGAAGCGTTTAGCTGACAGAAGCCAATAAATAAGACATAATAAATGCCATAATGTCTGATGCCATGGTATTTGAATCTCTGCAGTGGGACATAGGTGTGAGTTTATCAGCTCTTTCCTCTTCAAGTGCCAAAAATAAACATTTTAAACATTAACCCAACTGCGGGGGCTTTGATAAATATGATGTTAATTATTTGATGTAGATTAATGTACGAGGTTTTTCATGGAGTTGAAATTGGGTCCCTGGATCTTTGAACCTCGATGCCCAGAGTCCCCTGCTGGTAATGGCGCTTTAGATTCACCAATACAGTGCATTTAGATTACCTCTGTTCCCATTCGGAGAATTGTCTGAGTTGTCCTGAGACATTGAAGGCCAGCTGGTCTCTTCATCACTTGGGGTGCCGTTCATGTTGGAGAAGAGGAGGCAAGCATTTCTCCCCACAACGCTGCCTTCTCTGTTAGACTCCACGTTAGTTTGTTCTGCAGGTTCCTCTCCTGTGCCACCATCTGAAGTCTCCTCATGCGCCTCGGAAATGTTATCTTTCTCTTTGTCATCCTCCTCCCTCTCTTTATCCTTCTCTTCTTCGGACTCCAGAGTGTCGATAAGTAGTGGCTCATTAAGGATGTTCTTGGACTCCTCCTGACTGAGGCCGGGGGTCATTGCTATTTTGGGCGACTTTGTCTGCTCCTCGTTTCCCTGTTGCTCTTCCTGAGTGATGTTCTGAAGAGGAAAGTCTTCCTTGTTACCATTCTGATTGATATTGCAGTTGTGGTCCTGATCCTGTTGGTTCTCAGCTACTTTGCGGAGCTGGTTTCGGCCTTCTTTAACCCGCTTGGCATTGTTGCCGATGGTCTCCTGGTCACACCAGTGGCTGCCTTCGTTCAGCTTGTTTTTCAGCTCTTCGTCTTGCTTTTGTTTATTTACAACATAAGATACATCTTCATCATCGTGACCACCCATGGTGGCTTCCCTTCCGAATGGTCTGACGGAAACAGAAGTGGAGATTTATTAGTTACAAAAACCATGTTACCATAATGGCTTCAAATCAGTAGAAAATATCTGGGCTGGACAATAATTCAATAACAATATATATATCGATTGATAGTCGTATATCGATGATAAAAAGTTCAATAGAGTAACAGTTTTCCGTCCTTTTGCATTCCAGCCTATCATTTAGGTTAATATTACAGTTAACACATCCTCCCAACCAATCACAAATGCAGACCCAGGAATGCTCCGTCACCAAGCTCCGCCCCCTTTATAGAGTTCAGAGAGCACGTGTTCTTTTTTCTTTTTTAAAAACTTGCAGTTTTGTTAAGAAATTGGTTGAATAAAGGGTTGAGTTTGAATGCGGTGTTTGTGTGTTTTGTATATAAAAAGGGCACAGGGGAGCTCAGATCAACAGAACACCGCCACTGGGCTGTCCGTGTAGCAAACATTTAATCACACAGTTAGCTTAAGTCATCCGTGAGGTTTACTCCTTTACTGTTGCAGATACAGGAGCTTTACTGAGCTTTCTAAGTAGCTCACAAACATCTGTGTCACACCGTTAGCTTGTGGCATCATTCAGTGAAAGTTTGTCCCCACAATGCATTTGTGTTTGTCATGTGGATAAAGAGGTTCTCATGTGTTTTTCCTGCTGTACTCGACACGTTAGCAGAGTTTAGACTTCCAGCTGCAGAGATGATCGGTTGCAGGGAGGGGAGTGGCTGAAAATGTGTGTTATTGCGACGCTGCGACCGGAAGAAGTGTGACAATAATTTGTAGCTTTGAAAGATGTTTTTTTTTTTATTATCAATTATAATGAGATATTGATTATTTACTACAGACACACTGAAGGTTCGTGTTCCATCAGTGTACCACCACAGTTTCAGAAACAGCTAATCTCACCCACATCAAGGGAAAACTATTTAGAGCGGGGAAACAAAACAGATACAAGCAGAGCCAATTAGAGATTAGACAGCTGAATTGTACCAGACATTGGGAAAATAAATATACACAGGCCACTTCTTCATATCAAACATAAAAATTTTTGGCAGAAAACAGAGAACAAGTTTGTCAGTCTGGATATTTTCACAAGACTGGCATCCTGTAGTCCAATGCTAAAGTAAAGTAGCCCAATGCTTGGCCTGCCCTCAAAGGCCTCAAGGTAGAACAAATGAAGGTCTGACCTGAGGTTATATAACGAGAGGCCAACAACAAAAAACACACACAAACACAAATAAATATAACTGCAATAAACTCATCTGAGAACCTTTGGTTTATGATGCCTTAAAAGCTCTCATAGGGAAAATAAAGACATGTACAGGCAATAGACTATGAGGAGGTGGTCTGTCGTTGGTCTAATATATTTTTCACCTTGTTACAATTCAAGTGATTGGTACAGCTGCACTATTAATTGGTAATAAACAAGTTAAGAGGACAAACATAATCCATGGCGTGAAATGTTGGATGCATTTCTTACAGTGATCACCTGTGAAACAGCTCAGAGTGTTGATGCTTTTAAAACATACCTGATCTTAAGTAATTCTGACTTTTCTTCCATACAAATTTCATTTATCTTTTTTTAACAAACTGCAAGTTTTTTTCTGTGATTATTTCTTTTGTATTTTTATTTTGATCTAGATGCATTTAAAATGTATCTCTTTAACTAGCTATACCAATAATCTAGATTTTGGCATAAGTAAAATGCTATTTATTGTGGATTTTTTTATTTTTTTAATCTTTTGGAAATCCAAAATATTAAAGTTGTTTTGTTAGCTTTATTTCTATAATGTGTCCGCAGTTCTGTTCAATAGCTATCCATTTGCTTCGGTCATATTTTTTTGGATGCGACTGGTGTTTGCATATTTGTCCCTTCGTTTTAACTTCCACAAAGCACACTGTTTTACATTTGAACGTATGAAACGTGCTTTATCCATAAAAACTCATTGATCTGCTCTTATCAGTAATCCCCAAATGCTCCATGTGTACTGAGAAACATTAAAGGATAACTAATTGGATAAAACAATAAAGGTTACACCACAGTAGGGCGCATGGATCGCTCTCGATAATAAAGTGTATGTTGTTGCAATTCCTAAGTATGAATCCTGTCACAATCACTGCCAACTAGTAACGTGTCAATTTTTACTTTGAAGTCTGTGTCGCGTTGGTACGTTCGGGGCTGGAGCGGCGACTGGCTCATTTCGCTGTTGCACTACCTAGTTCAGTAACAAACGTACTTCAGCACTTTCACCTTGCATTTGTCAACACGACCCCTTACAGTTTAGATAAAACGACCCAAAACAGTGAAGTGACAATCCACGAGCACACTTTTAGATTCGGTCTAAATACCTTGAATGTTAGATTTAAGCTAAATCGGTGCTTTTCCGATGCCATCGGCCCAGCTGCAACTAACGGGCATCATCCGCCATCATAGCCATCTTCCTTGCTAGGCTAATGTTAGCTTCTCACTTAGCTAGCTGGCTGGCTGGCTGGCTAACGTTTGCAGAAACGAGCTCTGAAACGGCGGCGGTGGGACTCATTTGTCAAAACTGGTGTTGATAAGGTCGACTTACCAACTCCGCCAAACCCTCCTGCTGTTGCAATGTGACAAGCTGTGCGAGTTAACTACATATTTCCACGGGTCGTGATGGCTCGCTCGCTTTCTGGGTGTTCTCAGTCAGGGCTCGGCTAGTGATGGAGGACGAACCTGCGTCACGGATTAGTCACGTCCCGAGCCCACTGCCTCCCCTCGGGTCCACACCGAGCAGGAGGGGAGCTCAGGAACACGCCGAGCCGCTTTTGGACATGACATCCGATAAGACTGAAAGCTGCCGCCATACAGAGTTATCCTGGAAAACATTATCATTGGAAACATCCTTCATTTACAGCTCACGGATGGGGGAAACTAAAATGTATCTATAAGTGTAGAAATTAAGTATGGAACACTGAACTAAATTCAGTATACTTTCCGTTCATTGAAAAGTATAAATTTGAACAATATTCAACAGTTTCTATTTGGATTTTTGTGATCAAAGTAACTAAGAAATGAAAAGAAAATTTTTATATAGTTTTTAACGAAAAAGAATATAAAAGTGTGGCGCGCCGTGCATATCTGTTCAGCTCCCTTCATTCAGATACCCCTAAATAAAATTTTGTGCAGCCAATTGTCACCAGAGGTCCCTCAATAAAGAAATAGAGTCCAGTTGTTGCTGTTCTGTAAAGAAATAGTGCAAATAATATTTGGATTTTCATTTATTCCGTGGCTTGTCTAAAAGTTGTCTCCCTTCCTTTCAGACTGGTTTTTCCAGTCAGATTTAATGATTAAACTTTGATTTTAAACATCACTCTTCAGCTAGTAACCACTGATCATGCTCCCATAATACAATTGCATCTAAAGACAATTGCAAAGTCGGCCTTCTATCACCTTAAGAACATTTCCAGGATTAAGGGACTAATGTCTCAGCAGGATCTGAGGAAATTAATCCATGCATTTATATTTTGTAGAATTGATTACTGCAACAGTGTCTTCACAGGTGTGTGAAAAAGTGGATCAGACAGCTGCAGCTGATCCAGAACGCTGCTGCCCGTCTCCTCACTAAGAAAGTAGAGAACATCCCCCCAGTTCTAAAGTCCTTCCACTGGCTCCCTCTATCTGAGAGAATAGACTTCAAAGAATACTTATTTTAGTCTATGAATCCCTGAATGGCCTAGCACCTAAATACATCACAGACTTGTTATCAGTGTATCAACCTTCCAGACCACTAAGTTCTACTCCACATCCCCAGAACCAGAACCAAACACAGAGAAGCAGCATTTAGCTCTTATGCTCCATTTATCTGGAACAAACTCCCAGAAGACTGTAAAAGTGCTGAAACCCTTAGTTTCTTTAAATCAAGGTTAAAACCCTATTTGTTTAGAGTTGCCTTTGAATGTTAATGTGGATGTTTGTTATCCAACTTGTCTTATATATTAAACTGCTGCTAGTATCCCACTGCAGTGTACTTTCTTATGCAATGTTTTCTTTTTTCTTTGTTCTGTACTATAGCACTTTGAATTGCTACTTTTACCTTTCCGTTTCAGTGTCCATTTAACATGAAATAGTCCCAGCATAAATTCTAATAAAGCTTCTTGCATATATAAATCCAGCGGAGTACTATGGCGAAATCAGTAAGACTCCACTTGTGAAGGTAAAATCTGTTGGGCTCTTTTTGGCATTAAGACAACAATTCTTATTGCCTCATTGCCAGACAGGATATACACACACACAAAAAAAGAAAAAAAAAGAATTGTCTTGATACTGAAAAGTGTGATACAAATAAACTTGCCTTACCTTCCCTCAAGCTCGCAGGGGAATTTAGCATTTTTACAGGACTGAAAACTCTTACCATAAGAATTGAATCTTAATATAAAATGTGTTGGAATCCTCTGAATGTCTCTAATGTGTAGTACATTAAAAAAAATAGACCACCTTACCTTAAATATATTTGATTGACGAATTATATTTTAGAATCACTGCTAAGCAGAAGGCACGGCTCTCTCAGTTAAAAGATTCCCTGTGAGCTAAATGTTTGTCCATTCAAACACATACATATGTGTCAAAGTAGTGCAATCCTGACTGCATGTTTAGCATAAACATCTTCCTTTGCAGCTTCTACCTGGTTTTCTCCCATGGTTTTTCTTTTCTTTTCTTTTATTTAGCACCATCCATCTTACCGTCCACTCTGACCAGCTTCCCTGTTGCTCACTAAGAAAAGCCTCCCCTGACCATGACATTGCCACATTTCACACTGGGGTTGGTCTGTTTAGCGTGAGGCAGGTGTATCCAAAGTGTGGACCGGGGGCCATTTGTGGTCCCTGTACTGAGTTTGTATGGCCTCCGAACTGCATTTCAAGAAAGATTTGGCCGACGAGCCCTGGTGGCTCGTGCGGATGGCAGCTTTTTATTTTTTACTAGGGCAACATTATTGCAGACAACTTCAAATCTTAAAATTAAATGTTAGGTCCGACACAAAACATTTGTCTTTTAATGACCACACTTTTTACATTGTCTTTGATTTCCCAGTAAATAGGACCACAGCTATCCAATGGATTTTACTCAAATGCAGACTTTGGTGTATTAAAACCTGATTAGAATTATTAAAATTAGTTAAATACAGATGGTTTAAAACTATCATATTTTGCATAGCAGGTTAAAAAGACAGTTTTTTGGTTATATCATTTACTTTTAGGGCCTCGAGTGCTTTTGAGTTGACAAATTTGGCCCACAAGACAAAAAGTTTGGACACCCATGCCATAAACTTTCTACCACACCTCACATTTTTGCACGTGGGCCAAATAGTTAAATTTCATAATAATCTGAGCAAAGCGCCTTCTTCCATGGAACTGTCACGCATTTGGCATGCAGCCAACTGGAAATGAGGCTTCTCGTGATTTTTATCTTGCTAATCATTCATCAAGGCTGGATTTGTTAAGTGCACTAGTTGTTCTGTCAATGGATTTTCTGACCAAAGCTTGGGACATTTGTTTTATGACTCAGGCCTGCTTTAAACCTGTCCAAAACATTATGACTGACCTGCCTGGTGTGTTCATTGGTCTTTATATTAATTCATTAGCTTTTTAACAAACTAAGGCCTTCTGTTTTTTTTTTTTATTGGGACTAAATTACTCAAAAGTGAACTTTATTCTGGAGGTTTATGAAGGGACGTGATTTGATTAAGGGGTAACAGTAAGAATTGCATACAAAAAAGCTCCGTTTCAGATTTTTATCTTTTTAAACCCCGTATTTCTTTCCTTACACTTCACAGCTATGCACTAGTTGTCTTGCTTTTTTACATAAAAGCCCAATTTAAAAAAATGTGGTTTTAAAGTGATAAATTGTGGAGAAAAGTGTTGAAGGGGCATGGCTTACTTAAATCGTCCACATTTAAAGTATAATAATATCCAGTTTTAGTAGCTGGTACCCAATTAGGTGATAAGCTGCAGTGTTTTTTTTTTTTGTGTGCTCTGTAACGTAAAAATTCATCACAAGTGACACATTCAGTGTTCTTGATACGTCTCATTTTTAATATACTCATATATAAATACATACATTTGTCCAACTTGCTCTTTATTTTGGCTTCAACCAGAGATTCGGCACAAGCAAGCAAGCAAGCAAGCAGGTAGAGGCACGGAAATGATGCAGGTAAAGGCAACAACCCATAACAAGTAGGTGAAATGAATTTCAGAGAAAGAAAGAGGCACTTAAAAATAAGTCTCAGTCATTACACTTTGAAAGAAATAAACTGTCTTTTAATGTCCCAGTGGTATTCATTTTCTAAATACAACAGTGACAACAGCCCCCCCCCCCAAAAAATTACTATGCAGTGTTCGTGACAAAGAATTAAAGGCGTTCTAGGAGTAAAATATTTCTGTATTCAAAAAGAAAATAACGCTTGAATTAAGCTGTTGGCTTGTGGCTGACTGCCTTTCGCTCAACTGTGCAGGCTAATTCAAATAAACTAATGCGGGATAGATAAAGAGATTACCTGATTATAATAACGCGTAAACTCATGATAAACAGCTGAGTTAGAAACTGATAAAAAAATAACCCTATGATGCAATTATTAAACTTACTTTCCCAAACAGTTTTGGCACAAAGCTGCTGGCCCAAGAAAACAAAAAAGGTTTGTTTGGTGAGTTTTGAATTGTCATCAGGGTCCGGTCACAAAACAACGCCCAACATGGGTGACTTGTCTTCAGGATGGCATCAAACTGTCAACATTGAAACGCCCGACCTTTTAAGTTCACTTAATCAGCTAACATACTTAAATACTAACTTCTGATATTTGGCATGCTCGCTCATTGCATACAGTTTCTTGTCACTGAAACAAACAACATTAACCTTTTCCCTCAAAAATAAGTTTTGGGTTAATCTGTTATTTTTTTTTTTGTAATAATAAGCCAACCGCTATAGAGCAGGATTTACATTCCAGATAAAGTAAAGCCTTAAATCCAATGGTCTGATGCAGCGGATCATCATGCTGATCTCTAAAGGATATTTAGTGACAAAGACTGTATTCAGTCCACATGATTACAATTTAGAAGATAAGCTGTCAATATTAAGCTCCTGCAAAGACACATGAGGCAAAGACTGTAACACATCATATATCACACTATAAAAATAAAAGAAAAATACAAAATAAATGACAGCTACTCAAGTCATCTCAGAAGCGGAGGATTACAGTGGAGATTAATGTAGCGGTGACAGTTTAAGGCAATACCGGTAAGCACCAAAACACCATTTCGAGAGTCTGAGTCACATCCGGTATGATTATCCAGGTTTTGAAACGTTTTTGACCAAGGAGAGGAGTAGCATTTCTCACTTGTCCTGCATTTTATCCAAAATAGGCACAATCATGTCAAATTTGGGCCTTTTAGCCGGGTCTTCGTTCATGCAAATCTTCATGAGCTTGCATATGTGTGGAGAGATGCCAGGAGGGATGGTTGGCCTCAAACCTTCCAAAGCAATCTGAAATTAGACGCAAACAACTTTAAATCATTTCTGATCCGTTTTATTTGCGTCGATAAATGAAATTCACTGAGCTCTAATGCTGCTGACCTTCATGCCGATCTCCATGTTGGACAAATCAGCAAATGGAACTTCTCTGGTCACCAGCTCCCACAACAAGATCGCAAAGCTCCACATGTCAGCAGACCGACGGTTTATCTCTTCTGGCTTCTTCTGCAGGGCTGACAACCACAAAGAAAATCCAGCAAAGTCACCCAGTGCAGTAGATTTGGTCTACGTTCTAACAAAAGACTTCTCACAATACGAGTTTATTATTTAGAAGTTGAGCAGTTTAAAAGTAGAGACTTCTTGCTTTCATATAGTACAACATTTAAATACAGATTTAGAAAGTTGTTATTTAAAATGCCTTGAAAGAATTTTCATACCCCTTTCCCCTTTGTACATTTTGTCACAGTACAATCACATAACATGAATGTATTTTGTTGGGATTTTAAAGTCACAGAACAACACAAACAGTGTAATGCCAGATAAATATATATAGTTTTATTTATTTTATCCATTTAAAACCTTTAAACACCTCACAGGGGATTGTACATTTATTCTTTAGAAAATAACAAAGGGATGGCACAACAAGAGGGATATGGGATCTCTAGAAGAGCTGAGCTGGGTTCGTCACTAACCCCAGTAGAAGAGGTAGGGAACCTCTGTTCCACATTATAAAGAGTCTTATGAAAAAAAAAACATTACATCCTTATTAAGGAATGGCTTTAAGGAGTGTCTGATTTAAAAAAAATCTACAGCATCTCAAGTCAAACGTGAAAGTGTTTGTGTTTTTAGTAGGAAACTAATGTACTGTAGTATGTGCTGGTATATGTGATTAGCCAATCTAAGGATCTAAACTCTTAACGGTGTCCTGTGCCTGAATGCATTATTTTTATGCACACATTTAATTACTGAAACTCCTAAAAAGGGACAAAACCGAAGTCATAAAGTATCACTAAATTATAACGGAAATGCAAGAGGTGAATCCATTAGAATATACATTTAAGTTAAGATATTGTAATTTTGCCATTGTAATCGCAAATCTGATTAACATGAAAAGGGCGTACAGCAAAGTTCTGGCAGCTCAGCAGAACTGGACTCAGGACAGTCTTTCAGCTTTGTAAGCTCAAACCATTCAGCTATTAAATTAGTGCATTGTACTATAAAGCCCCCTTTAGAATGAATATGTACAGATCAAGGTTACGTCCTTGCTTATTGCATCAGTTGTTTCATATGGTGCATATATTACCTTACTCAACAACAGAGTATTAAAAAAACGACAATGCTGCATGATTATTAACATGTCTTACATTGTTCTCTGTGGATGAATACATCGATAGCACAGAATGTGGATATATTACATGGGTTAGTGTTTTCATAAAGAAATATTTTCAACCAATCTAAAGAGTTCTATAAACTGGAAACCCATTTTTATGGGTTGCTTTTATACTCCAAACACACCCCGCCTATTTTCACTATTGTCCAATGACGGTTTATAAGTTGCCTAAATTTCACCGTATCTCAAGGGAAAATCAGCTCCAAATTACATTATGCTCAGAGACAGAGTGTAGTTTCCTACAGCCAACATTTCCCCTTTATGTTGTGTGGTTTCAGCTGTCGGTTCGGATTGATCTTGTAATATTTGATGCCTACCCTCAGGGGCTACCCACGCAGGCGAGTACATCCTGCCAGGACACTGGAAGGAGAACTTGACATCTGCCATGCTGATCCTCGCTGTCAAGTCTTCATCGATCTGCAGGAGAGGACACACGTTTTCCTGAGACGCCACGCCTTTTCTTATTGTGCTTCTGTGTTTGTGAAGCGTTAATAACGTCGTCTGAGCGGGCGCCACAACAAATGAGCTGTTTTATGATACTAAACTTTTGCTAAAGACAGAATTTCTTACCATGATGCTTTTGCTGTTGAGATAATGACGAGGAATCATGGGTTCAAGCGTGTGTAAGAAGGCCATTCCAGATGAAATGTCCAGAGCAAACTTGACCGCCTGTGTCTGGTCCACCACAAAGTCTGGCAGCGGGATGAGTAAATGAGAAATTAAAGCTTCAGGCTCCTCTGTCTTTAATCAAGTACCAGAATGACACAGCGCTTTGAAAAAGGTGATGACAACATAATGACAAACAACTAAAATAGCTCACAAACTCTTGTACACCACCTACAGTGCCTTGCAAAAAAGTATTCACACCCCTTAAGCATTTCCCAATTTTTTTCAGGTTGCAAAACAGGAAGGGATTTTATGTGATAGACCAAATGCATCATCATTGTGAAAGATGGATGAGTGTCCATTTTTTTTCAACCAAATAAGAATATGGAAACTGTGAATTAATGCTGCATTCCACTTGCAGTCAGAATTTGGAAATCCTGGCTTCCGATTGGAAGAATCGCTAAAGTCAGACTTTCCCCTCAGAAAGTCGGAGAAACTTTGTCAGATTCAATATGGTAGCTCCTCGCATTAACCATAGACACTACATATGTAGATGCCTCATTAGGTGCTGGAGTGTGTCCTGCGTCGCCGCCATATTGGATGGGTCTCTCCTACTCTAGGTTGGCATAGTAGCTGACGGGAGTCAACGCAGAGGGGGCAACTTTGACCGTATTTACTGCAGCTTACGGTTGCAATAACCGACGATAACTACGGAAAGTAGATCACATGGTGCAGATCAACATTTTGGGCTGAGATTGGTTCCGAAGATGACTTTTAGTTGGTGAGAACAACGCAGAAACCCAACAGATGGAGCTTAATTTTGGGCTTATTAATTTGTTATCGCTGTATTTCACAAACTAAGGCTGCATCGTATTGCCAAATTAAGTACCCTGGAGTTAGAGAGGGCCAGCACATGCAAGAAACACATTTCTTTTTCAAGGGTCTTAAGATCCAGCCCTAGTTGCAAGCAGGGTAGTGTAAGACACCGAATAACCAGGAAATTTTAAGGAAACTTTTCCAGGCCTTTAAAAAACTGTGTGCATGCACAGCAGGCAAAAAATACGAAGAAATTATTGTTGGTGTGTAGAGAAGGCTCAGGGATGAGACAGAATTAAATTAATTTAAAAGAACAATCCAACTTGCTTCCTTATTAAAATATAAATGTATTAATTTATAAATTAATATATAATACCACACTTCTTTTTGTTTAAGAGCATAAAACAAAGTATTTTTGCATGAAAGCATGTATTTATTTACATATTTAATGATATGCGTTTGTTAAATAGCATAAAAAAGTATTTCAGTATGAAACCACGTATTTATACATTAATATGCCATACGTCTGTCTGGTAAAGAGCATACAAATGTTAAATGGATTGTTTAAACAGCATGTTTCGGCATTAAATTATGTTTTTTTATGTGTGGCTCTGAACTGAACAAATTAAAAGTGGTGTTTGCTTGTTTGGTGTGGCAAGTACAGCTTTAAAGGATGTTTGTAAGAGGTACTATGAACAAAACAACAGCTTTCCTGGCCGTCGCCATGTTGGAACACTGACCTTTTGTTTTGTTTTTTTATTTAGGAATCACGACTTTTCTGACTGTGTTAACTGGAAAAGCTTTTTATTCGGGTTTACCCCATTCCTACCTCCTATTTTCGATTTCTGAGGCGAATGGGATGCAACATTAATCAAGAATGTTTTTTGAATCAGTTCTTTGAGACAGACACCAGCTCATGATGGATACAGATAATATATACAGGCAGACACAACAGGCATAGTATTTTCAGACTTTTTTTTTCTTTAATATGCATGTTTTTCCTCCCACTTCACAATGATGCATTACTTTGTGCTGCTCTATCACTTCTATCCCATTAGAATCACATTTGCAAGATGACGGTTGTAAACAACATTCATATAATACAAATGCAAGCCACTGTAAAGTAATGGCAAATATGGACTTTGTGATCACAGTGGAAATACTCACTAGTGCCTTCATGGAGCACATTGTAGAGGGAGCCATAAGGCATCCAGTGTGTAATGATGATGGGGTGAGGGGCGGGAGGAGACTGACATGCTCCCAACATAGGTAGGACATTTGGGTGGGAAAAAATCCTGGGAGTGACCCAAAGGAGGCAGAGACAGGGGAGAGAGACACACCGAGGCAAACCGACAAAACAGTTTCACATAAACATTTCTTGTGTGTGATTCACTTCAGAAATAAACAACACGTAAGGTTTGGCTCGACTAAACGGACACAGACACATGAGTGACCACAGAGAAGAAACGACAGACGCTGCAGGCGTGTTTTAATAAGAACCTGAGTTTGGGATATTCCTCGTTAAAGTCTCTGCTCTTCCTCGAAGTCCAGTCCCGGATCTTTAGCACCTTAACGGCGATTTCATTGCCTTGCCAACGTCCTTGCCACAGCTGGACACGAGAGAAACCCGGGTAAACAACATGCGGTTTCATTTCATCATCAGTGGAGACAGATGTAAATAAAGCCGAATCAAACACAGGACTGATGAAAAGTACCTCTCCAGAATGGTTTTCATTTTTTTTAACAGTGAGCGAAAGCTGTTTGTAGTCGATCCCCGCTAGTTTGTTTATAGTACCGTTGCCTAAAAACACGAGATGGAGAAATTAACTTTAGTCACAAGTAAAAGTCCAGACAAAAATCACTAGTTAACCACCAAGGAAAGAAAGAAAAAGCCACAGGAAGAACAGAGCTGGGAGGCTAAAGTGGAACATATTTGCCTTCTTTCAGCACTTTAACTAAATCAGCTAATAAATGGTTTATGTGCTCTTGGGACTCACGCGGTCGAGTTCGGGTGGTGCCTTTCCAGAATGTGTCCTTGAAGGGTATTTTAGTTATGTTCTGCCCCATCTTCTCAGCCTTTTCTGGAAGGTGCAGAATTAAAAAGATCAACTTTAACCAAGAAATCTGGAAAAAAAAAATGATGGTTTCAAAACTTCAAATTTGACAATCCAGCAAGTGGTTGTGTCACCTCTGAGGAGCTCACACAGGTCGGGTTTAGCTTTATCCATAGGTGTTTCTCCATATCTGTTACAGACGCTTACCAGGGCCCCGTTATTCACAAGGTCCTAAGCCAAAAATATACATGTAGTGAGCAAAATTGTAATGCCATACTATGTTTCTCACCACCAGGGGGAGCACCTACATCAGCCACTTGGTGGTGTGCCCAGAAGCAGGCATAATGCAGTGGTGTGTTCCCGTGTTCGTTGGCTGCATTGGTATCTGCTTTGCACTGGATCAGCTAAAAGAAGAAGAAACAAAGGATTATATGCAAAGGCAGGCTGCTCAGATCATGTTTGGCCTGTATACAAACGGCAAGAAAAACAGCCAAGATATTCTTGCCTTGTGGGCACATACCAAAAGTATTGAGACAGCTCTAATATTAAACTCTAGGGATGCCTAGCAGTTATTTCTAAAGCACACACCTTAACTTTTGCCACTTCTATCATGAACCAACAAAGGCATTTACTAACTACTTTAATCCTTCTCTAAAGTTGCTTTTTCATATGCAACAAAGGAGGTTGTGATGAAAAAGACGAGTCTGTGTTTAGCTGCTTTCCGTCCCTTTATGGATTGTTTAGACATTAATGTTTTAAACAGTCAAGTACATCAGCTGTTTGCAAAGATCCAAGCAACTGTCTGTTAACCAGAATCGGGAAATTAGCGTTTTTATTTCAGCCTTAAATGGAAGGTGGCCGAACAGAAACCTTTTTTTTTTCCTCTAATCCCTGAACGCACCACAGCCGGTGTTACCGGTTCGCTCTCGGATGTGTAAGATGTTACTGATGGAAGAAGACTCGATGTTAGCCAATGTGACTTTCAGTGCATAGTTTAAAATTTAGCCAGATGAAGAAAAGAAATGTAAGAAGCTATCATTAAAAGAGGTTGTGAAATGTTTGCGTTTATTTAAGGATGCGGGACCCAAACTTTAAACAGATCACGGAGAGGAAGAACAGCATTGAAGTAAAGTATTAGATCTCTGCCATAGAGCATGTTTGATTCAGAAATGTTGGCATGTCTGTTTAGATAATTGTTTTAAGATTATTACTTAAAGAGATGTTTTTGTAATGCTAGCCAGGCTAATCTCTAAGCTAGGATGCCAAAACTAGTTTAACATGTCAACTGCATAATCATTTTGCCTTTCTTTTGAAAATCATAACAATAAACCCTATTTTACAACGTCTATGCTGCCTCACACAGCAGTGAAAACATTGCTTCTGCTTCAAAGATATTTAATTAAAGTAGAAAGGCTAAAAGAAAATATTTTACTGTCTCTTTTTTGCAGTGTCTAAAAAGAAAACGGAGCCAGATACGGGCAAAATGGATAAATCGAGGTTAAAAAAAAAAAAGAAGCAGGACCAGACTGGAGGCGATGCAGGTGATGTGGGTTTATAGCAATTAGTTGAGCATGTGAATGCAGGACGGGTACCCACCATCATAAGAAACACTCGAATAAAATACCTGGTTCTTGAGGTTAGCTTTGACATAAATCCAGTAAAGCAAAGGGCTGGACTGAATGAAAATGTGGGTTTATTGAGTGAAAATGGGACAGAGGAATTGAAAAGTGTCGCCTTAGACTGAATGCACCCAGAGAAAAAAAAACAAAAAAACATGAAGACCTGAGGTTCATCGTGTTGTTTCCTTTCCCCTCATTGAACCCCTAGAACCAGGGGAAGACCAAGTTTTTAAACTAAAAGACTCTTGTTCTAGCAGCAGGCAGCTGCTGACTGGTGCAGCACAAGACAAGACAAGAGCCTCTTAATTTCTAACTGCTGTACAGATTACATCATTTAAGATTTCACAACATCCCGGGTTGAAGTAAGTCTTGCTCAGTGTTTCACCTCACAGATGCATTTAAGAAACTGTTGTTAGTCATAATGCTAGCTCTAGCTTCTGGCGTTTATATACTTGTTACTACAGATTAAATGGTACAACCTTCAACTGGTCCTTGAATCTCAGCACAGAGAATATAACCGTATTGAGAAATGTTTTACCAGACGTTAACGTTTCAACAGATGTATAAGCATAAAAGCTCACACTCTGTGTTTACATGAACCCCACCTTCCCCACAATGTCTCGATGCCCGTGACTGGCAGCCAGGTGCAGGGGTGTGTCGTCCCCACGGTTCATGACGTTGATGCGCGCTCCTCGCATGATGAGCATGTCCACCACGTTGGAGCGTCCTTCCCGACATGCCCAGTGGAGGGGACTGAAGCCATGGTCGTCTCTGCAGTGACAGGGTTAGGGTTAACAGTGGATTCAAGACAGATTCTTGATAAACATTCTGGAATAAAATTTTTAAAAAGAAAAAAATGAAACAATGCAAAGTACGCAAAAAAAATATCTTGATTTCACTTGAACTTTTTCTGATTGTTTGTTCTGTGAAGCTCTCAGAGGTTTGCTAACAGACAGAATAAGAAAGACCAAGGAACAATGTTTTGCAAACCGTTTTTTTTTTTTAACTCACCATGAGAAAAATGAAGAGTATAACAACAAGAGAGGACCACCCTGCTGCGTTTTAGTGAGGAGTGTGTGTGGAGGAAAACTAATACACACATCACCCAAAACACACCGTCTCCATGAAAAGACAAGGTGGTGGTAGCATCATCCCATGGAAACACTGTTTTTTTGTTTGTTTGTTTTTTAGAAGCGCCAGGGAAGCTGGTCAGAACTAATTAGAAGTGGGGTAAGAAGGAGGTAAATCTTAGACAAAAAACAGCGACAGGCTGCTAAAAACTTGAGACAGGAGGTGGTTCTTAAGTTATTTATCATAAGAAGAACGGATTAATATTTCAGTGTCTACATATGTAAGGCTGGCAGAGACTTTAACCTAAAAACCTGTCACGTTTGGCAGCAAATGGCGGTTTTTATTAAGTTTTGAAATCAAATGCGCATCATATTTTTTCACTTTTCAACTGAGAGATGCATGTATCCTTTTCCTAGCACTACTTTTTATCTCATAACATAGAATAAAACAACAAGGTAAAGAAGCTGGAATACTTTTGAAAGGCTTTGTAAGTCATTCAAACTTTAGCTGCTTTGAGAAGCCTTTGTTTAAAAATAAAAAAAATCTATATCCCCCAAAGGAAAAAAGAAACAATATTATTTTGATGATATTCTTCTTAGAAAAAAGTGCCCACACAGGAAAAAAAAGCTTTTATAAAAACTCTGGAACTCATCAATCGTCCTTGTCACGCAGACACTGGCTGCAAAGCACCGAGGGCAGTGGCCTTGATGTCATGATGGAGACTGACAGAAAGCCGCCTCACTGACAACGAGATAAAGACAGAGAGATTAGGAAACAGGGGCAGCTGGGTGACTGAGTGTCAATCAGAAGAAAAATGAAAGGCCAAAAAAAAACAAAAAAAAAAAAAAAACTTGACTGCGGACCTTTTAAGGCCTGATGAGACTTCCTACATCAGTGCCGCAAAAACAAGCGCTTGTTGCCATGTGTATGTTTGTAATTCCTCTTTTCTCTGGGCTCTGGTCACGTCCTCCTTTCTTATGAAGTGTCCTCCCTTTGCTGACTTATCCTTTCCCACACCCGCTCCCTTTTTAAGCAAAGCTAAACACCTCCGATCACATCCCTCACTCTTAGCACACTTTCCTACTGTAGTTCGAGACCACAAACACTGCACAATGCCACTGTCAAGAAATGTACGCACACATTCTAAAGCTATAAGTAGGCAGACTGCATCATAAAAGGGTGCGAGAACTGAGAGAGTATTATAAATTGGCAGGAATTTGAGTCTTTTCGCCCCCCACCCTAAACATCAGCTCACCAACTTGAATTCAAACATCCTGCAGAGCTCAGCCTAAAACGGCCTCAAGAGACCCACAGAGACCCTCAGTCCCCCAACAGACGGCTATCTGTGCGACCCGCTGCAATCAGACCAGATCTACTCAAAGGGCAATTTCCTCTCGGACCAAAAGGCCAAATCCAGACGACTAATTAGCCTTTGCTTGTGGAAAATACTCCCCACAGAAATCTAGAAAGTATTAGCTTCCCGCCCAAAACCCATTCTGCTGGGGGTCAGGAGGTATAGTAGTTGATAGCTGAGTTTTTCAAAAGCAGTTTGTACAAAACACAGTCTGTAATATAATGGTAGTAAATTTAAACTGTGGTTTTGCTTCTTTACTGATGAATAAATAAACATTTTACTCATTTCACTGTTTTTCCGACCAATGTTCTTCTGGGTTTTGGATTATTTTTCCATGGATTTAGGTTTATATTACCCATGCGGCATTTTGGCCATGTCTGGTACATCAAGGTTAGAAACTGATGTGGTTCCAAAATCGCAAATATTTAACACACCGTTTAAAGCCCTTTTAATGAGAAGCAAGAAAAAGAGACTGGAGTTATCTCCAGTTATTTAACGTATGGACGAAGGCTGCGATGTCCTTCGCCACTTGTCCCTGTACACTGCCAGTCAGCTGGCTGAAAGAAGGTTATCATACTTTTTCACTTGCTTAAAAATGATATATTTGGCTCTTTGGTAATATTTCCAGTGTTGGAAAAAAAAATCAGACAGTCATTGTGAATAAACTAAAGAAACCTCACTTATCACTCTTGTTAAGGCAACGCTGTTATAAACCTGTAGATGCCAGCTAGGACCACTGTGTTGGTCAATTAGCCAACTACAGGCTGGATATACCAGAGCAGATGGCCTGACTAATTAACTAGCTGTTATTAGCTTGTACTTGTGTAACTCTGAACAGCAAAAAGACTAAACAATATATTATTCTGCATAAAAAGCACTTGAAAACTGCATTTATTGTATATATTTTCCAGTAATTTCTGATCATATTTTTTATTTATTCTTATTTAATGCCAATAAAAATGTTACAGATAAAGCTGTTAGGCCTTAAAAATACTTGCATTTCTTGCTGTTGTAGCAGCACTAGGAATATTTGCTGCTTCTTTATCGTAAAAAAAAAAAAAAGTTAGCTCAACCAGCAAATACAACAATACTGGGACATCTCTATTCAAGGTTATCATACTGTGAGATACTCCTACAAGCCCATGCACAAGTTATTTATTAACTGAAGGTGCAACAATGGTTAGCTTACCGTTCGACTGATGTCGACTCATAAGAAGCCAAGGGAAGGTGCTCATATCCGTGTTACTCACAGAGGTGTGGTATTTGGCCACATTTCAAATAGATTTACACCTAAAAGTAAAGCAGCTGAAGCTGAATGTTGCCAGAATGTTTTCAGGAGGTTTACAATCTGCATAGAAGCATTTACAGCTGTGTTCTTTTTTTCTTTTCAGTAACACATCCAGTTTTGGTTTTAAAAATATACACCTGAAAGCAAGCATTCGGCAAAAGAGCCATGCAATCCAATGACTCTAAACGTGAATGAAAGACTTAACAAATTAATGGTTTAAAAAACTCACGCAGTCACGTTTTGATTAAAAAATAAATGTAAAGCAATCCATTAAAAGGCGTAATGCCCATTAAAATGTATTCTGTTAATTCAGTTCTCATTTGTAAATAATAAGTATATAAAAGGTGTAAAATAATGAGATTACATACCAAAGGAAAAAAATCTATTTAACTGGGAACAGATATTAACTCACTGAGCTCACACAGAGCAGGAATCATTACAGCCATTTTCAAAAAATCTATTAATTTTGTCACATAATTGGGTAAAATTAAAAGCTACTGTAATTGTTCAGGTTCTAAGATATCATCCAGCAACTTTTGACTTTTACAAAGCTTGTGAAATCTCAGCCAGCGAAGGCAAATATAAGTGACAGCTTAAAAACTTGTGACTTTTGTGGCCACGTCATCTAGGTGCCACCCAGCCTTCTGGTTTCCTCATACAGGATGGATTTACCCATAAAGCTGACTTTATCTGCTAAACCCAGAGGCACTCGAGCGCCGGGGGCTTCTCCGCCTCGACCCCCACAGCGCACTGACTGCAGTCATTTATTTCAGGCATTTCCACCTGCTAGCACAGCTCAGCTTGGCAGACTGAAGAGCCAGAGGAAGCGCCCCTGTCTGCACCCCGTTTGTCTCTGCGCCATCATCACTGCCAGATCACAGGACAGGCCTCAGCTAAGGGAAAAAAAATTCTGCAACAAAATGTAAAAGGCCGCTGTCACTAACAAGTATTTAAGTATATAAACCACTGTTGTTTGCTTTCCTTCTGAACTATTTGAATATAAATCAATGATACGGTTTAGTTTTATAACACATATGACCAAAATAACTGTAACAATCAGCAGAATCTTGAACTAGCCAACCTGAAGAGCTACTTACTGAGCTTTGTTCCTGCTTAGAACATGGAAATATGTTCTTATCTCAGGATGTTAACGTACAATAATTCAATAACAATATATATTGATCAATAGACGTGTGGAGCGACAGATTAAAAAAAAAGGGTCAATAAAAAGTTCAACAGAACTTTTGAATCATAGCCTATCATGCAGGTTAATACTACAGTCATATATCCTCCCGACCAATCACAAACGCAGACCCAGGAACTGTCAGCCACCAAGCCCCGCCCTCTTTAAAGAGTTCAGAGAGGAATTTTTTTTTTTTGTTTAACTTGCAGTTTTGGTAAAAAGTTGGTTGAATAAAGGGGTTGAGTTAGAATTCAGCGTTTGTGCGTTTTTTTTACCTAAAAATAGGTCATTAAGCAAAAGCATAAAATGGGCAGGGCTGCACTTAAAATATGTTATGAATTTCTTGATAATTATCAATATCGATCATTATAATTTCTTATAATTTTATCCATATGCTTTTTTACTATATGGTCCAGCTCTACATTGTAGTATCCTATAAAACATACCTGATGGGAAAATGGATCAACAGTTTCCAGACTGAACCCAGATCCAGTCAGCTCTGTGAAAAACCAGCTCAATATTTTTTCCCGTGCGCATCCCCCTCTCTGTACTGCTCTCCTGCACAATTTCTTTACTCCAAAGCAAAAAGACAAATACCTACAATCACATGTTTAGACTTTGTGCTTCTCCCTCCACAGTGATAACCATGTTTGGCTTTTTTATTTCCTGTTCTGACTAAAAACAGACAGAATGACGCCGTCATCATTGCTCAGCGTGGGCTGACCACCAGTATAAAAGTGTACCGACGTATTAAAGACGCTATAACTCTCCACCAAAGTGTTCCTACTATTTAAAGTGCTTTTAATGAGATCCCAGAGGAATTGCCTGTCCCCACTACTAAAGACACGACACCTACATCATAACATCCTAGCAAACATTGTGCCCGAGCTGTCCTTTGCCACCGCTATATTGCAGATTTGATATTGCGATTAAATACGCTGTGCATAATTTTCCAAGGGATTGTCACACTGCTCCATGCCTAAATTACACAGTCAATGATTCGCGAAAAAAAAGTTTGTCATCCGATCAGAATTTAATTAGGCACTAAACTTGCAATGCCATTTGACACTAAGGGTGATGGATGTGTTAGAAAGCGCATTCACCGAAGGCTTGGAGACAAATATTCAGGGGAATATGTTTAAAACTTTGTAACCGTAGCCTCTAGGCGCCGAGTACGTATTGTACGGAAGTAACTGGAGCTTTCCCAGACCTCTGGGAGAGAAATACCGGAAACATCCTGGAGGAGAAGAACGCGATGCGTGCAGCGTAACTGTGCCTTGCTATTTTGAAAACGTCAGTATTTGGCTTCACATACAAACCCAGGCAGATACTACAACAATCCCCTCCCCCTCGCTCAGTTTGGGGGGTGGTGAAGGGTTCCCTGGAGGCCCGTATTTTACTCCTTGTAAGGAGATTCAGCATTCCACGACTACTCTTTGTGTGGGTTTCACATCAGAGTAAACATGCTGTCATCCAGGAGCACAGACGGTATTACAGCTGAGGTCTGATAGGGCAGCTTACAGGAGGTTCAGTACAACACAGGCAGGAAAGTTAAACGGGCTTCTGTAGATACAATTAAAGCACAAGAATAAATTTGTTTCCTCAAATAGGGGTGACATCAGCAGGAAAAGGGAACTTGAGACGTAATCAGCCAATGGGCCAGTCCGAAATAGGAGGGCATGTTTAACACAGGCTCGGTACACGCAGACAGCCTCAAAAGAGACAGACGGCAAATAATAAACAGGGAGGGAGAGGTTTGGCAAAAATAAAAAATAAAAATCCATCTGTGGCGTTAACTCAGCATTAACAAGCAATAAATGAGAGAGAGAGAGAGAGAGAGAGAGAGAGAGAGAGAGAGAGAGAGAGAGAGAGAGAGAGAGAGAGAGAGGCTGCTTCAGTGTTCCCACAGATAATTAAATGGGCAAATCTATTTGTTTGTTTTCAAAACAAATACAAGACAGAAAATACTCAACGCATTTTTTCCACATGGTAAATAAAGCTGCAAATACAAACTCACATTTTTTTCCCTAAACATTAATATGAATGTTTTTTAAGACAAAAATAAGGTTACTAAAAAAATGCTTACGTAAAATTATCTGGACAAGAAAACGTTTCCTGTGTTCTGCTGAACCTGTAAATCTAAACTCAGCACAACCGTGTGTATGAATAACTCCTCTTCCACCGCACGCTTCCTGTCCAGAACCAGGACCATGCCTCTGAGTTACCCCGGCGCATGTGGACACAAGCAAAGTAGCAGCAAGGAAATGGGTTCGTTTTTAGGCCAGAATCTCCACTGGGACTGAAAAGACGGGCTTTGAGCCAGCATCAGAGGAGACCGAGTTTAAGAATGTGAAAGACACTTCAGCTTCTCGCAGATTACGATCTCACCAAGCATCACAAATACCTGCTGTGACTCGTCCACACAGATCTTCAGGTGATACCGTTACCATATATTTTAATGTTAAAAAAAACAGGGCTGTGTTAAAAAACTATTCTGAATCGATTCTCTCATTAATTCCCAAAGACTGACTTCAAAAGATGCATTTTCCACTGTGAACTTAAATGTGCGAGCCGGCATTTCACACTCCACTCCACAATTAGCTGTTTAATGGTAATATAATACTAGTATCAATTTGTTGCATAACTACACCATCATATAATTCAGGTAACAACTAAAAAAAATGTTTTTAATATCAGAAATCCAATTTGAGATCGGATCGAAATCAATCGCAGTCTGGAAAATCAGAATTGAACCGATTCTTAAAATCTGAATCGATATTGAACTCTACTAAAAAAAATACTATTATTTTGCACTTAAACTAAACAATACAAAATTCAAAAGATTCATAAGTGGAGGTGGATATAATCTTAACACTGTTGTATCTTGTATTTAAGCCTTTTACTTGAATGGCCTTAGATAAGTGATTTAGAAATTACTGATTTCACAGGAAATTTAAACTCTAACTCACCCTTGATTGAGGTCATTCTCTGTATTATCAAGCCACAAGCGAACTGCCACTGCGTTGCCTTCCCGACATTGTGTAAAAATATCATCCATTGTGGTCGCTGGGTTCTTCTTCTTTGCAGGTAGAGGAAATGATATTATTAAACTAGGTGACCTGAAGAGTTCAGGCGAGTCCCCGCAAGCATTAGTCCCTCATCTGGGACCCCATCAGAAACGGTGAGCACCACTGGAAAACACTGCAAATAGAAAGACAATAAAAGGTGAAAAAATGGCTTGGTACATTTTGTTTGTAACTTTTAATTTGGATGCACATGTCTTAAAAATGATAAAAGCCAGAAACCATGAATGCTGAGTAATAGAACATTTTTGGTATGGTGAGTGGGTTTGTTACGCAAGGAATTAAGTAATTGTTCATTAATTTAAAAAAAGTATTCACAAATTATTTTAAGCAGCCAACTCATTCTGAACTGCAGCCATAGCACAGCAAGTATCACAAATGCAAAGTACCATCACTTCCAAAACGCATTGTGTTTCTGCTCAGCCACTAGGCCCAGATGCATTCTCACTGTCCAAACTTTCCCACACCCATTTTAAATAAAAGCGTCCAAGATGCAAAAGCTCACAGTGCGGTTGAGAAACAGAGAAGAACGACCAAAGTGAATAACGGTAAGATTTTTCTTAAAACTGTAATAATCATCTCAATATTTACCAAGATTACTGCAATCACGCAACCATATGCGTCTAACATTATGCAGGGCCAGCGACGACGGACAGCTCCATAACATGACTTTCAAAGCACCTGCGGCACACTTATTGTCATTGTTGTGCAATATCGTATAGAAACAACGAAAATTTCACAATCGGTCAACTCTGGAACCAGCATTATTTTCCCCTTTTTCAACTCAAAGAAAACCGCCGGGACCAGCCAGAAACGGCCTGACTGGTGCATCCCTTGATAGTATAGAATAAAAAGACTTTGCTATTACACAGAGTATAATAAAACTGCAGTTGTTCCTCTTAAGAAGAATGGTCATGCATAGAAACAACACAACGCACACAATAAAGTCACAAAAAAATATATACATTTAACTAAAACAGTAAAAGCACATGCCAATGGAGAGTTGCTTGTACTTGGGACAGAAAAAGTGAATACATGCTGATGTGTTACATTGTTTAATTTGAAAATTTTTGAACATGAATACATTTATAAAACATCTTAAGACAAACTATTTCCACAGAAAACCCTGTAAGATGAATTTCTTTTCTCGATACTCAAACTATTCTTCTGATTGTGTTAAAGGAAATATAAGCATATAATTAGGACGTGGCCCCTGTCTGGGATCGCAGTGTTCAATCATTTACGTCATATCAGGTTATAATAATGTAAGGTATCACTCAATATGTTTAACTGTAGCGTTAAAACACACATAATGACAATAAATATTCTTGATTCGTAAAAGCAAACCCATTTAACTGGTAATACAGCTACATCGTTTAAAAACATTCTTTTAAAAAAGACAGTATGTCATTTGTCATTGAATTCATCTTTGATTTAGTGGGTATATACGTAAATAACACACTTGAACACTATGCTGTTACCGTTATCAACTTACAGTAGCCACACTAGCTCTTCTGCTACCAAGCTAGCTCACTAGGGAATAAGCTACGGGTTAGTCGATTAATCTTATTAAAATTCAACTAAGCCGTTTCATAGCACCAAATTAAAGAGAAACGGTCCCCCGATGAAGTTAAACAACCAGGCAGCTACGCTAGATAAAAATGAGACGAAAGCAGGTTTCTGCTAGCAGGCTAACCAACCATTCTGACGCCTTGGGCTGTTTCTGCGCTCCTCTTTCTAACATGACGCTGCCTGAATGATGACTGAAATTAACTTCTGTTATTGGTCCAAGTACTTTCAAACTGACATCGCATGTTCATGTGAGGATAAACCTACCTGATATGAGACGCTTATTCTGTTGTAAAGAAGTTATTAGCTATACAGCCTGTGGTTGTCTCCGGGTAAAAGTGAGATAGGTCCACACCCTCAGCAGCGCCCCCCCAAAACGTTCACGGCACTGAAGAAGGATGTGCTGCCCCCTACAGGCGACACAGAGCGTTGCGGCAAGTAAAACTCACTGCCTCGGGTCACGTTTTTCCTTTATTTCAGTTTTTTGTTGTATATAGGTCTACTTGTCAACCAATGTTACACGAAAGCTAACAAAGAATGTGATACTTATTTCAATAAAATAAACCGACAATAGGTTTTGACAAAATAAGGAATACACCGTTAATAATTTAACCCCACAAAAGGAAAAAAATGACCTAGTTGGTGAAGTAGCTCTCTTATTTGAAAGCATTGTAATGAAGACTCAGAGACTATCCCAATTTTTCCAATTCTCCAAAAGATAGATTTTTATCTTACATGTGAGGTTTAATGAAATGCTTTATGGAATCCAAAATAAGGTCATGTGCTCAAAATGTGAACATTTCGCACCTTTTTAGAGGCCTACTTTTGGGCTGTTGTATGTCTGTAGTGCACATTATTTATTTACTGAAAACTAGCCCAAAAAGTCTTGTTTTCTTCTTGTTTTCTTTCTCTCTCTCTCTTTTCCATTTTTTGGCTGGTTGCAGAAGAGTTTGTTATTTCAGTAATGATGCATCAGCCCAGCTTCCGAGCTGATATTTTGCTTAAAAAAAACATAAAGAGAGTAAAACATAAACAGAAAATGTTTGTATCTGACTTTCTTAGAGCTGGGCTGGACAAATGTGAAAACCAGGCTTCTTTTTTTTCCTCCACTTAACAATGATGCATTACTTTGTACTGGTCTATCACGTCAAACATCAGTAAAATGCAATGACGTTTTTAATTGTAACTTGAAAAGAAAAGTGAAAAAAGTAGTATGAGAAGTTTTGCTAAATACTGTATGTTGTATGTTAAGCCGTTAAGTAACAAAAGTGGAAAGGGTATGAATACGTCGAGATAAGCTTTACACAGTACAAAAGTAGGAAGGACAAACTCCATATTATTTAATGTTTATGAATTCACATAAAATGTAAAATCATGCTAATATGCATTATTATTATTATCATTATTATTATTATTATTATTATTATTAGTAGTAGTAGTAGTAGTAGTAGTAGTAGTAGTGAGTGTTGAGGGATGACAAGAAAAACTACATATCCCAGACATCACTAACTCGTTCTACGTCATTGGCCTGCGTCTGTAGTTCTGTTTTGCTTCTCCGTCGCATATGAAATAAACCAACGTGGTATTCCCTTCTGGACAAGAAACACCAGTGCAGGTACAAAATAGTAAACATATCGGCACACATTATTTTTTGAAGCATAAATTGTTTAACCAGTATCAAGTCGGGTTTTTGTAGGAGACGCTTTCTGTTGTTTCCCGTCAGGGATCGAGAAAACATGTTTAACGAGGAAGAGGACTGGAGTGACGATCAAGAGGGAAAGACCCTGAGTAGAAATGTCTTTAAAACCCAAAAGCTGGACAACAGCACACATTTAAAGGTACTTGTGTTTAAGCGCGTTTGCCTTGTAATAAAACGTCTGTTAGATGAGAAAACACTCATAATTATTCTTACTGCCTTGATTAGTCCAGTGTTGTTGGGAAAAAGAGCCTGCTGCGGACCCTGGAGACACTGGGATCAGCACCAGAGTGGAAGAGCAGTGGCCAGGAGCAGGACAGCGACAGTGAGACACAAGAAGCCTCTTCATCGCCCAGTAAAAAGAAGAAGAGGAGGAAAAAGAGAAGACAGAGAAAGCAATCAGAAGGTGGAGAGACCAGTCAAACTGTCAAGGAGGAGAAACCTCAACCGAAGAAGAAGAGGAGGGAAAACAAACCTGGTTAGTATGTTTGTGAAGATTATTATTCATCCAGGTCATGATCAATCCAAAAAAGGTAAAAAAAAAAATAAAACAACTAGACTTCTATTCTGAAGCTGAAGACGTTTCGTACTACTCCAGACATTTTGAATCGAGATAGGAAGCGAAACGTCTTCAGATTCAGAATAGAAGTCCACTTGTTTTATTTTTTAACCTTCTTTGGATTAAACCTGTTTAGTAATTCAGAAAACCTAGTCAAAACAGTTTCCACATTTATTGGCACATGGGAAAAGCCTTGCGGCAGCATAATCCTGGAGCAAATTCTGTCCCCCAGTGTACATTGAAGCGCATGAGTTGTCCAAAATCGGAAATAATTCCTTAATCTCAAAAAATATTTTGATATCCTTTCACGAAATGTCCCAACAAATGGTCTTTGACGATAATTCTGCCTTTTTTCGTGAATACACGTTTGGGAATTGACTTGAAATAGGTACAAAGGTCACTTTTGTTACTGGAGAATATATTTACTCCATTAAAAGCAGCGGCAGAGGTTAATTTGAGTTGAATACAAAACCCGTACAGCTTACTTTGTTTTTAATAGGACACCTTGTAGGTAAATACTGACGAAAAAAATTCCCCCAATTTTAACTAAGGCATTTTTACGATATGGGTAGCTTGAAAACACCATCTATTATCCTCTTCTTCAGGGAAGTCAAACCCAGTTTATCTCTGATAAACAAGCTCTGTGTCGCTTTGATCATATCGTTTGACACGTTTTCCTTTAAAAAGGTCCGTTCATCTAAGGTTTCTGTCAGACACCATGAAAATATTGTTTATAGTCTTGTGGCAGTTCAAATGATGGCCCGCACATAAAGCTTCCAGGGCTTTTGGAAGAGGACAAGTCCAGTCTCAGTATACTCTGGCAAACTGCATGTTTACATTTATAATTATCGGACTAACAGGTATCTCTTTCTGTCATATTTTTTTTAAACATGGAATTAAACCTTTTTTGTGTTTTCCTGAAGGAGCCCCAAAAACGCACGGGACATCTGCTGGGGAGACAGAGGGTCAAGAAGTCCCAGAACCTCCACAGGAGAGTGTAAACAAGGAGCAACGCAGTGAGAAACTGAGCAGACAGCAGTGGAAAAACAAGTTAAAGAATAAAAAAAGATGCAAGAACAAATTTCGCCAGAATAAACCCGAGGACGAGGCAAACCGACCTAAAACCGCTGATAAACAGGTACCAGCTGAAGAAATCAAAACAGATCCGCATAACGGCAATGGTGAAAACATCAGCCAGACGGCAAACCAGAGACAGCAGAAGGAGAAAAAGACTAAACCAGTGAAAAGAAACAACACAGACCAGCAGGCGGATGGATTTACCACAGCAACGGGGAAAAAACAACGAAAGGGGGAGAAATTAAAAAGTGGAAACTCTGGCAAAGGCGAATCTAAAGGTTCTGCTGACGGATTAAAACGTAAAGCAGATGAACTCCGGGTGGGGAACGCACATGACCTGCAGCAGTTTCCCGCAAAAAGACAGAAACCAGAGCTGAGCAAAGAGCAGAGTCTGAAAAGAGAGAGGCTGCAGAAAATACTCCTCAGCCAGGGAAAGGACACGGGTCCAGCAGAGAGGAGCGACACGGGTCCAGCAGAGAGGAGCGACACGGGTCCAGCAGAGAAGAGCGACACCCCGGCGGTCCAGGAGGAGGTGAAACAAAGCCGCTCCGACTCCCTCAGGTCCCGCATGGAACAGCGTCTGGAGGCGGCTCGCTTCCGCTACATTAACGAACTTCTGTACAGCACGTCAAGCGGCGAGGCCAGGCGCATGTTTCAGCAGGATCCACAGGCCTTCTGGGTTTACCACAAAGGTTACACGGCTCAGGTCCAGAGGTGGCCCGCCAACCCGGTGGACGCCATCATCTCCTACATCCAGAAAAAGTGAGACGACCTTCATTCTTCCTGGGATGTTTGTAACGCTTTTTTATTTTCACTCGTCTCAGTTTAGAAAATTTAACAAAACGTTGAATCAAGACTGTGGCAGTTATATCCATCCATCCGTCCTTTCCTCCATCCATCCATCCACTTGTCCATCCATCCGTCCGTTCCTCCATCCATCCATCCACTTGTCCATCCATCCATCCATCCATCCATCCATCCATCCATCCATCCATCCATCCATCCATCCATCCATCCATCCCATTCCATTGGTTCCATCCATTGTTTTCTAAATGTTTCTAAGCTAAAATGCTTCATAAGCTGCTCTGGCAAAACAAAACTATATAAACCAATTGTGAAGTACTATCTAAACCTCACATGAAGGTATCACCGTGTTTAAGTAGGAAAAAATCTAGACTCTTTTATCATATAGAAGAAATTTTTAGATCTGAGCATTTAATACTCATACGTTAAATCTAACACGATTAGACACATCCTTGTGTTCATGTCAGATTCTTGCATTTGCTGTAAAGAAATACATACAGATGAATACTGAAGATGTACTGACAGCAGGGGGTGTTGCTGCAGATAACACTGCTCTGTGGGTGTGTAATTGATGCTTTATTTTTCTGCTGTAAGCAAAGAGCCTTCATCAGCAGTTTGTGGACTCAGGAGAAAGTTGTCCTGTGAAGCTAAAGTTCTTTCTGCTTTGGTAAAGACGATTCCAGTTAAAAGCTGATTTTTTTTGTTTGTTTGTTTTCTGCCATAATTTGTTGCAGACCACCTACTCTGGTCGTGGCAGACTTTGGTTGCGGCGACTGTAAAATAGCGAGCAGCGTGAAGAATAAGGTGCACAGCTTTGACCTGGCTGCCACCTGTGAACTCGTCACTGTCTGTGACATGGCCAACGTGAGTCTGACTGCTTAATGCCCACCGATGATGATGATGATGCTGTGTCTGTGTGAATAAACATGCAGCGTATCTGTGCAGGTGCCTCTTGGTGACAGCTCTGTGGACATCGCTGTGTTTTGTCTGTCCCTCATGGGGACCAACCTGGCAGAGTTCTTGGCAGAAGCCAACCGTGTCTTGAAAATGAGGTAAATGCGGAAAAGTTGACTATACATGTTTGCTTGTGCCTTGCAAACATATGGAAACCACTAAATTACCCTCATTTTGTCTCATTACAACTAAAAACATGAATGTATTTTATGCTAGACCAATACAAAGGAGTGTGTAAGTTTTAATGAAAGAAAAAGGGATGCAGGGTTTTCAGGTTATTATTAAAATAAGTCTTTGTGTCACTTTAAATCGTATGCAGTTCCTTTCCGTTAATGCTTCATAGAGCCACATTCTGCTGTGAATAGTGTTGCACGTCCTTTCTGCCAGCTTTGCAAATCTAAATATTTAAATTTTTTGCAAATTGCATTTACCTCAAGCTTAGTCACATTCAGTGAAGTCTTGCCATAGCTTCTAAATTGGATTCAGATGTGGACGTTGACTAATGAGTCGTCTTCTGGAGCCAAATGGGTTGCACAGGATTTTATTTTGAGGTATCAGAGAAAAGGGTTTGAATACAAATACATGCCACACTTTTCAGATTTCTGTTACCCTGTATCCGTTTACTTTAAACAAATATGTGCTACTTTAGGTTGGTCTGGCACAAAAAGCACAAACATGTTTTTGGTTGTAAAAAACAAACCTTATTAAGTTCCGGTGGGTTAACAGTTTTGCAGAAACTTCACCTTACACATTGAGTTTTTTCTATGTCCAATTATTGCAGGGGTGTCCTGAAAATTGCTGAAGTAGCGAGCAGATTTGACAACGTGCAGCACTTCATTACTGCGCTGGGAGGTCTGGGATTTAAGCTGACGTCAAAGGTGAGGCAAAGGCGTGATGATATTTGCTTGTTGTTTGAAAAAAAAACTTAGACTTCAGTGCTAAGACTTTGTCATTTACTCACAGCACACATTGTGACTCGCAGGGTGCCAGCAGCTTTAAAAAAAAATTATAGTTTGTGGTGCGTTGGGCAGGAAACCTCAAGCTGAAAACAACATTCTGTTTTATCATTGGCAACAAACAGATGGTTAAACACTGTGTAGATAACCTGCAGGTTAATCAGATCAAGATTTTGAGCATGTGAACATCTGAAGCTGTGGAAATAATTGTTTTTTTCCCCCTTTTTTTTCTTTCAGGATACAGAAAACAGTCATTTTTTCTCCTTTGAGTTTGAGAAGACAGGAAATGTTTCCAAAAACGTGAAGAAATCTGGACTGCAGTTGAAGCCATGTCTGTACAAGAAAAGATGATGTTAGTGGAAGAGTTTATAAGCATGCATGTGTGTAAAACAATGATATAAATCAGCAGGTAGTTTGACTATACCTTTTGGATTTCCTTTGTGGCGGTGTACAGATAGTAGATTGCAGATACAAAAACAGAAAACCTCTCTTAAGATGTATTTAACAGCACAAGAAGATTTCTGATGGGTGACTATATAACCATAGCTCAACAACTTGTGTTTTTTTTGTTTTGTTTTTTTACATAAACTCCCTCATATTTAGCTTTTTTTTACCAATGTATTAACAGCATCAGCTTTAATTTAATTGGATCAATTCTTTGTAAAACTGAAGTTCCCCAGACGACAACTGAAGAAAGACCAAATCTCCTTCATCTTTACCTGAAACACTGATTTCATAACTAGCACAACAAGAAGTTGCAACCAGGAGTGCACAGAATCTTAAATTAGTAAATTTATGACATTTATAAACCTTCAGAAACTGTGAGAATGAGTCTGCCACTTTATTTTCCTTTCATTGGATGCTCTTAATTGCTGTCCTGTACTTAGGATTTCTATTTGTTTAAATTACGGATTCAGACTAATTTAAAAGCTAGTTCATTCTGTTCTTAATAAATATCTATTCAATCCAATTTTTTTATTCAATGTTATTTATATAGCGCTATTTCACAACACGTCATCTCAAGTCACTTTATAAAGTCAAATTCAATCAAATCCTCCAGACAGATTGGTCAAAAAGTTTCCTATTTAAGGAAACCTAGCAGATTGCAACAAGTCTTGACAAGCAGTATTCACTCCTCCTGAAAGAGCGTAGAGCCACAGTGGACAATCGTCTACATTGTCGATGGCTTTGCTGCAATCCCTCATACCGAGCATGCATGAAGTGACAGTGGAGAGGAAAACTCCCCTTTAACAGGGAGGAAAACCTCCAGCAGAACCAGAACCAGGCTCAGTGTGAACAGTCATCTGCCTCGACCGACTGAAGGTTAGAGAAGACAGAGCAGAGACACAAAAAGAGAGACAAAAACGCACAGAAGCACACATTTATCCTGGAATCCTTTCTATGTTATATGGTAATAGTGGATGATCTGTCTCCCATGGAATGTCACAGCTAACAGAATGCCAGACCAGGTGTACCTACTATGAAGAAAAAAATGACAGCGAACAAAAAGTTAAAAGTTGAAATAACAAAAAGTACGCAAATTGGAGAACAGTAGGAGAAGTCAGCAGAGTGAGAGAAATAGACCCTGCTGTCCTCCAGCAGCCTAAGCCTATAGCAGCATAACTATAGAGGTAGCTCAGGGTAACATGAACCACTCTAACTATAAGCTTTGTCAAAAAGGAAAGTTTTAAGATTAGTCTTAAAAGTAGACGGGGTGTCTGCCTCACGGACCAAAACTGGGAGTTGGTTCCACAGGAGAGAAGCCTGATAGCTAAAGGATCTGCCTCCCATTCTACTTTTAGAGACTCTAGGAACCACCAGCAGACCTGCAGTCTGAGAGCAAAGTGCTCTGTTAGGAACATACGGGGTAATCAGAGCTCTGATATATGATGGAGCTTGATTATTAAGGGCTTTATATGTGAGAAGGATAATTTTCAATTATATTCTTTATTTAACATGAAGCCAGTGAAGGGGAGTTAAAATTGAAGAAATATGATCCCTCTTGTTGATTTTCATCAGAACTCTCGCTGCAGCATTTTGGATCAGCTGAAGACTTCCAACTGCATTTTGTGGAATTCCTGATAGTAAAGAATTACAATAGTCCAGCCTTGAAGTAACAAATGCATGGACTAGTTTTTCAGCATCACTAGACAAAATATTTCTAATTTTTGCAATATTCTGGAAGTGAAAAATGGGAACTCTGGAAACCTGTTGTATATGGGATTTAAATGACATGTCCTGGTCAAAAATAACACCAAGATTTTTTACTTTATTACCAGAAGCGAATTTAATGCCAGTCAGATTAAGTGATTGATTTATGGATAAATATAGTAAATATAGTAAAGAGAATTGGAGCAAGGACTGAACCCTGTGGTACTCTGGAGTTTGAAGATTTATTTTTTAACAAGAACAAATTGGAATCTGTCAGACAAAAGATTTAAACCAGCCTAATGCTTTTCCCTTACTCCCAACAGTATGTTCAAGTCTTTCTAGGAGATTATTGTGATCAACTGTATGAAATGGAGCACTGAGATCTAATAGGACAAGTACAGACACAAGTTCATTGTCTGAGGCCATGAGAATATCATTAGTGACTTTTACCAGAGCTGTTTTGGTACTGAGCTCTGAAGCCTGACTGAAACTTCAAATAGGTCATTACTTTGTAAGTGTTCACATACGTAATTAGCAACTACAATCTCAAGAATTTCTCATAAGAAGATTGGATATAGATCTGTAATTTATGATCTTGATCAAGACAGGGTTTCTTAAGTAAAGGTTTAATAACAACTTCTTTAAAAGTGTGTGGTACATATCCATTTACTAAGGATTGATTAATAATGTCTAAAATGGGGGCATTAATCAAAGGAAATACTTGCTTAAATATCTTTGTTGTGATTGGTTCTAAGATACAAGTTGAAGGTTTAGATGAAGCTAAAATTTTAGTTAACTCTGAAATCCCTACTGCGTCTAAACAGTTTAAACACCGATCAGGTTTTAAAGATTCCTCTAACTCTGCCTCACTTACTTGAGGACAAGGTAATCATGTTTGGGAGGATGCCAGTGATTTTATTTTTAATGGAATCAATTTTAGTTATGAAGAATTCATTAAAGTCATTACTGCTGAGAGCTGAGGGAATGGATGGATCAACAGAGCTCTGACTTTATGCAAGTTTGGCAACTGTACTAAAGAGAAACCTAGGATTGTTTTTAATCTTCTCCATTAATGATGAAAAATATGCTGCTCTAACTCTGCGAAGGGTCTTTTTATACCACAGTAGACTGTTTTTCCAGATGAGATAGGATTCCTATCTCATCTGGAATGGGAAGAAATAACATTTCTGCCATCTGCAGAGCATTTCTGTGATACTGAGGAACTTAAAAGGGGGACTGACTCTTTAAAGTTTGATACAGCATTATATAATAAAGATCTACTATAATGAAACTTTCGTTTTGGGGGTGAAGAACTCAGTTAAGTTGAACTCAAAGGTTATTGAAAATGGTCAGATAGGACAGGGTTGTAAGGAAATACTATTAATTCATATTAAGACATAATGCCATATGTCAGCACAAGGTCCAAAGTATGAAGGCAAGAGTACATCGGTACAACCAATTAAATCTAGGATAGTATTAAAGGCTACATTAAGGTTATCACATTCAGTGTCAACATGAATGTTAAAATCCCCCACTATAATAACCTTGTCAGTGTTTAACACCAAATCAGATAAGAACTCTGAGAGAACTGATCCAAAAACTGAGAGTAAGGGCCTTGTGGACAATAAACAACAAACAGAAGAGGTTTTTTTGCTTTGCGGTGTGGATGAGGGAAACTGGGTTAAAAGTTCAAAAGAATTGTAGTTATTAATTGGCCTGGGACTAATTAATAAATCAGACTGAAAAATGGTTGCTGCTACTCCTCCTCTTCCCGTAGTTCTGGGAATGTGGAAATTTAAATAATTGGAGGGAGTTGACTTATTTATACTAATGTAGTGATGTTGCAGTCAGGTTTTTGTGAGACAAAATAAATCAATATGATTATCAGAAATCAATTAATTAACTAACAAAGTCTTTGGAGGGAGAGACCTTATATTTAATAAACCACATTCAATTGTTAGATTTTTTAGTTCAAGATTAGTCTTATTGATTTTTATATTTTTATGATTTGCTCCTTTTAGATCAGTTTTTAATCTGTTTAGTTTTGGCCGTGGGAAAGACACTGTTTCAATAGGCTAATAGGGGTGGGGGTGGGGTAACAGTACAAATCTGCTAAATGTACTAAAAGTATCTGTTAAAATGATCCCTCAGATTTCTTCAGTTTTAAGTTTTGTAAGACAAGTAATGTAAATTATGTGTTGTCATTCAAAAAAGTTGGGACAAATCAATTAAAAATAACTTGAAAGACATTTTTTTTACTATTATTATTTAATGATTTTGACTTTTTAATTGTATTTTCTTTAAAGTAACCCTAGAAAACTCCATAAAGATGAATGTTTTTATGATTTACCTTCAGAAACATTCTTCTACATGATGGTGCAGCAATACTGCAGCCTAGTATAAACAATCAGTTGGCATCTTACTACATTGTTGGAGAAATCAGTGCAGCATGTGACCCCACCTAATTTAGCAACCAAAAAGCCCCAAGTGATAGTGTGTTTAAAAGAAAAGTAAATGTGCATGAATATCAAGAAAGGAAAAACTTCAGGTACAATTGTAATTAAGTTGTTTTATTGATTCTCCCATAATAAAATACAAAATGTGTTAAAATGCAAAGTTCAAGTAAGGTTGAAAAAGTGCTAACTCATCGCTTTTTAAACCATTAATGCCAGTCTGCTGCAAAGTTCCGTGCATATTCAGTTTAATTTCTAATGCTACATTTCTACAAAAATACACAGTGCTGCAGTTGCATTAGGGCATTAAATGCACAGTTTAAGCTGAATGATATGTAAAATCCTCTGAGACACACCTGTCTCTCTTTACACTGTACTCTTGGCGTCAAAGACTATGGAGAAGCTGGTCAGCTGAGCGTACTCCTTACTGTCGCCCATCTCTGCTGCAGGCTTCCTGACCTCAGGAGAGCCGGGATCCTGCATGAGACTCGTCAAGGCTGAGACGGACTCCCGTTCCTGAGTTATGAACATTAAACACAAGGAGAGACAGAACAGGGTTTATAAACATAAAACCTTATAAATATGAACCTTAAATGTGAATGACAGAATATTTAATTGTACCTTATGTGGCGTCTTTTTCTCTCTTTTACTGCAAAAGCAGAAACAGTTCAGAACCATGTTGTTTTATACAAATGATTTATATTATTTTCCACTAGATGGCAGCAGAGTATAATTGTGAGCTCAGAATCAGACTTATTTCAAATTTGGAAGAGGGGAATGTACTGCATGCAACAAAAAATATTAGTAGATAGATGAAACTCAATCATTGAGCTCTGAGAAGCAGCTTCCATTGTCTTTAATCACCTCGGGGACATCAGTCCACAGAGAAGGACCTGCACTGTCATGTTCTCCTGAGTTCGTGTGGAAGGTCGAGGGGCCTGAGGTTATCTCAAAATAACTCTTCTCTTGGGGAGTCATGTTTTCTTGTTGTTCACCGGGTGACTGACCTTCTAAAATTATCCTGACAGAACCATCTCGGTAATAATGAGTCTGAGACTTTCAATCCAAACGTTGGGGCAGAAGTCACAGGCTTAGTGAAACAAGTTGGAAACCTTTTTTGCGTGGTTTTACTTTTTAAAGGGAGGCGTCATACGAGCCTCACAAATCTCTAGTTAGATCCAGTTAGAAAGCACAGAAACCTCTGCAGGCAGAGGCCATAAACAGTTTTTAAGACCATGACAGATATCCTTCCTAAGTTCCTAAGACGTCACCCAATGACTTTTTCAAGCAGCAGCAGCATAAAAAAATATGTGTGGATTGTTAAGACTGATGTACAGCAGCTTGAATTACATTATAATAATAACTTCTGAAACACACGCTCGTGTAGCTTGGCAGTGGCAATAATGGACCAAAAGTAATAATGCTTAAACCTTCTTAAAGCCACTGCAGGAAACTAGAAAAATCAATCTGTTTTTAACTGTGCCGAACAACTTCTACCTCTCAATAATAAGTGGGACTGCGGTGGCAGAGACACCTGTCTGCGTCAGCCACAGTTTTCCTGTTTGTGAATAACTACACTGGAGTGGTTGGTTGGTGAGTTGGGTTAACGATCCACACATCCTGTTTGTCTCACACTGAACTGTGCTGGCATCGCTGCCCTCACTTGCACGTCAGTGCATCACCTGCCGAGCTGACACCTGTGGGACTCACCAGCACACGCACGCGAGTACGATGAAGATGATAACGACGGCTGAGGCTGAAGAGACGCAGATCATGATAACCAGCACTGCAACATAGAACCACGGAGATCAGACGTCTCAACAAAGACTGGAACTCTTAACACACTCCAGCGTGCAGATAGCATCAGGGGTCCTTAACCAAACATGTCAGAGAGCACAAACACTTACTAAGCTGTTCATCCTCTCTCAGGACTTCCACTTGAATGTCGACAGAAGCTGTGTGGTGGTAAAAAGAAGCCAAGCAGGTGTACCGGCCTTTACTCGACCCTGAAGGGTCTGACTGAAGGATCATTGCAGCCCCATCCAGTTGAACAATTGCGCCATCCCTCCTAAAACACAATTGATGCTGAGATTTAGGCCCAAATGTTTGTCAAGCACATCTTTTTTTCTGTATTATCAATGGCTAAATGACAATAGGATGTATTAAAATTACTTTATTGGATTGGAAGCTAAAGCAGAAAACAGCTAGCAGAGAAACAGCTAGCTCTCTCCAGTAGGGGGAACAAAATGCCTGTGAAACTTTTTTTTAAATCTGGTTTTATACGTAATATTGTTATATAAATTTCCTAAATGTATATCATGATATACAAATTGTGTGCAATGGTAACACTGTGATGCTATGCAGCTTGTTCGCAAAATAACCCATAACAGCCTAGCTTGTCCAGGCTTCAGGTGGTGTACATGCTACAGTGTCCAATGCATAGTAAGGCGATTTTGGAGAGGTATTGCTTGAAGCGAGAGGCAAAAACGCAAAAGTCTGATTCAGGTAGTAGTATTTACCGAGGTGGTACTTGTTATAAAAAGTTTAAGAGCCACTGTAGTAGAGGGATACACCACCTTCGACAGTCAAGGCTGTACTCTGGCACGTTTCCTTCGACTTTGAGTAGTACTTTCTGGTTGCGTTGATTCTGGTTGACAGACACTCTGTATACAACAGGTTGATCAGTGTTGTGGCTCTGCAGAGTGCTTGTGTTGTTCAGCACTTTTACAGCAGAGATATCTGCAGAAACATTCGGGTGAACATGAAATATCTTTAGAGAGATCTTTGCATTTCTCTTCTCGTGACCCTCAGTAGCACTCACAGTATTTTGGGATGTGAACGGTCCTCTTTTCTGTGATCCCGTTATCAGACTGGTACACACAGGTCAGGTCCTGCCCCTCGTGAAGGACCAGATGAAACTGATAAGTCAGCTTGGCGTTCATTATGTGTCTCTTGTACTCTGTGTGCCGGGATGTTTCATTTCTGGCATTTTCAGGAAGGGCCCATTCAAGGTTTGTCCCGACACCCTCCCCTTTGCAGTCACACACTGCCAGCCAGAGAGGGGAGTCATGCTGTCTCACCACAGACAGACTGAGCTGAGGGGGCTCTGAAAATGAAAAGAGTGGTGGCGAGAAGGAGGTAAGCAGGTGATTTGGGCTTTATTTGTCAGGAGAAAAAAAACAAAAGGTTACCATACTTAGCGCTGGAATGTGTATTGTTGTTTTTTCTGGACTCTCCAAACTTGGATGTTTCACAGCGCAAGTCAAATCCTGACCGGCGTATAGAGAGGACAGGAAACACACAGAGCTCCGGGTCAATACCAGACCCCCAGCCTGGACTTCAGTTTCTGTTGAATAACTGATGTTGTCATTTTTGCTCCCAGCGTGCCAGGTTATAGCTGCAGCAGGGGCGACACTGACCACAGAGCAGTGCACTTTTGAGTGTTTGCGACCGTATTTCCACTCAGCACTGAGGCTGACAGTGACGTTTGGTCGAGCTGTGTGAGAAAAGCAGTTGAAAACAGGAAACGAGGTGTTTCCTTTAAGTAATTGATCAGATCTACGGTGTGAGGATATGGCCAAATATGTGTTAAGCTATATATTGACAAATTTGTAGAACATACCGCAAAGTGGGAGGGTGATACTTCTGTTCTCTGGTTCCTTAAACGCAGGGTGATTTATCACACACAGCACTGTGAGCTCTTGAGGCGAGCATGCAGGGAGGAGCAGAACAGAGTGGCTTCCATTATAAAAAGTGGAATTGGACCAAAGATCTTCAGAAACACCCTCTGGTAGACTCCAGGAGACGCTGGCTGCAGGAACAGCACCAGCCGCTGTGCACTCAATCATCCTGTATCCACCTTCAGTGCGTAAATCAACTCTGATTGTGGGAGAAACTGAAAGAAAGCGTGTGGTGAGAAAGGTTCCACATCAAGATTTTAGAGTAGCACCGTGAAGGTACCATGAAAAATATCATTAAAAGTCGAATAAATCTTTATTCCCACCCAGCTGTGGAGGTTGAGCTCTAACTGTGACGTTAAACTGCAGCGCTGCTTTCAGATGGTGGTAGGAGCATTCACATTCATACAGACCAGCATGCTGATGCGTCACCACGCCTTGAATTGTGAGATTTCTGCCAACCAGCTCCACATCTTCAGGCAAGGGTCCATCATCTCTACAGGACAAACACACAAAGACAAAGTCATGTTTCTGTTTTAAAAACGATCTAATTAACATGACGGGATAAGACCATTTGAACTGAAGCGTGTTACAACATGCTGCTAGTGATAACGGCTGCCATGAAACCAAGGTATTAAGGTAATAGCATTGAAAGTATCCCTGGCTAAGTACTTCTTTGTTTAGTTGTATCTCTTACCTGGACAGATTCATTGATTGAGATATTGCTGCTGCTAACTTTGTGAACTCACTTTTTCCTTCCTAAAGAACGTAGCTATACAGAGAAGCCAAGTGCTTCTGTGTATAGCCACGTTCTTTGAGAAAGCTATTGATGGATTTATTGCCCTTAACATTGGTTATTGTCAATAACTGTGCTCTGTTTTAGTATCTAAACATTTTATTTTATTTTAATTTTGCAGTTTTTTTTACTGTCTGTGCAACAGTTTTTTTTGTTCTGCATTTTCAAATAAGGCACTATTGTTGCGATAAAAAACAAAACTTTTCCTTGAGAATTTTTTGTAACGTCGTAACAAATTCTGTAAACATTGAAATAATTTGGAAAAAAAACACCTGAATCTTGTTCCTGCTGTCTGTCACTCGCGGTTTGGTGCCACCGAATGTCTCACCACATCCTCCTCAGGATGTCTAGGTTGTTTCTGTCTAAATGTGTGCATTTGATCATTATTTCCAAACATTGATGTAACTTTTGCCTGAAAATCTAAATTTTGTTTTCATCATTGCATTAAGCTAGGACCTAAAAAAAGAGATTACAGATACAATATATTACAGGAAAACATCTCTACGGTCTGGTAATGTTACAACATCAGACAAATCTTTATCTTCTCTAAATGTGACGCATCAAAGAGATTCAGGGATCGTAAATAATGCCAAATGGTTAAAAAAAAAAACATCTCAAACTATGACATATTGACCTCTGTTTGCTTGCATCTAAATAACATGCTGCCAGAACACAAGCGTGATGCTTTTATGTCGACACGGCTTAACCTGAAGCCTACGTTGTGACACGTGTAATTTATGAAGTACCTCTTTATCACCAAATACTTCTTACTTTTTACAGATAACGCTGTAGCGTGGCACATTCCCAGTAACCTCCAGGCTGATAACAACGTGGCTGTCTCCTTCTTGCAGCTCTAAAAATTCAGGGGCGTTAAAGTCATTGTTACTGCTTCCCACGTCTGAGCGAGACTGAACCCCAGACAAATCTGCAGATAAAACAAACAAAAAACAATGTTATGTCTGTTTTACCACCTTGGAAAAAAAGGAAGCTTTTTGCAGTCTGGGACTCAATACTCACAAAAAGTGGGCATGGTTATGCCTCGCGACTCAGGATGTGAGAACTTTGGGTGTTTAAACACACAGGTGATGCTGCGGCCCTCGTATTCCGCCGCAGGGAGCCGGACGGAGAGGCTTTTCGTGTCTGAATTTGCACTGTTCTCTCTTTGCACCTCTTCATTCCCGTTCAAAGCCAAGGAAATTTCAGCGTCAGGTCTCCCTCCGGATGAAATGCAAGAGACCACCCAGAAATCATTTCCTCCTCGTTGTACCATCTCTGCTTTAATCGTCACGTTTGGCCTCGCTGAGGAGCAGGAGGAAAAAGGAAGGATGAGTTATTCTTTCTCAAACTCTTAATGTTTTCTCCAGCAAATTAAAAAGTCAGAAAGGCTCAGTTGTGTTTTTGTTGAATAGGAAGCTGGGGCCCGGATGAGCGGCGCGTTAGCCAAACAAGAGCCAAAAGGGGGGGCTTCTGCTTGTGTTTTGGAGTGAGGACTTATGCGCTTATCACCTGTCCCATCTGCTGTCTAAGCTGCAGCGGAGAGCAGATGTCTGGAGCAGCTGCTCAGGTTTTAATACCAGGATTCAACATCGCTGGAGTAGTCTATCATCAAATATATCAAAGTTGTTTCGTGCAACTCTCTGACATCCCTAATGAGTTACAAAGGTGAAATTATTACAACACGTCATAATTTCTGGGGTGTTAGGGAGTTAACTCACTCCGGCTTTAAAATGTTCCACCTGTTAACACCTCGAGTTACGTGTGATTTAACCACAGCAGTCAGAAAATTACCTTAGCAGCAGCGTTTCGGAGAAGTGTAAATTTATTGTAGACAAATGAGCTGCCTGGCCGGGCTAACGCTTGCCGTACGGCGTGACGTATGAACATGTGCTGCCGCAATTTGGACGTTCTGCGCGGCTTAAAGTGTGGATAGAAAAGTCTCACTGAAAGCACGATGCTTTAAACGTTTAAGTCATATTTCACTGCTCTGAATGCAAAACAACCACAGAGTCTGACTTACGGAATCACATTACATTTTGTCACATCATAACCATAAACATTACTCTATCAAGTCATTCTCAATTAAATCTAGGTCTCAGAGGTTTGTTAAAAAAACATTGATGGAGAAAAACAGCAACAGGAAGACCAAGGAATACAGCAGGCAGGTCAGAGATAAAGCTCTGGAGAAGTTTGAAGCAGGCTCGGATTGTAAAACAATATTATAAGGTTTCAACTTCTAATGGAGCACTGCTCAATCCACCCGCTGAAAATGAAAATGGTGCAGCTGGTCCAATGATCCACCTAAAGTGACACGCCGGGCAAGGAGAGCATTGATCAAAAGCAGCCAAGAGGGCCATGGTAACTCTGCAGGAGCTGCTGAGATCAACAGCTCAGGTGGGGGAATGTTGACAGGACAACTATCAGTTGTACATTGTGCAAGTCTCGCCTCCATGGAGGAGCTTTGAAAAAAAGATCTCATAAAAGCCATGGACAGTTTAAAGTTTGCCACAAGCCTATTAAGAGACCCAGCCAACAGGTGAAAGATAGGGCTCTGATCAGATGAGACCTAAACTGAAACCATGTGGAGCAAAAGCAACGCTGCACATCTCCCTGGAGATGCCACCTTTACAGTCAAACATTATGGCGGAAGCAAGATGTGGAGGGGATAACTTTCTTCAGGAGGGATGGTGAAACTGCTCGCTGGTTGATGGGAAGATGGATGGAGCTAAATGCCGATAAATACTGAAAGAAAGTTTGTTAGAGGCTGCAAACGACTTGAGACTGGAGCTGCGGTTCCCATTCTAGCAGGGCAACGACACTAAACATAATGGTTTAGACCAGTGGTTCTCAACTCTGGTCCTCAGGGACCCCTGTCCTGCATGTTTCAGGTGTCTCCTGGCCTCCACACAGCTGACTTAAATGAAGGGAGGATTAAGAGGCTTCTGCAGCACTTGCTTGCATGCAGAGGAGGTCATGTGAGCAGGAACAGAGACACTTGTAAAACCTGCAGGGCAGGGATCCTGAGGACCACCGTTGGGACCCACAATCATATGTTACAATCATATGTTAAAATGGACTAATAAAAGTCTAGACCTAAATCCTATTGAGACTCTTAAGCAAGAGTTGGGAATTGATCTTCACAAGTGCTCTTGAATCTGCCAGGGCTTGAACTATCTGGCAAAGCGAAATAGATATCTGGATAGTCTCTAGGTATGCATTGCTTAGAGAAATACCCCCAAAAGACCTGCAGCTGTAATTCTAGTCAAAGGGGGCTCTACAGTGTATTGATTCAAAGGGGCGGAACACAAATGCAGGACACACTTTTCAGATTTTATCTGTAAAATATGTAAGTAAATAAAACCCTGTATGTTTTTCCTTCCACTTCATAATTGTGCGCTGCATTATGTAGTTGCACAACAAATTCAGATAACATACACAGATGTTTAGCTTTGCAACTTGACAAAATCTAAAAACGTTGAAGGGTTATGAATAGATTTATGGTCGGGGTCAGTAGGTAGTCTTTGCTGTGTGAATTACAGCGGTACAGATACACATAACATCCCTTTGTGTGTGTGTGTGTGTGTGTGTGTGTGTGTGTGTGTGTGTGTGTGTGTGTGTGTGTTTAGCGTAACCGTTGTTTGTGAGATTACCACCAGCTTTGAGGACCAGAATAGTTTAAATTTTTTGGGGTTAGCATTACAGCTGGGCAAAACAAAGCATGTCTTTAATCAGGCGTATCTTCCATGGTTTCTTCCTCTGATCTCTTTGTAATAGCTGCAATAAGGTTTCACTTCCTCTTTTGCTTAGGTTTGCTTTGGTGTGAATCACCGGTTTCCTAATGCCCCACCTTCCCTGCAGACCCCCAGAATAAACACGAACATTTTCGTGGGCATAAATGTGGGCCAAGATTAGATACAGAACACTTTTGTTTATTTTAGGTTGAAATGACATGCTAGCTGGCTGAAAGCTGCTTTCTGGTACATTGATCAGCATCGTTTAAATATTTTGCCGTTTTGAAGGATTAGGGAATGTTGACAACCTGCCAACGCAAAAAGATTGCTGGATCCACTATACAGGTGCATCTCAAAAAGTTAGAATATCTTGGAAAAGTTGGGGTAGGAAAAGGTCCGTCAGCAGTAGGGAGATCCATAGCCATGAGAAGATTTTCGAACAAAATCCACTGAAAAATTTGAGGGAGCTTCACAAAAAGTGAACCTAGGCTGGAGTCGGTGACTCAAGAGCTCCTACGCACAGAGGAATCCTACACATGGGCCACAAATGTTGAATTACTTTTTGTCAAGCCACTCCTGAAACAGAGGCGACATCAAAAGCATCTTCCCTGGGCTAATTTAGAAAAAAATCCCTGGGATGTTGCTCGGTGGTACGAGGTAAAGTAAAGTTTGCGTTTCATTTGGAAATCAAGGCCCCAGAGTCTGGAGGAAGAGTAGAGACGAACAGAATTCATATTGCTTGAGTGTGAAGTTTCCACAGACAGTGATGATTTGGGGTCCCATGTCCAGTGCTGGTGTTGGCCCGTTGGGATTTCTGAAGTCCACAGTCAATGCAGTCATCCACCAAGATATTTTGGAGCATTTCATGCCTCCTTCTGCTGACAAGCTTTGTGGAGATGCTGCTTTCATTTCGCAGCTGGACTTGATAACGGCTCACACTTCCAAAGGTACCAAAATCTGGTTTAATGACCACATTTAAATGTTATCAGACGCTAAGAACTATTTTCACACTTTGGGAGACAGTAAACGATCATTTTTGAAAACGAGTCCCAGAGTGGACCCATTTAAAAACAGCTGTTTTGTTGTTTCCGTGTGTACATGCAAGACGCATCTTTTCAGAAACGACGACGTCGTAGCTTTGCCTCACTCTGTAAAACGCATGCGCCTCCACCTCACAAAAATACAACAAGCACGGCGCCGTCCAGTGCTGTGTTCATGCTAAAGCACCAAGCATTAATGGTGGCGTCCTCGGACTCTTTCCTTCTATCAAGCCCGCTCCACACGGTGTGTCCCCTGCTAACACACATAAAGATCACGCTGAACATGCAGAAATGTTCAAGTCCGATCCTCCGGCATGTTGCTGTGTTTTCATCACATGACTTGTCTGTGCATGCATGGCATTTCTTTGCATGTTTCTGTGGCAGTGTCAGAACGTCACCAACGGGTCCGGCCTACCTAATACAGCGTTTTCAGTGGCGCTGCGTCTTCTCGTGTGGACACATATTTCTTCTTAATCATTTATGAGAGTTTACTGTGTTAATTTTTGTCTGGATGGGGCCTCGGTGTCTGCTTCGTTGCAGATAGAAATAGAAGGGAATGAGATCAAAGTGGGTAACCATGATAAATCTTTACATAATAATCAAGATTCAAATTTTTTATACCGCCTCATCTCTACTAATCATCAAGCGTGCAGGAGTTTCACCATTGCTGTTTCCTTTTGAAGATAAAAGGCATTTTTTGCAGGTGGATAAGACATAGTTTACATTAAGTCTAAAGTATATCAAAAAAACTGTCAATTGTGTCTAACAGATGGATCCTTATCATTACCTCAGACTCCCTCAGACCACCACCTCAAATATATTTAGAGAATGTATTTAGTTGATCTAACTGATTCCAGCTATTGCAATAATTGAGCTAAAAAGTTGTTTTCACATTGTTCCACTTTTGTTCATGCGCACAATCTGCTGATTTGCAGGCGCACACGCACACGTCCACGTTCTGCTTTAAATCGGTCACCAAAGCTCTGCCCTGCACTATATCATTTTTTAAAAGCCTTTTCTGCTTTTTATCTTGTTCCCTTTGCTCAAATCCACTGAAATACTGCATTCCCACATGAATGCACCGCACTGTGCGGCGTGATTTATGGTCTGTCAGTGTGTATGTGGAGCAGAGTGAAAGGGAACAGCAGGAGAAAGTTAAAGTGTTGTAAGCTGCTGAGTCATGATGCTTGATTGCAAACTTCTTGTGCTGGTGATGCAACGCCTCCTGGAAACGGAGCTACAAAGACACAAACGCTGCCGATATGAGCTTACCGTATGTTTCCACCCTCGCTGTGGTGTGTTTTGGGTTTGGGAGGGTCTCGTGTTTGACCACACAGGTCACACTCTCCTCGTCCTGAAGATGGGTGGGGAAGCGGAGGATGCTGCTCAGCGTGAAGGTGCCGTTTGAGTGAAGAGTTTTTCTCTCGTTTGCAGTGAAGGGGAGATCTGAAAGAGGACGCCCACCGACCAGCCAGCTGAGGTGAGGCATTGGCTTGCCTCCAGCAGCAGAGCATGACACCGACTGGTAGTGAGTGTCATTTATGGTCTCTGAGTTCACCATTATCTGTATAGCAGGTTTAGCTGGGCAGATTCAACAATAACATCAATACATTGTTAGACCGGGTTTAAAATATGCTTCTTAAAGTTTCCCTTTTTAGTGTTTTTTCTTCCTTAGGGCACAGGTCCACTTACCAAAAACAGAAACAAACACGCTGACAAATAAATTCTCCTCCTCTTCCTCAAACTCGCATATGTACTCTCCTTCTGCTTCCATGCTGGACAGCCTCATCCTCACTGTGAGGTTGGTGAGAGAGTCTGGTTCTGAGAAGTCATCCCGGCTAAATGCTTTCCCATTTGAAAATCCGGACAGCCGCTTGAATTTGCTCTGAGCGTTGACCCTGCGTTTCCACTCAGCCTTCTGGATCTGACCCGCACCCAGATATTCGCAGCTCAGGTACACGTCCTCCCCCATGACTCCAGTGACGTTGTGAGCAAGCACGGGAGTCGGTTCTTCACCTGAACCTGAGACACAGAGCAACAAGGCACTCGGTCATAACGAGAGGTCAGAAGTTCACCTGAGGAGTCCTGATATTGTGAAAACAAGCATAGCTGTCTTCATATTGACGATAGATGCTCATTTTGCCCCTTGAAAGACCTTTCAGGTGTCTTTTTGTGATTTTCAGCAGTAATGAAACTATGATACATGAGTCAAACTACCGGCATCCACAGGGGCTTTAGATGCTTCATCATGATTAAAATGCTCCAAAGAGCCCTTCAGTACAAACACTAGAAGGGCAACATGCAAAACGCCGGCATTTGGACATGGACAGAGAAATATTTTCCACCTACTTCATCTTAGCCTAATGGAGGTAAGTGTCAAATATTGTGGAAAGATCTGCTGTAAAGCCTACATCCTGATGCTGTGGTGAATATCTGATTTTGAACCTGATGCAGTGAGGAAACCTAGACTACAGAGACTACCATTACCTATTGCCCGGTTATCATGGAGACTGAACACGGACAGACATTATGGTTGACCAGGGAGGCAAGTTCATCTCCTAGGCTTCTCCTCCAACTGCTTAAGCATCAGGAGACGTAACCTGTGCTGTTTCCCCCCCTAAAGGCTGTTTCATTTGCTGCATCCTGAAAGAAGACCTAACTTCACCTCTACTCTCCGGAGAAGAGAAATATAACTTAATTTTCTTGTTTGTTTCTATATATCACGACAGTAAATCCCTTGTTATTTTTGTGGCCTTTTAAAATCAGCTTTGCGTGTGACTAGAAAGTCAGAATTAAATGGAAAAAAAAAAAAAATCAGCGTTTTTTTCTTCACAAACACAAAAACCTGGTTGACACGAGAAAAAAACAACAAGATGTTAGGCACTGATGCGTGTAATGTAAATACCCAAACAGAAATGCATCCAGTGTGTGAGGAGGATCAAAGCACTACAAAGATCTGCTCTAAATGGGCTGGCACTTCTTTCTCCTGCTGGCAGCAAGTCTGGAGAAGTTCAAGGTGTATCTGTCAACACTCAAGAGGCTGAGGACAAGAAGTTGACTTGTTGCACTCAGCGTTTGATAAATGCCGCCCGGTCTTCACTGTTAGTATTTAACTGAGGAGTCCATTAAGTTAATGAAAACAATTCAGAAGGTATGTTGGGTCTTCAAAAACATTTTTTTTCTCCACACGGAGAGCAAATCAGCCACAGTTTGGGGGACGCTTCGCAGGAAAAGCTGCTTAATAGGTACTGACAAGCGTTAGCACTCCTTCCTGCGATGCAACCTCAGTCCACTTCTCTCCGCTTCCTCTGCTGACTTCATCAAGGTGCGTTTAAGGACACCGTTTGTTTGATCGATCAGCTGAAGCTAACAGCTTCTTCTCGGGTTTATACACACCATGAGTACAATGGTGACAGCTTGGTGCTGCACTGTGTCCTGGCAAAACCAAAGAATGCAGATGGCTCTGTTGCAGCTGAAATCCAGCCGGGGCTCGCTGTATATCACAGCAAAATGGAAACAATGTGTAGAGCTTCCAAAGCCTTTAAGAGGAGAAAAAGAAATAAATACGCTCTATCACTTCAGTCACGTCTTCTGGGTCTATTTGCCCTTGCAGGTTATTGCCAAAATAAATGTCAGCCAAGAATGGAAAAGCTGTGCCTTGAGGACAAAAACAAGGTAATAACTGAGAAAAAAAAAACATGCATTCATTTAGTGCATCATATTTCCTGGAGCCCAGGGGGGTTTATTTTCTCACCAATTCAACAGCAACAATTTACCAGTGACACACAGCAAGTCTTTCCCCTGCAGGCTGGGGATGTGGTAAACAAATAAGTCTTTCAGCGTAAAAACTCCGAGCTCTTTCTCATATTTAAACTTTCATCTCCGACTGAAACTCTGTGACTTCGCAGAAACAAAGACTGCACATACCAGGGTCTCTGAATGAGTTCAGCTCGTAGAGGGTTTTCCCCTTACACTGAGAAAAAAAGCATCTTAACACCCCTCATACATTAGTTTTAATAGGCTGTAAAGAAATTACTGAAGGTTTTAGGTGAAGCAGCTGATCAATAACAATAAACTCACTGGCAGAGGTGCAATGCAGCATGCCATCGGGAAAATATTGCAGAAATAGTTCCATACACAGTTAATCATTTGATTTTATAGGCTGTGTGCATTTATAATTTAACTGATCATTTAGGAAAACTGAAGCAGCCCCAGTGGATATAAATGCCACAGGTTAAATAAGACCTTAAGGTCCAGTAAAATAAGCCCATAAATAGCTGACAGCCACAGATGGGCTGTAACTCTGCAGACTTACCCTGAATTTCCAAGGAATGTGCAACATTTTGGACAAGACCCAAAATCAACAGCCATGAGCATCCCATGATGGTGTCATTTAGCAACACAGAGATGGATGCCCCAACTATGTGTGAGGCACAGTGGTATTTAAACTGTGTGTGTGTGTGTGTGTGTGTGTGTGTGTGCTGTGGCTTATGGTTATAGGTGCACACCCTTTACAGCTGATACTGACGTGCATGCATGTTTTCTGCTCGTACACCCACATGCTGGATGTGCACCCGCATAGACACAAACAGCTGGGTGTCGAACCGCTTCTCTTTTTTGTTTTCCTTTTCAAGAAAATACTTCATCAAAGCTTTGCATGTCTGAAGATTTCTCTGTCCTCAGATGCCTGGTCTGTTTTTCAGCTTGTCGTCTTGCAGGAGGCGTTTGCTCGGTTACTCCTCAGCTAGCAGGGCGCCCTGGGAAAGGGGTAAAGCCATGTATCATTCATACCATCCTGTCCCTGCTGGGGAACCTCAGAGACGGCCGGTCTGACAGCAGAGGCGGCATGCTTCTGCCGATGCCCCCGCATGCTGGGAAATCACTCCTGGTCGTTGTTTTACGGCATAATGTTTCCCTGATTCACTCTGACGCCGCTTCTCTTTCAGACCGATTATTTGCACGCGTTGTCATTGTTCAGGAGAGTGGAAACAATGTGGATGAGTAAGCGAGATATGTCTCGCAGTGCAAAGTTTTAGGCTGTGCCATCTTTTCAACTTTAGTGTTGAGTCATTCAAACCACAGCGGGCTGACAGTGAATGAAATGACCCCATATAAAAAAAAAAAAACTGCTGCTTTCACATTTTTTATTGTGCGGTTTGTAACGGCTTTTTGAATGAGCTCTTCTGAAACCGGTAGGCATAGTGAGAGCTTCTGCAGCATGGGAAACTGGGTTTTACAAAAAAGGAAATACTATTACTTGCACACCGTCAGCACACACATGCACTACTTAGACTTTAGACATAGACTTAGGCTTAGACAAACTTTATTGTCATTTTGTATGCACAGAGTGTATACAAAACGAAATTTTGTTGCATACAGCTTACGACAGTGTAATGAGATTGCAGTTGGAATAAGATAACATTACAATATAAAGTGCAGCAGTGACAAGAATGTAACAATGCAGGAGAAAAACATTTTTAAAAAAAAAAAGTGTGCAGAAGAATGTTTATGGTGCAAAAATAATGGTGCAAAAAGGCATTAATATGAAAAGTTCAGTGCAGTGCAAAATAATATGGTGCAAAAATGCAGTAAACGTTCTGTTGTGTACTATTTAAATGGGTTATAAAAAGTTCGGCAACACTGGTAGTGCAAAATAATGATGCAAGTGTGATGCAGAGTCCACTTGCATCATTACACGAGTTTCCAGTACTTCACACAACGTTATATTACAAACTTTTAAACTAAGCCTAAAACTAACATCAAAGGAGGTATGCAGCTTAAATTCAGTTTAAGTGGCATAGTTTTCTCTCTCAAAATGAAACTTTGTTTTCCATGCAAGCATTAATATAAGGCTAGTTCATGCAACTGAAACCCTTAGGACCATAAATGTCTCTTAAAGTTTAGACAATCCCATTAAATGTTTAAAACATTAATTTGTTAAAGTCGGATATTTTGTTCACTTTTTGACCCTAACAGATTTGATCAGTTCTGTTAGAGGACATTAGTGAACAAACAACTTCAGGACCAAGAAACCCACCAGAGAGGCCAGGGATAATGTGAAGAGGTTTGAGGCATAGTTAGGCTAGAAAACAATACCCCAAGGATTGGACGGTGGGTCACCAGATGTTCTCCATCCAACATGACTGAGAATCAGGTATTTTGCAAAGACGAGCAGGCAGATTTCAGTCTCTGATGTGCAAAGCTGGTAGAGACAGACCTCAAAGGGCTTGCAGCTATAGCTACAGTGAAACAAAGTTCTACAAGATACTGACTCAGAGGAGATAAAAACAAATACAAAACACACTTTTATATCTTTATTTAAAATAAGCATTCAAAAATATGCAATTAAAATTTCAATGAAACTTTGACATTTGTAGCCATGACGTGACAAAACGTGGAAAATACATTTTCAAGGCACCATAAATTTAAGGGGTATTAGGCATTTTCCAAGCAACGTTATATCACTTATTATTTCCATCTTTGTGCTCTGATTCATTTTGGACTGTTAATGATCGAATCTCCGGAAGGTAAAACTCAGAGCAAAATTTCATGCAACACTGAATTTCGAGGGCAAACTCTTGACACGTACTCATGTCTGTCTGTTCAAATCACGCGGACCTGGATACGCAGTTAATATTTCCTGCTAATCAAATTACCTGATGCGGTTATTCCCAGTAGGTGGCTGGAAATCTGGAGGAGTCTGGAAACTTTCACTCTCCTCTGGGTGTATCATTTGCAGACTTTGAGCTGATTCGCTTTACATGACAATGAAATGTTAACATTTCCCTGACAAGGCATTTACAATTTTCACAGATGTATAACAGGCATTATTTTTGCAATGCTGTCTTTCTCTTCATCATTTTCTCTGAAGATGCACATCTGGAAAAATCATCTAAAAAAAAAAAAAAAAAGACGTGCTGGTGATCAGCCAGAAATAACTCATGTCTAACGAAGAAACCAGTGGTGGTTCCTATAAGGGCCTGCAGTTTGACCTCTTTAACTTTTCTCAACCTTACCTTTCTGCAGTGGAGTAAAAATCTCTGATCATCGGGATCATCTCTGCCAGCTGTTGTTCATTTAGAGCGGAGCCATCACCAAAAAAAAAATCTACTTCTCTCCCACAGACACTCCAAACGAGGAAGCACTGCTGATGAGATACAACTCGGACTCGGAGCATGATTGATTTGACACCAACAATCCGAGTCACATACCAGTACTGGCCTGTGACTCTGCTGGCATCTGTGCGCCACACAAAAGAAGCAGAAATCCAAACAGAAGCGCAACCTGCATGCCATGTTCTGCAGAGAGTATGAACAAAATGCAGACAAGCAGAGGGATTCTGGTTTCCAGTTGCAGGTGAGAAATACTAAACAGTTAAGTTTCAGAGGGCTTTGTGTGTAAGTTGTGACATGAGATTAGTTACTGGAAACAGAAATGACACTCATACTCACACCATCACACTCATGCTGGACTTATACATTTGTTTTAGACAAGTCCAGGCGACACAAAAGAAGAAACAAAGAACCTGGACTTCTTTCAAATGTTTTTTTTTTAAATAATTTATCACTGATTAGGACAAAGGCTACCCAAATCAACCTGGGCCCGTGTGAAAAACTGACATAACCATGTTTAAAAACACATTTTATAAAATTGAGTTTTATAAAATATAAAATGATTTTGATGGATACAGAATAGTAAGAAAACTACGTCAAAGTAAAGAAAGTGCTGCTACAAAGATGGAGGAACGGTTTCTAGCTGGGTGAGGCCAGAGAAAGGTGGTTCTCTGAGAGCTTAATGTGAAGTTTACTTTGCAAAGTTATTTTTTAAGTTTCACACGGAGAAGAGTGTAAAGCAACACCGTAGACGCAAGTCGCACAAGAAACCCACAACTGAAAAAGCCCTATGCCGAGCATTGGACTCGTTTTTACTCAAAGCCAAAAATACCTGCCAGACACACAAGGTTCAGAAGCCCTAAGACAATATTTAACTTTACGCAAAAGTTTAATAAGTTTCTAATAAGCTTTGAAAAAGTGTTAATCTTTAAAAGCTAGCAACGTTTATTCTCTGATAAACTTAGAACAACTTTGATAAACTTTTTCGAAGCCTAATATCCCATCCATCCGTCTGTCCATCCATCCATGTTCTATCTATTAATCTATCAGGAGATAGATTAAGGTAATGTGCGATCTGTCATGTGATTACGCATCCATATCAAAGAGCAGGGGCTCACGTTTCAAGTTTGCACAGGGCCTCGCACCCTAACCTACGACGGTCCTGGTTGTATCATAGCTACGATCAAAAAGGGTGGTGGTGGTATAGTGATGATCTGGGGCAGCTTTGGTGCCCAAGGTCTGGCAGACTTGCTGAATTTGATGAAGCCATGAACTCTGTACTCTAGCAGGACTCTAGAGAAGAACGACCTTAAGTTCAAGCACATGTCGGTTATTCAGTAGGGCGATGAGCCGAACCCCTCCCCCAGCAAGTCCTCCTGAATGGCTCACAAACTAAATTAATATGGCAGAGTGACCTAATGGACTTTCTTCCTGTTGAGAGGCTGTGTCAAGGCCGTGAACATCCATTAATGCTTGAAAAGACCACAATGTTGTTGATTCTGCAAAGAGAATGGGCCAAATTTGCCCCAAACTGATATAAAGACTCATTGCCGGTTAACGCAAGTGCCCGGGGTGGCACAACCAGATATTAGGTCTGGCTGGTTGGATATCTATTTTCCCTCACTAAAAGAAAGTCATCATTTGAAAAACTGAATTTTGTACTTGCACCAGTTGTTTATGTCTTTTATTAAAATCAGTTTGGTGATCTGAAACAGTTATATGTGGAAAAATAAAATAAACACACAATAGAAACTTGTGAGGAGGCAAATACTTCTTCCCCAGCTCTGAATATTTTATTTCAAATGCACCTACATTCATTCAGGATGTGCAAAATGCTAAGTTGGTCTGAACTCCATCTTTTAAAAGTATCGATATTCATCTGAGTGACACGTGCAAGAACACATCTCTTCTTTAGATCCAAAGACTAAAACGGCAACAGTAACGCATCAAACTGATGATTTAGACTTTAATTTCAGTCTGCTGCAGCACTGGTCCCATTCGTTTCACTGTAACCTCTTGTTTGTGAGGGACGGTTTTAACTGTTTGACAAATCGCTCAGCAGATACCACTTTCTGTGGAGGCAGGTACAACCATGTGCAGAGACCACAAAATCAGCTGCACAAAAACAACCAACACCTTTAGTGCAGAGTGCATTTGCCTGCAACAGTTCAGACATGAGTTATATCAAGGATAAAGAGCACTTAGGATTTAGTCAACTTCCTCATCTTGTTTCTAGGGGATGCATAATGGTCTGTAGTGCATTTACCAGCCCTATAAAATAATACGGATTCCTTGATGTTCTCATAAATATTTATGACTTGTATTCCAAGCTTTTACAGCCATGATCAGTACAGGAACCATACAGAGAAATGTGCTGTGATTCTTTACTAACCACTGCGCTCTATGGGGAGGGATTGATGTGTTTGGAGCATGAGGTGACTCATTTTGAAATACTGGTTATGCTTTCTTACAACTGACAGGAAGCACCCAAAGGTCCTCATATGCAGACTGACACTGATGCTGGCATGAGATAGAACTGCTCATGCAACGCGGACTGTGTGAAGAACTGGGACAATTCAGACAACGAAAACGTTCGCAGTGACAGAAACATCAACTCTGAGTCAAAGCTTCTCCAACCAATCGCTTCCTTTTTTAATGCTCCCAGGGGGTTCCTCAGGGGGTATCAAAGGGGCTGGTCACTGAGCGCCTAATGGTTATTAAGGTGGTGGAAATTACTGAAACAGAGATCGGGAAGTTCTGAAGGGGATGAGTCTAATATTCAGTTCATGGGCCATTTATGTGTTTCAACAGTTGAGGCTAGACCGCTGAGTGCTTAATGGTTATTTAGTTGATGGGAATTACTTAAACACACTCAAGTGGAGTGAAGACGCATTTCTGGTCATTACAGTAAGTATTTGATGGAGTGAGAGGGAGAAAGAGCGCTTGTGATAGATGATTCTGCTTGAAATGCATTTCAGGGAAGTACCTCTGTGTTTTGATGCAAAAATCATGAAAATAAATGTTGCCTATAGCCAGCTCTGGTGGCTCATTTATTGGCAAGAGTTAAGTCCCATTCCTGGGGTGAAAGGGGGAAACTGCTGGCAGAGCATCAAGTGAAAATGCAAGTGAAATAGGCAGCAGATGGTCGTGGTTCATGTGCCGATTGTTTGGAACACACTGGTCTCAACTGGGTCTGTGCACTCCTCAAGATCTGGCACCAATCCTGGCTTCCTTCTTCTTCAGAGCAACCAGCAGGTTATCACTCTGTGCTAATAAAACCTACAGAAATCTAGTCAGAGGGAGTGACTTTACTGACGCTCTCTAAAAGAAACAATGGTTTTAATAGTATAAGAAAGTCAATTTGCAGTGGCTTGCAAAGGGTGTGCCCTTTGAAGTTTATGACTACAAACTTCAGAGTAATTTATTTATCTATTTAGTCCAGTATCAAATCAGGCAGACCACAATAATGTTATAGTAACCTGTTCTTGTATGACCTTCAACCATTTGGAGAAACTGTGTGCTAGTGTGTGCGTGTGTTTGTGCGTGTGGTTGGGTGAGTAGACATAAATGTCTTTGTGTTGATGTGAGAGTGAGTTTGCAACCTGGAGGTGTATGTTTAAAAAGGGTGGTGAGAACAGTAGAAAGGTTCCCATTCACGGCACCCAAGTACAACAAACGGCAGGTAGACCTGGCCCCGGAAGGCTGCAGCACTCTCAGGCTGCCAGGCGTAAAACATCTTCCCAAGACAGTCACAAGCGAGGCACAGGAGCAGCCGCCCCAGGACAAAGAGGCACAGAGTGAGAGGCAGGGTTCTTATACCCAGCCACACTGCCACCTCCAGCCGCACAGGCCCAGGAACTGATCCCTCCAGTTGGCCAAAGCCTGCCCCGACCCCAGCAATGAGACCACGCCACACCAAGCCAAGGGAACCCCTCAGAGCCTCCACCACACCAGGCAGGCATCAGCTCACCGAGGCAGACGTGACTCGGAAGGACCAGGGTGTGTGTGTGTGGGGGGGGGGGGGGGGATGGGGCACATTGGATAAAACCCTGTTGGGCCAGTCCCTGAGAAGTCAAGAAGGAAGGGGTGCCCATCAGTGACTAGCACAGCCCCTGAGGCCCCAAGCCAGCCCAGTGCACCTTCAGGAGCCACAGGCCACCAGACACGGGCCCACCACTCTGGGATTTGTTGTGTTGCATTTGTGAGGGAGGAGGGGGTGGGTGCCAAGGCTCCAGCATGAACCCCCCCAGGAGGTCAGCTCCCCAACTGCCCCCCTCCTGTCCTAACAACACACCTGCCACGCCCCAACCAAGAGGAAGGATCCCCCCCGAGAACCCCAGAGGCACCACAAGGAACCCCACACAGAGAAGCCACCAAAGCAGAACCGTCTGGGAGAACCTGGGCCGGCCCAGCAAAGTGATCCCCCCACTGGCAGCCAAGGACCCAGACATTCACTGAACTAGCCTGGACGGCAGGTACCACACAGGCCCTGGCAAGAATTTCCTGCCTCCAGTCCTCTACTGTTCACCCAATTATACACAAATCCCTCCAACCACCTCCCAGCACCAGGCCCTATTCTGGCTCAACTATGGTCCCAACACCCAGCCCCACCCACTCTGGCTCCCGGCCACCCTGCTGCCCCAGGGATGCCAAGATGGCACCCATCACCTGGTGCACAGCAGCCACACCACCAAGAGTCACAGCTGGCCCAATGTCATCCAAAGACCCAGCCCTTAAACCGGCCACACCAGCCAGGAGTGGAAGCAGGTTAGACAAGAGGGCACAGCAGCCCATGACCCAGCACCTCCTGAGTGCCAGCGGCCACAGCAGCTTGACCCAACTGCTAACAACTTAATGCCAGACCCACCGCCACTCCAGGGCAACACGCAAATGCCCAGCCTACCTAGGGACAGGGTTGCCCCAGGACCAGCATCCCCATACCCCCACCCCCAGAGGCTGAGATGGTTATGCCCAGCCCCCCTACGCCACTAGGTGATGTACTGTAGACCAAACAAATTCAAAGCTTTTCTGTTGGTTTTTCTTACAAGCAGACATTCTCTCCATAGAATAAGTTATTAAAACATATTTATAAAGCACATTATATTGAAATACATTATATTCTTTCAGTTCTTAAGTATTGATCTTTTTTGTTTGTTTTTTTGCAATGCCCAGAACTGCAAGAAGAATGTAGCATTTATGTGTTTCCAAGTCCACCTTTGTGATGTCATCAAGGAGATGTGCAGGGCAGATAGGACTTGAATACTATAGGCATGTTGATAGAGCTTCACTTACTTTTAGGCAGAAGCCATAGACAGGCAGTCAGAGAGTGTGTAAGTAGTCCTCAGGTAAATCGAATACTTTTGAGAATCACTGCAAACAAAAAAAATGAGTTTTTTGGCATTTATGTTGATATTCAAACCTGTTAAGGTGGTGATGTTTGAATTCTGTACACCCACCTTGTTTTGAAAACCCAAACCACAAGGCTGTCGTTGCTGCAGAACCAGAAGGACACACCTCATTAACCACATCCGAACCTGGGCATGTGACAGGGTTGCGCAAGAGGGGATGCTAAGTCTTTTTCATTTTAAAAATCACACCAAAAGTACAGTGGAAAGTTTTACTGCGATGCATACAGTGACTAAAATTTGAAGAACAATGCTTCAGTGAAACAAGAAACATGTTTTTCAGATGTGGCAAGATGTGTAAATTAGGGTTGGAAAGATGTGCAGTCTAACAACCATCTAACCACAACAACCTGAATTATATTCAGCCTGTAAATATTTGTCGCAACTGGTCTTCATATTCCGTTATGATTTCTGTCTGATCATCTTTTTTGCAATATAAGACCATATTTCATAAGCTTTGTACAAAATGTTAAACTGCTTAATTTAAACACCTAAGAGAAAACAACTGATCGGCCAGTCCCTGCTAGCACTGTTTTGATCACAATCTATATATATATATATATATATATATATATATATATATATATATATATATATATAAATGAACCCAGCACAAATTAACCTCTCAGCACAGAAAAAGCAGACAGACACAATTAGCGAGAGCACAGCAGGATTTAGCAGCTAAGGAGTCAGAAGGCTCCCTCAGGAGTTGAGCGAGGCCAGAACGGAGCAGCAGGAGAGAGAGTATTGGAAACATGTCCACAGATGGATGCAAATGTTGCTCCAATGGATGTGTAAGTAAGCAGCTGTTTACAGCTCAGAAAGGTGATGATTAGCTGTGGAGGAAACAGTGCTGTTTGAATTACTATCGGCCAGACATCCCTAGAGGGACATCTTTCATATTAGAGCTGCGTCACCGTGATGTGACCCCAATCTCACTACGATTGCTCAACTCTTAAACCTGATGTTCAAGGTGTTTATAGCGTTAAATCCTTTTTTAAATCCACAAGAAGACTTCAGGACAAGGTGTTCTGGGTATTTACTGCAGTTTAAAGTCCCACATTGATGGGTGGAGCTGTAAAGCCGTGGCTGAAGGGAAGTTGTGAAGTGTAGCTTCGGTTGCACTAAATATAGAGCTCCACAATCTTCCTACAGGGCTGTGCTGAGGTTTGGCTGTTTTTATTTGAGCTTCAGAACAAGATGTGAAAAAAAAACAGTAAACATAGTTTTATTTTTATATTTAAAGGCCTTTGTCTCGTGATGACCTGCTCCAACCATCTCATTTACCCTCCATCACAGCCATAGTAAACCACGGAAACCTTCCCACCTCATGATTTTCTTCATCTTGTCCCTGTTTGTGAACAGGCTATAAATAACAGCACAATGTGGAATTCAAGGCTGCATTTTTTTTAAAAAACACTATCCACTTGTGCATAGATCCAGTATAAAGAATACACACTGACAACACAAACACAGCTGCATAATTGGATTTCTACTGAAGGGTTTCAAAATAAAAGTAAAGCCACTCTTGAAATCACAACAGGCAGAATAATGTAGTAAATATCTGTTCTATCAAGTGCAGACATTCAAAACTTCAAGGCCATGACCGTACCCCTGAGGTACGCCGTAACCTAAACGTCATTGCATCAAAACTCATACCATTTTATTCCCTATATGATTCTGCAGAGAGCTTTACCCATCCATTTTCTTATGTTTCATCTGAGATGGAGTCACAGATGTAACAGGTTCGTGGCCCTGGCATCTTTCCCTCCTGTGACACACCTTAGCTTCTACAGCGGCATCCTCAGGGGTTCCCAGTCCTGAACAAAGTCACGCTCCCTTCAGCAAGGTCTGGGTGTTTCAGGAAGTCTCCTCCCAGTGGGATGAGCCTAGAAAGACTCTAAAGGAAGGCATCTCATGCAGTCCAAATCTTAATGAGGAGACTGTTTATCTAGAACCAGAACCAAACGGAGAAGCAGCATTTAGTTCCTCTGCTCCACTTATCTGGAACAAACTTCTAGAAAACAGTAAAAGTGCTGAAAGCCTGAGTTCCTTTAAATCGAAATTAAAAACACATTTGTTTAGGATTGCCTTCAACTGTTCTACTTAAGCTGTTTTAAACATAATTAGTTCAACTTTGTAGTCCAACTTTTTTATATATATATTTGCTTTTAGTTTCTATTCTCCCATGTTTTATTTTGTTTCTACATTTTATTCCAACTTGCTTATATTCTGTTTTATTTTCCTATATTTAATCATGTAAAGCACTTTGCATTGTCTTTGTACTGAAATGTGCTATATAAATAAATTTGCCTTGCCTTGCCTTGCCTTATGCCTTGTGGCCTGTTAACTTCCCAGACTAAGGTGAAGAGTGTCGCTGAGGAGAAGGCCTCTCTCCTGGGGCCTGTTATCCCTTCAACTGGATCTGGGATAAGCAGAAGACAGAGAATGGATGGATGGATGGATGGATGGATGGATGGATGGATGGATGGATGGCATTTTGTCATAATTCTTCTGATAGATTCCTTCTGTCAGCCGTTTAAAGCCTTTTAGTAATCTGAGTCACTGCAAATTAAAACTGTATAATTCCACATATTAGTATTGTCATTAAACAAGAAAGGCTGCATGAAGATCCTTCCAGAAAGTCTTGGAGATCTATTCCTGAGGAAGACTTTAATAGATCACAAGAAACTCTGTCTCCTTGGAAGCAAATATTGAGCAATGAGTGGTGGCTGAGGACTTAAGAGCCAAGCATCAGTTTCAATTACGTCCTGTCTCATGCTGAATTATTCATTTCTATATTTATTTGCTTCAGATGTGTTCGTGACAACCATTTGCTTTCTACCGTGGAAGATGATAAACTGCCTGTTGCAGCTTGAAGATGCCTCTTGCAGGAGGTCACAAATGAGTTGAAGATGTCTCGTTTGTTGACACCGAGCTCTTAATTAAAACAGTGTGGGATAGTAAGAGTTCACCTCCACTCAAGCATATGCTGCACTTAAACTCAGCTGACGCAACAGAAAATTCACATGCAACCTTAGACTGAAGGGGAAGGGTGGGCGGACAGATTGCTCCGGCACCAACCGGCCATCAGGGGCCGCGGAGGAAGGAGAGGAGCCAATCAATAGACTTTTATAGACCCGAATCACGGCTAAATGTTCCTGTTTAGCTCAGCTGCCTCCATTCATCTCCCTCTCTCTCTGATGGCTCATCAGGAACGCAGAGAGGTGACACTCACATTCACACTGCCTGCTTTGAGATGACAACGTCAAGATGAAGTGATGAAGCTGCTCTGGCAGCTGCAGCTGTTTTTGTGCTTGATACGAGACCATTTCACGTTCCTCTGTTGAGTTTCAGGTTGCAGATGCAAAAGACACACGGTACCGGGAGGAAAGTCTGCGCGACCAGCCTCTATCAACAACTTCTGCATTATAAAATTCATGGCTGCCACCTATAGGAAGACCTGATACCCGGTGGAAAAAAAGAGAGAACAGCAGCAACTGCTTTGAAACACCCCAAGCATCAAACCTCAGTGTATTTTATAGTGGTTTCATAGGGTAGACCAAAAAACAGTAGAGCATAATTCAAAGAAGAAAGGCTTTCTTGCAAATGAACATCTGAAAACTGTTGTGTGTATTTCTGTTCAGCCTCCTTGAGTCAATGCTTTCTAGAATCATCTTTTCTGCAAGCCTTTTGAGCTACTGTATGTCTACGTGCTTTACAGATTTAGAACCTATTTTTCCCCTCGAAAATGAGCTGAAGCTCAGTCAGATTGGCCAGAGAACGTTTGGGAACATTAATTTTCCAGTCTTGCACCAGATTTAGGTCTGGACTTTGACTAGGCCAGTCTAATAAACAAATGTGCTGTTTTGGAACAGCTGAGATCCGGAGCCAGAGCTTGCTGCTGGAAGGAGAACCTCTGTCCCAGCCTCAAGTTTTATTTTTGCAGCCTCTGGCAGGTTTTCTTGTTGCCTTGTTTTTAGCTCCATCTATCTCCACATCAACTCTGATCAGCTTCCTTGTACCCAAGATGCTGATCAGGATTGCCTTGTGGACATATTCTCTCACACCCCAGCTGTGGATTTCTGCAGCTCCTTAAGAATTAAAATGGGCCTCTTGGCTGCTTGCCTGAGTAATGCTCTTGTTGCCCGGTCCGTCAGTTTAGGTGGACAGGCATGTCTCGCCAGATTGGCAGTGGTGCCATACTCTTTTCATCTTTAAGTGATGGTTCGAACAGTACTGTGTGAGATGCTCAAAACTTAAGAATATTGTTTCAAATCTAACTTGGCTTCAAATTTCTCTGCGACTTTATTTCCAACCTATCTGGGCTGTTACTAGTTTTCATGATGCCGTTTTTATATTAATGTTCTCTAACAAACTTCTGGGACCTTCACAGAACAGCTGGATTTACACATACTGTAGATTAAAATAAACACATGTGAAGCCTATTCACTGAATTTGTGATGTCTATAATTGATTATTTGCAATGGTTCTAGTTATGGGTATCAGAGTAAAAGGCGATGAATGCAAAAAGATGGCATACTCTTTTAGATTTTACTTGTAAGATAAAAAGTTAAATCACATATTAATCTTTTCAATTTCCAATTGCAAGTTGCAATAGTCAGGTTGATAATACATATAATATGTACTTTAAGTTATTTAAAAAAAAATCAACAATCCGAGATCAAGTTTTAATTATCTTACAGTAAAACTGAAATAACTAAAATTACCCCCAAAATCACAAGTTAATTATATTTTACAGCTAATCCTTTTAATTATTTTACTGCGTGATCAATCAATCAATTTTTGTAGAAGTGAAATGTATCAATACCTTTCCAGCATTTAGCGATAGAGAGACATGACATGCAATTATGTTCAATTCAATTCCATTTTATTTATATAGCACCAGTTCACAACATCTAACAAGGCCCTTTATAAAGTCAAATTCAATCAAATCATCCAAACAGATTGGTGAAAAAGTTTCCTATCTAAGGAAATCCAGCAGATTGCATCAAGTCTTGACAAGCAGCATTCACTCCTCCTGAAAGAGCGTAGAGCCACAGGGAGAGTCGTCTACATTGTAAATGGCTTTGCAGCAATCCCTCATACTGAGCATGCATGAAGCGACAGTGGAGAGGAAAACTCCCCTTTAACAGACAAACAACCTTCAGCAGAACCAGGCTCAGTGTGAACGTCATCTGCCTCGACCGACTGGGGGTTAGTTAAGAGAGTAGAGAGACAAACAAACACAGAAGCACTGATCCAGGCGTACTTTCTCTGTTAAAGAGGGTAATGGTAGACAATCTGTCCCCCAGTATTGTGTCACAGCTAAACAGAATGCCAGGCCAGATGTAGCTACTATGAAAAGAAAAAGAAACGGTAAGAACATAAAGTTAAAAATTTAAATAACAAATAATGCAGAATTAGAGAACAGTAGGAGAACTCAGAGTGAGAAAATACACCCTGCTGTCCTCCAGCAGCCTAAGCCTATAGCAGCATAACTATAGAGGTAGCTCAGGGTAACATGAGCCACTCTAACTATAAGCTTTGTCAAAAAGGAAAGTTTTAAGATTAGTCTTAAAAGTAGACAGGGTGTCTGCCTCACGGACCAAAACTGGGAGTTGGTTCCACAGGAGAGGAGCCTGATAGCTAGAGGATCTGCCTCCCATTCTACTTTTAGAGACTCTAGGAACCACCAGCAGACCTGCAGTCTGAGAGCGAAGTGCTCTGTTAGGAACATACGGAGTAATCAGAGCTCTGATATATGATGGAGCTTGGTTATTAAGGGCTTTATATGTTAGAAGAAGAATTTTAAATTCTATTCTGGATTTAACAGGAAGCCAATGAAGGGAAGCTCAAATAAGAGACTCTAATTTTCATCAGAACTCTTGCAGCAGCATCTTGGATCAGCTGAAGGCTTCAAACTGCATTTTGTGGACTTCCTGATAGTAAAGAATCACAATAGTCCAGCCTTCAAGTAACAAATGCATGGACTTGTTTTTCAGCATCCCCCCTGGACAGAATATTTGTAATTTTGGCGATATTCCGGAGGTGAAAAAAGGAAACCCTAGAAACCTGTATGAACTCAGCATGCAAGCGTGTGTTTATGTAAGCATGCGTTTGTCATAACTTGAGAACTAACGAGGATAAACGAGCCACATGCGCTGAGGACGGGGAGGCCACAGGAATCCCCATGGCGCCTTGTTGTGTACGCACTGACCGTTTAGCCAGCGCATTCCTGCAGCTCTCGCAAGCTCTAACACCGCGACAGCAGAACCTAAATGACTTTTCCAACTCCAGGAAATTATGATAGACAGAACATGTCTGCGCAGCCTTATCAGCACACATTGTTCCAGACGAGAACAAGGAAGGAATAGGCTTAATCGTCCCTCGGTGGCCAGCGCTCTCTCTGAATCTGTCTCTCTCACTCACATACACACACACACACACACACACACACACGCACACACACACACACACACACACACACACACACACACACACACACACACACACACACACACACACTGACCTTCATCATACCTACACTGACTCAGCATTTGCTCCTTGATGCTGAGTGATTATTCTGCTTCCTGTGGGCGTGATCGGCAAGTTTTCAGGAGCGTTTCCTCTTTTAACGGTGTTGAAAATCCAGGAAAGCTCGAGCTCATAAATCCAAAGCATGTGGACCAAACCTACTGGAGTTAATGAGTTACTTAACAGGCAAATGTTTATGATGAGCAATCAGTGTTGCCACATATGTTTACTGCAGTGGCAAAGCCTTAGTTTAGAATATGATCTTGACCGAGAGTTATGCTTCAAATTCTGCGAGTCTGCCAGGAAGTTTATGACTGTGAAATTAGGTTGATTGAAGCAGGTGGCTGCAAGCAGGCCCCTGATGAGCTGCAGGGATAAATATCTGATGGCGGCAGCATGATTTAATTCATCGAACGCTCAGTGCATCTCTCACGCAATCCTTTCCTTTTATTTGTCATACCCTTCGATTGTTACGAACACTGAGGAGGTTAACTTGAGCTATGTGATCCAGGAAGTAAGTTTAATATCTGATGGTCAAGTTTCAGGCAGCCCTGCATGAAACTGATCCGTGATAAGGAAACTGAGGTCATCTGTAGGTTTCATATTTTCTGTATTGAATGTCAGCAACAATCTGTCACTGATGCACAGATTCAAACTTGACTTCAATTTTAGTTTAGTAATCAATGTCATGCCATTCATATTTACAGCCAGACATATGCAGAAGAGCTCATTTCCGACAGGACTGTTCCAGTCCCTCACATTTTCGTTTTATGTACCACTCTTCTTCATAGCATTGCTTCGGGTCATTGAAATTTGAGAGATTTGTTGTTCCTTCCCCCTCTTAAGGTCTAACCACAGCATTTTTAATCAAGTTCAAGTCTCCCCTTTGATTGGAGGATTTTTACATCTTGATTCCTTTCTTCCTCAGCCATTTTGTTGGAGATTTGCTGCTGTTCATAGGACCATAACCTTGTCAATGAGCCAGCTCGAACCAATTTTTGATCCCTTTTAAAGGTTGAACCCAGGTTTGGGTTGATAAAAGCGACAAACAGAGCAGCACACACTGAGATGGCAGCAGTGGCACCTTTTAGTAAAATGTAGAGTCGGTTCATTTATGTGGGAACCGTTTGGATCCTTAGACAAAGATGTCAACCAAAAACTTCATGAAATGCAAGACTTGGTACTCGTCGGTGTCTGTTTTCCTCGGCTACACAGCAGATCTATGAAACAGGCTGAAGTTTAAACACAGAGTGATCTATCAGCAACAGTAAGTCACCGTATTTCTAAAATATATTTGGCCAAAATTTAAACACACGTATGGGATCTTTCTGGAACCTATTTGACAAAAATGGGGACAAATGTCTATGGTGAAAACAACTTGGTATTTTTTGCGCCTCTACAATACATTTCATATTTTTCACAGCACATTTACCACGTTGACCAAAGTTTTGGCCAATAGACATACAGTCTCACATTCAACTCCAGAATATTCCTTTGACTGCAAATCCGTCCCAAATCATCAGCCTTCCTCTCCTGTGTGTGACAGTTGCATCAAGGTTTTTGTGCCATAATCTTAAACGGTGTATCTTGCTGATTCCAGAGCACATACTTAAACATGTTCATCCACTTTGTCACTTTTCCTTTGGTTCAGGATCCGCTATCAGATCAACATTGTGATTCTCTTAGCATCTCTACTTGAATAAACTATTCTGAATGGGGAAAACCTTTTTATCCCTGTGAAAAGGGGATGCTTTCACTCTGGTCTCCAACCTGGTCAGATTTTACTGCCTCTCAATCTGGATGAAGAAGTTGTTATAAGAATGAAATTCAATGAATTAGTTTATTTTGGCTGTGCTGTTTCCTGAAATGACTTTTGCTGTATATTGGAGCCGTAGCTAAACCAAATTCAAACAAGCAAATGTTAGCGACACACTGATAAAAGATGTACCGCAGACCGCCCTCGGCTTCAGAGTCTTATTGAGTCAAATCTGCTTCCGCAGTTGTGTTTGGCCCAGTTCGGGATTGAACAGAGGGGAAATCTGTTTGAGTGGGAAGAGAGCCTGTGCAATCTGCCAAATCAAACGGAAGAAGAGGTTTCAGAAAATCACTTGGTTCCCAGGCTATTTTCACTCAGTACCTGGGAAAAAAAAAAAAACAGAATCAACCACAGATTCCTTGTGCTAATGACGGCATTGGCATTAATACACCACACTGTGCATGTGTTTCCTGCGTATCTGCAAATCGTAACACCTTAACCAATCTAAGAAAACAGTTCTGCACTAAGATGCCAAAGGTTTTCAGACATACACATAATGCGAGTTCAGACAGATTAAACAGGGCGCTGCAGAAGCCACTTGTTTGTTTTGAAAACTTAACCAAAAGCAGCTGTGAGATAGAGCCTCAACGGCCCGGCCTTTCTGCACGAAGCTGCAGCTGCCATGCCAACAAAAACACACCGACCCCATTGCAGTGACCTCTGACCCTGCTGGTGTCCTGCTTTACAGGATACGTTCCTTATTCTAACACATGATTCTCTCCTTGTGTAAAATGACTGACTGTCGCTGCCAGAAGCTGCTGAGTGACACCTGAAGTTCAAGAGGAAAAGAACCAACAAACCGTGGAGCATTCTGAGATTTACATTCCACTTAATCATACTGCGGGGGGTTAGGACATTTCTTGTGAGTAAACTTGGTCTGACTGGAGCCAGACACAGAGGCCAGACAGTTTTATTGCATTGTGGGATTACGAGCTGGCTAAAATGAAAGTGTATCTTCACGGCTACCAGGCTCGTGATCTTCAGGGCTGCTGACAGGCCGCTGCATGGCCTCTGGAGGTTACGCAGCCTGGGGAGATTTTTTTCTCTCTCTTTACACCAGAACAAACATGTACATCAGGCGAAGGAATGATGCCCCATGACATTCGCTCTAACATCACCACAGGAGACGCCCGGATATTTGGCTAATTAGATAGCAAAGGGGCTCTGAGTGTGCAGTGATGTAGAGTTCAGGTCAGTTGAAACTTTTTTTAATCTACCAACTTAAGCCGACAAACAAACACAAAATCCCCCCAAAACAAACAATCTCACATTTCCGTTTGCCATTTATGTGCTAAAATGCTTCCTAAAATCTTTCATAAATCAGCAATAAATATTAAGCAAAAAGCATAAAAAAAAATAGAGCTAAAAGTCAATATAAAGAGATCAATAATGATCAATGTTCATCTCACCTATTTTTATTTTAAGTGAACATTTAGGATTGATTAAAAGAACCTGAGTTGTACAGTTCAGTGCTCTGGGGGCCGTATTTGCCCTAGTATGTATCATGGTGGACAAATACTTTCATAACTTTAAACACAAGCAAGGAACGTTTAAAATGAACCCACTGGGAATCTAGACCAAAACAGATGATTAAATGATGAAGGTTATTTCCTGTTAGAGAGACCCTTCTCTGTTTAGGATAGATTTGAGATGCCAAATGCCAATTATCTTTGTTCCGTCCTGGGTAGTTTTTGTTGTTTGATGCTTTGCTGCTCTCTTTTTCATGCTTTTTTTACAACTGCTCTGATTGCCTCTGATAAGCAGACACACCTCTACACCAACCTGCCACCATCTTTTAAGTTATTTTAGATCAAGTTATTTTGTTGCCTGATTGCTCTGTTGGTCAAGGTAAATAAGGGTAAATTCCCTGTGATATGAAGTGAATATTTCCCAATGTCCTTTTCTGCATCTCCTGATTTTTAGAACCTCTACTCCAGCTGTTATGCAGTCATCAGACAAGTTTTAAGATCAACCATTTGAAGGGAACCTCCTGGAAAACTCATCTTGTCCAGAGGAGATTGATGCCTTTGTGCAGCAATAGGCAACACATCATACACGTCACTACCATCTCTCAGTCCAACACAAGGAGACATCAGACCAACAACCATACATCCACAAGTTCATATCTAGGGGCAATTTGGAGTAAATTATACTAACGTGTGTTTTCTGGGCTATGTGGAGAAGCTGAGTACCCAGAAATAACCCACGGGTAGAACTTGCAAGCTCCATACAGAAAGACCCTGGTTGGGAACTCAGTCTAAGCCCTCTTGCTTCAAAGCAACAACGTTAAAATGACACGAGGCAGCTGCAAACATATTCATGCTCCCTGAAGTCCCACCTGAGCAACACTAACCCCCTTTCTCTGATTTCAGATGTAAACTCCCATCTAGAATAACTGGAAACGGATATCTGATCATTTCTCAGTTTAAAATAATTTTAACACAGTTTCTTCAGTGTTTCTTGCATTTGAGTCACTTGTAGCTCTTAAAACACAATATAGGCTTTACCATTCCACAAATTAAGTATCATATTGTTAGGTTGTTCAAATGTAAACAAACTGACAAAAATGATTTTACCTGTATTACTAGAAGACAATATTACTTTAGAGCAAGCACAATCAACTCCAGTCCTTGAGCACCGATGTCCTGCAACTTTTATATCTGTCTCTGCTTCAACACATCTGAGTTAAATAATCAGGTCATTAGCAGGACTCTGGAGAATGTGGCTGATTTCTAAGGAGGTAATTCATCCATTTGGTTCAGGTGTTTTGGATCAGGAACACATCTAAGGGTTCCAGGACACCGGCACTCAAAGACTGGAGTAAAATCTCTTTTTTCTTTGTGACGAGGCTTTTTTCACTCTGTCCAGGTTTGTACGTAGCAAAAGCGATTTATAAAAGTTAAAATAGCAACATGGCTGCGAACACAGGAAAGTATTGGGCCTAAAATGGAGCCCTGAGGCACTCTTTGAGACACAACACAGTGGAATAATAGTTCCTTAAAGTGACATTTGAAGCTCTTCTGTACAGCTGAAATCGTTTAACTACAAATGTAGACACTTGCATCTTCTGCATAGAAGCGGACCAATCATAAACAGAAATGTAATTCCTAAATTGTAACTGATTATAATTAATAGCTGCAACCTCGTAGATTTTGATGGTATCTCTACTGGTAATCTTGTAATAATTACTTTTCCGTAATGGACCCTTAACTTTTGATATTTTTTTTTTTCTCTCCTCTTATTCATCTGAACATCAAGTAATAACATGAGATTGCTCAGCAGGTGCTTAATCTTGGATCATTAGTGCCAGTAAATGCTGTTCAGTCTGACAAGATGGATAAAAGATAAGAAGAGCACAGTTTGAGAATCTTGTAGTGAGACATAATCATTTTCATTAAGCGATCATGGAATGAAATGGAGTTTAACCAACATTAATTTTCTTCCCTCAAACTGACAGAAAGCATAAAAAAATTCTTTGATGTTTCTGATTGTCGGTCTTCTCTCTTTCCTCTGAAGCTGTAGGGGGAGTTGACAGCCTCCGACTCCTGACCATCGCAGCGTGAGCGCAGAGCTGGCCAGTGTTAGGTCTCAGTAATTAAGACTTCACGCTGTTCAACTTTAAAAGCTCCTAAATGGGCCTCCAGCCTCCCTCTGGCCTTACTGTTCAAAGTAATTTGTTTGATTTGAGGCAAGTTGTGCTTCACTTCTTTCTGGACTCCACCAACACATGCAAGTGATGTGGCAGAACAATGGAGTTCCTCTCCTCCTTTTGTCTGTTTGTGATTTTGTCCTCCCTGCCTCTGAATATGATCACGGTTGTGTTTAATTAAGTCAAAAGTGCCTCAATTTTCAGTATAGAGGCAGACAATTAGTAAGCCAAGCAGTCAAACAGAAAAGACTTCAAATGAGAGGATAATGAGAAAAGAGATTGGTGGGCTTTTTTTTATGGCTGTCTCACATTACTTTACCTTGAGTGATGTAGCTAACTTCAAATGCTTATGCAGCTTCCATCAAATTAGTATGAACTTGTTGATGCTCTGAGAAGTTTAAAAATAATCGTTCCACAGTTTATACATTTGTAGATTTTTGCAATGCATTCTAGTGGCGGATTATGCTTTGTGCATCATCTTTATGCACTGTGTAGAAATTTATTTTACATGGTATTTATGGATTATTGTGTGGGTAGCCAGTGTAAGAGAACTGATTTCAAAAAACAAGATTTCAAGATTAAAATTTTTTAATTGGATGAAATTGTATTATATTACATACGTGACATAGTCTTGGAAGGAGGAACAGCTTATCCTGCTCTCTCTTGTCCTCATTAGATAGTTTTACCGTTAAAGTTATTATATATAGTCAGTTTTTATTGTTACTCTTACATTGTCTACCTTCATCACTGGATTACTTCAGGCGTAAGGACGGTGGGATTTTTTAAAATTTTTACTTTTTGTCCTATTTTTACTTCCAAGACAAACAAAAGCAAGCTCAGTACATTAGCATCATTATACAAAGACTTCAATCGATAGAACAGGGGGTTTCTCGGCTGGAGGTAAGTATGGAGATTAACCCAGGCTTTGGAAATGAAACAACTCTACCAATGCCTAAAAACAACAAACAGCATTCGAGTACCTCAGCAAGCAGCTCACCCACCTGGAACTGTCTTGGAGCCGAGTTGAAAAATAAATCTCATTCTTTGGATCTGACTAGACATCTAACAGGACGGACCCCTCACCTAGATGATACACTGTGGCCAGGAAAGTCAAATTTAATCAAATCATACAAATTGGTCAACAACGTTCCTATCTAAGGAAACCCAGCAGATTGCATCAAGTCTTGACAAGCAGCATTCACTCCTCCTGAAAGAGCGTAGAGCCACAGTCGTCTGCATTGTCGATAGCATTGCAGCAATCCCTCATATTGAGCATGCATGAAGCGACAGTGGAGAGGAAAACTCTTCTTTAACAGGGAGGAAAACCTCCAACTGAGGAAAACCTCATGTGGATGTTTTCCTCCAGCAGTTAAGGAAGATGGAATAATGTCCATCTTCCTTAACTGCGTTACCAAGAACTAATCAGCCAGCTCGAGCCACAACACTTCCCGTAATGTCTCCAACTGGAAACCTACTAAACTTTGCTGGAATTCCTCTGGAAAACAGGTTTGCTGCTCTTCAGCAGGAGCCTACGAAGGACACTTCTCCTCCAAACATCGACAAGCAGCATGAGACAAAATCAACACAACCACCTCCTAAAGTGACCCAGAAATCAAAATTTATGCCAAAAGTTCTTATTGTTGGGATTGCAATAGTTAATGGAATCGATCACTTTTGCAGGACAAAGAGAACAATGGTAACATAACACAGAAAATACCCTCACAAACCACTGATCAGCCGAACATTGAGAATCTTATCATACATATTGGAGCTAATGACCTGGCCAAGCAAAAATCTGAAATTCTGAAAAAAATACTTTATTCATCTTCTACATACTGTCAGAAGTCTGAATATGAAGGTGTTTATCAGTGGACCAATACCACACCTGGACGTGGTGATGAGAATTACAGCAGACTGCTTATGAGTAATAAATGCCTTATTTAAAAATGCTTTGCCAGCTCCGTGAACTTCAATGACAATCGTAAGATTTTCTGAGAGCGCTATCATCTTTTCAGACACAATGGAGTTGGCCTAAAGCAAGATGGGACAAAACTTTTCACTGTCAATATTTTCAGTGCTGTTAACAGGTCATTTCTCCAAACACAGGACGATGAAAACATCACTGTCCCACCAAAGATTGTAGAAGGACAAGTACTTCTCATCTGAGTGCCCAAAATACATGCTACTCTCTAAAAGAACCACGTTGGTCGGATTTCTCACAACCAAGTCTCAAACAGGGGACCAGACATTAACGTTACACACATGCTCCTCCAGAATGCGTCTGGCCCCTCCGCAGAACAATACAAGAGAATACCACTAAGGATCACTAAAAGAAAAATAATAGAAGCCAGCAAAATTAAATCCAATGGCCTATATTAAAATCTTAGAATAATCCCCTGTTCAAAGCAACCGCAGACTGAAGAACTGTCTACCACCAAGTCACTTAGACTGGCTCTGCTAAATATAAGGTCATTATCAGCAAAAGGACTTCTGGTTCATGACTTCATCACCGAACATAATATTGATATTATGTTTCTGACTGAAACATGGTTGGATGACAATAACTAATCACCTGTACTAATCAAACCAACGCCTCCTAACTACAATTTTTAAGGGAAAATGGAAAGCATAAGGGTGAAGGCCTTGCTATAATATTTCATAATTCACTAAACTGTAAGAAAGTTTTCCTTGGCAAATTTGACTCTTTAGAATATTTGGGAATTGAGATGAAAGGCCATAAACAAACTCTGACACCAGCTATTTAAAAAAACACCAGAATATGAAAATTATTTCTCAAATTACTTTAATGAGCTTTTATGTGTTATATGCATTGATTATGACTGTTTAATAGTTGTGGGAGATTTCAACATCCATGTTGACAAGCTAAAAGACAAAGATGCAAAAAAGCTGCATGATATACTTGATAAGTTTGGTTTGACTCAACATATCAAACTAGCAAAGTACAATCGAGGACACACTCTGGACTTGAATATCAGCAAGGGTGTAAATATTTCCAACGTCTCTGTAATTGATGTCACCCTGTCGGATAATTTCTCTGTTATCTTTGAAAGTATAACCTCCGTCAACTCACTTAGCAAAACAGACATTGTAACAAAACATTCTTTTACCGAGAACACAGCTGACACCGTTCATCAGATCTACTCCTCCACCTCATTTCAAAGCTATAACACAATAGATGAGTTAGTAGATAATTTCCATCCTAAGATTTCAGACATCATCGATTCCATTGCTCCCATTAAAGTGAAGGTTGTCTCTGGGAGGAAGAAATCTCCATGGAGAAATGCTCCCTTAGTGAGATGTGAAAGAAAACATTGTCGTAGGGCTGAACGGCGTAAAACTTTTATTTATATATAAATAAATTTGAATTTAATTAAAATTCGACTTCACGTTTATTGTGAAATCTACAAAGAGAGGCTGCAAAACTATCACTCATCACTAAAAATGCAAGGGAAACATTCTTTGCAGAAACCATAAACAAAAATATCAACAATGCTCGTGCTTTATTCACCACAATTTAAAGTCTCACAAACCCGCCTGTTATTGTACCACCGGAGCTCCACTCTACTAATCTGACAAAAGCCAGCTGTATGTTGCTCCGCCTAGCTCCACTCACATACATCTGGGACACCGCCGGTAGAAAGTGATTTCTCCAACCAAATTTATGGTCTGGCCAATCAGGACGCAGGGCTGGCATTTCATAGATGTGACGTGACCATGACGTGAGACTGTTTTGATAGCAATCGCGGCTCGTCGAGGAAGCAAGCGTTAACATTGATGCTGCTATTTCTTCCGTGTTGTCCAATCTACCTAATATTGTTTCATTAAAAGAACATCAGAGAACGGCTCTGAAGGCTTTTGTTGGTGGAAACGATGTTTTCGCCCTTCTCCCGACCGGATTTGGCAAGTTTTGTTTTCCGGGGCTGCAGACGCGGACGCGCCCCGGAGCGGTTAGCGGTTAGCGCTAACCATATTAGGAGGCCTTTAGTCCTCAACGCGGTCGGCACGGAATCGACTCCGACCCGCGGCGCTTTGCCGCCTGTCTTCCCCCCTCTTCCTGTCAGCTCACTGTCAATAAAACGCATGCCACTAGAGCCGCAAACACATTATTATTATTATTTTTTTTTTTTCCTGCGTCGCTATCATTAGCGTCACGGGTTAGCTTCGGTGTGAGTGGTTGAAATAGCAAGTCAATAAAGATGACAGACAAGTGGCTTATCCAATCATATGCAAGAATTTTTGATAAGGCCCAGCCTTCTGTAAAGGCAATTTTTATGGCGGTGTCCCAGATGTATGTGAGTGGAGCTAGGCGGAGCGACATACAGCTGGCTTTTGTCAGGTTACCACTCTACCAGGGCCTGCAATGAATTGAATGCCAACGTCTTTGCAGGGATAATCCAAAAATTAGAAAGTTAATCTGGACATCCACACCAAATCCAGTACCAATGTTATGCTCAAACATAAATGCAGAGAGAATGACTACATTTCAACTACTCAATTATAAAAGCATAGAAAAAATATTATAAATTAGTTAACCTCCTCATTCTGCTGTCTTAATATCCTACCAACAGCCTTCCTTTAAAAAGTCCAGCCTGTCATTGCATCTGACCTGATCCAAATAGTAAATTCATCCCTCTCAACGGGTGTTTCCCCCCAGGCTTTAAAAAAGTGCAGTTGGTAAACCACTGATACAAAAAGAGCAATCTGGACAAATCACAGAATTACAGGCTAATCTCCAGCCTGCTATTTATCAGTAAAATTATCGAAGAAGCTGTGTTTCAACAGTTAAATAGCTTCCTTACAATGACTAGCCACTTTGATGTTTTTCAGTCAGGTTTCCGTGATCACCACAGTACTGAGACGGCCCTCATCAAAGTGTTCAATGACATCCACATAAATGCAGACTGTGTAAGAACCACAGTGCTGGTTCTGTTGGACCTGAGCGCAGCATTTGAGAATGTTGACCATGACAACCGACTGGAGAGCTGGGTCGGACTCTCTGGTACAACACTCAATTGGTTCAAATCCTACCTAAACAACAGGGACTTCTTTGTGTCAATAGGTAACTTCTCATCAAAGCAGGCAAAAGTCACATGTGGGGTACCCCAGGGTTTAATCCTGGGACCCCTTCTATTCAACATCTATATACTCCCACTGGCTGAGGTTTGAACAAGAAACAATATTAGCTATCATAACTAGGCAGATGATACACAGCTCTACATTACGATTTGGACCTAAAGAGGAACAAACTAGGGTCTGTAACGTTCTGTTGTGGTTCAGGTTATTTTTTCAGTTTAGCCACTTTTCTGTCTTAGCATATATTTGTTTTCTTGTTTTGTATTGGATTTATGCTTAGCCTGTTTTAGTCTTTGTTATTAGTTTTTATTTCAGCTCGTGTCTGTTTAGTCTTTGTCTTTCTACCTTAGGTTCTACCTTAGGTTTATTGTCTTTTAGTCTGTATGCTCCTTTTATCACCTCCACCTGGTTTGGTTAATTAGTCCCGCCCTGCTCTCCTGTTCCGTTCGCCTATTTAAGCCCGCCTTAGTTTTCTGTTTGTTGCCAGGACGTCTTGTGTTATCCTCACCTGCAACCTACTCGGTAAGAGCACTTCACCCTTGTCTGTTTTAGTTTAGCCTGCCTGCCAGTTTTGCCCGGTCAGTTTTCTGATTCCCTGTTTTTGGAGTTTGTTTATGGTCCCTTTTGATTCCGTTGCTTGTCTGAAGCCAGCTCTTTTTGCCTCCTGGAGTTTTTGTTAATAAACCCCTTTTTTAAGCATCAGCTCTGTGTCCGGCTAACATTTGGGTTCTTCCTTTACAAATCATTACATTACGTCCTGGCCATAGAGTAAACCCAAAGCCGACACGTTTTCTCCTTTCTGGAGGAGCTATGCTCACGCAGACCGGCGCTCCACTCACCTCCCACACTCAAAGCAGATGTTCACCGGACTTCCCCTGTCAGTCCACCTCACCGTCGTTCATCCCGGATCCGGACTTTTTTCTGGAGGTCGATGCCGAGATGATCTGGGAGCTCCGTCCCGACTTATTCCCTGAGTCGGGCCCGTTTCCCTCTCCTGACGCGGAGGCGCATGAATCTTCGCTGGCGGTTCCGTCCCGTAGGGAGGAATCGGCATCCCCGCTAGGTCCGCCGTCCCGCCGCCGGAGAAGAAGACGGCGGCTTGTGGACCAGTCCTCCAGCTGTTCTGAGCAGCGGTCAGCCGAGCCAGTTCAGCCTCGATCGGCCGTTGCTTCCCAGCCCTTGCCGGCTGCATCTCCGGCGTCTTCAGCCACTTCCTGTCGAGCGGACCGGAGTCCTCCACTTCCCTATCCTGGTCCGCCCACAGCTCCTCCTAGTGGCGCTGCAGAAGATGACCATAGATCTTTGGAGGACAAGATAAGATCTTTTGCTCCCATCATTAAACGCCTCAGGGAAGCTCTTATCTACCAATATTCAGTGGGTTTGGAGGAGAAATTAAAGGAGGTGGAGGGGCATTATGCCACAGCTCTCAGGGCATTCTACAGCCGCCCTGCTTCTGTCCCCGAGGGTCCGGCCGACGCCTCGGCCCCTGTTTCTGTCCCCGAGGGTCCGGCCGACGCCTCGGCCCCTGTTTCTGTCCCCGAGGGTCCGGCCGACGCCTCGGCCCCTGTTTCTGTCCCCGAGGGTCCGGCCGACGCCTCGGCCCCTGTTTCTGTCCCCGAGGGTCCGGCCGACGCCTCGGCTACTGAATCCATTATGGAGGACCCGCCTCCGCCCAAGTCTCCAGAGGGGGTTCTGGAGAACCCGCCTCCGCCCAAGTCTCCAGAGGGGGTTCTGGAGAACCCGCCTCCGCCCAAGTCTCCAGAGGGGGTTCTGGAGAACCCGCCTCCGCCCAAGTCTCCAGAGGGGGTTCTGGAGAACCCGCCTCCGCCCAAGTCTCCAGAGGGGGTTCTGGAGAACCCGCCTCCGCCCGTCAGCAACATGTCGACCCAGGAGAGTCAGCCTCCGCCCGGCGTGGACGTGTCGACTCAGGAGGGTCAGCCGCCGTCCGGCGTGGACGTGTCGACCCAGGAGGGTCAGCCGCCGTCCGGCATGGAGGTGTCGACCCAGGAGGGTCAGCCGCCGTCCGGCGTGGACGTGTCGACCCAGGAGGGTCAGCCGCCGGTCCACGACATCTCGACCCAGGTGGGTCCGCCCAAGCCCCGAGGTCTGACCCAGGCGGGTCCGTCGCCGACTTGCGACGTGGGGACTCAGGGGGGTCTGCCACTGGTCCACGACGCGGTAACCCAGGGAGGTCCGGCCCTGCTCCGTGGTGGTTGGATCCAGGAGGGTCTTGGTGGCCGTGTCTTCTGTCGGGGCAGAGGAGGATTTAGAGATCTTCGGGCTCCTCTTCGGATTGGTCGCCCCCTAGGGCCTAGTAGGGGGTCCAAGACATCCAGGTCCCAGAAGGATCCAAGAACCTACAGGCTCCCCCAGAGGCGCCTACCTCCACTCTCTAAACCTGACAGCCAGCTCTCGGAGTTCCTGTTCTGGCTGTCACTTCCAGAGACTGTCCAGAGACTTATGAGGCTTTTCTTTTTTAAGGGACTGGTTTCATCCTCAGAAGCCTGTAGCCCGGTGCCTCCCGAAGCCTGTAGCCCGGTGCCTCCCGAAGCCTGTAGCCCGGTGCCTCCCGTTGCCTGTAGCCCGGGGCCTCCCGTTGCCTGTAGCCCGGGGCCTCCCGTTGCCTGTAGCCCGGGGCCTCCCGTTGCCTGTAGCCCGGGGCCTCCCGTTGCCTGTAGCCCGGGGCCTCCCGTTGCCTGTAGCCCGGGGCCTCCCGTTGCCTGTAGCCCGGGGCCTCCCGATGCTAAACTCCTGTCAAGTTTTTGTTTTGTCATCAGGGGGGGCCTGGACCATCGAGGCCTTCGCCCACCAAGGGGCCTGGACCGTCGTCGCCTCCGCCCTCGTAGGGCCCTGCTCTGTTGCCGACCGCCGGACTTCCTGACCCGCCGGGGCCGTTTCCCGGGACGACCGCCGGACTTCCTGACCCGCCGGGGCCGTTTCCCGGGACGACCGCCGGACTTCCTGACCCGCCGGGGCCCTTTCCCGGGACGACCGCCGGACTTCCTGACCCGCCGGGGCCCTTTCCCGGGACGACCGCCGGACTTCCTGACCCGCCGGGGCCGTTTCCCGGGACGACCGCCGGACTTCCTGACCCGCCGGGGCCGTTTCCCGGGACGACCGCCGGACTTCCTGACCCGCCGGGGCCGTTCCCCGGACGACCGCCGGACATCCGGCCACTTTGACTATTTGGGATTCTGTTTAGTTTGGATTCGCCCTTAGAGGGTTGTTTTCTGTTTTGGGACTTGTGTTTTGGATATTGTTTTTCTTTTTCAGATTCTGACCCTCCAGCCTGTGGCCCCCTCCACCCGCCCGGTCGGACTTTTATTTTGTTTTCTTTGTACTTTTAGAGACGGTTAAGGGCGTCTAGAATCCGCCCTTGAGGGAGGGGCTCTGTAACGTTCTGTTGTGGTTCAGGTTATTTTTTCAGTTTAGCCACTTTTCTGTCTTAGCATATATTTGTTTTCTTGTTTTGTATTGGATTTATGCTTAGCCTGTTTTAGTCTTTGTTATTAGTTTTTATTTCAGCTCGTGTCTGTTTAGTCTTTGTCTTTCTACCTTAGGTTCTACCTTAGGTTTATTGTCTTTTAGTCTGTATGCTCCTTTTATCACCTCCACCTGGTTTGGTTAATTAGTCCCGCCCTGCTCTCCTGTTCCGTTCGCCTATTTAAGCCCGCCTTAGTTTTCTGTTTGTTGCCAGGACGTCTTGTGTTATCCTCACCTGCAACCTACTCGGTAAGAGCACTTCACCCTTGTCTGTTTTAGTTTAGCCTGCCTGCCAGTTTTGCCCGGTCAGTTTTCTGATTCCCTGTTTTTGGAGTTTGTTTATGGTCCCTTTTGATTCCGTTGCTTGTCTGAAGCCAGCTCTTTTTGCCTCCTGGAGTTTTTGTTAATAAACCCCTTTTTTAAGCATCAGCTCTGTGTCCGGCTAACATTTGGGTTCTTCCTTTACAAATCATTACAGGGTCAGTATGTTACGAACGGGAATCGGACCCCAATGATAACCCGAAACAGGTCAGTGGCGTTTTGAAACGTGTTTAATTAAAGAGAGGAGGAGTGCGGCTTCTGGGGCGCGTAGCATGCGCTAACCGTCTGGCAGCCCTCTGGAGGGAAGGGAACAGGTTAGTGATCAGCGGAGTCTGACGTGATGGTTTAGAAAGGCTGAATCACTAACCTGAACGAGCGCTGGCTGAGAGACGGCTCCGGGGTTAACTGCCGCTGGCAGGCAGAGTCCGAATGGGGCAATCCAGAGGAGCGTGAATCCAGGGGCAGTCCAGGTCCGTTCACAGAGAATCCAGAATCCAGCGGCAGTACTGACAGGGGTGTCCAAGATCAGGTTCCGGTTTGGTCCAGGTTCGGTGCACGGGGAAACAGTCCAGGGGGAAACGGGTTACGATCAGGCTGGGTCAGACGGGGCTTCGGCAAACTCAGGAGTCAGAAGGCGGATCAGGTCGGTAACGAGCAGACAGACAGACAGGCTCTCAGGATAGACGCTGGAAAGTTCTCAGTGGTTGGCACGAGACGATCTGGCACTGGAGACTGATAAGGACGGGCCTTTTATGCAGCTGGAGACAGGTGGAGCCAGTGAAGGTTGATTGCGCAGAGGTGGATAATGAGCAGGTGTGATGGTAGAGAGCAGGGTCAGCTCCAGTGCCAGAATCATCACAGAGCCCCCCCCTCAAGGGCGGATTCCAGACGCCCTTGGCTGGTCTGGGTGGGCTCTGTGAAAATCCCTAATGAGGGACTTGTCCAGAACGTGACGGGAAGGCACCCACTGGCGTTCCTCTGGGCCATAACCCTCCCAATCAATGAGGTACTGAGTCCCTCTACCCCACCTACGGGACTTCAGAATCCTCTTGATGGTGTATGCAGGAGAGCCATCAACAAGACGGGTGGGTGGAGGGGACGTGGAGGCGGGGACCAGACTAGAGGTTCTAGCAGGCTTGACAAGTGACACATGAAAGGTGGGGTGGACCTTCATGGCTGAGGGGAGGCGGAGACGGACCGTCACCGGGTTCACCACTTTGGAAATGGGAAAGGGCCCGATAAACCGAGGTGCCAGCTTCTTATTGTCGACCTTCAGGGGAAGACCCTTGGTGGAAAGCCACACCCTGTCTCCCACCTGATACTGCGGGGCTGGGACCCGCCGGCGGTTTGCAGCCCGGGCCTGGTTCTGGGAGGCAGAGAGTATGGCCCTCCTGGCCCTCCTGGCCCTCCTCCAGGCACGCTGGCACCTCAGGGCAGACAGACGGGCAGACGGGACCCGTGACTCCACCTCCTCTATGGTGAACACCGGCGGCTGGAACCCGTATACCACATAGAATGGGGAGAGACCTGTGGAGCTGGAGGGTGTGGCGTTTATTGCGTGCTCCACCCAAGGCAGATTCTGGGCCCACTTGGAAGAGTCGGACTGACAGAAAAGGCTGAGCTTGGTCTCGACCTCTTGGTTAGCTCTCTCGGTTTGACCATCAGTTTGAGGATGGAACCCGGAGGAAAGGCTAACCGAAATGCCCAGCATGGCACAGAACTCCCGCCAGTAACGAGCCACGAATTGAGGGCCCCTGTCAGACACAATGTCGGTCGGTAGACCATGCAGCCTGAACACCTCCTTCGCCAGGATTAACCCCATCTCCTTGGCAGAAGGAAGCTTGGGCAAGGGGACCAGATGGACCATCTTAGAAAAACGGTCAACGATAGTGAGAATGACCGTATGGCCCTCGGAGGAAGGAAGACCAGTGACAAAGTCCATAGACAGACAGGACCAAGGCCGGGAAGGGACAGGGAGTGGGCGAAGCAAACCAGAGGGAGGCCGGCGAGAAGCCTTGGCCTGGGTGCAGAGGGAGCAGGCAGAAACAAAATCCCTTACATCACTAAGTAAGGTGGGCCACCAGAACTGGGTACGGACCAGACGGAGGGTCTTAGTGATGCCAGGATGACAAAACAGGCGAGAACTGTGACAGAATTCCAAGACCTTTAACCTGAGGGAGTCGGGGACGAAAAGTCTGTTCTTTGGGCAGGCCTCGGGGACGGTTCTCCCTTCCAGGGTGTCCCTGACCTCCCTCTCCAAATCGAGTCTGGTGAGCGCACAACGAACCGAATCAGGCAGGATAAACTCAGAGGCTCGGTCAAGACTCTCCCCCTCTGATTCGAACATCCTGGAGAGGGCATCCGGCTTAATGTTCTTTGACCCGGGTCTGTAGGACAGAGAAAAATTAAACCGGTCAAAAAACAAAGCCCACCTGGCCTGCCTGGGGTTGAGCCTCTTGGCGGTCTTGAGGTACTCCAGATTTTTATGGTCTGTCCAAACCAAAAAGGGGAGTTTGGCGCCCTCCAGCCAGTGTCTCCATTCCTCTAACGCCAGTTTCACAGCCAACAGCTCCCGATTTCCGACATCATAATTCTGTTCTGCGGAGGACAACTTTCTGGAGAAGAAAGCACACGGGTGAACACGACCATCCATGGCCTTCTGGCTGAGAATGGCCCCAACCCCAGAGCTAGAGGCGTCCACCTCCACAATAAACTGCTTTTCAGGGTCAGGGGACACAAGGACGGGAGCAGAAATGAATAAGCCCTTCAGTTGTTTGAAGGCTGCCTCAGCCTGTTCATTCCAGACAAACTTGGTCCTGCTGGAGGTGAGAGCGTGCAGAGGGGCAGCTACCTGACTGTAGCCACGAATAAAACGTCTATAAAAGTTGGCGAAGCCCAGAAACCTCTGTAGCTGCTTGCGATCTATAGGAACGGGCCATTCAGCAACTGCCCGAACTTTGGCCGGGTCCATAGACATCTTCCCGGGGAAAAGGATGAAACCAAGGAATGAAGTGGAGGTGGTGTGAAACTCACACTTCTCAGCCTTGACGTACAGTTGATTCTGTAACAGACGGAGCAGGACAGAACGAACATGTTGTCGGTGGAGATTGAGGTTCTCGGAGTAGATGAGGATGTCATCTAGGTACACGAAAACATAACGGCCAATCATGTCCCTGAGAGCCTCATTGACCAGGTTTTGAAAGACAGCTGGGGCGTTGGTGAGGCCAAAAGGCATGACCAAATACTCATAGTGCCCGGTCGGAGTGTTAAAGGCGGTCTTCCACTCGTCACCCTCTCTAATACGGACCAGATGATAGGCGTTTCTAAGGTCCAGTTTAGTAAAGATCCTCGCCCCCTGGACCTGATCGAAAGCCGAATTCATGAGGGGAATAGGGTACCGGTTCTTGACAGAGATGTTGTTCAATCCTCTGTAGTCTATGCAGGGGCGGAGAGAGCCATCCTTCTTCCCCACAAAAAAGAAACCCGCGCCAGCTGGTGACGAGGAGGGGCGAATAATGCCTGCTCCTAGGGCCTCGTTTATGTACTGCTGCATAGCTTGGGACTCGGGCCGAGACAGGGAGTAGAGACGACCCCTAGGTGGAGTGGTTCCAGGTAACAGGTCAATAGCACAATCGAACGGACGGTGAGGAGGAAGACTCGTGGCTTTGGCCTTATTAAACACCTCCCTTAAATTATGGTACTCAGGAGGGACCTTAGACAAATCAGGGTAAATATCTTCAGTCTTACCCGACGGAGAATGAAGTGGCTGAGCTGAGTGCAAACAGGACTCAGAGCACGAGGAAGCCCATCCCATCACTTCGACCCGTCGCCAATCAATGTGGGGGTTGTGCTTCCTGAGCCAAGTGGCACCCAAAATTACTGGAACCTGCTGAGAATTAATTATCATAAAGACCAGCCTCTCTCTATGATTACCTCCCGAAACCAGCTCCACAGGCTCGGAGACGAGGCGAGAGTGATTGAGTTCGTGGCCATCCAAGGCGAGAACACTGCGGGGGGATGAGCCAGTGTGTAGTTGAATGTTTAACCTCCTGGCCAGGCCTTCATCCATGAACTCAGTGTCAGCCCCTGAGTCGATGAAGACAGAGAGTCCATGGGACTTGTTAGAGACGGTTAAGGTGGCAGGAAGTAACCGGTCTGAGGAGACAGCAAGTTTAGTGTAACTCAGTAGAGATCTCCCCCCCACCACTGAGCTAGGTCCTTTAAGTGGGCATGAGCGGACGCGATGACCAGCTCCTCCACAATAGAGGCAGAGACCCTGCTGCAGCCTACGCTGATACTCCTCCTTGGTCAAACCAGCCCTCCCTAGCTGCATGGGCTCCGGAAGCCTCTGAGAAGATGAGGGTGCGGCAGAGGGAAGCGCAGGGAACAGAGGACGTGGAGAAGGGGCTGAACAACGCTCTCTCTGTCGTTCCAAAAGACGGAGATCAACCCGGGTAGCCAGCTCTTCTAGCTGCTTAAGAGACCTCGGGAACTCCCGAGTAGCCAACTCATCCTTAATTCGGTCTTTTAAACCATGAATAAAAACGTCCATGAGTGCATGTTCATTCCACAAGCTCTCAGCAGCCAACAGATGGAAATCAATAATATACTCTGAAACAGACTTCTCTCCCTGTCTCAGAGACAGGAGCCCCCTGGAGGATTCTCTGCAGGGCAACAATGGGCTGAACACCCTGGTTAACTCTCTGGAGAATTCATAATACGAGTGGCAAAGGTGGGAGTCGTTTTGCCACTCGGAAGCCCCCCAAAGTCTAGCCTTTCCGGCCAATAATGAAATAACAAATGCGACCTTAGATCGGTCTGTGGGAAAAGAGGAAGGCTGTAGCTCGAAGTGAATCTCACACTGTGTGAGAAACGCTCGGCAATGTTCGGGATCGCCGCTGAAGAGCCCCGGCGGGGTGAGACGTGGTTCGGGCTGAGACGGCGTCACCGGAAGTGACGCGTAGGCGGCGGGAGGCGATTGCGGAAGTGCGGGCGGGGAAGCAGCTTGACCGCGGAAGTGACTGAGAATCTCAGAAACGCCGGCCCCTAGCTGAGAAATGGATTTATCCACTTCTTCTCGCCACTGACTGTCGGAAGAGGGATCCATGGTGTGGCCAGATCGTTCTGTTACGAACGGGAATCGGACCCCAATGATAACCCGAAACAGGTCAGTGGCGTTTTGAAACGTGTTTAATTAAAGAGAGGAGGAGTGCGGCTTCTGGGGCGCGTAGCATGCGCTAACCGTCTGGCAGCCCTCTGGAGGGAAGGGAACAGGTTAGTGATCAGCGGAGTCTGACGTGATGGTTTAGAAAGGCTGAATCACTAACCTGAACGAGCGCTGGCTGAGAGACGGCTCCGGGGTTAACTGCCGCTGGCAGGCAGAGTCCGAATGGGGCAATCCAGAGGAGCGTGAATCCAGGGGCAGTCCAGGTCCGTTCACAGAGAATCCAGAATCCAGCGGCAGTACTGACAGGGGTGTCCAAGATCAGGTTCCGGTTTGGTCCAGGTTCGGTGCACGGGGAAACAGTCCAGGGGGAAACGGGTTACGATCAGGCTGGGTCAGACGGGGCTTCGGCAAACTCAGGAGTCAGAAGGCGGATCAGGTCGGTAACGAGCAGACAGACAGACAGGCTCTCAGGATAGACGCTGGAAAGTTCTCAGTGGTTGGCACGAGACGATCTGGCACTGGAGACTGATAAGGACGGGCCTTTTATGCAGCTGGAGACAGGTGGAGCCAGTGAAGGTTGATTGCGCAGAGGTGGATAATGAGCAGGTGTGATGGTAGAGAGCAGGGTCAGCTCCAGTGCCAGAATCATCACACAGTATGCAGCTTCAGTTATTACAACTACAGACTAATGATCTGGGTGTAGTGATGGACTCAGACCTGAACCTTCAAGGACACAAAGACAGTCACAAAGTCAGCCTTCTACCACCTGAAGAACATTTCCAGGATTAAAGGACTGATGTCCCAACAAGATCTACAGAAACTCATCCATGTGTTTATCTTTAGTCGCATTGATTACTGCATTGGTGTCTTCACGGGTCTGCCCAAAAAAATCAATCAGAAAACTGCAGCTGATCCAGAACGCTGCTGTTTGCGTTCTCACTAAATCCAGGAAGATAGAGAACATCACCCCAGTTCTAAAGTCCTTACACTGGCTTTCTGTAGCTCAGAGAATAGAGTTAAAAATACTCCTGTTATTTTAGAAATCACTGAACGGCTAAGCACCAAAATACATTAAAGACCTGTTGTTGCTGTGTCAACCCTCAAGACCACTGAGATCTTTTGGTTCTGGTCTACTCTGCATACCCAGAACCAGGAGTAAACATGGAGAAGCAGCATTTAGTTCCTATGTTCGACAAATCTGGAACAAACCTCCAGAAAACTGCAAATCAGCCAAAACACTGGGTTTCTTTAAAGGCATACTATGCAACATTTTTCAGTTAATTAATGTTTTCCATACCGTTTTGGATGATTAAATGAGTCATTTCAGGTTGAACAAAGGTTTTCTTGGCCGCCCTGGTGGTCTGTGGGGGAAATACCGCACTTGCAACTGCAGGAGCCCTCGGCCCGCGCCCACAGGCTCAGAATCTCGTGCAAGATCGCGAGAGTCGGTCTTGCTTTAAGGCGAGAACTGCTACACGCCCCCAGTGAAACGCATGCTCGGTGCTAGCGCACTGGCGATATCTGTGCAGTTATCATGGCGGAACCGGCGATAAAACAGCGAAAGCCCATGTCGGAGCAGGCAAGAAAGAGGAAAAGGGCTCTGGAAAGAGAGAAGAGTCGTACACGGGTGAACATCGGGAAAGCTTTTTCCGAATGGCGAGAGCTAAAAGAGAAAGAAGGCTGCAAGGCTGACGCGGACCTCGCGTTTCTGCTGATGCGATTGTAAGTAACATTGGAATGGTTTCTCTCTCTCTGTGTGCATGTTCATACTTTCACTGTGTTAAAGCCGGGCATACACTGTACGAGTTTTTCAGTCGTGGTACTTATATACATCTCAAACTGTGCGACGGAACCGCGGGGTTTAAAAGTTCTCCGCTCATCTGTGTGCTGATCTGTGTTCTCAAACTGTACGGCGCGACACTCGGATGCGGATCGGGAGGCACCGGGCGTCGGGGGGAACGGAGGGGAGAGAGTAAAGACGAGACGCCCCGGCGGCCGCGCGGCATACGGAAACAGACGGCCAGCGCGTCGCGCGGACCGGGACCCTCGCCCTCCCCAACCCCCCCGCGAGCCGACGTCCGGGCCCAGCGGGTCCCGGGCCGGGCGGAGGTCGCTTCGGGGACGCCCGCTCCCCTCACTCCACTGGCGGGGACGGAGAGGAGGGGAGGGCGCCCCCTAGTAGCTCTGCTTGAACAGCAGGATGGTGATTCGTTGCGTTCGCCTGTCTGCTAAGCTCAAAACAACCGCGCCTGACTTGACGGAGAAACCAGGAGAACAGCTGAGCATCTTTACGACAGTGGACTTTTACTTTCGCCCTCTGGGGGGAGCCTCGCTGGAAAATCAACCCCGGTTGCATAGTATACCTTTAAATCAACACTGAACACCCACCTGTTTAGAGTTGCTTTCGGCCCATAATAACAGGAACCTTGACCAACATATTTGACGTGTATTGATGTTTTCACTTGATACAATTTAATGTTTGTTACTGGTCTCACAACCAGTGACTGTTTCAATGTGTTTATGATGTTTTTATGTTTTCATGACGTAAAGCACTTTGAACCTCTTTGCTGCTGAAATGTCGGGCTGTATTACGCAGCACATCTCCTCCAACCTCTCCTGGACTTTGAACACCTCCCACATGGCGAAGAAGGACCAAAAACAGCTCTTCTTCCTCAGGAAACTGAAACAGAATGGACTTTCCAAGCTGCTAAAAGAAACTTTTACAGAGCTACCATACAAAGTATATTTTGTCTCAGTGTTACAGTGTGATATGTGAGCTGTACAGTAGAGGAGAGGAAGGACGGGTGGTGAGGGAAACACAGGGGATGTTGTCTGCAAGATCTGGACATGGTTTACGAAGCTTGAGTCCAGAGAAGGACCAGACGCATTGCCACTGATCCCACCCACCTGGGCAATGCACTGTTTGCCCCACTTCTATCAGGTACATTTTTCAGGAACATTACATGCAAAACAAACAAACTCAAAAACAGCATCTTCCCAAAAGTTGTGAGGGCTATCGCCCCCTGCAGAGAAGTAATTCTGTTACACATTACAATAACACTACTGTTACTGTCTATTTGCTCAATCTACTTTCTCAGGAAGTTCTGATTGCACCACAATGAAAATGGAAAAACAGAAAGCCTAAAGCACAAAAAATGTATACACACTATGTATGTTTCATTATTTAAGCATCAACAGTTTGTTACCTTCGGAGGCACAGCACCAATGTGCCTGGATCAAAAATACTGATAGCTGGAACTCTGAATTGTCCTTGCTTAACTATAAGCGACTTTAATATGAGCACATTTGGATTTTTAGTTTCTTTGATGCGAGCATTACTATTTTTAGTTGTATTCATTTAATTATTTATTGTACTCTTTCGTGTTGAAATGTGTTTGACATATAAGGAGGGGTTAATAATATTTTTTGGGAAACTTTTTTAGATCCATTTAGAAAATGTTTCATACCCTCCCTTTTCCAGTGCAAAAAAGTAAAAGGTGCAAAACTAATCTAATTTTGAAGTTTTGAAACTAAACTAAACTAAACTTAACGATAGATAGATAGATAGATAGATAGATAGATAGATAGATAGATAGATAGATAGATAGATGGATGGATGGATGGATGGATGGATGGATGGATGGATGGATGGATGGATGGATGGATGGATGGATGGATGGATGGATGGATGGATGGATAGATAGATAGATAGATGGATGTAAACTAAAGTTGTAAGGTGCTCATTTAGGCCTAAACGTACAGGAAATAATAAACAAAGAGCTTGGAATACTCTTTTTTTTCTTTATGGAGTCTTGGTAAATACTGAAAATAACAAACATGTAATACACACAGAAGAAACTTGTCGTAATTAACCAGACTGATCTGATAGTGCCGGCTTCTGTCTGCTTTTGATACATTAAGCCTGCGACCGGCACCGGGAATGAACTAGAGCCATAAATTTGACACATAATAGCCTTGTTGATGCTGTAACAAAGAGCCACATGTCCTGATTGTGAGCCCGGACCCGATGATACATCATCCAGCCGAACAGCTGACTTTGACAAGCTCATCTGTCCCAGGCAGGAGAAGTCTTTCTGTCTGATGAAAGACTTGAGAGGAAAGAGCTGCAAAATAAAGGCGACACACTCAAATCACAGCTAAACAGATGATTAAACATTATAATACCCAAACCTGCTGACTGGTTGACAAAAAGCTGAGTTGGCAGGGCCTTAATGCAAAGTATAATTGCCACTCCTCTGCTCCAAGGACTTGGAACTAACTACAGCAGCCTCTCCGGTGGTGGTCTGTAGGGCTCTGACACCGAGTCAGGCAATCAGGGTTCACATGACAAGCCCTGTGCCGTGTACAAACGCACGGCGAGCTGAGAGCGGACGGGCCGTCTGCGGCTGTCAGACTGCATCCACAGAACCACGTCCAGCTGCTCACTGGAAGCACGCTCTGGGATCTGTTGACCGTCTGGTCATTCAAATCCGAAGCTGCTTATTGAGCCCCGTACGAGCTACAGACTGACAGACACAGGCAGGTGAAGGAAAAAGAGCATCAAAGCTAAAAATAACAACAGAGGGAGCAGAGAATAACAAACACGAAGGCAGACAGAAGGGAACTTACAGCGGAACGGCATATGAATGTAGAAAGTCTTTTTTTAACCACTTTAACAGCAAGGCAAAGGGAACCAGGCAATCTGTTTGACTCACTGTGGGATGGGACATATTCCAATTGTCTTGATATTTTTTGGAAGGGTGTTCAAGAAAACATTCACAAAAAATGTAAGAATCCTAAAGATTATTCGTGTTTAAAGCATCATTTGGCCTCAAATGTGCCGAATGACTTCAGGTGACGGCCTCTTTGACTGTCGATGATACCAGAGAACAAATTTCAAGTCCTCCAGGAGGCAACGGAGTCCAATACTGGTTAAAGACAGTAAGTAAGACGATAAAAAGCATAGCTTCCGTGGACTTAGAAAAGATGTGTTTCTTGGGTAAAGACTTTAATTTTTCAAAAAGACGTGGGAAAGATAGGTCCACAGGTCACGGACATTTTAAATTGTATTTCAGCATTTTAATCTTAGATCTATGGTTTCCCTTTTAAAGCACCTTTACATAGGCATCTGTTATCTAGGGTGCAAGAGAGAAGTGTGTTTAAACAATATATAAGAGGTTTATAAGATAGACTGTAGAGGAAAAAGTAGGCCTATTTGCTCCTTTACAGATTTTCTTCTGTTTTTGTGGGAGTGGGGGGGGGGGGGGGTTGCACTTAATTGGATCAGTTCATGAAAGTTTAACACTGGACCAAAATATCCTGAGTAAATCTCAGTTAAACTAAACGTCAGCCTTTTCGATGAGGGGTGAAACGTCTTCAAGAAACAAGAGAAGTCCAGAGCTTCATGAAGGTAAAGCGAAAATAAAATGAACATCATGTTGAGATTTCTCTGGTGACATTTTTCTTCAGCAGCATTTTTTCTTCAGTAGATTAGAGTCAGTGTTATCAGTTAAATTTGTTAGTTGGTGCCAAATAGGATTAATAGAATCACGTTGGACCATGAAGTTTGTTCTTTGCCCCGCAAACCTTTCAACTGTTGCACAAAGAAACTTGTAGATCAATTTATGGCTCTATTCAAGACTGTCTTGTTGTTTCCTTTCATATATATACCCCTCACAGACATTTCCCAGGGAACACGGCATTGTTTTGTGGGGATTAAAATTCACTGCAGATTATATCTGCTCCAGCACTGCAGAACAATGCAGAAGGATGTGGGGGTCCCACTTGTCACCGCTCAGTAAGGTGACCGCCCACCCATCCTGATCAGAGCCTGTGGCATGCCATGAGCCCAATTAGCAGCTGATCCATTTGGAAAAACTGTCTACCTGCTTGCACTTTTCGCTTAAATAAAGCTGAGTGTTAGAGCACGGGGTGTTGCTGATGGTCAGATAGGGATATTTTCCTTTGGTATGCAAAAAAAAATCATCTTGGTTTGATCATGTATTGTGGAAAAAGCAACTTGCTGCTCTCAGGACTTTTGTCTCCGGAAAACTTTTTGAGTCAGCAGAGAGAAATGCACCCAAAGTTTTCCGTGGCTGGAGAGTGGGCCGGGAAGCAGCCCACAGGATCTGCTGTGTGAACGGCCCTTGGCACAATTTAGAGTAACAATGGAGCTCATCGATGAAAACCTTCATTGTCTTTGCCCTCCGTCTCACAGGAGACCCTGCACAAAGGGGATTTTGTCACAGCGGCCCAATCTGTCGGCAGCGTGTCAATTTATACCACAGACACGTTTAACGTGCGGGTGAAGGTGCTTCCAGCGAAGCTTCTCCACTGAGGATCTTGTGAGGTTTTCGCCCTCTTAACTTTAGCAGAAAGGAAATAAACTGTTTTCATTTTGTCTGTCAAGCTGCTTATGTACTCTGCTATTTAAGGGCAGCGTTATACATCACAATGCAAACCTGCTTTGTGGCCGACAGATAGGAAACCAAACCTCTTTCTGCAACCACACGCCTGAAGAAAAACTTCAGTAAAGACCTCAAGGTTTTTCCTTCGTCTTTTGTTGCCGGACAAAGGACTGCGTCAGGGTAATAATTAGGTGTGTGGAGATGTCTCCCCCCCTAATTTGCTGCAGAGTTACTTGAAAAAAAAATCCAGATGCTCAAGTTAGGATGTTTTACGGAGTACTTCAAGGATAAACCTGAGATCACAGTTTATAAATTTTATTTTAAAGCTACTGTTCACATGAGAGTTTCTATTCGAAAACTGTAAATCTATAATAAAAACATAGCAGAACACATATCTTACTATTTCCACTGTGCAAACAGGGGATCATCTGGTTGTAGTGAACTCCACAGGTATTATCAAAAATGTATTTTACTGTTCAAAAGTTGAACTCATATAGATAAACTACACAAGTTGATATATTTCATGAATTTATTCTGCCAGTTTGGATAATTAGATCTTTTTTGCAAAACAAAAAACAAAACAATAATTCAGTTCATTGGAAAACAGGATATTACGTAAGATTAGATAAAAAAAAAATGTTTAATACATAATGCTGAAATTTCTGTACATGCACTTTGACCACTGAGCAGCAGTAGAGCCCATTTTCCTCCTTGGTCCATGTAAAATGTTTCTGCCTCTATGAAGATTGCAAATGCACATGAGAACATAATTATTGTGATCATTTTTGAAGGAGGTTTGCCCTGTTTAAACATTATAGGTTTAGTTTGGCGCGCTTCTGACGGTCAAAGTGAGAATGAACACCAAGGTCAGGTCCAAAGAGCCACCTGTAACCTTCAGAAAGAAGGTCACAGCAGCTTATGAGCCCGGTAAGGGATTTAACAAGGTCTCAAAATAATTAAACAATCTGCTGCTCAGGTGTGCTGAAAGCGAAGGTCATTGAAAACAGCCGCCAACATGCTCAGGTTTGAAAGTTCAAAGCACCTTCACCATGACGGCACACCACAAGATGCTGCAAGATGTCTCCAAAATCCCTAAAACGGCATCATGGGATTTACGGCAACTATTGATCCAAAAGCAAATGCCTCAACAATCAGAACCAGACTGCACAGGTTTCTTTTTCCTGAAAGGTGTGAAAAGAGGAAACCTTTGATCTCTGAGAAAAACATCAGGTTTGCCAGAGAGAATGTAGACAAAGACCTGTGACACAACAATGACCCACAACCTTCAAGTAAATCCATCAAGACTGGTGGGGAACTATGAAATGAAAAGACCTGGGCCAAGTCAGACCCCACATCTCAACTGAGATGCTGTGCTTCTCAAACATCTCACATGTGAAAGTGAGCGAGGGGATAAACGTTCCTCAGAGCGATGTCAGGGACCGATACATGGGCACAAGAAGGTTTATTTCAGCCAAAGGAGGTGACCCCAGATATAAGGGTTTCAGGTGCCCTGACCCTTCCTCAGCTGGAAAACCCATTTTTAAATTGCTTTCTTTTCTGGAGATAAATAAAAACACAAGACTGGGCATCAATAAGTAAATCTGTCTTAATAAAGAACTGAACATTTGATGGTGTTTCCTGTTCTGAGGCAGTTTCCTAACCCACATGCAAAAATCAGTTATGGGTATAAAACGTAAAAAGGTTTATTTACAACAGCAATAATAATCTTGGGAGCAGCTAGAAGGGGATTCTGGAACAGGGGCTGAGCAGGGGCTGAAAGGTGGTCTGTCTGGTCAAATGTGAGTGTTCCTTGGGTAGATTGGACAGAGAGCAAGTAGGCAGAGAGGAGTCCAGGGTAGGGTGTTGTGGAGTAACTGTTTCAGTGACGTGGCAAAGGAACTCAAGGGCAGGTGACGCAGCTTAGGCCAGCTATGTGAGACCAGCAGGCAGAGAGCTAAAGCGTGCAGCTCCTTATAACTCCAGCAGACTGATGAGACTGATTGTAAACAGGTGCATGACCCTGTCAGCCACACTCTCCAGCAGAGATCCTCTGCTCGAAAGAGACTCACTTGAACACAAACACACCAAGATCGTAACAGATTGTTTTTGTGTGTGTGTGTGTGTGTGTGTGTGTGTGTGTGAGGAGTCTTAAAACAGAATCCAGCCACAGTGTTTTTCTTTTTCTTTTCTTTACTTTTTCCTACCTCTTGACCTTCCGTTAATACGCTAAGCAAGAGTCCTCTGGGCTGCACAGCCGAACAGTCGGTAGCACCGTTGCCTCACAGCAAGAAGGTCCTGGGTTTGAAATCCTGGCCTGGGGTCTTTCTGCATGGAGTTTGCATGTTCTCCCTGTGCACATGTGGGTTCTCTCCGGGTACTCCAGCTTCTTCCCTCTGTCCAAAAACATGACTGTTAGGTCAACTGGTCTCTATAAATTGCTCTTAGGTGTGAATTTGTGTGTGTGCCTGCTGGTTGTGTCTCTGTGTTGCCCTGTAATAGACTGGTGACCAGTCCCCCTCCCAACCATGCGCGGACAAACGGTTATAGATAATGCATGGATGGAGTGCTCTGAACAACCAGCTTCTATGGCTGTCACCCCTGCGGCTTACCCTGCTTGTGGGGGATCTCAATGATTATTTGCTGGACAACTGTTGAGTCGGGAGTCTTCCCATGTTTTATTCATCTGTATTTGTTTTTGTCTTACGTAACGTTCAATTTTCAGAGAAAATTAATTCAGACCTAACCATAACAGGAAAGAAATATTGAAATAAATCAAAGTGTGTAATATAGCTAAGTAATGAATTCACCTTTATGAACTGAAATACTAAAATCAGTCTGTGTTTTTTTTTATGTTATTCTAATTAATTGGTTTATGCGTTGAAACAGATCCATTGAAGCATCCACAAAAATCAGACACTCGCTCCCATAAACAGACGTGAAACCTGTGACTGGGATTGATTTTTTTTCCCCTCCCAGACCGCCTTCCTTCCTCCCACAGGTGGCTGCAGCCCTAGCCTCGCACGCTTCCCAACGAGACAAAGGCCAGTGGAGACCACGGGCCATGTGACAACATTTTTGTTTTAGCTGCTACACACTCTCCCACCCTCTGCAGCATTTCATTACTTCCAAACCCATGAGCTCAAACAACTTGTCGGCGCAGCTCAGTCAGCGACGGCCTTTGATGTGTACTCCCCTGGAGCTCCGGTCCTGTTTGGTAGCTTCGCAGTTTGGAGAGCAGGACTTCACTTTTTACCTCAATATGTGGTGTAAAGCTATATAAGTGATCAACACTGCTGGGTGAATGACAGGGAGCAAAAAAATAAATCAATAAATGAGCAGGCGATCCATTTCAATCGAGGTCTGACGCTGGTGCTCCCATTTCGGGGTGGGGGTATTTAAAGCTCGTTGAAAGGACCTGCTGCTGTTTTACGAGGCAACAAACCAAACACATTTGCTGACTGATTCATTACCTGTGAAAAAAAGGCCCGTTTGCAGCCATCTGCCACAAACTTGAGAGAAAAAAAAAAAAGGAAAAACAAGCAGTAACCCAAGCCCACCAACACGGCCTTATTTACCCACCCTGCCTGCACAAACATGCAGATGCTAAGGGTGATGGATTAGACCGGGTTTATCCCAGTCAGCCAACGCGGCGATAACAGAGTAAGTGCTTTCGGGCCGGGCAGAGGTGGACGCTGAAGTCGATTAAAGCAAAGTCAAAAAAGAGGGGAGATTTCTCCCCAGCATGCCACAAGGGATTAGGTATCCAGTTTCTTCTCCTGCCTCCTAATCTGGACCGGAGGGGACGATTGTCACTTTCCTAAGCAACCCTTATTGATATTGTGTGTGAGCGCCTCCAAAGCCAGGTTAACTCTGGGGATTAAAGCCGTGCACTTAGAGCAGGAGGGCCTGGATTTGGGATGCCATTGTGGATTCCTTTGTGAATGTTCTCAGGGCACAATTTTGGTGTGAGAAGTTCACGGCTTTTTAAATGGACAGATCTGGCTCTCTGAGGAGTGATGGGTGACGACGGGGGCGAGGGAGAGGTGTGGGTGGCCACGCGCGAGCGTGACAGAAAAACTACTTGTCTACCTGTGAGCCGGTGATGAAGAGGGTGATGATTAGGACAGGATGGAGAGTCGGGTTGGACGGGTCAGTTGGTCCCTACACAGGTGTGGACAGTAGAAGAGGCAGAAACTGACAGAGACCGATGCTCTTTGGACTCTGACTTCTTCAAACAAAGGCGAAGGCACCAACTTTCTGTTTTTACTACCAGCCTGTCCGCTTTTGTTCTGATCCACCAGTATTCAACAGTCCAAAGATCGCTCGATGTTCAGTAATCTCTCTTGTCTATTTTAATTATTTTCTTTGTATTTTTAGTACATACCTCTGCAGGTGCATAAAACATACAAAGGAAATTAACTTTTTTTGTTATTATGAGTATAGGTGTGATGTGTTGTGAGAGAGCGGGAGCCAAGTACAGGATTTAATTGCTGGGGAGGTGATTGGTAGGACGTGAGAACCAGGTGAGCCCAATCAGGGAAATGCAGAGGAGCCGGGTGAGGAGCTCAACAGAGGAGCTGAGGGAAAGCGACTAAATAAACACAGAGATGAGCCCAGAGGGATCTTGAAGGACACAAAGGGATAAAACTGAATAAAAAGCTGAAGACTAACATTAGAGTAAGAATCTTAGCTGGTGCATAAAGAACGTCTTGCTCAGAGAGAAACCAGAAACTAATCACAACCCAAAATAATCTAAAAATCAAAAAGATACAAAAAAACAGACTCATGAGTCCTGACCATGGAAACCAGTACAGATATGAGCGCTTGAGAATAAAAATCCTTTTACATGAAGACTTTTATTAATCATGAGATGGAGTATTCTGTTTTACAAATGAAATGGAAATGAGGTAAAACTTTCCTCCGTCAAACTTGTTCCGTTGCAGAAAAGTTTCTAATATACCTTTAGGGCACACAAGCATAACGAGAATTACATTTTCCACTACAGTTTATATACAGGAACAAAAGCAAAGTAAGGAAGTGACGAAATAATAATTGGATAAGAGTCAAGGGAGATTTGACCCAGAGTCACCTCAGCTAAACAAAACTGCTGAAAATGTTGATATTTCCACTTGTTTGGGTTTTCTTTTGTCTTTATGTTTTCCGTACTTCCTTGTTGTTGATTAAAGTTTAGCTTAGTCTTTCCATATTAGGTTATGCTTTTGTATTTAGTTTCTTAAGTTTATTCCTGTGTGCTGTTCCCTGTGTATACTAGTTTATTCCCTTAGGTTAGTACTTCTTTTCTCTTTATTAAGTGCTTCCTTGTGTTTTAGCTCAGCTTCTTTGTGTTAGTTAGTTAGTTAGTTAGTTAGTTAGTTAGTTAGTTAGTTAGTTAGTTAGTTAGTTAGTTAGTGTTGCTCCATATACTGGGCTGTTTTTGTTTTTATTAAATCTTTCTTTTCACCATGCTGCTCCAGAAATCCTGTTTGTGCATGTGTCCAGCACCCAAACCATAAACTCTTGAATGAAAAATAGAAAAACTAACCTGAGATAAAAGATTGCAGTCATTTAAAATATCTATCAGATTGTTACGGGAACCACTGAATAATTTTACCTTGAGGTTTCTTTGTGTAAGAAAAAAAGAAGAACAACCAAAAATACGTTACCATGCGCTGGACCCAACTATCTTGGCTACTCTCAGAAGACCCGCAACATAATCAAGAGCCTTATCAGACAGACGAAGACACTCAATAAACTGCTGGCTTGGAGAAAATGCTGCAAGGAATGTTTGACCCTCATTGACTTCATGCTTCTGTTCACACAGCATAAAATAGAGATTTAACATTATAAATTGTCTGTCAACCCAACTGAAATCAATAGCGAAGTCACTAGACTGGATTAATGTTTCAGCAACACTTTAATCAATTAAAAAAATGTTTGTTGCTATAGTGACCCTGATATACCCTCGGAGCCATCAGTAAACATGGTTTTATTTTGATTTGAGGTGCACCCTTAACGGTCCTGGGTAGAAAAGCAAGTACATCCATAGCTCTTTAAAGTGTGCCCTCTTTTGATTCCAGCGATTTACGTATCAGATGCTACCTAAAAAGAATCTGGTCTGTACCAGGTTTTAAAGTTCCTTAAATCCAACCTCTAATATACAAATAAAACCACAACCTGATCATTAGCAGGTCTCTGCAGAAGCTGTGTTTGAGCAGGTGCTCACCTAAAACATGCAGGACATCCGCCCTAGAGCTCTAGAGTTGGACACCCCTGTTCTGTGGGACGCAGCAGCCAGGTTCTGCTAATCAAAAGCACTGTATTAACTTTTGACCTGGGACATACAGGTGTGTGTGTTGTCAAAATGTCAAGCAGAAGAGATCCAGCAGTGGCAGCCCATCAGTCTGGGATGACTTATAAGGCCGTTTTCACACCCACGAGGATCCAAGGACACCGTACTACAGTGTAAGAGAGAGAATTTGGTATTAGTATTTAGGACAGACGCCAATCTTCGCAGGAGTCAACATCCTGACAAACACACTCCAAGGTCAAACTGCAATGATGAGAGAATTATGAGAAAAACTGCAAAACACAACCACCCCGTCTCAGATCAAACGGGCCTCAAGTAGCTTTTTACATGTAAATATTCATGATAGAAGCACAATCAGACTTGTTTAATAGGTTAATATGCAATTAAAAAAAGATTACAGTAAAACAAAACATGTATTTAAAAGCAAAACTGCACGCTGTGCAGTTATAATTTATAGTTTTGCAAAATCTAAGACATCTGTTTTAATTGACTGCGTATTAAAAGGAAGTTCACCTGATAAACATCAAAGACAAAACACTTACCTGAAGTGTTACGGCGTCTCAATGTAAACCGCACCATCTTATCAGATCCACTCCTTAGATACCAATAAAAGAAAAGTAAAAAGTAAAATAATTTTGATAACACTCGCACTCATTAAAAAAAAAAAAGGAGTTGGACACATTGGAGTGAAACGCTGATGGTTTTATTGCAAACAAAAGAACAAAAGACAAAATCTACCACCTGTTCATCTCTGATTCCTGGTAGTCTTCAATCACTCAAAGAACACCTTACAAAATAATTGGTCACCAATGCTCAGGAACAGATATAAAATGCAGTGAAAACAGGGTCTCCATCTTATTGTGAGACATGAGCCCATTGGAAGCTTGTAAGAGTAACTAATGTTCTGTGAAAATTACAGACCTCATACAAAAAATAAGATTTTTCTTCAATAATAATAAAAAAAAGCCAGCATATTTACAGGAAAATAATATTTTCTATGAACCTGGCTTGCCTAAATTCCCAGTGAAACGTTGCTTTATTACAATATTCCCAGTAACCGACGTGTTACGTGTGTCCGTTTTGAACTCTGTAAGGCATGATAACAAACCTTTTGTCAATTCTGCTGCTCTGACACAGCAAATCTTAAATATGAAAGTTGGAATACATATTAAAAAAAGGCACAGATGCCCTCTTTTTTTTAAACAATAACAATAATCTTTACATTAATGCTTTCAGTATCTGTCAGCTTTAAAGTTTCTGTGCATTGCTCAGCCCATTTAAGGCACCAGCTATTCAGTAGGGGAGTCCAGAACAAACCCAGAACGATAGAGAACAACTAATCCCACGCTAATACTATACGGAATATGTACACGTAATATAAACATTAGTGATGGAAAATAATTGGCAGCAAGTAACTGGACATGCAACCAGTTGGTGAGCAACAAACCGAAAAGCACAAAAAAGATAAAAAAAAAAAAATACAACATTCATCCAATCAGTTGGTTTTGCTTTCAAAACTAAACTGAGGCTGATTAAAGCTCGTTTTTTCGAGCACAGGCAGCTGTTCGCATTGGAGAAACCCATTCCAAATATAAGCTGAGAGCTATGAATAAACTATACAAGGAGAACGCAGACACGGCCGTGCTGTATGTCACAGTGTGCGAGAGCTGCAGCTGCCAAGCGCGGTGAGGAAGGGTATAAAAGTTGATTAAAAAGCGGAAGGTTTTGAGGCGAGGACTGCTCCTTCAATGTGGCCTGCAGTGGCAGATGTGTGGCGGCGACGGGAGTGAGCGCTGGGCGAAACGCATTAAAGCAGTTTCTTCTGAGACATCTAAACCTTCGACCGAAGCCAGGCCATGGGAAGACGAGCGTGGAGACGATAAGATATACTCTACAATTTCATTTTCAGACTAATAAAAAAAAAGGCTGATTTGAAATAATTTTATTTATTAAGGGAGAAAAGCTATTCCAACCAACCTTGACTTGCTCCCTTGTTCCTTGTGGGTGCTTCTGATCATAATAACTGGTTTTCTGCTCTTGGCGACAACAGAGGCAACCGTTTCCTGTAACGGCTAATAAGTCTTTTCCATCAGGGGAGGGATTTTGGTCCTTTCTTTGTTGCAGAATTGTTTTAACTTGGCCACCCTATATAGTCTGTAGTGTGGGTCATGCCACTGCATCTCGATAGGATTTTAGTCTGAGAACTTAATTTGTTGTTTTATTTAGGCATTTAGAGATGGACCTGCCAGTGCATTTCGATCATCGTCCTCCTGCACAATCCAGTTGGATTTGAGTTTAAGGTTACAAACTGTGGGCTGAACATTTTTCTTCAGCTGTTCTGTGGGGTTCATGGTTCTAACCGTTATGCGAGGTTTGTCGGGTCCTGAAGCAGCAAAGCAGTCCCAGACCATCACACCGCCGCCGCAGTGTTTGACTGTTTAGTGTTATTCGTATGAAACGCTGTATTAATTTAACAACAGAAGTAACGGGACACGCATCCTCCAAAAAGTTCCACTTTTATCTCATGCACAGAATATTTTTGTTAAACTCTTGGGTTTCATCAGTGTTTTGTTTCTACTTCTTCTTGTTAGTCAGTAACGTTTTTTTTTTACCTTGGAACTCTCCCATGGAGATAATTTTTACCCCGTTTCTCTCTAATGGTTGAATCATGAACAATGACATTAACAGTCAATGGAGGCTTGCGTTGCTAGTGTTTTATTTTGTGACCTCCTGGATGAATCGGTGATAAACTCTTGGAGTAATTTTGGCGGGCCTGCCACTTCTGGGAAGGTTCCCCACTGTTGTGAGTGAAGGCTCTCACCCTGGTTAGGCTGAGTCCCAAAGCCTTAGAAACGGCTTTGTAACTTTCTCAATGCTGATAGATCTGTGACATTGTTGATTATTGGTTGATTTTATTAGACTTTTAGATTCTATTTAAGAGATTTCTTTATTCTTTATTTCTGTAAATTAATTCATGACTTAACAAAGGGGCGTAGCTGCATATTCAGACGTGGCCAGGGTGGTTTGTAAAGCTTTTTTTCCCCCTTAACACAATCTGAAAACCGAATTTTGTATTTACTCTTGCTTTCTTGGCTTGATCAAAATAATTGGCAACAACTTAGCTGGCAAAAGACAGATTCTTCTACAAAAGCTTCCTGGAAGGCGGTGAGACTTAGCAAAGGCCACTCTGATCCCTGTGTCATTCCTGAGGAAATAAAGCAAAGGCTTTAAGTGGAAAAGTGTGGAGACGAATCCAGCAGGAAGAGATGAGATCACTGATGATGTCAGCTCTTTTGTTTCAACTTACTTTCACAAGAATTGTTGTTTGTAGGGGGGGGGGGGGGAAGAAACATGTATCTTTCCCAAAGGGAGCCATTATATGGACATCCTGGATCTCCGTGGTTCAGATTAAGTTTCTTGTTTCCATGACCACTCCACGTCCTCAGAGGAGCCAAACCCCAACATTACAGCATGCTCTGCAGTGACATCAGCTGCTCGCACCATTTCCAAGCTTTCTGAATAATCCAGAATTCAAACATACTAAAAACTGAGGGAAGCCTTTGGTGCTTCTCCCTCTCTTTTTTTGTTACATGTTGGCGATCTTGAACCGTCAAGGCGGAGTGTCGAGCGGCAGCAGTAAAACTGTCGGTGGTTTACGCAGCCACATAATGTCAGATGATGACAGCCGCACCAGTCACATCTGGTATTTATAACGCATCACTTTGATCTTGTGTTATAAAAAAAAACTTTAATGACCAATTGGTGCTGGTCTTACAGACAGAAATCTGAAAATATTCGAGGGGGAAAATGGAAAAGACAGCAGCACAGCCTGTTATCAGGCCTTAAGCGGGAGAGGATGGGAAGCCTGGGCTGATTTAAAGTTTACTGAGAAGGTTAATAACAGAGCAGCGCTTCTGACTGCATGAATGCGGCTGGAATAATTTATGTCAATACCCATATGAGTCGATTTGGTTTCAAGTTATTATCAAACCCCAGTTTTACACAGTTTGGGATTGGCTTCTACAATAGCCATCTGTGTGCATCAGTTCTGGCTCGACTTGCCCTTGGTGTTTTGGGTTCAGATCTGATGGCTTATTATTACCTGATCCCTTCATATGATCAAGTCCATTTTGATCAGTTTATATTGGGGATGAAACTTGCTGGTTAACTGAATCAGATGATTTTCCGCTCATATGGCCCTGACCAGTCACCAGCCGGCTTTCAAAAATCCGAATCTTCCTCCGATGGGTGAGCGAACCACAAAGTTGCTGTCAGGTTGACTGGCAGCAACACTCTTTGGTGTGGAAGATGAAAAAAGGTTAAAGTCGACTATTTTCAGTAAGTTTAAAAATGAAGATAGTGAAAGCACAGATTTATGAGCAGGGAATTGTTCTCAACATTTTTACGTTATATGTGTGGTTCACGCAAGCTGAGATGAGAGAGAATAAGACTTTCAGCTGATAACAGGAAGGCTGAACAGTGAACACTAAATGTGCTCTGCTTTATTCTTTCAACCTCTGCTACAGAAAAGGTTAGATTTGGAAATGTTTCTGGGGAGTCTCAGAGTTAGGGGAAGTATTTACATTCTTTTGAATATAATCACAGAGACCTGTTTGAGTTATGCTAGGCACTTCTACTACAATGTTAACACTCGGTTTCACAGCAACTGTTTTCTCACACATGACTTCACTTCTGCTCCTGACATAAATAGCTAACGACTGATGAACAAGCAGGCTACAAAAATATTTTGAAAGCTATTATGTTACTTAAATCTTCTCAATTGTTTAAGAGAAAGCAGAACGGTACAAAGTCGGTATCAGCAGCTCAAAGCTTTACTAAAACAACAACTGTAGCTGTTTGGTGCATCTATAGTTTATGCTAGCCTTTAAACCAAATCTATGTTTACCTGGTAGGAGCATCCATTGTAGACATTGGGGTGGCTGATAACACAGCGGAAATCATGAAAACCATTTGATCATTTATCTACCGATATGTTTAAACAAATAAAGCACCTCCAAGGCATCCTATGGAAGAAAAAATGGTAGAAAATTATTAACAGCTTTATCTTGCCCTGCTCCAACCCTAGAATCGGGTCAAAACTGTTTTGTTTACTCTGCATGGCTAAACATCAGCACTTAGTTAAAATGACATATATTTGAGGCAGATATGTTTGTGATTTCCTAAGAAAAACTAAAGCCTGGGCAGAACAGCAGCTGATACTGGTGCTGGCAGACTGAGGGTCGAAACAAGCTGATTGTTTTGTGAAGTCGGGCACAGCGGACGCTCACAGTCATCACCTTTTCATTAGCTTTAGATTCTCTACGCAACAAGAGGAAGCAACTGCAGAGGGCTTGAAGAAGAAGAGCCGCCAGCGATACGCTGCACATCTTGACAGACGAAGACATTTTACTGAGTCTTGCAGCCGTCTGGAAAAAGTAACGAGTAAATTAAAATCAGATTTTGGTGACAGAGGTTCTTTCAATAAACTACTTCAAAAAGCAACCGGAGACTATGCCCTTTGCACACTACTTTTTAAATTAAAAATAGAAAACAGCTTCAGGTTTGGGGACTGCTGAAAGCGTAAAGGTGTCTGTTTTCCACAGTGTCTGATCTCTTGAGCGTGAATGTGAAGTAAAACAACTTGTGACTGATTTACAGATGGTTCTGTGAGTTCTGTCAAAAATCACAGCAGAGTTTTACCAAACGTTGTTCATGTTAGTCAGTGTCTGCATCAGGCTTGGGCTTAGCTAAGGTCTTCAAAACGAGCGTATGCACTGTTCAAAGTCGTTTTAAAAAGATGCAGGAGAAAGAGCCAGGGTGACCAATGTTTTTGTTTCTGTGAAGAACATAGAGCTGCACCGCACTGCCCCTCCTCCACTTGTTGCTGAGCCCTACCAGTCAGCAAGACTCCAACACTTTTTCCGTGACTTGCAGGAAGCACAGAGTGCTGCTTTTTTTATTAAGGTGTTATTTTACCTGAAACTGATGCTTTTCTGTTTCTGTTAAACACTTGTTTTTAATTTTTGTCTAAATAGCATGATTCTGTGGTGTTTTTACCCGAGGTTAATAAACCGTGAGAATCTCACACGGTTCCAGACTCTGATCCATCGCTTTGCTTTCCCCTTTGTACGATGCCACGGCAAGTCTCCCTTTTCATCTTGTAAATTTCCCTTTCACTTAATGGTACTTTTGTTTTCAGAAAGCATGCAATATAATTTGCTTTAAATACTGGTTTCAGCCACAATAAATGTTTGTGAAAATGCACAAAGACCTTGCATGAGATAATTTTCCAAATGCCACAGAAACTGTGAGATTTCATGAGAGCAGAGCTCATTCAGTCAAGAGGAATAAATACTTTGATAACGAGGGCGTGATCAGCCTACCTGCAGAAGACGACAGGTGCCAGCACAAGCCAGCAGAAAACAAAACCTCGTTCACATTGGTATGACGCACCACTGTAGGCCAAAGCAAAAACAGGTCAAATCTCTAAGGCGTCCCAGCTGCGGTGTGGCTCTTTGCTACAAACTTGGAGTACAATCCACGAACACAACTTTAAGGTTAAGTGGTTACAATCAAGGCAGAGATAAATTGTTCAAGAAGCTCAATGTGAAAGCTTAGAAATTTCATTTTTGCTTTTCGAATGAAACGATGCATCCTTTAAAGTCGTGTCTGTCACTTGTTGACTTAATCCCAGTCGGATGTTCACTGTATTGTTCTCATTTGTCCTCAAACATACCACTCTCTGCGTGAAATCACAGATCCGTCTATGTGCGACACATAGTCGCTGTCTGTACCATTTTCATAGCAGTCATCCGGGAGGTAGGGGGAGCCGTTGTTTACAATGGGGCTGTGCACAGGAGGCCCACAGGGGTGCATGTTTTGGTTGTTGTAGTGGTCTGGGTAATAGTTTCCCTCCTTCATGCCCCTGTGGGCGTCCCCCCGGTCGTTCCAGTCATCCCTGTCCTTCCGCTCAGGAGTGTAGTCGGGATAAATGATGTCCCCGCCCAGTTTGGGTTTCAGCTCCTGGCTACCCTTGCTCATGTTGTCCCCGTAAACCTCCTGCAGCTCATGTGGCTGTAGGACATCTATCTGAGACTCCTTCTGCATGTCGGCGGGTCCCAGGTACTGTTTGGTGTAGTAGTCTCCTCGGAAGGTCCTGCGCTGACGCATAAAACAAGCGCCGCCAAGGATAAGCAGCAGAATGAGGAAGAGCACCCCACCCACTGCGCCGCCAATTATGGTGCCCAGGCTGCCGTCGTGGATGGAGGCCAGGGTAGGGGAGGTGAACAGGGCTCGGTGCCGGTCCACATCTGTTCCGGTTCCGGACGCATGACGGACGGGGGAGGCAGTGGTGCTTGGGGCTGCAGTGGTTGGAGGAGGATCTGCGGAACAGACATAAAAGGATTTAAACGGGAGAGAAAAGACAGCAAATGGAGTGAGAGGAGAGTCATAAAACTGTAGCAGAGGAACGCTGCACTTTATGTTCTGCAACAACTGACAAAGCAAATGTGATTCTTTTATAAATTTATAACAACAGGGTGGGGAGTCAGATCTTCTTTTGAAGAAGCACAAGTATTCACACAACCTCCGCCTATTTCTAATGCTGTCACTTTACGCCTATAGACTACAATGTATTTTACAGGGATTATATGTAATATACCAGAACATGGTGATGTGTCGTTGTTAAGTGAAAGAAAATTAGCAGCTGAACGATTAAATTGTTTTTTAGAATAAAGAAAATCTGAATGGTACTATCTCTGTTTGTGTGCAGCTCTATTTATACTGATATCCCTAAATAAAACCTATTGCATCCAATATTTTCAGAAGTCCCCTAACAGAGTACACCTGTTTGTAATTTAATCTACCGTGAGTATAAATACAGCTGCTCTGTGGTGGGCCCAGAGATTTGTTAGAGAACATTAGTGAACAAAATGGCTCATGAAGACCAAGTAACACAGCACAGGTCAGGGATAATGTTTAGGATAAGTTTAAAGCAGGGTTAGGTGGTAAACCAATATCCTAAACCTTAAACATGTCAGAGCACAGTGGGATCTATCATCTAGAAATGGGAAGAGGATATCATCACTACCAAAACTGCCTTGACATAAATGTCCACCTAAACCGAAAGGCCAAGGCAAGCATTAATCAGAGACACAGCACAAAGCCTCCTGGTAAATGGAGGAGCTGTAGAGATCTACAGCTCAGGTGGGACACTCTGTTCATAGGGCAATTGTTAGTGATGTGGTCGACAAATCTGGTTACTATAAAAGAGTTGCAAGAAAACCATTGTTGAAAGAAAGCTATTAATAGCTCTGTTTGTAGTTTGCCACAGGCCCTGTAGGGGACACATCCAATGTGAAAGCAAATGCTCAGACTTGAGCAAATGTTTTGGACTACATGCAAAATGCTATTTGTAGAGGAAAAACTTGCACTATACTTCAGCGTGAATACACCATCGCCTCAGTGAACCATGGCGGTGACAGCATGATGCTGTAGGGACAATGTTCTTCAGCAGGGACACTGAAGCTGATCAAAGTTAATAGAAAAATTAATGGAGACATGGCTCGGTCTGGCGCTTGCTCCATGTTGTTCTGTGTTTGCTCATCGCTAGCTGCTGTGCGTGCTCTGCATGACGACGCAACCGTTGTTGCAAACATAGAACACAAGTGACTACATCGCCGTAACTGTATTGCTGTGTATTATATTAATTTAAATGACTGGATCAATATGCTGGATCGGCGTCATTCATCCGAAATCTGATCCAGCTAATTTGTCAATATTGGAGTCGATATCCGATCTGCGTATCGGATCGGTGCATCTCTACTTAGAAACACCAAACCAATGAAAAGATGAACCCGAGACCTTTTTAAGTAGGCTTACATCTTTATTTCTAATGTAGGTCATCGTTGTTATCTTAATGTTTAGATGAAGACTACTGTTTTATAAGCAATGATTAATATTTAACATTATATTGTATGTGCAAAGCATGCTGATGTATTTCAAATATTAAAAGCACTAAAAGTGGCATTTATAAATTCATGATGGAATGGAATTTTCTTACATTCATGGCTAATGTTTTCTGCTTCTTTTTGCTTTCTCTTTCAGCCTCTGCCATTTCCTATCCGTATCTATTACCGCTGTGTGATGGACATGGAGACAGCTTGTTTTTGTTTTTGTTGCCCTCCAGGGGTCTCTACAAGTTCAGGACTGATGACTTTTGGCATTTCAAACATTTCTGTATACAGTGTATGTTACCTGATTGACAAATTTGATATTAAACATGTTTATGCAGAGACCCTGTGTACGGCTGGTCAATATATATTGAGTTTTTACGGACATATTTTCAGACAAAAGGTAAGACAATATTGCTGAAGTGCCATAGGCCTAATATTAAGAAGAAATTTATTTTACAGAAGGAAACCATAACAGCAATAAGCTAATTGTAATGTTAGGGACTTATCAGTTCTTTATGTTTTTAATGATCTTTTATTTTGTATCTTAATCTTTGTTATTTTTCTTGTCCATTTTAACGCCTTGAGGCTTGAAGTTAATAAAAGTGGCTTCATGACACTTTGGATTTGGCTCATGTTTATATGATTTAGAATTGGCTTTATCTTTTGTTCTTTGTAATTTCTGTACAATAAAACTATTGATCTATAGATCGATAGATCTATCTAAACATATTATCCATGTTTCTGTCCCATGTTTGTATGACATTAAGAGGTGTACCGACACTTATTTTCTTTTATTATTTGTTGCTTAAGGCACTGGTGCTAAGTTTTGAATAGGGGACCTGAATACAAACTCATGCAGAAATCACACCATTTGTTTATACAAATAAAAGTTAAAATGTGTCCCACTCCTCCCACATCACAAGTATGCACAAGTTTGTCTTGGATTATCAGATACAATATCAATAAAACACACTAAATTTGTCATAGTAATGTGATGAAAAAGTGATATAAATAGTTTTGGAAGGTGTTTTGAAAGATACAGTAAGTGTTAAATGACAGATTGTGTCAGGAGGAGAGACAGACATAGATGTTCTACCTGCTTCCTTACTAAACCCAGCGGTGCCAAAGACATGTGAGAAGAGGAAACCCTATGTGATCGATGCAAGTTTCCTGAATCTGATTTGTCCTCCAGCTCTTCTGATCACAGTCAGAGCTGCTTGTAGCTCAAGGTCAGGATAAGTGTCTCTATGCTGACCTGGAGTCTGTAGGTCTAACACTATTTCATGGATTTACAGGCCGATCATAAGCCTAACTGCATTTAAGACACAGTCTAGGTCCTTGTAGACCTATAATTATTGCCGCAATTGGTTGAGTAAGAATCTAATTACCTGAAATTGCACACATGGTGCGAGTGGAAAGGATCAGACGGAAAGTAGAGAAGATAACAGACAAAGATCAAGATTGGTGAACTGAAACACTAGCAGTTACTTTGATTTTTCAATTAACAACCTTTCATGTAGGGAACAGAAATCTGCACCCATGTAGCCAACCATCTGAGAGAGATGTGGCCAGAAACCACAAAGCAGCAGAGACAAACTGGGAACGTGAAAGAGCTAAATGCTTGGAGGGGGCAGGGAATATTACCGAGCTCAAACAGGTCATCTCCACAGGGGATGGAGGCAAGAGGATGCATGCCCAAGACTCAATATTTGACAAGAAAAACAAGATAATTGCTCAGTGCAAAGCCGTTCTGGACAGGATGTCAGATGTGCTTTCAGTTGGAGCAGCACTTCCAAAGGCAGGCTGTTCACAGATGGAGCCCGACGGCGTGTTTTGGGACTCCTGAAGCTCTTTCCTCTCAACAGTGAGATACCAGAAGGACTGTGAGTGTTAGAGGAAAGCAGTGTCAAAAAGCAGCGTTTGCTTTGTTTGGAAGAACAAAAAGAATGAAAGGAGAGAGAAGGAAAAATAAAGCAAATAAAAAACGGAGGGGGTCCACGCCCGAACTTTATGAGGAACTCGACCAAACAAAGACACAGGAAGCAGATGGGAGCAGTTCAGGTTCCTCGAGGAATTTGTTTTATGATGACATGCAGCTCAAAAGTATTCATACCCCCTGAACATTTTGTGATGTCACAACAACAGAGTTCCTGTGTGTTACTGAGGTGACAAGTAACCAACACAGGGTAGTGCAGGAAAGTGGTACATGTTTATCAGGATGTTTTACAAATAGACATTCAGAAAGCGTGGCACACATTTATACTCAGCACTTCTGGGACAACACTTTTTAACGCCACGTTTTACTAAAATTACAACTGCAGGTCTTTGGCCTATGTCTCTCCCGGGTTTAAATAAATAAATATGCATGCGACACTTTTAGGATGCCATTTGTCCAAAAACAAAACAAACAAACAAAAATTCAACTTCACATCCGCGCACTACTTTAAAGCAAGGCACTGTAACTGCATCAACGGGATCAAATCCTAATGAAGGTAAATCCTGCTCAGAGAATCAGTGCGGTCCCTTCTCCCATTACTTCACGGTTAAATCTATAGGTGTTGAATTAAGCTAAATAATCTGAACTTTTTGTCTGCCAGTGCTGTGAGAGTACAACCTACTGCTGAATAAAGATGTTTTATGGGGTAGAGACACAGACTTCAGCATGCTGCAAATCTCTGAACCCAATTCATTGTGTCTTGCTGTGTAACCTGACCTTAACCAAGCACAGTAAAAAGGCTGCATGGTTGAATACCGTGCTGAACCAGCAGGGATAAACAGCTTCTTTCTTATCCGAGTCATCTAATGTTGCCAAAACCACAACACTGGAAACTCTTGGTCCTGATACTCTTTATCTGCGCCCCGTGCTCCTCTGTTCCAAGGAATGTGTGAAAGTGGATCTGGGCAGGGACATTTAGATTTACATGAAAGCTTAGTTGTTGTGGTGACCTGAATCACAGAGATTATTCTGCATGAGGAAGTCTAGAAAGAAACTAATTTTCCCCCCCCCCGTGTTAAAGGTTTGCGTTAATATGTTACCAAACTGTGAGAAAATGTTAAAAGTACCTTGAACCCGGAAGTTGACATTGTGAGTCCTGCGACCGATGTCATTAGTCACCTCGCAGCGATAGACTGCAGAATCATTGCGCTCCAGCGGTCGTGTGAAAGAAAGGCTGTTGTTCGAGATCTGAACACCCTCCGGCATCGATCCATCCAACCTAGACAGAAACCGGAAGCGTCGTATTTTAGTTTGCAGCATGCATTAGACAAAACTGAAAAAACAACAATAATTGGACAGATCTCGTTTTGTTACTTCTAAATTTATAATTTACAAAGAAACAAAAAAAAAACTGTTCAATGCACTGCTTTCTAATTTTTTTGGGTAACTTTTATATCGCATAAATTATATGAAATGTTCCATCAGTCCTAAGGCAAGGCTCTAAAAAAGGAACCCAGTTTTTACATCAGGGCAGAGAGACAATTAATTAGCAAGCTCCTAAATCCACACAATCCCAGGCGATGTCAAACAATGAACACCAGGTTTCTTGCTTTTAAAGCACAATTACAGGGTTCACACATGCAGATATAATCTGTTGAGTGCATCTATTTTAGTCAAATTTGAGCAACACCTTCCTGTCTGAACAACATGTAGTCACCTCCCCTCACTTTACTTGCAACTAATGCTGAGAAAGTTAAACAAACAGCAGTATGCAGATTTCCAGAATGATGGCCTAGTTTGTCTGTTTACCATATAAACAACAGGTAAGATTGTGTCTAAGGTTTACTCACACTTGGCAAAACAGCTAAAATATTAATAAGAAGGCTTTTTATCTGAGGCAATGTGACTTTCTTTTGTATTCCGCTAAAATTATAAACACAGCACAGAGCTGAAACGATGGGCACCTTTCTTCACAGACAGTTTGGATCACCTGAGCAAAAAGGATGAGGAAAGGGAAGAACTTGTTTCGTTTAAATGGAGAACATGACAAAGTTATATCAGATAACTGTGACATTAGCATCTAAACAATATAATAACATAAATATAAATAAAACTACCAAATATTACTTAAAGGCTAAATGAAGAGATTCACTTTGTATATTTTAAACTCGATCCCCCAAATAACTCTGTTATGTTTATTTCTGCAATACGCTCGACATCAGAGTTTGCCACGTCCATCAGAGGACGTGAGCAGAATATGTCCGGCTGAAGCCAGTAAATACTGTGCAAAACCACACCTATGTGGTGGAGTCCTACAGACGGCCTCTCTGAGTGACAAACAGAGCACATCTGCTTTCATCAAACTTTCCCAATAAGAGCCTCAAACAATATGGAAGAAATCATGAGTGTTGGTGACAAAAGATTTGTTGGAACAATAAATGAAGAGGAAAAAATGGAATGGAAGTAAAAAAATAACATTTCCTACATATCACTTCATACAAATTCATTATTTAATTTCACAGTAATTTGAATTTATTTTTACTAAATCATGATAATGTAGATAACCACGATTAACTGAAACAGCCATGATACGAAGTAACGTCTCAGTTACATTATTGTTAGTCTGTAAATTGATTAACGAAAATTAGATTTCTAAAGACGTAATACCGTGGAAGAAAACCAGCTACAAAACACTGGGGTCACCCATAAATGAAACTGAAAAAGTTAGGCACACCCGGGCAAAAAGTTAAGACTGGAGCCCTGCAGGATACAGAAAGGTTGCCAACAGGCCAGTGTTGCTTTATGCTCGACTCTTTTATTTATAGCAGGGAGTCTTCCCAAAGGGTGCAGCATTCAACAGCTCCAGTGTCCAGGGTTAGACTATTAGTCATTTATAGATAAAAAAAAAAACTTCTTTTGCTGTTATTTAGATTTAATACGCCCTGTCTGGAATGACTGCAGCACAGAATAGCAGCCAGTCTCTCATGTCATATTTGTTTTTACTTTGTGGAACCTATTTTTTTTTGGCATGCATAAAACAAAATGCTTGCATATTTTGGCATCTTTTTATTTTTTTTAGCTGCCAACAAGCTCATACTACCAGTCAAGTTTTATTGTACTCCAGTGGAAGATTGTGGTAGTATATGATTCTTAACATCTATAACGTCATGTTATGCAACAGGACAGTATTTAACAATTTCTCAAAGGTCACTAGGGCACGGTGAATTTATCTATATTAGAAGATTTTACTACACTCTATACCTGCTAAAGGACTTAAGACAGTTTCACCTAATGAGTTTCTGAAGCCCTTAAGAAAATGTCGTCCCTTTAATAGTTTTCATGGAGATTCCAGAGATTTCAAACCACTAAATCAGGATGTGTGCAGCAGTTGTTAATGTTTCTGGCTTAACAAGAGAATACGCCAGGAATCAGTAAAGCAAGTTTTCATAAAAAAAATGTCGTAGCAAGCGTTTCAAAATACAGCATGCTGAAGATTTTGAAGCACCACTCCTTAAAATCCTCAAAATAAACTTTTATCAATGTAGCATGATGTCAAAATAAACCCTAACCCAACATTTGAAATGTCCCAGCAGCGGGCATTTGAATAGGAAACAGGCCCACAGCATTGCAGATCCTCTGCTGAACTTAACAGTGGGCCCAGAGTGTAGGGTGCATCCTCTAATTCTTGCCAGAGCTGCTTGGAGCGTCAGCTGCTATAAGGCGAACCAATGCACGTGGTCCCACTAGCTTTTAGCCAACTGTATAGACATTTACGTTAGAGATGGTAGAACAGAAAAAGGCTTATTCCAGGCATGCCCCTCAAACGAGCCATTTACATGTGGATACTATCCATTGCAGGGGTCACCAGACCTTCATCAGTACTGTGTCATACGAAGGGCTACCGGTACTGACCTTTGAACTACAAGAGTCCAAGCTCAACTTAAGCTTACATAATATAAATATGCTTTTAATGCTTTTGTCATTTTTAAATCTATGCAAACACAAGGATGATTGAAAAGGAAGGGCAACAGAATAAAATGGCATTTTAAATGCAGCTCACTGGAGGGTTGTGCTATTTCTTTGAACAGGCTTGAGGGCCCCACATGTGGTCCTGGGGGGCTACCTGGCACCATGTTGGTGAGCCCTGATCTAATGTTTGCTATGGGAACTTGGTGAGCTCCAACAGCCGCTCTAAACCCTAATGAACTCTGAATTTTCTTTCTTTCCCTTACCACGTTCTTCAGTATGTATGGAAGCAAGACAAATAAGAGAAACTCTTCTCTAAGTCATGTCATACATAGACTCTAGTGAAACAGACAGTAGTTACTAATAAAGGCTCTTACACATACTAATCAATATCAAAAGGTGGAGTATAAATTACCATAAATACTTTACCTAAAAAAAACTGTACAAACTATTCCTAAACATGCAGTTTTCTCCCTTAACAAATAAATGTACACAAATCAAATAACAGATTTTTCCAAAATAGTCAGTGTGAGGTTAGGCAACTGGAATTTTAGTAGGGACACCAATAACTCCATGAAGTGCTGTACCTAAAAAGTCAAGTGTGAGTGTTTTACATGTAATCCCCCAAAACATAAAAGAACAACTCCATGAAGGAAAGGAGTCAGTCCTCTCTATATCTCTGTGTTCTGGGCGAGAGGTTTCCGACGACTCTAAGGAATTAATCAACTGTGGCCTGAGAGTTTTTCAAACAGAAAGTGTGGCAGCATTAAAAAGAGGAAGGGAGGAAAGTCCAAAAAGGCAAGAGGTGACAGGGTTCCCAGGGGAAGGCATGTGTTGGAGATACTGACCGGATCCATTTGTAGTCACGGGCAGGAGGGTTGGCTTTGGCTGTGCAGGTGAGTCTCACATTTGTTTGGCCCGCATACCAAATCTTATCGATTCCGTGTATGGATATATTTGGTGCGACTGTAAACAAACAAAAGAATGTTTTAAATTTAGATTTAAAAAAGAATCGCCTAATTATAAGTCAACAAAGTTTTATTAATGGACCTTTCTTCTTTCTTTTCTCTTTTACCTCCTACAACTTTGGTATTGTTGATGCTGACCATCATCTCTTGTACTTAATTAAATTCTATGTCCAGAGATATAAGACTTAAAACTTCATAGCCAGTCTCTGTGATACCCGCTGACAGGTGACAAATGAGTTTTTCTGTAAGGAACAAAGCATGTATTATCAGCACAGCAGCGATAACCTCACAATCACCACTCAGAACAGGCAGAAGCCACAGCATCTGCTGGTTAAATCAAGCCAGGAGAACAAACAAATGAATGTTCGTTGATGGAAAGTTAGATAATAGCAGACAGTAGATCATCTCTGCCTCATAATAAGCCTACCTGCAGCATCACCATAAAGAAATAATTGAAGCCGCGCACACGCCACTGTAATAAAACATGGCAAACAATGACACAGGCATCCAATTTCTCATTTTGATTTCTCCAGAGGGCAAATGAGGAACTGTTTGCATTACAGGCGAAGATGTCACCACTCGCTGCGCTCACTGAACCCTTTCCACACAGTTCAAAATTGTGCTTCTTTTGCACTTAAAATCCCTTGCTTCTGCACTTGACATGATTTATTGAACTAGAGAGCCTCTTTCTTCCTGCATTAACCTTGGTTTCCGTGTGTCTCCATCCGTTGCACCCATCAGCCTCCTGCTACTACTGTTGCTGTTAAGGCTTGATCAATATTTAATAAAACACCTTCATTAGCCTGCGCTCACACAGAATAAACATACTGTTTGTTAAGGAAGCAGGGGACACTTTAGCCATTCGGTCTATAATTTTTAGCAAGATTACAGCAAATGGATTCTTTAGGGGTGTCCAAACTTTGTGTCAAGTGGGCCAAAATTGTCAAGCCAAAGTACTGGAGGGCAAAAAAACGAATAACCCTAAAACCGCCTAATATTACAAACTAATGTTTATAGGATATTTATTTGAAAGTCACTGAATGGTTGAGGTCCTTTTTATTATGAAATTAAAGAGAATGTAAAAAGTGTGGTTATTAAAAGACAAATACTTTGCGTTGTACCTACCATTTTTAATTGTAAGAATATTTTAACTTGTCTGTAATAATTCTGCCCAAATTAAAAATTAAAAGTCCTCATCTGCATCAACAACCTGTGCTGATGGGCCAAGTTATTGTTGAATTGCAGCTGGGGGCCACACAACATCAGTCCAGGGGCCGCATATAATTTTTCTCTCTTAAAAAAGAAAAGGGCTGCTGTACCTGTTTTAGCAGGTAGGCATGAAGCGGTTACTGTATAACTATAATCTATAAAGCTATTAAACAGTTTCAGTTTTAAAAGTTAACGCTAAAATCTTCCATCATAACAATCTCATAGTTTAAAATCCTTGCAATAAGACAGCAAAGAAAGAGCCTGGAGTAACTGAAGCTTTGGGCTGAATGCAGCATAGCAAAAACACATTGCTGCCATCCATCCATCCATCCATCCATCCATCCATCCATCCATCCATCCATCCATCCATCCATCCATCCATCCATCCATCCATCCATCCTGTGTATTATGCCTCTTTTAATTACAATTAACTGATGTCAATATCAAAAGAAATAATATTAATCAACATACTATTAATGTTACAGTGCCAACTATTAAATGTAAAATAAGGGATTTCATTACATTTTCACTATTTCCTGAATAGCCAGGTTTTATTATGTGCACCATCCCCCGTTAGTATAATCTATACCAACATTTATTGCAAAAAAATTACACAAAAAGAAATTAGTTCTTGATTTTAAAAAAGTAATTTAGATTACTTAATTAAACAAATAGTTGGGAGCTAGTTTGTAGGAGATAGTTGGTAGCAGCCCTCGCCTTAATGAGTGGAAGCCTAACAATCACTATTTTCCGTTTAAAACTGGCCTGGTCCACATGGTTGTGATGAATACTTGAATTAAATGAAATTTTACTCACAACTCCTGCAACTGAAAAAGCCTCAGATGGAATAGAGGCGTCGGGTATTGTGGCATGACCCGATGCTTATCCTGCCAGCTGGAGGTATTTATTTTCCTTTATTTTTACCGATCAATGCCAGAAAAAGCACTGCCCATCTCTAATTTCAGCACTGTGTCTTGATTGATGTGGGAAATTGTGAACAGAGGGAAACCTCCACCAGGGAAAAAAAGAAAACTGCTTAGGAAAAGAGGGAACAATCGCCCAAACGTGAAGAATACATGAGGAGTTTATGATTAGTGTGAATTAAACACCCAAAAGCTCTTTTGTCTCTTATTTACTTCTTCCACTAAAGGAACCTGATATAAAGGAAGGTAAAGTTAATAATATGATGCAGGCATTAAAATCTAGATCATGTTAAACATTTTAAAACTGTGGTATTTAACAAGGTTATCGTCTCATATTTATATTACTTCGGTTTTTGTACAAATTTGCATTTATTCAATGAGCACATGGGTGCAGAAGATGTCCACAGTCATATATTTGATAAACATAACAAATATGTAAAACGTGTAGCACATATAGAGTCTTGATTCCTAACAAAAGCAGACATTAAAAAGAAATGACAATATCTCTTTTTTCAGATACTTATGTGGAGGAAGTGTCTTAATTCAGCACTTACACTGAACATTTAATTTGTAGTGTGTGCGAAACTCTGTTTGCAGAGTCAGGTGGCGCACCACACAGGTGAGCATCTTTCCTTGGGCGTAGCTCTGGGGCTTCCACATGTAGTTCACGCGCACCGTGGTGGTGCCGTTGGGTTCCTCCTGGCTTTGCCTCTCAGATCGCCCGTCCAGCTCCGTCTCCCAGAAAACCTCGGCGGCAGGGCGGCCACGCTCGGCTATGCAGGTGGCCACCAGAACCTCGACCCCACCGTCCAGAAGAGCTGCAGGACCGGCAGACACGTACACTTTGGGCTCCACTGTTTAAAGGAAAGGAAAAAAATGTGTGGAAAAAAAAAAAAGATCATGAAACAATTATTATTGATTGTTTCGTATACATGCATGAATACGTAATGTCCAGTGGCCTCAGTATACTTAGCTGCCAAAAGAGCAAACATTGATTTCCCTCTTTCACCCATAGTGCTCACATTAAAAATTGACAAACAGTTGTATTCACTCATATCCTGTACATTTAGGTGGAGAACGCCACATTGTAGCTAACTGATTCCAGTGAAGTCCACGAGGGTCTCAACAGTGCATATCCAAACGGGAAAAATCTGTAGTAAGTTTTGTTTAATGTAAAAATTAGACATTTTTGCTGACCATTCTGTTCAGCCCATTTTGAAATACAATATACATAAAATACGTTATACGTTTCCTGTCATTATTTAAAAGGTTGTCTGTCTTTAAATATGAAAAAAGAGACAAGAATCAAGAAAGGGGCAGTAAATAGATGGATGGATGATGGACAGACAGAATAAAGTCTGGAAATACAATTTTTTCCCCCAGACTTATCTAAACATAAACGATTGTTACATTCTATTCCGTATTTTCCCAGACTGCAAAGGAACGCTCCACTGTAGAGTGTATATAAGACTAAGTTGAACACAACAAATGTGGACATCTGACTGTTTCTGAGCTGGGGCGATGTTACACCATTTTCCTTAGAATGACTCCACAGACAGGTCTATGTGGGAGGAACGTGACCAGAATTATGCAACTCACTACAAAGAGGCCAGTCGTCTCAACAATGCTCTGGACTGAAGAAAGCAACGGAAAATGAAGCAACATACCACACACTGTCAGCATTGACAGTCAGGAGAAGAAGAGGCAAAGCGGGCAAGACGACAGAAAAAAAAAAACACTTACTGAAGGGGAACTGAAGTAAACAACAAGCAGGGTTAAAAGCGATTCACAGTTTACTTCTTCTGCATTGTGTTGCAGTGCACCACCTCCTATTTCTCTTCTTGCTTAAAAAAAGAAATCCAACAAGCTGTTGTTTTTAAGCAACATTTATAGCTTTACAAATGGTGCACAAACCCGCATCTGCCATCCTCCTCCTCGCCAGCCAAGCAGGAGGTCCAACAACGAATTAAAAAACAGAGGTTACCCCCTCTTTCCTCTTTTCCAAAAATAACCGGCCATCTCATGTACGCCTTACAAGGGCGGGGACACCAATTTCATGGCTCCACCTCGCATTCTTCACTCACTTCTCTCTGCCCCTCCTCGCAGCCCTATGACCTTTAAAACAGTAGCTGCTCTATACTGGCAGGCTGGCCAGCTGAACCATCAGAATAACTAGATCAGACGGACGTGTTAATTTGGGGTTGCAGTCAGAAAGGGAAGGGAACTCTCTGGATGAATGGAAAAGTGTCGGGAGGGAAAGAGCAATCATTTCCCTTCGGCGAGCTGACTTGCATTGGCTCTTCTTGGCTCACACACACTCTGATCCACAAGTATATAATTAATACTGATGGTCAAGGCTTCTTTAGATGAATTCATGATTAAATGCTTTCTGACGCAAACCCATATAAAAAACGTTTTATAGTACCTAAAAAGCTGTCATTGCGAATGTATTGCAACAATGCAAGCAGATTGTGAAATTCTGACTCATAATAAATTTGGGGAAATCCAGGATCATTTTAACAAGCTAAAAGCAGATCTGAAACTACTTTATCCTAACCAAGCCAATATGCTTATCTCATTTTGAGCTAACTTAAAAAGTCCGTTTAGGGACTCAACAGAGAGACCAATCAAGAACCAGGCAAATCAGACAGCTTTGGGACTAAAATAGGTGGGCATATTTAATTATTGGAGCCTGCACGCTTTACAAAAATGTTGCAGTAGTTTCTTATCTGCAAAATCCACTTTGTAAACCTAATTGCATCCTTGTTTTGTTTTCAAGTAACTGAACTGCTCAGGAGATTTCAATTCGCCTACCAGTAGTTAAAAACAAAGGCTCATTGTAGCTTATTCACTTAGGGTAATATTTTCTTTCCTTCTGCTGACACGAGAGGGTTTTTGCCTGATGCAGAGCAGCAGAGTGCCTTCTAAACAGTTTCCTAAATATTTTGTCCTTTCCTGTTGTTGTAGACAAAAAAGAAATAGAAATAGAAATCTGACGTATGGTTAAATATTTATTTTTCTGACTCATAACGTTGTTCATCTTCAAGATGTTTGTATGTGGAGTGTGACTTCTGAAATTATGCCAATATCCAGTGCACCTGTTAAACATTACAAAGTGTGCCGTGACTTTAGTCCATTACTCAGGGGCTTGACTTTTCAATGTTGTTACTGTAGTTAATCTAAAAGGAATGAAAATGCAGTCGTGTGCTTCTCGTGATCCTCAAAATATAAACAGGAATCAAACAAGGGGAAAAAAAGTAATGAGTTGAAAAGGGAGTAAATAAAACACACATGGCATAAATCAAGAATCGAAGGGTGCATTAGAGGTCAAGGTTTATAACAATAAATCTCTCTATGATCATAATTGTATTTTATGTCACGATACTGGCGTGTGTTTGTGAGATTGTGTTTGTATGAGACGTCCCTCTGAACAGAGGATCTTTGCTGGAAGGTGTGGCAGGCCTGCTGCATACTACACACCTGTGTGTGATTTCCTCATTAGCCTGCTCGGCGGTATTAGGAGCTGAAGGACGACCACTGATGATCAGCTCTAGTGGGTGAAGTAACCACTGGCTTCCAAGTCAAGCTCCAGATTCAACCTACCATCTTCTCCGTGACCGCGTTCTCCGGGAATTTACCCACTCCACGGTCGTCTACTGCAGCTCCAACTTTCCCTGACTTTATGTGCTTGCCTGCTCTGCAACACTCTGTCCATCTGGACCTCATATCGCCATCGTCTTCGCTCAAGAACTCAGATCCTCACCATGGTCCCTCCATCAGGAATCCACCACCAGGATCCCATTATCTCCCCAAGTCCCGCCTTCAACTCGCAAAACCACGGCGCCCAACCTGGGACTCAGAAACCTGCCCCAGTGTGCACATTTTCTTTTGTTGGGAAGTCTTGTAGCAATTTTTCAATTTGTCTCCTGTGAGTGATTCTGCGTGTGGGTTAGGAAATTATCCCCCAAACATGTCATGACAAGTCCCTTTCAAAAAAATAAAAATAAATGATCTCTTGTCAGAGATCATTTATTGGATTTAGGTTTGGCCTTTGACTAGACCATTCTAACATATAAATATGCTTCTATCTAAACCCTTTCGTTGTAGCTCCAGCAGTATTGAAACATTGTCCCTCTGGAAGGTGAACCTCCGCCCCAGTGTCGAGTCTTGTGCAGCATCTTAAACGGTTTTCTTCCAGGACTGTCCTGTATTTAGCTCTATCCTAGCACAGCATAAGTCTGTCACCACCATGTTTAACTGAGGGGGCCATGTTCACCTTCCTACCTAACCCTGCTCTAAACCTCTCTACAACTCTATCTCAGACCTGCCCGATGTGTTCCTTGGGCTCCATTATGCTGTTTGTTCTCCAATGTTCTCCAACTAACTTCTGATCTGGATTTACACTGGCATTAAAAACACACAGGTGCCCTCTATTTACAAGTCACTGGATATTATTCCAGCTGTCAGAGTAAAGGGGAAGAGTATATATACAAATCACACTTTCTAAAGTATGTTTATTTAAAGAAATTATGAAAAGCAAGGCAGGAATCTTTTTGCAAGGCATTAAAGTTCCTAGGTCACAGCCCCCTTGTTGCAGTGACACTGTGAGTTTCATTGTAATACAACGAGTCACTTAAAATATATACAAACAAAAAAGGACAACAAAGGGCACTTGGGAATCCAAACCTGCTGACTTTAATTCTTCAAACTGTGATGTTCCTTGTCTAAGAAAATTTCCCAGTTGGGTAACTTAATTCCCACAAGCTGCATATCAGACTGCAAATGACACATGCTTCCTCTGTAATCACATTGTAATTACATCTGAATTGTAAAGAAGGTGTGTGTTTGCATTTGGGTGTGCGTGCTTTTCTTATGAGCAAAAAGTGCCTGAGAATCTACTCAGAGAAGACGGCAAGGTGTAATTGAGCTCTACTAGGTTCCAGACACTGCGGCTGTTGCAGCAATACTTAATGTACCGCTCATCAGACTTCAGAGTCTCCTTCTGTCTCTGGAGGAGGACAAGAAGCTGCAGCCAATAGCACAATCTCCTACGCTCAACACTGAATCACATCGAGAGCCTAAAACATATGCTGAGCGCAGACAAAGGTCATCATGTTCCGAAAAGAAGCTTTTATGTGTAAATAAGTTTGTAATGCACATAAAAATATAGAGGCACCGTAGTTTAACTTTTAATTAGTAATGGTTCAATAATAGAATCCTTGACAGAGTGATCATTTAGTTTAAATATATTCATATTGCAAGTGGGTGCACGTTTATTTTATAGTTATACATTTGAAATTTCCTACAGGACGGAGCATATATTCCTTCTTCTTTTTGGTATTTATTGAAGTTAAAAGTTCAACGTGCACTGATCAGTGATCTGTGGTGGATTTGTGATCGCATGGTTCATGCAAAGAGTTGACCTGGCTATACAAGCTTTAGCTAATTCTGATTATTTTGATTTCTCTTCAAGAACGATAATTAAAAGCTGAAAAATATTAATTTCATAACCATATTTATAAGTGGGCAGACACAGCAAAAGATGGTTTAACTAAATTAAAAGACAAAATTATTTCAAGAGCCACGTAATGGTGCGTTCACTAATTGGAAATTTCAGTTTTTTTGTGTTTCTGAATGGCCTATGATCAGTTAAGCTGAAAATCAACAATTCTGATCATAAGTGGATTAGTCGTGCATCACTAGCAAAATATCACCAAATACAATTAAGGATGTTAATTAGACTTTGAGTTATGTTTTTCAAAAAGATTTAAAGAAGGAAAGTAAAAAACAAAAAAGAGCAACTGTTTTTTTTTTCATCCACATCTACATTTTCATCAACTTCAACTTGGTAAAATGTAACTGAATGTTATGAGACTCATTTTGTATCACACCCTGCAATTAACTTGTTGCTACGTCTCATTCAGATTCAGTCTGACGTTCCTGAATACCGTTTAAAGGGTGCCGATGAGATACACTAACATTTGAAATAATGTTTCCAAACAGTTTTGGGGTTATCAAAACTTGAGAGGATTGAGGTCAAGCTAAAGAGTGTCTCTGCCACTGTAGATTTTAACACAGATTTAACAACAAATGGCATTTTTCCAAGCAGTAGTTTAAATGTTAGGCAGCTTTGGGGAGCGGCCTATTTCTTCAGAGCAAACACTCAGTGGTCTGTCAAGCTTTGTTTAACCACAACAAACAATGAACTGCTTTGAAAAATGGAATTTTAAAACAGAATAACTCAGAAATCTTTGAGGATTGAAGGATTTACATTACCTGAAACACTAACATAGGTTGATGCTTGTGTGTTGCCCAGAGGAAAGGTTACCACTTTGCAGGTGTAGGACCCGACATCAGCAAAACCGACTCCTTCAAGGGTTATGGTGGCATCTCGTATGGAAGGGGAAACAAATGAGATGCGTTTGCCATAGTGTTCAGAATAGGAGGTTCCATACTCGGGGTTGAAAACTGCCAGGGTAATGGGGCCTGAAGTAAGACGACGTTCCCAGGAGATCTGCGTGAGACTGAGGTTGGCTCCCACATCTATTCTGCAGCCAAGTGTGATGTTCTTGCCCAGCACTGCGTTCACTTTGTCAGGAACAACCACCTGTTTTCCGCCAGCACCTGCCGAAAAAAGGACAAAAAGGAAGCTCCCATGTCATTGCTGCTGCTGCAATTCAACAGGACTATCAGCCATGATTTGTTAACGAAGTGTAAAACCGATTATGGTCTTTAATTACTGGATGTCAAGCGGAGGAAGAAAGCAGATTAAGATTATCCAGCAAGAATAATCAACGGTGACGAGCTGAACATGAAATAGTCATTTGTGTGATCGTCAGAGCGACTTAAAATTCACAGCAGCTGGATGCAACCAACCAAGGACAAAAACAAAGAGTTTAAGCATTTCTGGAGTGTTCATTTATGCTAAAACTGTTCCAACGCAAATTGAAAATACCACCTTGTGCAGAAAAAAAAAACCACACCAACTTACTCTCGTGTAAATAATGAATGCCAAAGATTTTACTTTAATTTGCCTTCCCTGGGTCAAAGTAACTTTGGTGTTTAATGCATGTTTTTGTTTCCTAATGTAAGAAGAACCAGATTTCCTGTGCGTGACTGAGGGTTCTGCTTTGCCTCTAGAGCTGCACACTTTCACCACGGGACACTCAGACTGTTCCTCTTGCTAATTATAAGAGCACCTTCTTAACTAGCAGGTATGATTTTCTGGAAGGAGATGAAACAAAAGAATCAATTGATGCATTTTATTCCGGCTTCTTTACGAGACTACTAATTTGACTCGGGGCCCACCCCATAGCTTTTGTTGTCTTGTTTCAGACATATAAAATAGGCTTTGAACGTTAAAAGCCATCTCAGTGCTGTAGACGGAAACAGAAGGAGAATAGGACAACAAATGTGGCCCCAGATGGGTATCGGACTGTTATCGGTCTCAAGGAAGACGAAGGTAAAGAAGTTATTATTTTAAAACTTCAAAAATCCAGAGAAATTGCTCCAGTGGCTGGAGCTACCTCTGCTCAGCACTGCCTTCTCCCCACCTGGTTTAAAGCTGGTTAAAGAAATACGTAATACATTTTTCCCTCACTTGCGAGACAGACAAATCTGGCTGTTTGGAAATATTTCTGGTTCGGAAAAGCAGTCATAGCAAGGAGCTCAAAGCGACATCCATCACTCTTGCCAAATTAATGCTGCTTTGAAATTACAGCTGGCAAGCTACGAACTGCATCTTAGTAAAGCAGCTAATCAGCTCGTTATACTCCCAGTGTTACTCTATAAAGATCAGAAGAGCAAATAGGTTTCACATTCTGCTCGACAGATATTTGAGAACTACAAATTGATCTCGCAGCTGTCTTTTGCTCACCTAACTCTACAGTTGGGCCCAAAATGATTTATTCTTGCAGATTTAGATGTAAAAATATCTCTATTTAACCAAGACGTTCGTTACTAACAAGAAATGACAGACATCTCCCAAAATATAAGACCATGAACAGGGGGTTTCACTTTTGAAGATAAAAAAAAAGTTTGTATTTGCATTTTAACAAGAACCTGAATGTCTAAAATGATTACACCTCTCTCAATAAGATTTGAAAAGTCTTTATTGGTCGTTCTCAACTAATGCATGCTTCCATTGGTGTTTTTGATGATTAATCATTAATGAGCTCCAAGTCTTTGAGGTTGGTTGACTGGTGTGTATCTCCAGTGGTCATTGGGCCTGAGGTGGGGTACATCTTCACTGGCTGTCAGTTCATCACAGGCCAACACAGAGACATGTAGAGCAGACAACGACGCACTTACTCCTAAGGGCAATTTGGAGAGACCAATTAACCTAACACTCTGTTTTTTAGACTGTCGGAGGAAGCTGGCATATCTGGAGAAAACGTATGAAGGCAAACTCCATGGAGAAAGAGTCCAAGCTGGGATTCGAACCTAGGACCTTCTTGCTGCAAGGCAACAGTGCTACCAACTTCTGGTAACTGGGCTGCTTTTAGTTTTGGTAAATATGAATGAACCGGCAACATCAGTGGTGTTGAGTTTACCTCTGAAGCAGAAACTTGGATCTGGGAATGACATCAACCTATTTTTATTCCAGATGTTAGATTTTGATCTTCATTTTGTGTTTGTTTGCATTAATGTACTGTTCATAATGGTCTACATTTTTGGCTTATTAGGTATTCCTTTGTGTTCAGTTTTTTTAGTTTAATCCTGCTTTCCATACCCTGTATATTCTACTTCCTTCCCCTTAGGTTAGTATTTTTCTTTTCCCCCTGAGTTCAGTTTCTCTTTAGCTCTTCTGTATTAAAGCAGCAGTGTGTAACTTTTAGCCACTAGCGGCGCTAGACCTGTTAAATGTTAAACGCACATCAAGGCCACTGGCAACACTGCACTGTCTCCCTCAAAATTAAACAGTGTGCACATCTTAACGGACTTATCTTTGTATAATGTTGACCGCAGGCACGGCCGCTCCATAGGGGTTATTGTTATTTTATTTTTAACCCATGTACCCTTTAGGGACATTGGTGTAGTTGGGAGGTGCATCTGTTGAGATAACTGAGCTGTGACTGTCAAGGGGAATCATACCGTCAAAATAACCTAGGTCGGGGGCTGAGGCAGGGGTTGTTAGTGTTATTGCCTATTTATCGTTGCCGAGGTGAACTGATCAATATATTGTACTGATTTTAGGCCATATCGCCCTGCCCTAGCCTCCACACTGCTGGGCACCATACGGACAGCGACAGCTTCCTCTCTTGGCAGCCGTTGCATCGTGGAGCCCCATTCGCTCTACGATGCAACGGGAGCTTTCTCTCTCTGCCTTCTAACACACAGACACAACAGAGGTTCGATCAGCCGCCGTGAAGAACAACTTTTTGAACCACACTCTATTTAGAGAGAAACTTAGAAGTTTTCAGTACATCCGGTGAATCCATTGTTTCCCTCTCTGCAGTATTGAGTCAGCAAATCGCGGTTGGCCATACCCACGTTCAACCAGTCTGTTCACGTCACAGTTCTACTCGACGCCGCTCTTGCGGTACTATCACCCTGCATCACTGGATAATAAAGATGCATCCATCAAGCAAATAGATAAGAATGTTCTTTGCTTTACTTTTGACATAAAGCAACAAACTGAAAAACTTCAGGAAAACCTTGTGTTTGCTAAGGTGTTATAAAAACTTGAGGAACAATAACATTGTTAGAAATGTAATTGTCAAGATGTAGCGTTGTTTTAGCTGCAGTAGGAATGATTGTTGCTTTTCTGTTTTAAATGAAAGCAATTACTTCATAGTATACATTTTTGTGTAAACACCATAATGGCATCTAATGTCTGGGAAGGTTTTTTTTATACTATGGACTTTGCAGACTGACCAGTGCTGAGTCATAAAAAATGAGGATTTAAATCTGAAAGTAAAATGACAATGCTCATGAGTGGCATGAAATGTATTTTGTTCACTGGTGGTGCAGAGGTAAAATTCTGGCAATAGCTGGTTCATTTTTGTGACCAGCAATTTCTCCTTGTGGACGGGAGAATTGCCTTCTACGGTCAGAAGACACACACTATTACATACAGCAGGGGCAACTTCGCTGTGACCACAAGGTGTTGTCTATCAGTTTTATGGCAAACTTGTGATGGACTGTAAACCACAGTGCATGCTGCCTTTTGGCCAGTGTTAGCTCAAACAGTAGCTGGGTGCATAGCTGGTGAAATCAGATTGAATTTTACACACAAAAAAACGTAATAAAGTCAGAAATAAAATCCTACAAAATTTAGATACTCATTTCTCGGTCCTCATGAATAACATTTGAAAGTCAGTTATGTGTAATTAGCAGATAAGTGAGCAAATAAACATATTTAAACTGTTTTGGAGTAAGATTTAATTCAGCCTGCCTCCATCTTACTTATTGAATCAAAACCGCTTGTGGTTTAAGAATACATTTTTGAGACCAATCACGACAACAATAAAAAACATATTTTGTGACTGCCTTACGCCATCAGTAATCTACTCGTCACTGCTGACAGAAGTGCTCCGAGGTTATAGCAGAACAAACAAACACATCCAGCTCAGCGGTGGTATATGCCTTATCTTGGAAAAGTAACCTGAAATAAATCCTAAATTACAGGTTAAGGCTGCTGCCAGGACGAAAAAAAAATCTATCTTACTGTTTTCTTTCCACGTTCTGTGAGAATGACTCGTTGATATAGAAACACAAATGCTTATTTTTAAAAGGCAGTGCAATAATTTATAACACTGTACCACACTGAGCAGTAGAGTAGACCCATTTTAAACCTTGAGAATAAATGTTTTCCTTTATCAGGAAAAAAAACCCAGTGAAACATTGCTCTGAGCTGATTTCATTCAAAATGTTCCGACATTAAATCTCAGTTTCCCTGACACGGCTGCAGTCAGAACAAACTATATTTCCATAAATTTCCACTTTGTGCGCCGTTTCAGATGTGCATGGAGCAAAACTTATAAAAGTGTACCACTGGCGGGTATTTCAAGTCTTTGGCATGAATATGAGTGGTAAACCACAGCAATGCTATCAGGGTTTGTGAGCAATATAGCCAAGGAGGCTGACGCTCCCTGAGCTCCATTTCGTCCCCTGTAATTTTAGTGATTACGCTCACACTCGCACACACACAAACTGTGCTTTTCTCTCTACCAAAATAAGAAATAAGTGTGTGACCATCTGTGCAAAAGTAAGACCCTCTGTGTGAATAGCTGCTCAAGTTTCAATATGTTGATGTTGGGAAGTTTTATACGCCTTCCCTGCTTGTATTTTTTTCCGCCTGGGTTTTCACGTTGAAAGATAGTTTGCTTTCATTCTCCAATGTGTACACTGATCAGCTCTGCACTATAGTGCTTTAAAAACGTATTCACACCTCTTGGACTCTTGAAAAGTGTGAAGTACATTTGTTTTAAGCCCTATTTATACTCTGATACCCTCTGGATAAAGTTTAACGCAGCAAATTGCCTTAAAGGGGCCCTGATAAGTAAGAAGAGTCCACCTGTGTGGAGTTTATTTACAGTATAAATCCAGCTGTCCATGAAGGCCTCAAAGGTTGGTTAGGGAACAATAGTGATCAAACAGCGTCCACCAAGGACCAGATCTTCAGGATCTTCAGGTCAATGTTGCATGTTCCAGGAAGAGGTCAGGCATAAAGTTAGATTAATAGTTCAGATTACGTCTCATTGAGTCATGGTCAATCCATCCTCTGAAAACGGAAGCAGTATGGCTCGATTGCAATCCTGCCGAGACATCACCATCCACCTCAAGTGAAAGGCTGGGCAAAAGCAGCATTGATCAAAGAAACAGCCAAGACCACGGTAGTAATTAGAGAAGCTGCAAAGAGCCACAGTTCAGCTGTGAGAATCTGCTGAATCTGCAATGTTTAGTCATGCACTTTACTAACGTTTCAAATGTTGAAAGAATTATATAAAAAGTTTGACATAAGCCATGTAGGGGACACAGCAAACATGTGGCAGAAGTAGCTCTGGTAAGATAAGACAAAGACTTCTTGGCATACGTGCAAAAAGTATGTGCTGCAGAAAATTCAGCAACCTGAATGCATCATCTCTATAGTGACTTGTGGCGGGGGCAGCGTCATGCTTTGCAAATTTTGTTCTGCAGGGACAGGGAATCTGGTTAGAGTTGAAGGGAAGACGGATGGAGCTAAACATTGGGCAATCCTGAAAGAAAACCTGTTAAAGGCCACAGAGATTGAGACAGGGGATCACCTTCCGACTGGTCAATGACCCCGGACAGACAGCTAGAGCTACATTGGAATAGTTTAGATAAAAGCATATCCTTGTATTTAGAGTGGCTCAATTAAAGTCCAGATCTAAATCTAATAGAGAATCTGAAGAAGAAAAAATATCCCAAAAGACTTGAAGCCGCAATTACAGCAAAAGGTAATTCTAGAAAGCACTGACTAAAAGGGCTGAATACAGATGTACATCCCACTTCCCAGATTTCGATTTGTAAAAGGTTTTGAAAACCACTCGCCATTTTCCTTCCAGTTCACATATGCTCTCTACGTTTGATGGTCCAACATGTAAAATCACAGTAAAATCCATTAAGGCTTGTGGCTGTAACGTGACAAAATATGAGGGGTATGAATACTTCGGCAAGGCACTGTATACTAAGGCTGTTAACACATTTCCCTCAGAGAAATAAACCAGTTCTGCCTTATTTGTCAACCACTTGAAAAGACATTTGGAAAAGTCACGTTGGATTATAACATTTCACCACGATAGTTTAGAAACACATAAACGTCTATTCTCTATGTTTGATTCATGACCTGGTCTAAAAAAAAAAAAAAAGCGTCTGGCCCTGGTATGATCTGTTTTCCAGTGCATGTGTTGCCCTCTGTTTGCATTGCTTCTGTCATAGTCACCAGGGTGCATAGCTGCGGGGGAGAGTCGGGGTCAGAGCCATGTGCCTCTTGCATTTTCTACCCCATGGTCATCTGAGCTGACACAACAACTGTTTGCTGTCACACTATTTGCTCAACTTAGTTATTTTAGTTGAAAAAATAGCAACGCTTTGCAATAATACCGACAGCTGTACAGTCGTATCTATAGCTGGACCAGGAACGAAGATGGTCGGATGGATCAAAACGTTTCAGTGGCACAGGTTGCTGGAGTAGTAAACCGTCATGTTTGGCATGCGTGACATTGTAGTGATGCCTGCAGACACGTGTCCCAGACCAGACTTCTTCCTAACGTGCCCCCAGATAGGGCAGCTACCTGACACGCTGGTCCAACTGCTACCGTACAACGTGTGTTGGTTTCAGTTTGTCGGCTATCGCGCCTGTCAAAGCATAAGAAGAAACTGGACTCCATCTATGCTATGTGCTGTTTGCTTTACAGAAAAGCATTGGGAAATAACCAGACGAAGGAAGGGACTCCACCCTTACCATTAGGTGGAGCGGGAGACAGATGGCCTCTGCATGGGATACCTTCAGCCAGGAGGAGAGCGGGGAAACTTGGCATTGCTCGCTGCAAGAACACAGTCGGGCCTCATAAACTACAGCACTGTGACATATTATCTAAAATACTGCAGGCAAATGAAATATAAGCCGCATGCTAAACAAAGCTGTCATTTAGTTTCGTCAGAGGAATAGGCATTCCACTGCCGGCCTGTATTTATTACTGGTAATTTATCTTATTCAGCAAACACAAAAGTTCAGATCTTTATTAAGGATAAACAGGAAATAAATAGACTTTGATGGTTGTCACGACATGACATGTAGGGGCTGAAGAGAGAGAAGAGGCCAAACCTGAAAAGTCTATCATGACAAATAAGAAATTGGCTGCACTTTTACCCCCTCTTCATCGAGAAACCCGAGGAAAGAATGAACTCATGGGCAGGAAATGCTTGCTCTTTGAAGAAAATGCTTCATATTTGTTTCTTTCCCTCCTGACATCACTAATTGCGACAAGCTGCTCGACAGACACAAGGGTAAATCAAAACCTTCCTTTTTGCCTGGCAACTGGCTCAAACATTCTGCATCGGCCGCTTGATGAGCCAAAGAAATCTCCACCTACCAGGACCTGACCCAGCTCCGGCCCTGACCTCCCCAGGAGAGGCCGTCTCCTGGCCTGGGCTCCACCCAGTAAAGCCCCGCAGAGCATGTCAGGACCCCGAGAGACGCCAGTGGGATTCACGGTCAGAGACACTCACAAGGGGCTAACAAAACACGCAATATGTCATGTTCGTGTAGACAAACTCCATGCATAGATTATCATGTCAAACAGCACTCAAGAGGGACTGATCTAAAGACCTCACAGGAGAAGAATGCACACATGAGATCTGTGAAGGAGGGAGTGTGGTTTTAGGACCAAAGCAGGAGGAAGTTGAGTAAAGAATGAATAAGGACAAAAAGCGAGAACTGGGTCAGGTATGGACGAAGTACGGAAACAAAGTGACAGAACGATACCGCTGCAGCACTGGAAACGATGCAAGGACGAAAAAATGTAGCCGGCTGAGCTAATCATTTCTACATATGTACAGAAATAAATACAATATGTTGTAGAGCCTCGCCATTTTGTGAAAACTGTGATCACAATCTTCTGTTTCTGCAACTTATTGTAATGTTAAATGACACTAGTTGTTTACAAGATGATTGAAACAGGTTAGTCTGGAAAGAGTTTTGAGGACGTTAATGAATGTTGTACTCTGGAGGCTTTAAATTATGAACCGACTTTTCCAAAATTTCGTTCTGACACAAATGGTTTTAATGCACCCAAGTCTGGGGAAGAAGCCCCCTGTGCATATGAGGGTCATTAATGCTCTCTTTCCAGGAAGGGAAGCTATTTGGAGACACAAGGAACCTGAACAATTTCTCTGAGTTTTTTTCAAACTAAAATCTGAGCTTCCTCAACCAATTTGGCTACATGGCAGATTTGTATTGTTTCAGCTTTGATTTGTCAAACCACACAGACATTGGTGCTTAAGAAAACAGTTCAGTTAAAGCCCAATTTTTTTTTACCATGCTGCAATATGACAAACATACCCTTCTGGCAATCTTTATATAATGAAAATTTGACCCCCCCCCCCCCATTCACTAAATCAATCTAAAGAATGCATCAACACACCACATGTACTTTTTGAGATTAATAAAAATAGATAAGCTTTGATGTATAAGTGGAGACAATCTAGTAATACAAGACACTGAGTGCACTGTACATTTTTATTAGAACTGAATGTTGTATATTGTATAGGTAAATGTTTCCTAAGACTTACCTATATATCAGGCTTTCACTGAATCATCTTTGCAGGGCCTCTGAAGTCTGAGTGGCTGCTAGATAATGTGCTGAATCAGCTGGATCAGAGAACTTCCTGCATGTCAACCTTGTAATATGGATTACTTTCCAATTGATGCTTGAATCTTTCTGTGGTTCTGTACAGTTCTGCAACTATTCTTCAGTCAACTATAAATTATGGAATAAACAAATTGAAATTGGTCGAGGTGTCAGCAGATTCCGTACCGTCACAATAACGGTAGTTTAAACATCAGACCCAGGTTCTAATGGTTGCCTGGCTACGCTAATGTGACTGACCTACTGCTCCAAAGACAGCAAAAGCACTGAGATCTGTAAGGTACGGTAAGGTAAGGCCATTGATTCAGCATACAGTCATTGTAAAAAAGTACACTCCCTTTAAATTCTAGGCTTTAACACAATTAGTGTGTCGTGGAATATGGGAAGTATACTCATTTTCACAAATGTATATATTTTGGCTTTATCATACTTCAGTAGATTTGAAGAATTTCAACATTTGGTAAAGACCAGAGCATTTAAATGTTAAAATCTAGAATTTCCCATCCCTATGACTGGCTTTTGAATGCATCAGGCTGGCAAACATGACACAATGATTAATACAAGCCTATATTGTTGTCTTAATCAGTCAGAAACAGGATAGGCCAAGTGGTGAATTGGATGTTTTATAGCATGCCTTTATTGTAAGAAATATTTGTGCAGGGTGAAAAAAACATTAGTCTCCACACCAGTACTCATCTACCCCCTTCCTTCCTTGCATTGTATTTTGTGAGGGTGTGAAGTTCTTTAGAAAGCTAATTGATGGTGGAGACAAACACTGGCTGACAGGCCTTTAAATAAGGGGCCAGCAGGCCTCTTTCACATGTCACTGTCCTCTTCAAAACCTTTTTGTCTTTGCCCCCCCCTGTAGCGATTTGGACTTAGGTGCCCTTCTCATCCGAGTCACATTTGATTGGAAGATCAGAGTTTAAAATCAAAAGATCAATAACGTTGATATAAATAGGCTGACGGAGGCTAAACCCCTTCAAGAGTCAAACTATAACTCTGCTGCAGGACTTAGGGAGGACAATGTCTGCCACTGTGTACCAAAGGAACACAAACATGCCTTCAGCATCCTGTCTTTTAGATTGTGGGATTTGTTATTGTTTGTTGTGTGGGGGTTTGGCGGTTTTAGTATGGGCACACAGCGCTGTAACTCTGGAGGTGGGCGGCAGTGTTATTTTTCCATGCATACATAAAACAGAGGAAGAATTTACAAATGTCACAGATGGTAACAGAAATCACACGAAGGGAAACATCTAGGTGCTGTAAAAAGTCTTTGACAGCATTTTAAAGTCTCTTATTATTAGAAGTACAAGATCGCCTTTTCCCTGCCTTGGCAACACCACCAACATATCAGCCATGTAACCAAACATTACTGCCATACATGGTGTAGGGGGGGTGGGTCTCGCTCATGGTGGAGGTAACGTTTAAAAACACTTCCCCATAAGATGATAATACACAAACAGAGCCTACAAAACCCCAGTGTATGAAAGAAACAGACTTTAATTTAATTGTCACAAAACCACATTGAACAAACAGGAACTGTAAGTATTGCAAAGTGTGACTAATTATTTTCCTCTTGTCTGGAGGAACTGACCCATAAGTCTGGGGATAAAGAATTTTTATTTTTTTTATACATACACTAAAAAGTATATTGTTAAAAGCTTTTCCACAAATGTCTGTTGGGGCTGCACAATATATCAAATATGTAAATTTACCGAAGTCACAGTGAATACCGTGTGAATCAGTGCGAGCCAAGTTAATTTTGCAGATGCTGAAGACGACAAAACATGTTTAAGGCACTGGAATAAAAGGTCAAAGAGAGAACAAATTGAAATTTGGGTTCACAGCAATTAATGTCCTTACTGCAATATTCAAAAAATAATATCCCAGTTGTATGAGTTCCTAATACCATACAGCCCTACTTTAGCGTCACGTGACTTTAACAAACCTCTACTCAGTTCAGGACGTGTGATCCAATCACACTTTGTTGTTCCCATGGCATGAAAGGTACCAACAAACCACAGGATAGAATCTGAAGTAACGGGCTGATGTTAATATTTCAGATGATACAGATGCCTAAAATAAAGCCACTAAGTGGAAAAACAAATAAAATCTGAACAAGAAAATTCTGCTTTTGAAGGTATAGTGGATTTTCTTTTTCGGCTTCAAGTTCCATGGGGAATCATCTTATCTATTGGTTGTCCCACATCTCCCATGCAGTATAATTAACTGATCCCTAGTTACTGTTTTGTTAAAATTATCCCAATAGTTATTACTGTTATTAGTATACTCTTTCAAAGTACCTTCTGTGTACATTAGACTATTAAATTTCTGTTAATTTTGCTTTTTATTGTATTGAAGTTTTGAGTCAAGTTTGCCCTAATGCAATCACACAGGTTCCTGTCTTTACTGCATAAAAACAGCAGGAGGAATACTCCGGCCTCTTTCCTCTCAAAAACAGACCGAGCCATGAACTGTTCACGGTCACAAATAATAATAGCAATAATAATAGAAAACTGATTCTATTTAGCTTCAAGCACTTTGTTTTTATCATATTTGTGCATTTTCTTCCTAAACCTCCCCACTTAAAAAGGATACTTAAAGTCAAGCACGGTCATCATTCAGCGTCCTTCAATTGTACAGTGAGCAGTGGACTAAAGACAGAACCTACTGTCCTCCTCTGGGACTAAATGGGCTACTGGGCCAAATCTAGCATAGTGCCAGCATAGTTTCTCACATTATGCAGAAGACCCAAAAAGGAATTTTTCTCTTTAAAATGATTCGCAAGATTGGCCAATTTTCAGTTTCTATTTCTTCCCAAGGGATGCATATTTTGTTAGTGAATTAACTTTCATTATATGGATGTGGTGCAAAAGGCAAGGTGATGTATATATAGCAAAAGGCACCAAACAACAGACAATTATTAATTTTTTTCTGATAATACACTAATAAACATTGTATGGCTTTTTTATTATGACTGTTGTAGAATAAGCATCAACTGAGAAAAAAAAAATACACCAAAAAAAATCTATGAAGCAAGGAAGAGGAGTCCAGAGCAGTAGCAGAGTGTCACCAGCTGCAATAATAGCAATGAACAGTGACTTCTGTGTATCTGAATGGACTTCACTGTAGATGAATTTAAACAATAAAAATAATTTTGCAGTTTTCATGGATCCTTACTTGACTAGCTACTTCAGGACTGCTGCTGATACCACGGACACCATCAACGATTGTCTGGATTTTCCCTTACAACCTAATGTTACCTTCACTAATCCCCACACACATATCTTATATATGTTTCCCTCTGGGATTATTAAAGTATGTCTGATTCTGATATCTGCGTAAGGGAATACAGCGTTAAACACAGCAGCTGAAACACTAGTCACTGTATTGAGCTTAAAGCAAAGGTCATTTTTGTGATGCAGGAAAACAGCTTCCTGTTTTGTCTGGACAGGATTAAGTGGAACAGCATCGACATGCGTTTGGAACCAAATCAAAACAGTTATGAACATGCTAGTAGCGGCCTAGCACTTCAGCAAACTGTTCCATATAAAATTGTTGTCAGCGGTAGCAAGATGTGACCATGTGGATGACGACTGCGGCTTTAAGTGTCGAGCTGGAGATATGTTTAGAAATATAGGGTTGTCCGCGGCTTAAAGAAGTTCAGAACCTCTCCATTTTTCCATGATACCATTCCTACAGTTCAAAGATATTTATTGGTATGAGGCGTTGGAGCAGAGCTGCTCCATGCTCCCCCCGCCATTATCTGTTTTAATGTACCAGTGGTCACTGCTTCACATTTTTCATGTTTACACGAAAGAAAGTTGTCTGTTTTAAAAGTCAATGTACGGGAACTAAAACGGCTCTACACATCACTGTTATTAGGGGTCTGTGCTTTTGAAGGTAAGGTTGGCATGCCCAGAGACAACAGGAGCATTTCTGTTAAGCAGCTGACTGCAGGCTAGCTAGCCTGGCTAATTCCCACTGTTACTTTTTAAAGAGCAGAACAACATGACAGTCACTGGGAAATCATTGGCATGAGTACATGAAAACTCTGATTTTAAACACATTGAACGTTAACACGCACCTGTTTTCTTTCACTCTCTAAATGCATCTATATTACAATTTGAAGATAATAAATACATGCTATGGCGTCAGTGTACTTACAACAGTATTTTAGCATCAGCAAGAATTGTTGTGTTTCTGTTTTGTATAAAAGACAATTCAATTTTTAGATTCTGTCCATTATTGTTTACATTTTGTGTTAATGGCACGATGCAATAAAACCACGGTGCTCTAACTTAAGGTCTCACTGCGAGAACTGGCCTATTGGTGAATAATATCAGTGGGACACATTCACAATACTAAGGTAGGAGCCACTTTGGCTTGGCAAAAAAAAAAGAAGAGAGAAATTAAATTAAACATGAATCAGCCAAGAAACTGCTATCTGTGCATCTCTGATGTTTTCTTTTGTCATGTAAACAGCATTAGGCTCTTTGGAGTTTTGAATCATCAGCACTGCTGCTCTACACGCCAGCAATAACCACTTCTCAACAGAGGAAGGAACTGCAGTAAACCAACAGAAACCTGTCATGGTGCTGTGTGTTTTCGGATGTCAATAAAAACAGGATGCACTATGGTCAGTGTGGTGTCCCCATCATTATTATGGTCAAAGGAAGTTTATTTTTCCCAGCACACCCTCATTTCCAGATGCGTACAGAACCCTTTTCTGCCAGAGAATAATGAGCTAACCTTGATCCTCACGTGACGCCCAATTTCAGCAGAGAGCAAAGACAGTAAAGTGGCCAGGTCATCCAGACTTGTTTAAAAAGCACAGCTGACTCAAGCATGACCACACCGATTTCACAGAAAGAAAACGTCTTCAGCTATTCCTATCATGTTAATTCATTTTAGCCTGATACTCTGCTTTTTATTACATTATTTTTGCTGCATTTCCATTTGTTATTATGTCTAGACCTTAGAGTGGATCACCCACTCTCTGTAATGTAATAATTTACAATCCCCTCCTATTTCTGACCAAAAGTGTTTCATTTTAAAATAAAACGTGACTAGTGAGGCCCTCTTTTCAGTCTTCAGTCTTTGGACTCAACTTGCATTGCTTTGATGTAAAAGAGGAATGTTTGAAATGCACAAAGACTGCAACAACATGATTGTTAATGGTCCATCAGGTCTGGGATCTGGAGTGAGGGGGGCTGAATCTGCTATAAACTGTAAAGACCGTTGGGTGAAATGTAATGCAATCAGTGCAATATCTGATATTCCAACACTGTTTTAGGGCCCCAAAAGGAACCGGACAGTTGTTTTGCTGCAATCCACGAAGAGGCAAAAAATAGAACTGTAAAGTTCGCCAGAAGTGAGCAAGACTCTGTTTCTCTGTGTCACAGCAGCTAGGAAGTTGAAAAAGAGGACAGTAGAAAGACACGCTGCACTTTCTTTTATAAATATTTAACAGAAATAAAGCCTGCAGTTTATTTGTTCTTCTTTTCTAACACTTTGATCAGAATGAGGAAAATGTATTCAGGTTTAGAGTCTGTCTGACAGGGGAAAGAGGACCAGGAACTGATTCAGACACTGGGAATCGTGTGAAATGCAATGAAAACAGAATGATTTGGCATAAACGTGCTAGGATCCTGGTGTGCAAGATCCAGCTGAAATGCATACTGCAATACACGTGCATCAGAGATTAGATCTGTTCTGTGACTCACATTAGCTATGGTCCTTCCCAACAGTAAGAGCTCAACATGTATGCATGATTCCAAGTCACACCCAGAGGTATTAATACCTTTTTAGTACTGCGAGAGATTAGAAATCAACCATTTTAAAACTGCATGCAATGGACATTTCATACTTACTTATAGTTTAAAATTCTGCCAGAAGGTCAGCGCGTTCTGTGTTTGTGTTGCTAAGTTCAGTTGTGTTTGAAACAAGAACGCTTCATAATAAACCACAATGCCAAGCACTACTCGGCTGCATAACCACAACAACCATTCAAGTGGAAGTTGTCATTGGAGGAAGCTAGAAGAAGCCTTTAAAATAGAAATTTTTTCTAAGCAGGAATATGTTGCGTCAGAATATTGATGTTTTATTTTACTGCAAAGGTTTTTACTGTAGAGGGTTACACTTTCAATTAACTCAGAGGGTAGATGAAAGCATTTTGCTGTTTTTCGTTTTGTAAGATAAATTGGAATTGGCCAAGAAATCAGAATCGACAGGTCGTCAGAGCTTCCCAAAATGGTTCTCACCTTCAACTCAATGTCTTTTTGCGCTTTCTGTGGAACTCACAGGTTTGGTTACTCCCTAAGTAGTGGGAATGAAGACCTGAGTGCCTGTTAAATCCCAGCTAGACACAGAGCAGGTGAGAAAAGTAGGCAGGAATAGCTATTGTTTCATCTGCTACAGTAAAATGCATGCCAACTTTCTTTGTGTACATCCAGGAGAGATAACACAGCAGATCGAGCAGCCCAGTATTTGACTGGTGGGTGTTAATAATCTCCCACTTGGGTGGTAGGGGGTGGGTCAGCGCACACAACTCACGGTGTGCCCATCCCACAGCTGAAAGGACTGAAACAAATAAGATTGAGAGGTGAAACTCAGCCACACCTGTTTCCCATAACCTTTGTGCTCCTCTCCTGGGGGGTTTAACTGCTGACTTTGCACATCCTGCAAGTATAACTCTTTAATACAGACTATAAAGCCACGGTACGTGCCAGTGACCCTCATCTAAGTCACCCCTTTTAGGGTAAAACCCTGATTCGTGAAAACAGCAGGGGAAAAAGAGGTTAAAAAATGTATCCCTCTGTTCATTCACAGCAGGTAATTAACCATGGAAATATCTGGAAGCCATTTATATAGCCCAGTTTCCTATGACTCAGTGACTGAAACAGTAAGTTCCTGTCTATCCAAGATTTTCTTTAGTTGACAGGACATAGACATAAATCGCAGAGAAAAAAACACTGCTGCTTTTATTAGCACTCTGATGTATTTTCACAGCATTTTACCACTTTCCTTTCAATTTTAAACGCACAGTTACTTACATATAAATCAGTGGATGGAATCAGAACCAATGGTTGGCTTGATTCTATATTTGTATTATTAGTATTTACTTCGTTAATCTGTCTGTTGCCATGAGCCCATTTATTTAAACAGACGATGCATATCTTTAAAAGTCAACCTGTAGCTATTAAGACCCATTAGGAAAGTTTTTTTTTTTCTAAAAGCTGAAGTTTACAGAACAAAGCATCCATCTCTTACAGGATCCAATATACAACGCATTTTGGTGTGAAAGCTGTGCGTATGTACTGTATTGAGCAAGAGTATTGCAAAGTAACTTATAGTGGACACTAGAGTTGGACCATAGACATTAGTTAGTTAGTTAGTTAGTTAGTTAGTTAGTTAGTTAGAGTTAGTTTTCTTTAAAACCATGTAATTGCTGTCAACCTAAACCTAAACTGTCAACCTAAACAGGCTTATTGTGTTAATTAGTATGTAATTTGGCCATTTTAAGGCATTTTCATAGATTTTTACCTTACATGTTCAGATGAAAGGCACAGCCCAGAAACTTTTTTTTTTACAATTTCCATTTTTTTAAGTCAAAGTTGTTGAGGGCTCAAACAAAAAGGATTAATGACATTGCAGAATAGAAATGCACAATAAAAACACAAAAAAAACTCCAGGTATTGTTTGATTGGCACCAAACATTGACCCTCCAATCAGAAACTAAAATATTCTACTCTGTGAACACACAATAACAAGTTCTACTCGGTCGTGCTGATAGCCTTCATCTGTGTGGGTAGGGCTTGGCAATATATTGAGATTCAAAAATATTGAGATTTTTTTCTAAGAGATATAAGACGAGACAATATCGCTTATGTTAAGATGGCCTATGTTGTGTTATAATTATACTTTTATCTATTCCAGCAGGTTATTTTCAGCCGTTTCTCATATTTATCTACAGCTGTTTGTTAAAACAAATGTGTCTGTGAAACATTTGGGATAAAGCTTTGATTCAGAAATGCCTTTTTGTAATTACTTTATAAAAAGAAAAACATATTGAGATAAATATTCAGTCTAAAAATATCAAGATATTGTTTATGCTCCATATCACCCAGCACTATGTGTGGATGCTGTTACTGAGTGAAGGAGACTGATAGTAATTTTCAGTATCAGTGAGGCCTTTAAAATGATGTCAGAAATGCCCCTTTTCCAAAGCCCTTGTCTCCCCTGCACCACTCTACTCGCCCTGCCTCGTCTCTGCTCCACTGTGCTCATGTTGGTTTCCTAAAGACCCGGTAAGGCCAGAGGATTGGTGAACGCCTCCTGGGGGCGGCTTTAAGCCTCACCATCAGCGGTCAGTGATTTTCGCATTGCTGCTACTAAGCATTACCGTGTGGCATTAACTCAAAAGAAATCTGTGAGAAACGGCAGAATAAATAAAAAATCATCATAAATAAAAACATTTTTAAAAAATACAAATAATTGTGTTATTGCAGGATAAATATCTGGATCACAGCTTTCAGTGAATGCAGCGTTTCCTTCTCCGTAGTATTGAGTCGGCAAATTGCGTTTGATTTTTTTCCCCCTTGCTCCACTAGGGATGGGTGCCGAACTCAGCACTTTTATAGGTACCGACCGAATCCCGTCGGTACAACCGAGGACCAATTCACGTAAAATCAAACAGTACAATGTTTCAGTACCTAAACGCATCATTTTCACACTGAGGGGTGGAAGAGTGGGCAATTTTCCATGCCTGACCTGAACACAGCATTGCACGCACAAGAGCGTGATGACGTCAGTAGCCGCTGGTCCAGTAAACAAAGCAGGTGGAGCTGATAGAAAGCGGTCTTAAAGTATGGCTCCACTTTTCAAAATGTGCTGCAGATTACGCTCGCTGCAATGTCTGTGAGGCAAAGTCCAAGGCCAGCGGCGGGAATACTTGTAGTCTTAGGAAGCACCAGGTCACTGCTGCCAATTTAGAGAATTTCTCGCTATATTTAGTGACTTTTCAGACCCATCCAGCGACATTTTTTAGAAAAATCTAGCGACTTTCTTCTGTTATCGGTGACTTTCCGTGAAAGCCCCAATCATTGTGCAGTTATTGTCTTGGGGCAGCGGCGAGTGCTGTTGTGAGCCTCTTCACACTTCTCTTAGCGCTGTCTCACTTGAAACCCGCCTGCAGTCAGAGCACAGAGAAGAGAGGAGAGCCTCTCTGTTCCCTCGTTGCAAACCTGTCGCATTTTCATTTTGATTACACTTTCCCGGTAAAGGAAGTTGTGCTGTGTTGTTGAGCAAACTCTTTCCTTCTGCTTTTCTCAGTGCAGCGCCACCACAGGAGAGAGGTCGAGCAGGTTGGTCAAAGGTTTGGTTCATTTGACAAAAGTGCAGCGTGAAAGCAAACCGCACCAGCTGAGGTCGCCAATCGAACTGAACTATCGGGTGTGAAAACGAGCTAACACACAGTCAGGTACATAGCCATAATGTTACTGGCTGCCATTCAGTGTTAGAAGAATAAATTAAAGTGTTGGGGTAAAAACCTGACTCTTTTATATGTCTTCTGATTAGCAGAGATCATCGCCCACCAAAAACTCATATTAATTTCAACCACACCAAATGTTCATACAAGAGTAAATGTGAAGAAGCACCCTCCTCAGAGCCCAAGCTAGCTTGATGTATACATTATAAGATCAAATATCTTAGGAAAACAGAGCTGATAAAGTGAGCTAAACCTAAAGTTTTTAGCTCCAATGTCATTAATAGACCACCGGGGAGTTCGCAAACTCTGACAGTCAGTCACATCTGTTGTGGAAAAGGAAGCAAAGGGTGGAGTCAACAGAAGCTGGTGACCACGGTCTGCTCCCTGAACCCCACACAAAAAAACTAATGTCCCACAACAAAGCCCCACACTCATCTGCTCCTGGCAGATAAAACCCTGCCTGCGTTTAAAGTGATTAAGAGCATTCAATCAGCTGCTTCGCAACGGAGATTTGGGATCAAATTAGAAGGATCAGATGGGTGTGACAGCTGGCCGCTCAAACTTCTTTTACAGCCCTTTTCTGTGAATAAGTCTGACAACAAACAGCCAGGAAGGAGCAAAGGAACAACAAGAGTGATCAAAAATTGGTCCGCACACATCACTCTCTATTATGAACTAATGTTTAAAACTTAAAACTTAAGTCTACTCCAAAGTCGACTTAAGGCACAAAATGGTATCAACATTAACATTACAACAGCCAGGCAGGCCAGAAGGGTCTGCGTGTGAGTGCGTATCTGTATTAAGTTATTGGACAATCAAGCCAAACAAAAGGTCCTGACCTTAGGCGCCCTGTGCCATGTGGTGACGACGCCATTAACCTCTCCGGGGATCATATCTGCTCTGTCAGTAATTCTCCTTTTTTTCTTAAATCTATTTCTTACTCTGTAATTTCGGTGGCTCCATTACTACATTATTTATTTATATTGTGAATCATGCGGCCCCTGGAGAAGAAACCACACAACGTTGCTCTTCAATTACAGACCTCACAGTCTGTAGCCACGCCTTGGATGAATCCCCTCCTCACAGCTCCTCCAAAAGAGAACTTAAGCAAACCTGGAAGAGCAACACTTTTTGTCCCCAAGTCCCTTGCAAACTTGCATTTCCAGCAGGCAAACATCTAATATAGTTGTTTCAGGCTAACAAACACGCTACCAGCTCTTACGTGCTGATAATGAGCAAACTGAACTGTCGAGGTGACTATTCTGACAGTTTATCTGCATCCAGATAATCGGCTGATCTTGCAACAGTGTGTTGTTTCTCAGCTCTCCGCGCTGATTTTTGACCGTGTTTTGTAGATACAGACAGAAAAAGAACGCCACAAAGGCCACCCTGCAAAAATGTGTCTCCAGTATGCAGAAGAAAAAGAGTAATTACAGTATGAGAAGCGTTGACTGATGTCAGAAGATTTCCTCATTTAGGGCTTCTCAGATGAACACAATTTTACCTCGCCTCTAATTACAAGCTGAATATTGCTGATTTCTGGCAACATAGCATGTTGGGCTCTGAGAGAGCGAAAGTGACGCTTCACTAAGCTGAGTGATTTACTGAACTGATCCTTTATTTATCCACTGTTTGCAATTATTGCTCCCATTAACTCTCATCAGCATCTCTATTCAGAAAAAAGAAAAGCGACTCGACCGCTTAGTTTTTCGTCCCGTAGTTTGTAATACTTTCTCGGTGTTTCTCTGTGGTTCCCTCCTTGAAAAAACAAACTGCAAACGGAGCTATTGCTGACATCAGTCTGTGTACTATCCTTTCACATAAAAAGTACTCTTGGAGCAGTGCTTCTATGATTTTCTCTGTGCCCCTTTTCTATTCTCTCAACTCCCAGTTGTTTGCGGAAGCTCATACTGAGCCGGGCTGTGCTGGAGCGTTCTTCCTGTTAAAAAAGAGTGTTTCCTGTCTACTGTTGCCAATACTTCTTCAGGAACAGTCACTGACATGATGCCAGTGTCTTCATTCAATCAGCTGGAGGAAAAGATTGAAATAGTATTCTATATTGAATGAAATCATGCCACCAAGACATCATGTTGTCTACTTAAAAAAAAGAAAATCATTATACATTTTTTTTTAAATATAAACTGTTATTCCTACCTATTACAGTTATATAGATGGTATATTACTGTACAATAATTGGGCTATTATTATTATTATCATTGATGACAAGAATAAAAATCTGCTAAATTGTGTTTCAAATACTTATTACCCAAAACATTGTGCAAAAAGTTTCATTGGTTTAAAGAAATCAAATGTTTAAAAACATTTGTTTCATGTTTATGTGCAGTAAGACATGAGCTAAAATAGAATAATCTGTTATTTGTATCAACCGTAAATTGACAGGCAAAGGGAAGCACACAGGTATACATCAAAATAAGCAATAATAGCAAAAATAATAGAAATTGTATAGTAATATCAAAAATTCAAGGTAAGAAAACTATAGTTATAAAAAAAAAAGATGATTTAGATTATAAGACAATTCGGGAAAAAATTGTATTAATTTATATGACACCCTCATGTTGGTGCGGGTGTATTAAGATAGTGTCATTTTATTATTTGTGCCAAAACAGATTATTTCTGGAAACATAGAAACCTGTGAAACGAATCGAATGAATATCAAAACAAAGACAACATTTTTGGGGGATTCTATGTAACTTCATTTGAATTGGCCCTGTTTGTGAAGTGCTCTGAGATATCTGTTGTTGTTCTGGAGTTCTATGATTACAATGAATTGAATAACTCAGCTAAGGAAACAATAATAAAGATGGCCATGCAGCAAAAACTTCATTTCCCACGTCCAAAGTTTGCTGACTTGTCCAAATCTCTGACAAGCTTATTTCCACCCTTGAATTCATTGATTAACCTAATGGTGCATTCTAGGGTAGTATTTACTTAGCGGCCGCCCGTGTTTGTCCCCTGCTCTGCCTTTGCAGACCTGCCATGTCCTGTAATCCCAGCTCAAGGGTGGGATACAGCAAAGCCCTCCAGCTGCCCTGCCCGGGACTGTAAGGGATGGGAAGGTGCTCTGGTTGGCATGCGGCCCAACTTCAGGTCAATACTTCCAGAGACTTTGCGACTGCAGTGGCTGCCTTAAAATAAGTCCTCATTCCCCTGCCAGCCAGAGGAGCCAGCACTGCATCCCCCTCCTCTTCTGTATCACGTATCGTCTCTTTATCCCCCCTCATCTGCAACCAACAGCTTGGCAAACTTCTCACATCAGGAGCTCCCTCTTCGTTTACCACGAGTGACGCCCAGATTATTCCATGTCGTTTCTATTTTTGTCCGACCGCAAATCAGAGCTGCTGCTGCTGCTGCTGCTCCTCAATGGGTTCTGCAGCTATCTGTGTAGGAGAAATCCCAGCCGGTATTTCCCTCACACTTCCCGCATGATGTTAGCTACAAGTACCTCTGCTGCAAAAGTGTGAGCATAATCTGCCCCGTTAGACCCGAGCGGCACACAAAGTTGTCACTTGAACGCATTTTGGATCGGCCGTCGGCTTTAGTTAGCTCGTCTCCGGCGTGCAGCCGCTCCGAGTTAACAGCGTTTTTACAGCGACGTTAACGGAGTTGTGTTGAAATAGAGCAAGGAGCCAGGTTTAGCTAACGGTCAGCGGATGCCTGCGGTGACTTTCCTTCGCTCTCGAACAATGAATGTCTACAGACAAGAACGAGTCCCGTTTTATAATTAACTTATATACAACTATCAGGAGCCTGAAAGGGTCTAATTCAATATAAAAAAAGGGTTTAAGCTGTGCTGGTCAGCTCAGCTGTGCCGATGACTAATAGAGAAGGACCGAGAGAGCAGCGCCACTGCAACTTCTCTCCGTTACCGCAAAAAAAGTCGCCCGAGCGAAAACAAGCAGACAAACCGTTAACTCACCAATGGCTCCGCACAGGACGAAAAAGGACGTTAAAAGTCGCATTCCGTGATTAGGTACAGTCCTCCAGTTCTGTCCTCTGTCTGTGGGTCTAGTCTCCATGGTTTCTCTGAGTGCCTGTGCGCTTCGGCACTTTCAGCTACGTCCCCCCGTTCTCTTCGCTCGTGCCTCTTTCAGGATGGCTCGGCTCGCGCTCCTGTTCAACTGCTCTCCATAGCAACGGGGCAGCGTGGGCTGTACCACTCCGGCGACAGGACAACAAACGGATCCGCAACGTAGCTTCCAGCGCAACAATACAAATTGGGCGAAGCATAGGTTGTAATTGTTGTTGTTGTTAGGATGGAATATGATACCGTCAAATCCTCAAGAATAAAATTAAATGATTACGGTAATTACATTACCTTCTTATTTTTGTTTTGTTTGTTTTTGTAGAAAGAATCTGAAATTGGGAGTCAAATTGAAAGCTTATTCTTTTTTGGTATTGTGTTTTTTTCTTTCTTGGCACTAACACTGTAATCTACCTTAAAATTATTACCAAGCTGTGTTTATTTAGATTACTAATTAATTAAATTAACTTGAACTAATTCTAATTAGCATGCTACGCAAATCCACCTACTTTCAACATCTGGTGCATCCAAAATGTAGAAAGGTTTTACACACTAAAATGCTCAAAAATAATATATTTTTATTGCAACAAGAAAGGGAAACATAAAGATAATTATCTATGTACTCCAATATGGGCATTCAATTAGTAGCTATTGTCAGGTTTTTTTTTTATTTATGACTAACTCCAAACAATAAAGATCAAAAGTCTTCAGAACTGTATCATCTCATGCTAGTTTTCATGTATTTGTTGTCCAATGGGAAAGTTATTTCTAATAGAAATAACTGATAATCAGACTAGTCAGATGTCCTCCCAATGATGTAAGATTCGTTTTTTTTCCTTTCTATGTGTTTTGTCTTGCAATGTAGCATTAAGAATTGTTGTCTTAATGCCAGATAGAGCCCAATAGATTTTTCTTTCACAGGTGGAGCATTACTCCTATCACTATAGTGCTATATATGCAAAAAAAAGCTTTATTAGATTTTATTCTGGGACTATTTCATGTTCAATTAACACAGAAACAGGAAGGTAGAGGACAAAAAGGAGGATACAAAGAAGACAACATGCTAAATGGGAGAAAAGGTGGAAAAAATAGAGGAAAGGAAAAGAAGAAAACAAGATAACATCCTTGGAGTCTGCTTCTACACCTGCAGAGAGAGCTATAAAAAGAACAGTGAAAAAAACGATAAAGTATTACAGGTTCAAACAGCCAATGCCTTGATACCATCACTGAAGAATATACAGTGTTATTTAGTACGAGATGTATAAAGTGACAGCTAAAGCTAATAATAGGGGTTTTCTTTATAGAAGTGAATCTGTAAGTACCTGAATCCAAGCGCCTGTAGGTGTTTGCAAGAGTGTGCTTGTGTATGCAAGGTTTATCCATTAGAGAAATGCTCAATAATGGTTGTAAGGAGCCACCCGCTAAGATAATTTCCAATACCATCCAATGAAGTTGTTTTCACCATAAGGACCCAAAGTGACATTGTTGTTACTGGCACCGCCTTTTTTTCATTAACGAAAGTTACTTTTTAAAGCAACTAGACCTGATTCTGCACAAATTCGAACCATGAGTGAGAAGAACAGCAAGTAACTGTAAGTCCCGCCCCCAACAGTTTGTTCCCCAATGAGAAACCCTCGACATGCAATTGGCTAAACATGCGCCTCAAACTCGTGCACAATACTCCGGAGAAAACAAAGCCTCATTGAGGGAATTTTCTTTGTTTGCCTTGACATAAATTGCTACTTCTTGGGTAAATGATTTTTCTTATGTAAATGGTCAATACTTATGTTCTTTCCGTGCTGTTTTTACATACCCTGTCATGCACGTGCTGGAGGAGCTGCTGCTTAGTAATGGTTTCGCACCTCGTTGTGCCATTGGCAGAAAAAAGTTGTCCAGGGTCCCCAGGTCACTGCTTATTCCTACTAAAAAAAGCCAGGGCTCACTTGATCGTGCAATCAATTAGTCAATTGTTATCATCAAATGTAAATTACGCCTTTTAACACATAATACATTTCATAAATAGCATTTTTCTTAACCAGACAAAAATAAATCCAAGTATAGTTTCTTTAAGGTTTAAGATTGACTTTTTACTCATAAAGTCCCCAAGGGACATCTACAAAATATCCTGATTCATTCATTTGTCAGTATTTTCTAGCACTGGGTATAGAAGAAGAGCCCAAATTTAACAGGAACCCTGGGCAGCAAAAGGCACCCATCGAAGGACAAAGATTTTCTCGGAGAAGTAAATGTTTTGAAACCCCGGGGTGCACATTCAAGGGACAATGTGCCAAACCTCCTGATGAGATCCATATCCCACTGGAGTACTTAAAAGAGTTCATCACAAAAGAGATGTGTCACAATCTGCAGGTGTTTTTTTTTTTTTCTCTCAGAAAATAAGGCTGCAAGAAGTGTATGGTCGCCCTCTGTTATGACTTATGTGAACAATAACAATTCAATTAAATTTTATTTATATAGCGCCATGATACATGTCATCTCAAGGCACTTTCCAAAGTCAAATTCAATCAGATTATACAGATTGGTCAAAAAGTTTCCTATCTAAGGAAACCCAGCAGATTGCATCAAGTCTTGACAAGCAGCATTCACTCCTCATGACACAGCGTAGACCCACAGGGAGAGTCATCTGCATTGTCCATGGCTTTGCAGCAATCCCTCATACTGAGCAAGCATGAAGCGACAGTGGAGAGGAAAACTCCCCTTTAACGGGAAGGGAAAACCTCCAGCATTACCAAGCTCAGTGTGAACGGTCATCTGCCTCGACCCACTGGGGGTTAGAGAAGACATCTGTCAGACAGATAAGATTTAAACCAGCCTGATGCTTTCCCCTTAATCCATACAGTATGTTCAAGTCTGTTAGCGCAGGCTAAATATTTGCAACAATATGAAAGGTAGACAGACAACTTCTCTCATTTTAGTCCGAAAGCATAGAAGCCTTTTCCCTCATTTATTTCTCTCTTTCTTCAACAACACTTACACAGAACTTCTCATCAGAGAACAGCACCCCCTAGCGGTGTGGAATAGGTAAGTTATGGTACAGAATACATTCAGTCAGTCATACACATATGTCAACACTCCCACTTATGAGTGACTTGTATCCTATACACTCCTTTTAACAATCAGGGTAAACATAGTTGAATCAGCCTTTTACAGCACATACAGAACTTAACATATTTACAATCCCTCAGATGCTTACACCAAACATGACTTTGGAAAACTTCCTCAGTTTAACCTTTGAGACTGGTTTGGTCATAGCATCTGCTATCATCTCATCTGTAGGACAGTACACAAGTGCCATCTTTCCATCTTTAATGGTTGACCTTATAAAATGGTACTTGATGTCAACATGCTTGCACCTTTGTCTGTATACAGGATTCTTCACAAGTGCAATGGTGCCCTGGTTATCCTCATAAACAGTGGTTTGAACATATTGATAGGAATCCATAGCTTTCAGCAGTTGCTCTAAATAAATACACTCCTGTATTGTTAGAGCTAAAGCCATGTATTCGGCTTCACATGTTGACAAGGCTACTGTAGGTTGCTTTTTGCTTCTCCAAGATACCAGTGAGCTATCTTTACTCATGCTCACGCAGTAACCAGACGTGCTCCGTCTATCACTGGTGTCTGCGCCCCAATCTGCATCACTGTATGCCCGGAGGCCTAAACCATCACTGCTTTTCTTAAAAGTCAGCTGCTTATCAACAGTACCTTTAAGATAACGCAGTACGTGTTTCACTTTCACCCAGTTTTCCTCTGTGGGGTTCGCAAAATGTTGTGAAAGCTTGCTTACCACGAAACAAAGATCAGGTCTCGTACAAGCAGCTAAGTAGATGAGACTACCTACAGCTTCCCTGTATTTCCTCACATCTGTCATCTTAAGCGCACCATCAGCGTAGTCAAGCTTTTGTTCACATGGGGTCTCTCGTGTTCTGCAGTCCTGCATATCAAATCGGTTGAGGATCTTTTCAGCATACCTCTGCTGTGACATTATTACACATTCATCAGTCTGACTGAAGTCTATGCCTAGAAAGTGTTTCAACCTGCCTAGGTCCTTCATCTTAAACATGTTGGAGAGCATTGACTTCACTTGCTCTAGGCTTCTCATGTTGTTCGTTGCGATTATCAGATCATCCACCCAAATGACTATTATCACCTTCCCTGTGTGCTCTGACTCTTTTGTGTACACACAATGGTCCGCTGGGTTCTGTGTGAAGTTGTCACTTATTAAACATTTATGTAGCATTTCGTTCCAATTTCGACCCGACTGTTTTAAACCATAAATTGACTTCTGTAATTTACATACTAGGTTGTTCCCTAGTCTTTCATAACCTTCAGGTTGGTCCATGTAAATGTCTCGGTCTATTGGTGCATGTAAGTATGCTGTCTTCACGTCCATTTGATGTAGTACCAACTTCTCTTGGGCTGCCTTTTGCATGACTACACGCACACTTGTTATATTGGCTGTGGGGGGAGAATGTCTCACTATAATCTATTCCCGCTCTCTGGCTGTACCCCTTCGCCACAAATCTGGCTTTGTACTGCTCATGACCATCACCACTCTCCTTAACAGAGTACACCCACCTACCTCCCACTGTTTCTCTGCCCTCTGGCAATTTGGTCAGGGTAAAGGTCTGGTTCTCCTCTAAAGACTGCATCTCCTCGTCCATTGCCCTCTTCCATTTACTTGCCTGTGGAGATGACATAGCCTGTTTGAAGGTCAGTGGTACACCACATACTGCTCGGTAACAATAGTCAACACTGGTGAGTAGACTATCATCATCATCAGTATCTCCCTGAGTAACGTAATCACTAAGATTACTCGGGGGCTTACGATCTCTAGTGGGGTATCTTCTACTGCTTGTGTCTTGTGGCGTCACCTTGTGGTGCTCCTCGCCATCATCCTCTGGGGATTCTGGACTGTCAGTCTGTACATCTGTGCTCTGAGCACTGGATTGCGGTGAGTCAGTCTTGTCAGTACTTACGATGGGGACAAATCCTAATCCCTGTGTCTGAGTCTCGCTGTCACAAGTGGTTTTAGTGATAAATTTAACCAGCCTGTGTTTCTGCACTTTCCCTTTGTTGGGGTAGTAAACTAGAAAAGCAGGGCTCCCTTTGTCATGCCCTACGAAGAAACCCTTCTCACACTTGGGATCTAGTTTACCTTTATTTTGTACATACGCATAGCACTCTGACCCGAATTTGTGCATATTGGCTAGATCGCACTTCTTCCCTGTCAGTGCTGTGTACGGTGTTGTGCCAATGTGCTTGTTAAAGCATCGGTTTCTGGTGTAGGCTGCTTCCTGTACAGCATAAGGCCATAGGCTCTTAGGTAAATTACTGTCAATCAGCTTACACCTTGCCATCTCGAAAAGAGTACGCCCTTCCCTCTCAGCTATCCCATTTTGGTGTGGGGAATAAGGACAGGACGTTTCATGTCTGATTTTGTTCTTTCTCAGGAGTGTCTTAAATTCTCTGTTTGTAAACTCAGTCCCGTTATCTGACCGGATGCACTTCACACTGCCATAAGGCGCTACATCAGCCAGGAACTTTTCAGTAGCCTGTGTGGCATCACTCTTCGTCCTGAGGAAGTATGTAAAAACTACTCCTGTGCATACATCTGTGAAAGATTGCATGTATTTGTAACCATCGATTGAACCATTGGTCACTGGGCCAGCTAGGTCAGTATTTACCAACTCAAGTGGTGTTTTCACCTTGTCCGTTGCATTTCTGTTTCTCGTCTGAGTAAACTTCCCCTCTATGCACACACGACATTCTTTGTCAGGTTTGCGCTTTGCACCTTTAATGTGCATACCTATGGTTACATTTTGCAGTTTCAGTATGTCGTCATAGTTACAATGCCCCATAATCTCGTGCCAGGTTTGGATATCATGGCTAACATTGCACATGTCGTTTTCATCACACTCGGTTTGCAAATAGTACATTCTATCACACACTTGAATGTTAAACTCTGTCCCATCAGGCGCCACAAGAACATTATTACCTTCTTCGAAGATTACCTTGGCACCTTGTGCTGTGGCACATTTCACGGAGAAGAGTTCTTGTGGAAATGAAGGAATGTACAGGGCGTTCTTCAGAGTCACTGTACACCTATGTCTGTTGTTGTCCATGAGACATACCTGTGCGTCTCCTCTGCCTTCCGCCAACCCGAACATCCGCCTCCCGTCGGCCAGTTCCATGCTGTGGCTCTCTGGCTTGAATGAGCTATCGAAGGTTTTGAACCGGCTTTTGTCGTTAAGCATGTGGGACGTCGCACCTGTGTCAACGATCAGCCCCTTTTTTTCAGTCTGCCGCTGTTGCGCTGGCTTGCAGGTGTCCCCGGTTTCTGCTCGGAATGTGAAGTCGTCTCTCGCCTCGATCCGTCCTCCACCGCTCGCTGTCCGACCGCCACCGCTGTCGCCACGCCTGCTGCTGCTGTTACTGCCGCCGCCGCCGCTTCTGCTGTCTTCAGCGCGAGCACACTTGGAACTCTGTGCGCGCTCTTTCTTCCTGCAGGTTTTGTCGCTGTGGCTTGTGCTTTTGCAGGGACCGCACCAAACTTTCCTTGTGCATTCATCTTTTCGATGTCCCTTTTCTCCGCATCGCCAGCATGCCATCTCTGTTGAAGATCCGCTGTTCTTTTTCTTAAGTGCTGCGCGGGCTTTTAGCACCCTTTCTCCCACCATCTCGGCTTCTGGTTCTGCTTCCTCCGACGCCTCGAAGTTTCGTAGCTTCACCTTGAACTCCGTCAGTTTCATCTCCGCTGAACTATGAGTCACCATCAGCGTAAATGGTTTGTATTTCTCTGGAAGTCCCCTCATAATCATCGCCATCATCAGCCCCTCACTCGGTGCTTCGCCTGCACCTCTCAGCGCCGTGAAGATCTGTTCCGCCCGGATAATGTACTCTGTTACAGTCTCTGTTTCCGCTTTCTTCAGCGAGGTTAACGTTATGTACATAGAAACAATTCGTGGCCTGCCATTGCCAATGTAGTGCTCTCTCAGCACTTGGAGACTCTCACGTCCTTTGTTTTTAAAGTCTCTGAATATCAGTCCCAAACTGACGTTGTCCAGTAATGGCGCTAACGCACAGTAAGCATCAGCATTTCGCTTCTCGTCCTCGGCTTGTTGTTCCGCCGTCAGCGGTCTACCCGGCTCGTTCAGAATAGTCTCTTTTAATCCGACACGGTGCATACAACACAGCATCCGTTCTTCCCAGAGCTCATATTCTTCGGCCTTACCGTCAAACATCGGCCACTTTGCCTTTTGTTGCGCCATAGCTAGCTACCACCTTTTCGTCGTCACGCTTTCCGTTGTTGTAGCTTTGCTTGTCTTCGTTACTGCTTTCCGTTGTTGCAACTATTTGTCGTCCTCCTGGGCCCATAACCTGTTAGCGCAGGCTAAATATTTGCAACAATATGAAAGGTAGACAGACAACTTCTCTCATTTTAGTCCGAAAGCATAGAAGCCTTTTCCCTCATTTATTTCTCTCTTTCTTCAACAACACTTACACAGAACTTCTCATCAGAGAACAGCACCCCCTAGCGGTGTGGAATAGGTAAGTTATGGTACAGAATACATTCAGTCAGTCATACACATATGTCAACAAAGTCTTTCTAGGAGAATATTGTGATGAACTGTATCGAATGCAGCACTGAGATCTAACAGGACTAGTACAGACGCAAGTCCATTATTTGAGGCCATGAGAATATCATTAGTGACCTTCACCAGGGAGCCAGCTTCCTGTGAATTATCACCTTTTTCAAGGGGTCTACGTTATCTAATGCAAAACAGAACGAGGAAGGGACACCGTCAACAAACGTGTCAATTTGTGAATGGGAAGAAAACATTGCTCATTCCAAAAAAGTTAAAAAACAAAACAACTGAACTTTTTTTTCAAAGTTTGAAGACATTTCGCTTCCTATCCAAAAAGCTTTCTCAATTCAAAATGTCTGGAGTAGTGTGGAGTTGCAAGCTTTATAGTAGTGCCCAACAAAGGCCTTGCAATGGCTTAGATGAAATGCAAATTGAACTGAAACAGGTCCAAACCCTTAGTAATGGGTAGTTGTTAAGGTGATTGTTGGCCTGCAAATTAAACCGAATGGAATGGAATGACCATGACCTGGATGACTGAGAATCTTCACCAGCAAACAACATTGCTGCCATCTGTGGGGCATTTCTGTGATACTGAGGATATTAAAAGGGGGACAGACTGTTTAAAGTTTGATACAGCATTATCTGATGATCTACTATATTGAAACCTTCTTTTGGGGGTGTAGAACTCGGTTAAATTGAACTCAAAGGTTATTAAAAATGGTCATGGACAGGGTTGTGAGGAAATAATGTTAATTCTTCACAATCAATGCCATATGTCAGCACAAGGTCCAAAGTATGAAGGCAAGAGTGCGCCAGTTTATGCACATTTTGAGCAAAACCAAATGAATCTAGGATAGCATTAAAGGCTACATTTAGGTTATCACATTCAGTGTCAACATGAATGTTAAAATCCCCCACTATAACAACCTTTTCAGTGTTTAACACTAAATCAGACATGAAGTCTGAGAACTGATCTAAAAACTGAGAGTAAGGGCCTGGACGATAAAAAACAACAAACAGAAGAGGTTTTATTGCTTTGCAGTTTGGATGAGGGAAACTAAGGGTTAAATGTTCAAAATAATTGTAGTTATTAATTGGCCTGGGACTAATTAATAAATCAGACTGAAAGATGGTTGCTACTCGTCCCGTAGTTCTGAGAATGTGGAAATTTAAATAATTGGAGGGAGTTGACTCATTTATACTAATGTAGTGTTGTTGCAGTCAGGTTTATGTGAGACAAAAATAAAATAAATCAATCAATCAGATTTTCAGAAATCAATTAATTAACTAACAAAGTCTTTGGAGGGAGAGACCTTATATTTAATAAACCACATTTAATTGTTTTATTTTTTGGTTCAAGTTGAGTCATATTGATTCTTATGAGATTTTTATGATTTGCTCCTTTTAAATCCGTTTTTAATCTGTTTAGTTTTGGCCGTGGGACAGACACTGTCTCAATAGGCTAATGGGTGGGTAACAGTACAGAAGATGTAGAGAGGTGTGTTAAACTACGGCTCTGCTTCCTGGTCTGGACCCTGGGTTGTCAGCATTTTGGAGAACTAATAAATTTGGCCAGTTTCCTAGAAAGAAGAGCTGCACCATCCAAAGTGGGATGGATGCCGTCTCTCCAGATTTGCCAGTTATCAATGTAGCCCACGTCGTTTTCAGGACACCACCTCGACAACCAGCGGTTGAATGATGACATGCGGCTAAACACGTCATCACTGGTCAGATCAGGCAGGGGACCAGAGAAAATTACGGAGTCCGACATTGTTTTAGCAAACTTACTCACCAAAGCAATACTAACTTTACTGACCTCCGATTGGCGTAACCGGGTGTCATTACCGCCAACGTGAATAACAATCTAATAGCAAATGATAACTGTTGCAACAGAACTCTCCAGTGTTAGCTAACAAACAAACTAGCCGTCTTTGCCGGGAGGAGAGTAGTTGCTGGACTACACTTCCCTGATTCTAACTTAATGGCACAATAAACTTCACTGTTATACTGAATTAACTTACCTCTCCGGTAAGCCTGCAACCCCCATATCAATTATGAAGCTCCGCTTCTTCATGAATTGTCACTACCTGGTAAAAGTGACACCTTTGAAGACGCTTGTTTTCTCCCTGTAATTACTTTTTTTTCTTTTCTTGGTTACTTTCGCTTCCCTCTCGCTGGGCAAAGAGTACGGATGGTTCTCCATTTCAACAGAAAACAGCAAGTAGAATGATCTATGTTTGTCTTTGCTTGTTTTATACTTCTCCTACACCAACAATACATGTTGATAAAGAGTTAAAACGCGCAAAGCTAACAGGTTTGTCCCCTTTCGGCTACTGTAATCAAAAACGGTGACGCAACATGGTGTCTTCCATTGGGTGTACCCCACCTATATATATAAACAAGTCATTCTAAACTATGAGAACCCTTTCATTTTTGATGCGGTTGTTATTAGACTTTGGCAGAATACGTATTTATGAAAGCAATACTTAATTTTGCTAATAAAAAGCCAAATTAATGTCACACTAAGCACATGGAGGCCCATTCTCTAGCTCAGACGCAAATGAACAACCCACCCATTACTCTCCTGGGTAGTTAGAGGTTTTTGCTTAGTGTGAGTTGAGGTCTTGGTTACTTGAATCATGATCAGACAGCCTATGTAATCTCTTTGGAATCGGTATTTGAATACCCCTCAATCAATAAAATTATTTGTGCTCAACCAGGAGTTCCCCTTTTCAGATGCAGTCTTTGCAAACCACAAATCAAATTCCAGCAAAAATGATTGTTAGGCCTCTCTTTGTTCAAATTACCATTTACTTTTTGTGGATGACTATTGTTCTTGTAGCAAAGAGAGAGGAAAAAAGGGTGAAAAAGTGTTGTGTTGCTTTAAAAGACACTGAATGTTTTCTGGTTTGGGCAGATCCCAGAGGTGTTGTATCAACCCTGACAGCTACTGATTACACTGCAGTGTCTCCATCCATCGAGTTAAGCCCTTTTATAGATTACATATTTAGATATGTAGATAATGTATCAAAAGTATTCCTAGAGGTTAGACTTTCTCACCTTTGTCCCCTCAAACTGTCAGACTGCACAGGAAGGGTCTGTGAACATCAAATTTCAAGTCTTGCAACAGATTCCAAAATGAATTTCAGTCTGGACTTTGACTTGGCCATTGTCAAATGGCCAAGTTAGTATATGCCTTGATGTAAACCATTTGATTGTACTATATGTTAATTACCCTTGTCCTACTGAAATGTAAAACACCACCACAGTTTCAAGTCTTGTGCAGCCTCTAACAGGTTTTCTCCCATAAATACACTGTACTTGTTTCACTCATCTTCCTATCAACTCTAGCTAGCTTCACCATCCCTGCTAAAGAGATACATCCCCACAGCATGATGCTGTCGCTGTAATTCTCTAACCAACCTTTGAGGTCTTGGGTATAATTCCTGCTTAGAAACTTCCACTGGATTTTATTTGGGGGTCAGACCAAAAGGTCAATTAGAAATACATGCCACACTTTTAAGGTTTTCATTTCCATAGGAAAAAAAACAATATATCTTCCTTCTCCCACCTCACAATGATGCACTATTTTGTGTTGGTCAGTCACATAGAATCCCAATAAAATAACACTGAAGTTTGTGTTTGTAAGATGAAAGAATGGGAAAAGTTTCACACTTCTGCAAGCCACTGAAAGTTGGTAATCTGACAGACATACTTCATTGCAAGGATAAGGCGTTTCTGTGAAGGAGATACGTAGCATAACATTCAAATATAGGCACTTACCTTTGTACTTTGGTCAGTAGGATTTGTTTTGTTTGGAGACACATTTTATGGAGAATATTTAACCAGTATTTTACTATAAAACTGTGGGAAAACAAGGAAGCAAGTGAGAAAGTTAATGTAAAGCCCAGGAGACTATCTAGTGAAGGACAAAGCAATCACATGCCAGTAAAGTGCTGAAAACGTGTTCTCCCAACTGCTTCATTACATTTGCACCCCTCTCCACCCTGTCCTGAAACAAAGCGGTAATAAAGCATTCTTGCATTGTTCTTTGCCTTGAGATAATTACAGCTTTTACTCATTCAGGAATCCCGTGCTGTGTGCAGCAGTGTTATTATCGTGCGCTGAGGCCTGAAGTGTTAAACTTGCTTCCTCAGCAGTTCGAGGCACACATCATATTTATTCAGAGAAGATAAGCAGAAATGCTTGTCTCAGTGTGGCTCCCTTGCATCCAGTCACCAAGTTTGTTTTGCTGTGACGTCCTCTTGAACCATCTCTGCTTTGAGTCCCCATCAGGAGACACGGGCACCTCTTAAGGCACTGGAGTTTGGCTTCAGTCTGATAAACACTTGTCACCATGCTTTTATATCCTCTGGTGGCTTATTTATATCCACAAAGAGCTGTAAATCCCGAGCTGAAAATGCAGCCATTTTGTTAATCAATCGTACCCGCTGTGTCACTTCACATTGGATTGGTTAATATGGTTCAACAGAAATGAGGATGTCTGTATGAGCAAATCATTTTTCTTTTTCTACCAGTAAAAATTCAATGCCCTTTAAGGGAAACTGTTTCACTGAGTCTTGTTTCACGCCACTTGCATAACTGTATAATGCTTCATAAACGCTTACATCTCCTCTCTGGCAGTAAATAGCTGAAAAGCATTTATAATGCACAACCTTTGTAATTGTGGTTGCCTCACTGGAGTTTTCGTGCTGCAAATAAGAAAAAGGTTCCTTCGTGGCGAAGGCCGCATTGGCACAAACTCCCCTGTGACCAGCGGTTGCACATCCATACAACACAGGCTGTCTGGGACGTTTGGTTTTCACGGTCTGTGAAAACAGCCTTTGTTAAACAACAGCATTCCTCTCTACTCACACTAGTGAGCCAGTCTTCTCACACCTCGAACCCTCCCCAACCCAGTTCTCCTCCCTCCTGCAGCCACACTCACGGTCCCATCCCCTTCCAAAGCCCTGCCGTCCACGGCACGGAGAGGTCACCTAACTGCTGACGCTACACACTTCTGTTTGCAGCTCTGTGTAGGTTCTTTCCACTAATGGGCTTGCACTGAAATGACCCAGTGCAGTACACGCTGACCTTTAGATGGTGTGTGTGAAGTCAATTAAGACAGCATACCTGTTACAGTAACAGAACACAGCCGTATTGTTGATGAATAAAAAAAAGATAAATGTTGCTTACATTGAGTACTTATTTTAAAATAATATGGTGGAAGGTATTTCTTAGGATTTGCATCCATATACTCATCATGACAGGAATTTATTTTCAAGTTTTTTAGTTTAAAGGCTATACAATTAAAGCCAAATTGTCACATACAAGTGTTGCCATTTGCACCAGACAGCACAACATACACCAGTTTTAGTAAGTGATCTCTACTGAGCACCCATTTTATTCCCTACACTAATTATAAGTGTAGGGAATAACACTACTTTCTCAGCTGTATTAGAGTTACAGTTAAAAAAGAAATAAACGCTACAGGATATACAACCGCAAAAAATGTATAAACGCAAAGGCATCAGAATGAATTTTGAGCGCCCTCTGCTGGAGCACATGTTAAGGTAAAAAGAAAGAGGAAACGGAAGAGTAGTACAGTGTCTTACTAAAGTATTAATTTATTTTGACTTTCTAACATTTATTACATAAAAGTCACATGCATGAATGCATCAAAATCGAACATGGCTGCCTGCATTCAAAAATTAAAAGTAAAAGTTTTTGCCCTTCTGACAATTTGCATTCGCATGAATCAGTCACCCCGTTCAGTACAACCTTCTTTAATGAGTACCTTGCTTCAAAAATAAATGAAATGCAGAGAAATACATTATTATTAACTTGTTTTGCTAATAAAATTTAGCCTGGCCATTGAAGATATTCAGAAACATATATCACGTTTTCCTACTTGCAACTGGACCCTTTTTAAGTTTGGTTTCACAGTGCCCTGCAGCACTTGTTCTGGTTCACTTAATCATAATTGCTACACTTGTGTTTATCTCAATAATAATAATAATAATAATAATAATAATAATAATAATAATAATAATAATAATAATAATAATAATAATGGCAGCATTTATTCTGAGTACCACTAATGGCAGTCCAAATACTGGCAGTAGTACTTCACAGTTTGAGAACCAGGGATCCAAACCTTTGTATTCTAGTTCTGGTCCATAAGTTTAAGTTTGCTATCCTGCTAGATAGGGAACCTCCACCCCAATGTTAAGATTTTTTGCAGCTTTTAAGAGGTTTTTCTCCAGGATAGCCCTGTATTTGGCTCCATTCATGTTCCCGTCACCTCTGAAAAGATTTCCTGTTCCTGCTGGACTGCAGAAAAGCATCCCCACAGCATGATGCTGCCACCACCACCTGGGGCATGGTGTGCTCAGGCCTCAGGGTGATGGGTGGTGTTAGTTTTTCACGTCATGTGGCAATTTACATAATTGTCCTTACTTTTTTTTTTTTTCTTTGATAACCATGCATCCTTTCTCTTCTACTTTACATTTTTTACAGCACATGGTGTACAATAAAATACATTGAACTTCTGGTTGTAACATGACAAAATGTCAATACGTTAAAGTGGTATGAATACTTTTACCAGCCACTGCATTATTTTCTTCTAAATGAACATTTAGAAGAAAATGTTCATTTAGAAGAATCACTGCCTGTAAGCACTGTGACGTCAAAACCACATAGCTAATACAAAATATATAAAATGCTTTCATTTATTTATTTACATTTTTTCACACTTAAAACTAAAGTTTTAGTCTCCGCATGCAGGTGAAATACTTTTGCAGGTAGGTGATTCTTTGCAGATGCTATCATTACTGCATAAATACCAGTTTTTGCAATGGAAATATTTCTTTATAGTTTTTAATCAATTTATATTTAAAAAACAACACAACACATCCAGTTCTTCGTGCTGCCCAGATGAAGGCCTGCATGTTTCCTGCTATTTGTCTGTGTGGAAAGATGGGATGTTGCAGATGAAGTGGTGACAGTGAGGGGAGGTGGAGAGACGGTCTAAAAGCTCATGAGGGAGTCAGGACATGGGTAATTTGCTGTGAAGGCCAAGATGGTGAGTGAAACACAAAGGTACCAAATAACAAGCAGGTGAACTGTGTTTTTAAAAATGTTGTCAGATGAATACAGTGACACGAAGGCATTTGCGCAGGATTTATCAAAACCTTGGATCATGTGAAATTCAAAGAGAAAATAAACAAAGACTTTACACTAAAATGGAATAAGAAGAGTAAATGACTAGGAAACCAAAAACACATAAACTTAGCGATAACTCAAGGCAATGTTAAGGATCTTAAAAAACTTTTTAGAGCAGTTCCGTGCAATCATTTAAAGCGGTAAGTCGAGGCACCTTTTGGTGCATTCATAATTCTTATTTCAGTGCTTTAGTACTTGGTACAAATAAAGTCAGTAAATCAGTAGAAATGTCAGTTTTGCAAATCATTTTTACATTTATTTGGCTTTTAAGAGAACTAAAACAAAGTTCAGAGAAAACATTGGGTACGTTTCTGGAGAGGTAAAACCAAATTTTGTCCGTCCGTCCGTCTTCTTCCGCTTATCCGGGGTCGGGTCGCGGGGGTAGCAGCTTCAGTAGGGAGGCCCAGACGTCCCTCTCCCCAGCCACTTGGGCCAGCTCCTCTGGAGGAATCCCAAGGCGTTCCCAGGCCAGCCGGGAGACATAGTCCCTCCAGCGTGTCCTGGGTCTTCCCCTGGGCCTCCTCCCGGTGGGACGTGCCCGGAACACCTCACCAGGGATGCGTCCAGGAGGCATCCTCACCAGATGCCCGAGCCACCTCAACTGGCTCCTCTCGACGTGGAGGAGCAGCGGCTCTACTCTGAGTCCTCCCCGGATGACTGAGCTCCTCACCCTATCTCTAAGGGAGAGCCCAGACACACTACGGAGAAAACTCATTTCGGCCGCTTGTATCCGGGATCTCGCTCTTTCGGTCACGACCCAAAGCTCGTGATCATAGATGAGGGTAGGAACGTAGATCGACCGGTAAATCGAGAGCTTCGCCTTTTGGCTCAGCTCTCTCTTCACCACAACGGATCGGTACAGCGCCCGCTTCACAGCAGACGCTGCACCAATCCGCCTGTCGATCTCCCGCTCCATCTTCCCCTCATTCGTGAACAAGACCCCAAGATACTTGAACTCCTCCACTAGGGGCAGCACATCCTCCCCAACCCGGAGAAGGCACTCTACCCTTTTCCGGTTCGAGACCATGGTCTCGGATTTGGAGGCACTGATTTTCATCCTGGCCGCTTCGCACTCGGCTGCGAACCGCTCCAGTGAGAGCTGTAGATCACGCCCTGATGAAGCCAATAGGACCACTTCATCCGCAAATAGCAGAGACGCAATCCTAAGGTCACCGAAACGGATCCCCTCAACACCTTGGCTGCGCCTAGAAATTCTGTCCATAAAAGTTATGAACAGAATCGGTGACAAATGGCAACCTTGGCGGAGTCCAACTCTCACTGGAAACGAGTCCGACTTACTGCCGGCAATGCGGACCAGACTCTGACACCGGTCGTACAGAGACCTGACAGCCCTTATTAAAGGGTCCGGTACTCCATACTCCCGGAGTACCCCCCACAGGATCCCTCGGGGGACACGGTCGAATGCCTTCTCCAGATCCACAAAGCACATGTAGACTGGTTGGGTAAACTCCCATGCCCCCTCCAGAATCCTGCTGAGGGTATAGAGCTGGTCCAGTGTTCCACGGCCAGGACGAAAACCACACTGCTCTTCCTGAATCCGAGATTCAACTATCCGACGGACCCTCTTTTCCAGAACCCCTGAATAGACCTTACCAGGGAGGCTTAAGAGTGTGATTCCTCTGTAGTTGGAACACACCCTCCAGTCCCCCTTTTTAAATAGGGGGACCACCACCCCAGTCTGCCAATCCAGGGGAACTGCCCCCGATGTTCACGCAATGCTGCAGAGCCGCGTTAACCAACACAGCCCCACAACATCCAGAGCCTTAAGGTACTCAGGGCGAATCTCATCCACCCCCGGGGCCTTGCCACCGAGGAGCTTTTTAACAACCTCGGCAACCTCAGCACCAGAGATGGGAGAACCCGACCCAGAGTCCTCAGGCTCTGCTTCCACATTGGAAGACGTGTTGGTGGGATTAAGGAGGTCTTCGAAGTATTCCGCCCACCGAAACACGACGTTCCGAGTCGAGATCAGCAGCACACCACCCCCACTGTAAACAGTGTTGGTACTGCACTGCTTCCCCCTCCTGAGACGCCGGATAGTGGACCAGAATCGCTTAGAAGCCGTACGGAAGTCTTTCTCCATGGCCTCTCCGAACTCTTCCCAAGCTCGAGTTTTTGCCTCGGCGACCAGCCGAGCCGCCTGCCGCTTCGACTGCCGGTACACATCAGCTGCTTCCGAAGTCCCACAGGCCAAAAAAGCCCGGTAGGACTCCTTCTTCAGCTTGACGGCTTCCCTCACCGCTGGTGTCCACCAGCGGGTTCGAGGGTTGCCGCCGCGACATGCACCGACAGCCTTGCGGCCACAGCTCAGACTAGCCGCCTCAACAATAGAGGCACGGAACATGGTCCATTCAGACTCAATGTCCCCCGCCTCCCTCGGGACGTGTTTAAAGTTCTCCCGGAGGTGGGAGTTAAAGCTCCGTCTCACAGGGGACTCTGCCAGACGTTCCCAGCAAACCCTCACAGTACATTTGGGCCTGCCTGGTCGGACCGGCTTCCTCCCCCGCCATCGGAGCCAACTCACCACCAGGTAGTGGTCGGTGGAGAGCTCCGCCCCTCTCTTCACCCGAGTGTCCAAGACATGCGGCCGGAGATCAGATGAAATGACAACAAAGTCGATCATTGAACTGCGACCTAGGGTGTCCTGGTGCCAAGAGCACATATGGACACCCTTATGCTTGAACATGGTGTTTGTGATGGACAATCCATGACGAGCACAGAAGTCCAACAACAAAACACCACTCGAGTTCAGATCAGGTGGGCCATTCCTCCCAACCACGCCCCTCCAGGTCCCACTGTCATTGCCCACGTGAGCGTTGAAGTCCCCCAGCAAAACGAGGGAGTCCCCAGGAGGGGCACTCTCCAGTACCCCTTCCAAGGACTCCAAAAAGGGTGGGTAATCTGATCTACTGTTTGGCGCATAAGCGCAAACAACAGTCAGAACCCGTCCCCCCACACGAATGCGGAGGGAGGCCACCCTCTCGTTCACCGGGGAAAACCCCAACGTGCAGGCACCGAGATGAGGGGCAACAAGTATGCCCACCCCAGCTCGGCGCCTCTCACCAGGGGCAACTCCAGAGTGGAAGAATGTCCAGCCCCTCTCAAGGAGACTGGTTCCAGAGCCAGAGCGGTGCGTCGAGGTGAGTCCGACTATCTCTAGTCGGAACCTCTCAACCTCGCGCACGAGCTCAGGCTCCTTCCCCACCAGAGAGGTGACATTCCACGTCCCAAGAGCCAGCTTCTGCAGCCGAGGATCCGAACGCTAAAGTCCCGCCCTCTACTGCTACCCGTTGCACAATGCACCCGACCCCTTTGGCCCCTCCGACAGGTGGTGAGCCCATCAGAAGGGGGACCCATGTCGCCTCTTCGGGCTGAGCCCGGCCGGGCTCCATGGGCAAAAGCCCGGCCACCAGACGCTCGCCAACGTGCCCCACCTCCAGGCCTGGCTCCAGAGTGGGGCCCCGGTGACCTAGCCTCGTGAGACCATCCTGATCTCGCGAGCTTTCAAGGTTTCACTCGCAGATCAGTCTGGCTACTCTCCGTTAAAGAAAATTTGGAGCCGTTCACCAAACGAGTTTTATCGGAATTACAGAGTATTTCTTTGCTGAGCTAATGAGCCTTTACCTGCAGCAGCAAGAGTAGCTTGGCTTGTGGTTGTGTTTTCGTCGTCGCTTGTAACAGAGCGACGACGAAGCATGTTGACGAGTACGTCATATGCTTCGTTGATCTGATTGGTTTATTTGGCCCGTCTATCACCAACATAGGCCAATCAGCTAACCAGTATTTTCGCCCCTTCCCAAAATTACTTCAACGGAAGGTTTCCAGATGGATTTGCTCCGCAAGGTAGGTCAGGTAACCGGTGACCCGCGTCCGGGCGAGGGAACACGAGATCCAATAATTGTATTCATCATAAGGGGCTTTTTGGGCTGCGCTTTGTCTGGTCCCTCACCTAGGACCTGTCTGCCTTGGGTGACCCTACCAGGGGCTTAAAGCCCCTGACAGCATAGCTCCTAGGATCATTGGGACACTCAAACCCCAGCCCAGGGAGAGGGCTGCCACCTTACCTTGTCTGCCAAATTTTGTGACATGGAGAACTTTTCACAAGGAGAGTTTTCAACTATCAAAATGGTATTCATCTAATGATATTGTGAAATCTGAAGAACCCTAAAAACTAAAAGGCCAAAGAATATTCAAAATAATGACCCGGCATATAACATATATATAACAATATATATATATATATATAACCAGTGTTGGGAGTAACGCGTTACAAAAGTAATGCATTACAGTAATGTATTACTTTTTGATGTAACGCAGTAGTGTAAGGCATTACTAATAAATTTTCTGTAATATTTTACTCGGTACATGTTCAGCAAAGCTTGCATTACAACACTTATTTATTTAAAAAAAAAATCGAAAACTGCGAGACCGCGAGACATTTACGAAGAAGGCTTAGGGCGGGTTTTACAGGAGTGACGCGACGCGAGACATGATTTCTGCGTAGTGCTCATGACATTAGAGTTTACATACAGTTCTGTTGTGTCTAATATTAATATACCCAAGCTATTCATGGAAATTACCAGATAATCACTTTACCTCTACCATACTTTTAATAGACTTAGATAATTTGTGATTTTGTATGTCATCCTTTCTTGTCTTGAGACTTCACTTTGCCAATTATATGTTATATTGTTAGTAGCTTGGATAGCCCACAGTCATTTTGGAATATCATATTGCCTTCTACTGGATGTAAAATGCTCTGTTAACATTTACTATGTTACTTACATGTAATTTATTTTTACATTTTGTCATTTTAGAAATGGCTACCTTGTAGCAACAAAATAACTACCTTGTCGTTATTTTGGTGAACGTTTTGGTGAAAGTAACTCAAAAGTAATACAGGAGTAATGTGACGCATTACAATTCTGAGACAGTAATATTGTAATGTAAATAATTACTTCTAAATAACAGTAACAAGTAATCTATAATGTATTACAGTTTGGAAGTAACTTGCACATCACTGTATATAACATATATATAACAATCTAATGGATGACTGTGGGAGCGTTCTCTTAGACCTAAACATTAATCAAAAAAAGTACTTTAGACAGAGCTTAGGAGAAAGCAATGTATACATGGCAGTTCATCTTACTGAACCCAAAGCATTTTGTGAGAGAACAATCTACAGGGAATAAAACTCCTAAACAACTGCTGAAAAAAAAAAAAAAAGTGCTTACAGGCAGTGATTCTAGCCAAAGGGTGTGGTGTTCAGCACTAAACATGTAAGGGGCCAAAAAGTTTGGCTGCAGTCATTTTTTCTGACCGAAAAAATGAAGTGATTAAGATTTTCATATTTTAATCGATCACTTAGATTAATGAGAAAAACAGGGTGGTTTTTCTTGTGTTTTGGATACTACCCATAAATGGAGTGCCCAACTTTTGCATGCAAACGTAATTCAGCTATAGTTGCTGAGTCATAACGCTCAAAGTACACGTTAACAAGACAAAGGCTGACAAAGATGGTGTTGCACAACCGGTGGTGTGATCCAACCATTACGAAGACAGAATATTCACCCAAAACGACCGGAGGGATTGTTTCCCCTCCACATAGTTGGCAATAAAAGATCTCATTCATGTCATTTGTTTCCAATAAAAATTAAGTTAGACCAAATGTGAAAATCTTTCCGACTGCCAAACCATTAGGAACTATGTGACATAAATGCATGAAATTCACCCTCACTTTAAATGCAAACTAATTACAGGCCAACTTAGGAATGTGGTAATATTCCTGGATTGGGTCCCTTTTGCCATCAGAGCTACCTTTATTGTTTATGGCATAGATTCAACAAGATCTCAAATATGTATCATAGATTTTTCTCCATATTACATGACCGTATGCACATCATCTGCACATCTGTACAATTAACTCATTGTCATGTTCAAGGAATCCGTTTGTAATTAGTTTTGTGAAACGGAGCATCGTCTTGCTGGCTTTAGCCTTCAGAAAATGTCTACGCTGTGATCATAAAGCGAAGGAAATGGTCAGCAACAATATTTTTGTTGGCTGTGGCATTTAAATGATGCTCAGGTGGTACAAAAAGGCATAATGTATCCTTTATACCATTACACCAACACTACTGTCCTGAATCTTTGATACAGACCAGATGGGGATTCATGCACTCCCCTTTAAACCAAATTGTGACCCTACCATCCTGATGTCACAGCTAAAACCGGGAATCTTCAGACCAGACAAAACACGATGAGTATGTGTGAATTGTAGCGTCGGCTTCTTGTTCTTGGCCAACAGGAGGGACACCACGATGTGCTCTTCTGCTGCTGTAACCCATCTGCTTCAAGGATCGACCTGATATATTCAGAGACTGTGTCCTATAGATCCTGGCTGTAATGAGTATTTGTCTGAGCTACTGTTGCCTATGTACGTTCTCCTTTTACATCAACGAAGCATTTTCATTCACACAACTGCTTTTCACTTTTCTGTTTTGAGGACTATTCTCTGTAAATCCAAAAGATGTTTGTGTGAAAATCAATCACGTAGTTTTCATTGAATGGGTGTACCTAATAAAGTGATCAGTGAGCATAGTTTTTAGTTATGTGGATAAAAAAAAGTGAATGAGTTTTTTTGTAGAAATTGTAGAAATAAAATAAATGCAATCAATCCAACCTTGCTATTTAATCTTACAATTCAGGAGTCTGTTTAAACAAAGGGGAAAAAATAACTTTTGTCTAAATATATGCACCTTATGTCTATTAAAAGAAATCCAGACAAAATATAACATTAAAACCTGCCCTTAAAGACATTGAATTTCATAAATCACATCTGAAGCCTATATTTCACAAAAGCTGAATTTGGAAATCCAGGATAAGTGCTAAAGTCAAGCTCGACATAGTATGATCGTGTTCTGGCTTTATCCATTTCACAAAGCCCGATCCAAGCTCAGTAGGTTTGACTAAAATCAAAGCAGGTTAGTAATCCAGCTAAATGCGCATCCCCGGCTGTCTACAAAAGACCATGAAGTCGATCACAAATTCACTGATGCTACAATGGATGAGTTGCGAGCGGCAAACTTCAAACCAAAGGAGAAACATCTTTTGACGGAGGCTTATGAGTAACTGAAGCAAATCAGACTCAAGAAAGGAAACATTGCTGCTATTCTAAATGGAAACACATTTGTTTGGAGCTACTTCTATGGGGGAGAAAAAGTTCAACCATTTTCTCTGATCTATCCAATTCAGACTCTAGAGGGCGCTGTTTCATTGATCCTTCCATAACTCCTGAAGCACTACTAGAGCATAGAGGGATGAAAGTTTTTCAGCAGACAGCCTTTGCAAAACAATGTTCACCTCATATCAGATTTCAATAGTGGCATTCATTATTAATACAAATATTGTTGGCATTTAAAACACTAAGCATAGACTCTAAAACAAATTGAAGGAAATTAATGTAAGATATCTGACATACAATGACATATTCATGATAAAAAAAATATCAAATAACAATATTTTTTCCATTAACAGTTGTTAGGTCACTGAGCCTTATGACTTGTATAGTTTCTTTCCCTTTTAGGGCTGTGACATTGTGTATTTTGTGCACTTGAAGGGAAATGTGTATTTTTTCTGGAGTAGTCAGCAAACCAGCGACCCCTAGAGTCGAAGAGTTTCGTGGACTGGTGTAACACCTGACTTTACTGGTAACATCTTTGCTTCTTCGGATCAGCCATTCTCATTCCCTCAACACATGCAATAGTCTATTAAAGGCCTTTCTGTCAAACTCAGAACAACAATAGTCTTCAAAAACACAGTTGAACTGTAATAATGCCCACATGGATAATAATAAAGTTAATAACGGTATAGGCTACCATCATAATTTTAAAATAATTACAGTACTTGACTGAATACCAATGTGTATCAGTGGCATTTTAATGCAGGTAGATAAAAAAAAAAAACTCAAAACACACATAAGGAAACAGAATCACTGACAAAACTAATTGGATTCTGATCAGCATGATCAGTTCTTCTGTGGCCTCCCTGCTTGTGATCTATGTCTTACGTCGCTTTGAAACTCTATCAGAGCTTTTTTCTGCAAATCATCCAAATTGCAAACCATGGATCTGGTCAGCTGGTCGCTCAACGCAATGGATCATATTTTCTCAACGAGAAGACTGGGCAAAGGAGAGCCCAGCTGTCCCGAGGGGACATTCGCAGCCGGGACTTCTGGGAGATGTGGAGGATTGTGTGTCTGTCTATTTTGTCCATCGAGCACCTGGAAGATGCGTACATAATTGGATTTATGATAACACGATTTCTGCTTTTTGGAGCTGGTGGTTACCTGTTAAATTGACAAATTTGGAAAATGTCAGCAGCTGTTCTGGCCATGGCGAGGCTGCTGGGAATGTGTGGAGGATTAAATCGAGCTGTGAACACCCAGTGAGCAAAACTGCAAGCTGGATGCGATCCTTGCATAGTATGGCATGCCGGCTGCGATCTGAACTCAGTGGTGAATGGAATAGAACTCGGCCTCAGTCACCTGTCTACCCATGTAGCCCATCTTGATGGGCTGTACTGAAATGCAACCCCCCCCCCCCCCCCCGGGGGACAAATAAAGCAATTCAATGACTGAACAGAGAAGGCACCAGGATTAACTAAGCCTGGCTGTTAGCCTGGCCGGGAATAGGCTTGCTGCCCAGAATAGCCAGGATATCACGGAAATCCCGGCATAACCCTTTATCTTGGTTTAGTGAAATATGCCTCTGGTCAGGTATCAAATCAGTAACATTGAAGGACCAAAACCTAAAAGGTGCATAGCCACGTTATTTGACTTTTTTTTAAATGTATATGTCAGTAGCTCACTCTGGTTGCATACAAAGTTTTGTATGAAAGATTATCATGTCCTGCTGGCGTATTAGTTATTTTATTATTATTTTTGGCATTTTACGCTTTGTTTTTGCTCAATTTGTTAGTAATTAAAGCCTTTCATATTTATTTTTAATAACAGAGGAAGTACAGCACTGCGCATGCAGGGGACAAAACAAGAAAGCGGCTAATGGCTATTAGCATCTCTCAGCGAAACAATGCAAAATGGTCCAAGATCCAGTGAAAAAGAGCAAACAAAGAAAATATGATTCCAAGAGGGAAAAGACTGGAATGCCACTGGGAATACAGTATGACCATCGGTGTTCACTAAAGTGCTGCTAAACCTGCTGATTGCTCAGATGTGACCGCAGAGTTGACTGACGTGAGTACATTTTCTGAGGCTCTTAAAGATCGGCGTATTTAATTGATAAAAAAATTTCAGAGGGTCGGTCCAGCATTATTTCCAAGTGATTTATTCTTTAAGCAAACTGGCATTATGATAGTTCTGCGATACTGCCCGTAGATGGCGCCACCTCTGTTTCTATCTGGTCATGGTGCCCAGTGCTGGGGCTATTTTTACACACAAAAAGGACCATCAAAACATTATCAGGATGGAGGCTTGGTGTATAGCGCTTTATTTTTTCATGATCAAACTGTTTTTGGTCTTTTTTATAAGCATATAATGTGGCTATATACATTTAATGTTAAATTCTGGATTATGATGATCATGATTTTATTTAGTTTCAATTCTTGAAAAAAAAATAAAAATAAAAATTTCACTGCTCTTCATTTATTTTGGGACAAACAATTAACTTTCACCACCTGACACTAAAAATAAGCCAGAAAGCAGTACAGAGCTACCAAACTTAATTAGCTGATAATTGTGTGTTTTAGTCTTCTCTTAGATAGGCCTCAGGCATCTCCTCTTCATCATTACTACTCTCCAGGGTGGTGGCGTATTGCGTCATCCTTTCGACCTCCATGACTTTAGTCTCTGCCAGCTTCTTTTCTGCATCCAGTGAGACTTTCTGGGCCTCCTCAACCTGCGACTGGGACAACTGAATATTTGTCCTGATCGTGACACACGGATTCTCAGCTCCTGAGAACACACAGGCACAAAAAGAAAATGCTCAAAGAAACGACAGCGTCTCAAATTCAGACTTCAAAAGGGGTCGTTAAGCAGGCCATCTTGTCCATCACCTTCTTTTTTGTTTTCCCCCAAAGAACCACAGAGTGACACCAAAGTGATGTATGAGGAAAACGAAAAAGCGAAAACACTGAGCCTTTCAGTTGCACACCTGATATGTACGCTGCCTCGGCCGCCGTCTCACACAGCCTTACTGAGGTGACCCAGGTCAACTCAAAGCGCTTCATTTCCTCTTGTCTGTAGGTAACCTGCCACAAAATAAAACTCAAGTCAGATACAGACAGATGTACAATTCCCTGCTTTTATTTAATATTTTTAAATAAAAGCGATATAGGAACATTTTTTGACCAATCTGTATAATCTGACCCAATCTGTATAATATGATTGAACCTAACTTGTAAAGTGCCTTGAGATGACATGTTTCATGAATTGGCGCTATATAAATAAAATTGAATTGAATTTAATTAGGACAAAAAAAAAAATGTGTAAAAGCAACAAAGAGACTGACCTCTGCACGTTGCCTAATGATCACCTGCCAGATTGCATCTTCCTCTGCTGGACTCAGTTTTCCCAAAGAGGCTAAATACTGCCTTTGTAGGGCAATGAGTGTGTGGACAGCCTGTAAGGAAGCAAAGGGAAGGTTGTCAGAGTTTACCCTCAAAAGCAAAGACAACTTATTGAGATAGATTAAAGAAACACGAACGATTTTCTGTAAACACCCTACTGTTAGTTAGTAAAGCAAATAAGATCATAAATACTGGACCGTTACTGCATTAATTAAAAGCAAGATCAGCATTATTAGTGGACATAACACGAATGAGCTTTCGCTTTGATCAGAAAACATAATACAACACAAGGTGAGCAACACAAGCTATTCTTCAAGCTTCTGGAACCACATGTATACATGTCATGTAATTACTGTATTTGCATGTAATGTATCATGTATACATCTACAACATAAAATATTGATTTAACAACAAAGGCAGGTTTAAAAAGTCTCTTTTTTCATGGAATAACTGCATTGAATTTCTAGTCTTACATACATTTCCACAAATATCAACATCCCAGAAAATGTATCCATCCTTTCTTAGCAAAAATTGTAAAAAAAAAAAAAAAATGTCTTTATCCTAAAAACCTAAAAATATAATTTAAATATTTCTTAAAAGCGATAAGTTTTGTATAGTTGATATTTATCAAAAATTATAATTTGTCTTCTTTCAAAATATCACCTAACATTTCAGTCCTAATTAAGTTTTAGTGTGAGAGAAAACTGCAGTTTGACTTGGTTATGCTCCATTAAGAGCTTTGGCTGCATTTTTAAAACATCAATCAATTCCATCATTTGAAGGCCTGGTAGTCACAACATGAAGCCATACCTTTGAATACTCAGTGAGGGAATCAATCAGAGCCAAAGTGACCTGAGAGAGAAAAGTGCTTGAGCTGTCTGTCACCAGAGAGGCTGCTCGTCTGACCAGGGAGTCATGAGAGAGGTTTTCAACCTGCAGCAGGGGGATTCAGGTGGGTTTAGAGCAGCTGAAACCTTAAAATACGCTCGTGTGCAACTTTAAGACTCACCTGTTTAAAAGGTACAGCACACAGACCACCGCCGACAGCTGCAGCCGCCACGCCAGGGTACAAGACGCTTGTCCATCTGTGGGTTTTCCGAAGAGCTGGGTTTATCCTGAACAGGAGCTCAACAGAACTCCTGGACATAAAATAATAATTTTAAACAAACAAATAAAGCCAGAAACAACGAGGGGAAAACTCATTCACTGTCCCTGTAGGCTGACTCTGCTCAACAACACAGCAAACAAAAAGGCAATCCCGATATTAAAATAACCTTATTATCATTACTCGTTTATATCTTTTTAATTCTCTCGCATTTTGATAAATAATTTATAAGACACTTTAACCAGATCAGAAACCCCCACTTTAAACAACAAGGTAACAACACAATCAGATTATATAACAGTGATTACGGCCAACCTGATCAACCTGAGAATTTGCGATCTCCTCCAGAGCGCGGCCATGTTGGGCCGTCACGCTAAAATGTTGTTGTTTTTCTGTGCCACAGAATAAACGTTCCGACGTCCTCTTCTTCTTCTGATTTTTACTGGCGGGTGACATCTAACGTTTAGATGTATTATCGCCATCTACTATGCTGGAGTGTGGACCAGAGTTTCTCCCTTTAAACTAAATCCTTACATACAACCCTGTTTCCTTTAAAAAAATTATAACTGCTTTATTTATTTTATGTTTAATTAATATTTTATTAAGATCTATTCTCCCTATATCATATTTCATTATTTCTTGTTTTAGCTTCTCTCTACTTATCTTATACTTCTCACAATGAATTATTACATGTTCCACTGTTTCCATCCCCCTTCCACATTCACAACTACCTGTTGGGTGTTTACCAATCATATTTAAAGTTTTATTTAACCCAGTATGTCCTAATCGTAGTCTTGTCATTACTACTTGTTCTTTTCGATTCTCTCCAATTACCTCCATTTTCCCTACTTTCTTTTGTATATGAAATAAATGACGACCTTTAGTTCCTTCTTCCCATAATTGTTGCCATTCAGAATTGATTTTATTTTTAATAATTGATTTAATTTCTGATTTACAATACTCTATTTCCGTAATTCTAATTTGTTTTAAAGACATCTTAGCTAATTGATCTGCCATTTCATTTCCTTCTATACCCTTATGAGCTGGTATCCACATAAATCTAATCTCTTTTTGCATTTGTCTCATTCTGAATACAGCTTCATAAATTTCGTATACCAAGTCCATGCGACTTTCAGATGAGATATTTAATATAAACATTAGTACTGATAATGAGTCTGAACATATAAGAACTTTTTTAGTTTTATTTTCCTCTACCCACTGCAAGGCCATTTTTATCGCTATCATTTCCACCGTGTAAACCGCTAAATAATCAGGTGTTCTTTGTTTCATACATATATCTAATTCAGGAATAACATAAGCAAATCCTGTTTTGTTTGTAACTAGATCTTTTGAACCATCTGTATATACAATTGTCCATCCATCCATCCATTTTCCAAACCGCTTTATCCCTCATGGGGTCGCGGGGGTTGCTGGTGCCTATATCCAGCGTTCACTGGGCGGGAGGCGGGGTACACCCTGGACAGGTCGCCAGTCTGTCGCAGGGCAACACAGAGAGACAAACAGGACAAACAACCATTCACACACAGACTCACACCTAAGGACAATTTGGAGAAGCCAATTAACCTAACAGTCATGTTTTTGGACTGTGTATATACAATTGTATAGTTATTATATACTTTATTAATTCTATCACTTACGAAATTTACCCAGTTATTATCCTTATTAACCTGCATTTTTTTACTAACCTCTAGGTCAACATTCATATTTGGAAACAGCCAAAAGGGAGTAATTGAGTAAGGCACCGCAGCACAGTACGTCATTCCTTGTATTCCTATTTCCCTAGCGGATTTATTTGCTGCCCATGCAAAACATTCTCTTTTTGCTTTTCCACTCTCCCAACATGTTTTCAGTATTCCTACTGCTGGATTTTTCCCCTCCTCCTGTCCCTGCAAACTCACCCAATAATTAAGCATTATTTGTTTTTGTCTTAAATATAAAGGCCTTTCTCCCATTTCAACCTGTACTGCCAAGGAAGAAGACGTTTTCAAAGCTCCACAGCATAATCTCAGAGCCTGATTTTGAATAACTTCTAATTTATTAATTATTGTTTTCGCAGCTTGCCTATAAACTACACATCCATAATCTAACACTGATCTTATCAAGGCTATATATATCTTTTTTAAATTAATTTTATCTGCTCCCCAATCTATACCTACTAAACATCTCATTATATTTATAACCTTTTTACATTTCCCTTCAATATACTTTACATGATCTCCCCATAAAAGTTTAGAATCAAACATAATTCCTAAAAAACGAAATTTACTTACTTTTTCTATTTTTTTCCCATACATTTTTAATTCAATTTCCTCTATTTTCTTCCTACTAAATACAACTGTCTTTGTTTTATCTACTGAGAATTTAACTCCCCAATTATACGCCCAATTTTCAACAGAATCAATAGCCTTCTGTATTTTCTTATATACTATTTTTACATTTTTCCCTTTCCTCCACAAAGCTCCATCATCAGCAAACAATGACTTCATGACATCCTGATCTACTTCTTTAAAGACATCATTAATAATGATGGAAAATAATAATGGACTAATAATACTTCCTTGTGGAGTTCCATTATCAATTTTATATTTATTAGATAATGCTATTTCCATCTGTACCTGTATATCTCTATTTGACACGTTCCGACGTCTTCTTCAAGATAATCTTTTATAGCGTTGGGCTGATGCATTGTCGCCATCCCGTGGTTAATAGTAACGGAACCCTCTTTATTAATAAGTGAATAAATAAATGCTTGTGAATTAAAATCTTCAAGGGTTAGAATTACTATCACTAAATGCATACATTGTTCAAATAAATTCCATTTTATATTTTAAATGCAGTTTATCAATTTCAAATACATAAAGAATGGGTAAAAATGTAATTTCTTAAAGCGCATTTTGGCAATAATAATAATAATAATAATAATAATAACAGTAATATAAATATAAAAAGCTCTATATTAAGGTTTTCTCATTCCAAATGACACAGATTTAATAATCGAGGTTTTATATGTAGTCAGTTGGAGGCAGTTGGAACCTTTGTGGCTTGTTTTTTTTCCTGTTCAATATTTCTTTCATTCGTTGTGCTTTTTTCATTCATTACAGCTAATGAAATAGCTTTTTTTATCAGCTTTTAGATCCTGTCACGTCACATACAAATAGATTAAAAATCACATAAAGGTTTAATGTTCATAGTGTCTCGTTATTTAAAGTTATTTTTTTTTGTCCCTGAACAAGACAAAATGGAAAGTCTAACAATTGGTCAGAAATTGAGTTTTTGGAGGTTCTTTTGAAACAATGACAGGTCCTTCTTGTTAATATAAAATCTACTGAGAGTTCATATAGAGAATCTGAATTTCTGGATACATTTAATGGCACTTTTCTTTCTCCTTTGCTGCACATGTGTATGGTAACTGCTCCTAAGGCTGTTGGTTCCTTTCATAGACATATAAAGAGTATATATCTGATGGGAGAAACTCATCACTGCTGCCCTCTGGTGGTGACTGATCAATATTCCCCCCCCCCCCCCAAGCTCTATTTCTCTCTTTATTCTTTGTTCTGTCTTTATTTTTTATTCAGATCCTCATTAGTGGTTGCTCGTCTTCCCTGGGTTCTCAAAAAGTATAAAATGACAATGTATATATCACAGTAAAATACAATAAGATACACAAAATGCATTAAAACATTTACATTAGAAAAAAAAAATTTAACACAGGAGTGATGACAGTACAGAGTCAATTTACAATAACCCCTTTGATTTTTCTTTTAAAAGATAGTTTATTATTCGTTTGTCCAGTTGCCTGGTGAGCTGAAGAAGACATTATGTTCAGTAAATGCTTTCAGTCAAATAGACTCTACTTTCCATTTTAAACACAGCTGAGCGATAACTATTATAAGTAATTCATTATAATATTTTCATAATACTGAAGCCAAGATAGGATACATAAACAAGGATTTTTTTCTTTGGTCTTACACACATAGACAGCGCAGACATCCAGCGTATAACTAAATAAACTTAAGAGGAACTCAAATAAAAGATAAACACAGCAATATGTACATGTGTATTATACACTCAATATGTTGTTGTATAAAAGAAGGTTGTTGTAGTTCAAATGTGCTTATTTTATTTCACAGTGGCATTGCGGACTACTCAGGCTGTAAAATGTATACATAATGTTTAAACCCAATGGTTAATATAAAAAACACTACAAGGGCAAATTTTTACAAGGACACCAGACATAAATTTGCTACAGTAAATATATAATTTACCCTCTCAGCAAAATGGTTAAAAACTGGAATAGCAGAGTAAATGCTTTGAAATGTTGTGCAATGTTTACAAAAAATATAGAAAACAATAAAATCATACAACTCAAACCTAATCAAAACATAAATACTTTAATTAAGGAACGGCTCATGAACACCTCAGCATTTATTCCAAATAAAAATAAAGACACATCACAAAACAAATGGTCCAGACTTTGTCCAGAGTTTTTATTGTTTTAAAAAAATAATTAATGTAAGAATAAAAAAGTACTAGATGTGTTAAATAGCTAAACTGTAAGCAGGAAGAATGACAAAAAGCTTTCTTCATATCTTTATTAATATATATTTGTTGTTTTCATTTTATATCAAAACATGCTTGTTTTATAAAGTGGAACATTTCTGCTTGCAGTGAAATGTTTACATACACTCATAATGAACAAGGATGCAACAATGATTAATTTAAATGGTTCTATTTACAGGTTGGAATCATCACACAATAATAAAAGTTCAAGTATATACACACACACCCTCCTATATTTGGATTTATTTCCCATATCAAGTTTAAACCTCAAGCAAAAAGCGTTTTGTAGCCATCTACAAGTTTATGGGATAGTTCTGGCTCATGGTTTGACCACTCTTTGTAGAGTTCTTTTGAATAGATTGCTTTCTTGGCAGTGACCATGGCTTTTAACTTTTTTCTCACTGGGTTGGAGTGGGAACTTTGCAAAGGCTAATGCATGAATAATATTAGTCCACTTTATACAAAAATGTTTAGTTCTAATTGGGATCATGCCCTGTGATATGGGCTGTCGACCTGTCCGATTACAGTTCAAATAAACATTTAATTGTGTGTCAGCTTCGACTGTGTATCCGCAGATTTGGTCCTCCTAGTCCTCTTTACTCATTACTCTATATTTTGATTGTAACAGGTTCAAAATTAACCTGTAACAAGTTCAAAATTAACCTGTAACAAGTTCAAAATTAACCTGTAACAAGTTCAAAATTAACCTGTTATCATCATCATCCTCCTTGTACGATTGATCTGTACTACTTGCAGTGAAACAGGCAGGCTCAGAGCAAGATTCTACCACCACCATGAAACTTTAATGTTTACACAACCGAGTTTAAGCATGACCCATATAAAAATTGTCTTGGAATAGATGAAGCAAACTAACGGTGAGCTTCCAGAATGGCATTCCTGAAATCATTAACTTAACTCAACTGTAAAATTGTGGGCTATGCCTAACAAATTCAGTCATAATAGGTTATAACAATGTGTAATAAGTCAAATATTCAGCCAAAATAATACCAGATACCTGCTTAAGGCAACAATGATGTGTTGGAGTAATGCAACCATATATTATCTGGGGGTATATGTGTAATTTTCACTCTTGGCAACTTTGCATCAAGTTATTGTTTTTAACAATCTAATAAAGTTGTTGGTTTTTATAACTTGGAAAAAAAGAATGGTTGCATATGCCTTTAAAAGTCTCACGATGAGTAAAAGTTACATTTGAAATGCATGCTTTTTAAATTTTCATATTTTTTTATTCAAAACACTACGATTAGTTTCAGTTAGTTTTACAAATGTTCTGTTTAACATATGTTTTATAAAGCATCAGGAACATTTAGAATTATTATTTTCATCCATGTTGAGGTTGTTTCCCTCACGTATAGAGATAGTAAACAGATCTGTCCTTGAATAATTGATGACAACCATTAAGCATCCCTTTAATGAGTTTCAGAGGAGCTTATTAACGCACACAGGAACACAGAGAACAGTCCAATTATTATCATCATTATTGCGTGAATGAAAACAACTTCTGAAGAAAAACAAAGCAAGACTTCATAGTGTAACACTTCCTTGTGACAGAAGTTAGTTACAGAAGTTGATGACTTTGCAGCTATCAAAAGCCCCAAATGAGCAGCCAAAGTTAACCACATTCAATAATTTTCTTCACTTTATAATTGTCTGTACAGTGATTTGTCAAAGTATTGAGAACCTTTTGAACATTGGTTCTCGGTTCTAATATACTGGAAAAATCGTCTCCTGCCAAAATAGACAAATGTATTTATAAACACAGCCGGAAGCCAGTATGGTTTTAAAGGGAACAGATCAACAACTATGGCCTTAATGCAATTTATTAAGGAAATGGCAAATTATATTGACCAAAAGAAATTGGGAGTGCTACACAATATCAATCTGGCTAGCCAGGTTAGACCAACACATCCCCACATGGCCTTGCCCCCTTCATCCACACCTCTCTTCTCGTTCCAACACTCCTGCCAGCTTGCTGCTGTGCAGCGGTTGTGGTGTGCAGCGAGCTAGGGTTAGGGTTACGGTGGTTTTAGTATCACATTGACATCCCCCTAAGTCAGTTGTTTGACTGAAAAAGTTTGGTGTAGGGAGTCAAAGGCAAGGCACGAGCCGGCGCTTGTCACTCAAGAGCTCAACGCCCTTCGTCTGCTCAGCTGAGAATGTAATAGTCTAAAATATTCCTAGTGTCCCTATTGGGCTGCCTTAAAGAATTTAAAGCTTAAATAGTGCTGAACTTTTTAAATTTTAAGAATAAGAAAACTGAGGTAATTGTGCACAAGAAAGGCTCCTTTACTGCCTTTCTTTAAAATTCTGCTTAAAACTTTTTATTATTCTTTGGCTTTTACCACTAGCGAGCCTTAGTTTTTGTTTAAAATTTGTTTTTTTTCTTTTAAGTGTTTTTATTTATTTTTTATTATTTTATTTTATTTTTGTTTTTCAATGGATAGGTTTTAGCTCTGTACAGGGTTGGGTTAGGGTTAGGCTCTCCCCTCTAGTCCAAATACAGGACCAGGGCGGACAGGGTTAGGGTTAGGAAGTGCACATATGTTTATCAGACAACACAGCATTTAGAAATTATATAACTTACTTGTAATGTGGTTGCCACTTTCAGTGTTGGTACAGAAGTTTTTTTCAAAATCAGTTTGTTGTGTGGTACTTCCCTATAAATTAACTTCAGCCACTCTGATTCTCTCATCCTGCGTGCCTCTTATCAGTGTCTGACCTCACAAATGTGGTTCTGGAAGAATGCTCAAAAACTCTCATAAACACACCCCAGAACCTTTTCTGGAATCTGCTGAGCTGGCAGGTGTTGTGTAAAAATAGACCAATATAAATTCTGTTTGGGTATTCTAAAGCTGTGGAGGAAAAGACCGAAGGTCAAGCTTTGAGGAGGTGCAGGAGGGGACATTTCTTTTTCATATTGCATTTAATTTTTGCATGTTTCCTTTTTTTATTTATTATTATAATATGTTTTTTCCTTGTTTATTATTTATTGTGTACAACCAGCAGGATCAAAACAGTTAATCATACAGATTGCTGTGGCATTGGAGTTTGACCTCTTGGATGCACTTTCATGCAGAGGTGATGAGGTAGAAACCCACTGGTTTAAAGCAACGACAATAACCACATCTTTATTGGCCATATGCCTTCATATTATTTCATTTCCCTTTGGGATTAAAAGTATTTTTGAATTTAAATTAATTGAACGTTGGTGTTCATCCATTATTGATGTTATGGTTTGGGCCAGTGCTAGGGATGTTGTGTATGCCCTAATTGGTAGAATAATTACTGTAGCCATGTCTAAGGAAGATTCCTCACAACCACATCAGGTGCTTGTGACCTCTCCGACAGCTCTAAGGGCTCTGATGACATGTTGAATTTTATTGCTTTCTTTCTTTTACTAGTAATCTTGCTTGTTTAAAAAAACTCTAACAAATAAAATTGTGATGTTACTTAGATTAATACTTTTAATTACTTTATGCTGAACAGAGTTGTATTTAAACAAGAGCGTTTACAACAACAAAAGATGAACGATTTAATTTAACATAATCCTGTCCTATTAAACCTAACACAAATTAATACTCTAATGTCTTTCGTTGCTTTACGTATTTCGTCATTTCGTCAGTTGTGTCCGGCTTGTGCTGTGCATAACCACAAAGCCACATTTGCTTGTAACAACATTGTTTTCATTTGCTAACATGCTATAAAATTTAAATTACCAGGATATTTAAAAGCGGTATTTTATTAAAAAAAAACCAGGCACAAATGTATTTGTACACTTTTTGTATGTTGAGTAAGACTGAATCTTGAAAGTACACAGGGTGTAGAAAGACTGAGGAAGAAAACTGGGAGTTAGTTCTGCAAAAGAGGAGTGTTGTAATAAAACAAACTGAGTCCCATTCTACTTTTAGAGAAACTTTAGGAACCACCAGTAAACCTACCGTCTGCGAATCAGTGCTGTATTAGGAAGATAGGGAACAATCAGATCTCTGATATAAGATCGACCTTTGTATGTGAATTTTAAATTCTACTCTGGATTTAACAGGGAGGTAATGAAGGGGATGGTAGGATAGGAGCAACATGATTTTGCTTTTAATTTCCATCAGAACTCTGCAGCGTTTTTTATCAGCTGAAGGATTTTAACTGAAATTTGCAGACAACCTGTTGGTAAAGAATTATGATAGTCGAGCATTTAAATAAAATATGCATGGACTTGTTATGATTCTCTGTTTATGTTTTGTGTATAGGTTTTGTCTGTTTCATGCGTTCCCCAGCTTCCTGACGTGGTCCTTCCCCCGAGCTGTTTGGTTTGTGGTTTGTGTTTCTTCCTTGTTGGCTCCTCCATTTCATTCTGTTGTTCCCTGTGACTTGTATCATGCATCATTAAAACCTCATCATCGTCAGGATTCTTTAGCTTAGTACTAGGAACCAATTCATTGCCATCCAAAATGAAGTGTCTAAGCAGCTTGCTTGTCAGTGGCCCTGGTTTAAAGATGACAACTTCTGTCTTGTTTGAATTTTAAAGCAGAAAATTGAAAGTAATCTGGGCTTTTATTTCTTCAAGACATGCCTGTATTCTAACTGATTTGATTCATCAGGATTTATGGAGAAATGTAGCTGACTATCATCAGCATAACAGTGGAAATCTATCCAAAGAGGATGGGCCCTAACACTGAACCCTGTGGTATGTACTCCACAACTAACCCTGGAGTGTGAGGAATAGTTATCATCAGAGTGAAAAAAAATGGAATCTGAGAGACAGTTACAATGAAAACCAGCCTAGTGGTGTTTCCTTGATCCTTTTTCGAACTTTTATGAGAGAATATTGTGATCGTGTCATGATTTGGAGTTTCTTGTGTTTTTGGACTGACTGATCCTTCCCATTTCCATGCCCATCTCAGCCACCACCCTCTCTCCATAAACAGCATCACCTGCTACCACTAATTATCATCAGGTCATTCCACCTGGTACTCCGCCTACTTATACCTGTTTCACTCACTTCTCCCTGCCAGAACGTCTCCTCTCTACTCGCATGGGTTTCTCCGTACTTGCTCTGCGCCACCTGTTAATGCTTGCCCTGCCCCCGCTAGATCAGCATTCTAGTGGTCGTGTGGACCACCTGCTTTACTGTGTTCCTGTTTGGAGTCCTTGCTCTGTGCTATCTGGGAACTCATCGGCTTCTGCCATGGTCAATCTGTTTCTGCCGTCATCACCTCATCAATCTGTCTTAGTCGTCATCATCTGGTCAGCCTGTCTCGGTCATCTTCACCTAGTCAACTCTTGAAATCTACCATTCTTCAACCGTTACAAAAGATACCTGTCTTGTCTGCCATCATCTGCACGTCCACCAATACACTTTTAATAAATTTTATACGTCTTTGTCTTGAATATTTGGTACTCTACATACGTTTATTACAGTTCAACAGTGTCAAATGTCGCACTGAGATCTAATAGGACATGTACAGACACAAGTCCCTGATCTGAGGCCATCTAAATATCATTAGTAACCTTCACAGGTGCTGATGAGCTCTGAAGTTTGACTGAAACTCTTTAAATTGGTTATTAGAGTAAATGCTCCCATGGATGATTACATTTTAGTTTTTTTTTCTCACATTTTAGTTTCTTAAGATATTAATATAAGAAAAGAAGTTTCGATTTAGTTCTCTAATTGAGAAAAGGTTAATTTCAGCAACAGTGAAAAGCTGTGGTATCTATATATTTATTAAGGTCAATAATATCAAAAATGGGGGTGGTAATCAAAGGGAAAATGTCCATAACTACTACATCTTTTTCCAGTTTGTGAATTGTTATGTATAATACATTAAGTGTTGTTTATTATTTTAGCTAATGCTGTAAAAGCTTTAAAGCAGAATTGATATTTGACAAATAATCAATAAATCTCATCGGTTGTGTTTCAATATACTGCATCTTAAATGGCATAAACTAAGTTTGTCAGTCAAAAAGTTTTACAGTATTATCTAATTATGTCATGATGAGACAGTTTAGAGGTGTGTCATAATGACAACATCGTGTCCACGTGTGTACTGCATGCATTGAACTATACAAAGCCAGCTCAACAGAGAGCATTTTTGCTCACAATGAGCCATGATGCCACATTAGAATTGGTAGTGTTGTAACAAGAAGGATCTTGTATCCATGAACTCTGATATAACATCCCATAGATATGTTTTCTGTGCTGATCAGGACATTTCATGCTTTAAGGTTGATATGACAAGTTGTTTGGGTAACTAACAAAATATTGACAAAATATTTGATTCGGGAGTCTGGTAACCTGCAACTCTTGTTTTTTTTTTTTTTTTGTATTTCACTGCAAACTTTCAATGCCCAACAACAGCTCTCTGGATGGCGGCAAATCTTTTAGTCGACCGATAAATGATAGAGTGATTTTTGTTCAAGTCCTGGTAGCAGTTCTTCTTTCTATTAACTTTGTGCTGATTGCAACCTTTTTTATGAAGGAAACCTTCTACACAAACATGCGCTATATTTTGTTTGCCAACGCATTATTTTCAGATTGCATAAATTTAATAATCACAGATCTGTTGCTGATCTTCATCTATTTTTCTGTTCCTTTACAAACTTGGTCATGCCTCATCTTTTTCATTGTGTCATCTCTGTATAACTATGTCACTCCGCTGACTCTGACGGCAATGAGCCTGGAGCGCTATGCGGCTATTTGCATGCCACTACATCACGGGGAGCTGTGCACAATGAGCAGGGCCCTGCAGGGAATCCTCACTATTCACAGCATCGGCTTTATTCCCTGCCTTGTGACTCTTATTATATTTTTTTCTTCGACCACCTTTATATTTCTTAAGCAATACCGAATCTGCTCTGTGGAGGTGTTCATGTTGCACAGATGGCAAGATACTTTAAGGTCTGCAATAAGTCAGTTTTATTTCTTGATCATGTGTATCCTCATTGCTTTCTCCTATGTTAAAATAATGAAAGTGGCCAAGGCTGCATCGGGAGAGAACAAAGAGTCAACACAAAAAGGACTCCGAACGGTGATCCTTCATGCTTTCCAGCTGTTGCTTTGTCTTATCCAGTTGTGGACCCCATTCATTGAAGCTGCTGTCCTTCAAATTGATCTAAATTTATACTTGAATGTCAGATACTTTAATTACATTTGTTTTAATCTTGTTCCACGAAGCTTGAGTCCTCTTATCTACGGCCTTAGGGATGAAGCATTTGTACTTGCGCTGAAACAATTTGTGTTATTTTGTCCCTTCATAAACAAGCTAAAACTTTGATAAACATAAAAAAAAATGACATTTGTTGAACCTAAATTTCTTCTATGTATTTAATGTAATCCATGAAACACAAATGTTCAAATATTTTAACAGATCTGTTGTTAAACGAGGCCTTTTGGTACTTTAAGTTGGAACAACTTGTATTGCTCATCCTTGATTTTAAAATGTTAGAGTTGCTGTTAAGCTGAATGTAATTAAACTTTTTCAGCTGAAATTTTACTGTTGCTCATTTTTCCCCTATTAAAGATCAGAGTTAGCTTTGATGAGGGACAAAATTAGGAATTGTAAAAGTTCAGCTTAAAATGTTTTTCATTTTAAATTTTTTGTAACAACTAGTCTCCAATATTTATACATAAACAACATTTTATTGTTGTATTATTTTTAAAATCTGATGACTTGTTATGGAATATTTTAGATTATTTTAGACCACAGTTGATTTCTGGTAAATAATTAGGGGAAATGTTTTTTTAACAAAACAATTTTTCTACATTTTTGATGGTTTAGTTTTTTTCTTTTCCTCAAAGAGATATTAGCTTTGTTGGCAGTTTTGTCAACGTAAATCCTTAACTACAGAAAAAGTTTTCTTTGAAACATTTTTTATTATTATTTAAAATATCACACTTTTTTTAAAGGATGCTGGGAAGATGTTTTTAATTTTAGAATTACTGTTAAATGCTGACATATACCCTCACACAAACACATCTCAAGACTACAAAACCCTCTACAAACACTATCATAATCTCAATGTCTCATACAAACACCACTTTTTTCATGAAGGACAGTTTTTTTTTAAATAATTGACTTTCAAAAACCAGAACATTGTAATCAAAATAGATGATAATAATATTAAATAAAACTATTTTTGACTATGATTTAATTTTTGTGTTCATTTCATTATAAAATAACTAATTAGGTTTGGTTTTAAGACTATCCGACTTTGATAGATCAAATAATGTTTTACATAAATCTTTACACTTCTTTTAGTTTTTAGTTTTCAGTAAAGAGCCTAGTTTGAAGATGTTTTACCTAATTTCTTCTAAAAACCGATTTAATTTATTTTGGGGATGTTTACAAATTCACCATTTGCCAGTTCTTATTGAAGTTGTTTTTGTCAAAACAGACACTGTGAAACAGTGAAGGTTTATTTACACTGTTAGTTAAAGCTATAGTTGGCAATACTGTTCAGAAACACTTTTTGTTATACTGCGGAAATGGTCCTTCCGTCCTGACAGTAGTTAACACATTACATAATCAGAAAAAGGAGGTTAAAAAATTAGATCTCTGTGAAAGCTGTAGGGCTGTAAAAACTCTGACCAATCCCTGCCATTCGGTGCAAAGGGCAGGGATTGGTCAGCGTTTTGGTGATGCTCTCACCCCCTTCTGTCCCCCAAGATCCTCAGGTATTACCTTATCTATTGGTTGTGCCACATGCCAGTCATTCTGACGCGATCACGTAACGGCAGTGTACATGCTCGTTCCTTGTCAGTTCCCGCTTGCTGGCTGCGCATGCACACTTCTAGTGTTTATGTATCCGGTTAGCTTCGGTGTTAGTCCTGCGTTGTAGCTCCTCTGCTCTCACCGTATACTTTGAACATGGCTGAGAGTCACAAGAAGCAAACTGCGTACAAGTTTATGAGAAGAAGAGGAAGGCCTCAGTAATAAGACCAGAGTGGATTTGCTTCTCATCTATCATGGGTTTCGCTTCGCTCTATTCGCTCTAATCACACCATTCACACAGTTAGAATGGCCTCCTTCACATCACTCTGCATCGCTTCACTCATGAACGGGCCTCTAGATATGGATAACATGTAAATCAGAGCTCCAATGGATATATTTGTCAGAAGATGGAGTCCAGCTCTCACATTGTTACAGAATGATCAGAATGTGAGTTGGACTTAATGATAGCTTCTAGCGCCTATTCCTAGCTCCAGTTCCTTGACCTTAAATGGGGTCAACAGTAAGAACTCTATTGCGGGAAGGAAAGGAGCTTCAGAATGCTGTGCCAAATTCGGACAGCCTTTAGCTCCGACATCATTACGTGGCGAAAACACTCATGGATGATGCGAGTCAAATCCGGGCATACAGCCTTCCAAACATTAACTGCAAACTGCTCGCTCTCTTCTCTTCGGACGTTTTTGTTGATTTCCGTGAGGAGGCTGTGCTTATATGTCATGTCACGCAAAGGATTGTGGGATACCTTAAGGGCTCTTAGCGCTGGTAAGGGAGGTCGCGTGATTCCTGGGCAAAACTACCACGGGAGAGAGCATACAGGCTATTATTCCTACCTCCTTCCTTTCTGACTGCACTATTCGGATAGCACATATCATGGCAACAGCTGACACAATTCCGCTTTGGCTAAAGATTCCTTGCTCTATACGGGTATTCGGACTGAGGTCAAATTTGGTGTTTATACCTTTTCCTTTGTCTACTTTGCTTAATCACCTTACTGATTTCCCAATTTTTTTTACCCTGAAAGAGGTACTCAACAAAACAACAACATTCAGACACACACCCACAGAACTGGTTGTAGCGCCCAGACCCGCCCAGACCTGGGGCATTCCATTTTTTCAGGAGGGCACACTTTTTCATAAAACATTTCTTTTGCTTCAGGCTGAACAGTGACTTTATGACCACCCTTACAGTGCTTTGAAAATGCCAAAAGCAATAGTGTAGTCAGTGTTGCCAGATTGGGTGTATTTCCACCCAACTGGGCTTCTTTTGAACACATTGAGCTGGACAAAAAATAGCTTATGGGCTGGTTGTAAAAATTTGGGAAGCTTTTCACAACATTTGGCCTGTTTTTAGAAAGAATAAAAAAATATATCAAAATTTTTGTCTCTGTGTGGCAGAAAACTGAAAACTGCCACATTTTAATAAAATGGCATGTCCTTGAACTCATCTTATTGGTTCATTTATTTTTGAAATGTGTAAAATCTGTCGAACCTGACGTTATCAACAAATAATAGTCTGGTTAATCAAGTGTCACCATGAAACAGTCAATGTTGTAAACCCCAAGTGGGGTTGAGTGCAACTAATCAACTTAAAAATGTTTGATTACTGTGTGTGGAAGAGAAATGTTTGATGGATCTATACTCTGAGAGAAACAAATCTTAGATTAAGTTAGATTTACAACTTAAGTATGGAGGCTATTTTGTAGAGACTGTATGCAGTGTTTTTTTTCTTTTTTTTTGCTTCAGTGCAGTTGTGCGCTATTGGCATGTTCCTTATAATGTGTTTAATAGTTCCAGGCTTTTAACATTTGTCTAAGGTTGAGATTTGGCCGATTTTTTATGATTTTTTATGTGATTGACAAATTGAGATAGGAATAATAGAAAGTCAGCAACTCTGAGGTAGAAAACAAAACCTAGCATCAAGTCCAGGGCGGGCACGGCAGCCCAATGACCACCCATGCTGCTGGGGCTGCTAGCACCACAGTGCTGCAGGTGAAAAAGTGTTAAGAGAAACTCCTGTTGGCCCAACTGAGTTAACAAACAAGCAACTATTAGGCCCCTCTGTAGTTTACTTATTGTCATGGAGTTGGAGTTGAAGATGCCATCATACACCTGCTTCAACAAACCCACTGTCATTTAGACAAGGCAGACAGCACTGTGAGGACCATATTCTTTGATTTTCCCTGTGCAATAAACACAATTCAGCCTAATTTGCTTTGTCAGACAGTCCAGAAGACTCAGGTGGAGGCCTCAACAATTGCCTGGATCAAGGACTACCTGACAAAAAAATGTAAAACAATTTGTAAAACTTGTCTCCAAAAAGTAGACAAGGAAGACAGTGCTCTGTTGTGCCATTGAGGTCACGAGGTGTCCCTCTTGTCTAAACTTCTCCTATAAAGGGTTTGTGCACAGAGTTATCTCAGATGTCTGAACAGGACTATGATGAAGACACCGGTGGGTGCGCCATGCTCAGATAATTATTGACTGGCTATGACAATCATCTATGTGAATATTTTATCTTTAGCAAAGAATTTTTTTTTTTAGATTATCGCTAAAGAAAGACTATTATAATACACAAAATATTTATGGTTGGATATATCATCATTTTCTTTATATACTATATTAGTGTTTTTCTCACAGCAAAGAAGTGCATGTGTTACGAACTAGAATCAGGCAAACCCAGTATTCAAACCAAACAAGTGAGGTGAAGGCGTCCTCGGCGTGTCAGGCTCTCCGGCGGACGTCCTCGGCGTGTCAGGCTCTCCGGCGGACGTCCTCGGCGTGTCAGGCTCTCCGGCGGACGTCCTCGGCGTGTCAGGCTCTCCGGCGGACGTCCTCGGCGTGTCAGGCTCTCCGGCGGACGTCCTCGGCGTGTCAGGCTCTCCGGCGGACGTCCTAGGCGTGTCAGGCTCTCCGGCGGACGTCCCGGCGGACGACCCCTGTGAGACAGGTAATCCGGCGGGTGTCCTGTAGGACGGCCCCGGTTAGCAAAGATGTCCGGCGGCCGGTGGCGGAACAGGTCTCTCATAGGCCGGCGGCGGAGCAGATCTCTCATAGGCCGGCGGCGGAGCATGTCTCTCGGAGACCGGCGGCGGAGCAGCAACCTCGGAGGCCGTCGGCAGAACAGGACCCTCAGGAACCGACGCCTGGAGAGAGAGAGAACAGAACAGAACAGAACCTGGCTAGAAGAGCTAGAAGAGACGCCTGGCTAAAGAGTTCAGGAGGCACCTGGCTAAAGAGTTCAGGAGGCGCCTGGCTAAAGAGTTCAGGAGGAGCCTGGCTAAAGAGTTCAGGAGGAGCCTGGCTACAGAGTTCAGGAGGAGCCTGGCTACAGAGTTCAGGAGGAGCCTGGCTACAGAGTTCAGGAGGAGCCTGGCTACAGAGTTCAGGAGGAGCCTGGCTACAGAGTTCAGGTTCAGACGGCCCCTGGCTACAGGCTTCAGGTTCAGACGGCCCCTGGCTACAGGCTTCAGGTTCAGACGGCCCCTGGCTACAGGCTTCAGGTTCAGACGGCCCCTGGCTACAGGCTTCAGGTTCAGACGGCCCCTGGCTACAGGCTACAGGTTCAGACGGGGCCTGGCTACAGGCTACAGGTTCAGACGGGGCCTGGCTACAGGCTACAGGTTCAGACGGGGCCTGGCTACAGGCTACAGGTTCAGACGGGGCCTGGCTACAGGCTACAGGTTCAGACGGGGCCTGGCTACAGGCTACAGGTTCAGACGGGGCCTGGCTACAGGCTACAGGTTCAGACGGGACCTGGCTACAGGCTACAGGTTCAGACGGGACCTGGCTACAGGCTTCAGCTTCAGGTTCAGACGGGACCTGGCTACAGGCTTCAGCTTCAGGTTCAGACGGGACCTGGCTACAGGCTTCAGGTTCAGACGGGACCTGGCTACAGGCTTCAGATGCTCCCAGACCCTTTAACACCCAGAACCTCATCAGTAACCCTTCCAGAACCCCCGACAGAGAGAGCTTGGTCATCCACTTGGGAAATTGGCTGTCAAGCCAAAGGTGAGGGGGTAAGAGCTTCAGAAGAGGTCCAGGGACCTCTAAGTCTCCATGGGGCTCTGGGTGCTTGTCTTCTCGGCGAGACCCCCGACGGAGCTTGTCGTTTGGATGAGGGCCGCGACGCCGCTTGTCGTCTGGGCGAGGGCCACGACGCCGCTTGTCGTCTGGGCGAGGGCCACGACGCCGCTTGTCGTCTGGGCGAGGGCCACGACGCCGCTTGTCGTCTGGGCGAGGGCCACGACGCCGCTTGTCGTCTGGGCGAGGGCCACGACGCCCAGTGTCCCGATGAGCCCCCGAGTTGCGGCCTGAAAGAGGGCTCGTCTGAACCCCCTCATCGTGGACCAGTGGTAGACCCTCCTGGGTTCCCACGTCGCAGACTGGCTGCGGACCCTCCTGGGTTGCAGCGTCTCGGGCCGGCTGCGGACCCTCCTGGGTTGCAGCGTCTCGGGCCGGCTGCGGACCCTCCTGGGTTGCAGCGTCTCGGGCCGGCTGCGGACCCTCCTGGGTTGCAGCGTCTCGGGCCGGCTGCGGACCCTCCTGGGTTGCAGCGTCTCGGGCCGGCTGCGGACCCTCCTGGGTTGCAGCGTCTCGGGCCGGCTGCGGACCCTCCTGGGTTGCAGCGTCTCGGGCCGGCTGCGGACCCTCCTGGGTTGCAGCGTCTCGGGCCGGCTGCGGACCCTCCTGGGTTGCAGCGTCTCGGGCCGGCTGCGGACCCTCCTGGGTTGCAGCGTCTCGGGCCGGCTGCGGACCCTCCTGGGTTGCAGCGTCTCGGGCCGGCTGCGGACCCTCCTGGGTTGCAGCGTCTCGGGCCGGCTGCGGACCCTCCTGGGTTGCAGCGTCTCGGGCCGGCCGCGGACCCTCCTGGGTTGCAGCGTCTCGGGCCGGCCGCGGACCCTCCTGGGTTGCAGCGTCTCGGGCCGGCTGCGGACCCTCCGGGGTTGCAGCGTCTCGGGCCGGCTGCGGAGCCTCCGGGGTTGCAGCGTCTTGGTCCGGCTGCGGAGCCTCCGGGGTTGCAGCGTCTTGGGCCGGCTGCGGAGCCTCCTGGGTTGCAGCGTCTTGAGCCGGCTGCGGACCCTCCAGGGTTGCAGCGTCTTGGACCGGCTGCGCAGACAGTGCTGCTTTATAGCTGCCGGAAGCCGGCACTGGAGCTGAGGTAGGGGGCGGGTCCTCTGGGACAGGTGCAGGTGCCGAGGCGTCGGCTGGACCCTTGGGGACAGGATTGAGTCCACTATAGAAACCCTGGAGAGCCGCTCTATAGTGCCCCTCGACCTCCTTTAATTTAGCCTCCAGCTCCTCTGAATACTGGCTGAAAAGAGCCTCCCTAAGGTCTTTAATAATAGGGGCAAAAGCTCTTATCTGGTCCTCCAGAGCCAGATCCTCAGCATCACGGGCGCCACCAGGAGGCGCTGTGGGCTGCTCAGCTCTGGGGAGCACCGGACTCCGATCCACTGGGCAGGAAGTGGCAACGGACGGGCGCGATACTGACTCGCCTGTCGGCCGAACAGAACGGGTGAGGGAGCGACCCACAGGTTTCCGTCCCCTCCTCCGACGGCGGGACGGCAGGACTTGCTGGAGGTTTGATTCTGTCGGTAGAGCCGGGATCGGCGGAGCCCACAGCGTTCCCTGCATCTCCTCCTCTGGAGGGAGAGAGAGAAAAAGATCCGGGCGAAGATCCCGCACCACCTCCGCTTCGACCTCCACAAACAAAGCCGGGTCCGGACAAAACCCATGGGCAGAGCCGACAGCGGTGTCGCTGGGTGAGTGATCCCTTCTATTCTGAGCTGAACCTGAATTAGTGACAAAGAGCCCTCCCAATCGTAAGCTCGGAGCAGGCAGCGAATTACTGCTGCTGCGGCTGCTGGAGAGATGGCGTCTGGGACCGATACCAGGGGGACAGAACGCTAGTCTGGAACCCTCCCAAGCCATAGCTTGTGGAGGGGAAAAAAAAAGCAAAAAATTTAAGCGGAGAAGGGAAAAAAAACCCCCTACAAGCTTGTTTGGCGATAGGTTTTAGGATGGCCAGATCATTCTGTTACGAACTAGAATCAGGCAAACCCAGTATTCAAACCAAACAAGTGAGGTGAAGGCAAAAAACAGTATTTAATAATAAAACAGGGACAGGCAAGGCTCAATGGTCAAAATGGCAGTCCAAAATCCGGTACACAAAAGGCAGTCCAAAATAGGCAGAGGTACAGACAGGGCAAAGCAAGCTCGGATAACCATGGGACAGACTCAGGTCGGTAAACCGGTAAATCAGTCAGACAGGGCAGGAAGAACAGATCAGGGAACAGGCTGGCTCAGAATCAAAAAGGCTCTCGGGTTAGCATCAACAGGTCAATCAATAAAGGAATGCTGGAACAAAACTCACCGTGGGCTTGTTAATGATCTGGCAGAGAACTGAAGACCGAGGCAGAACTATATAGTGGAGTACACAGGTGAAATGGAGTGAAAACTAATTACAAGTGACAGGTGGAAACTGAACTGAACTGATTGGCTAGTGACTGGAGGTTGACAGGTGAGCAGATCTGATTGGCTGGTAACTGGTGTTTGGGGAGTGACAGATAAACAGATTGAGTGAGCTGGCAGATTGCTGGGAAGAGACAGAACTGAACTGGAAACATAAATAAAATCAAACTACAATAAAATCTAACCTATTCCATAAACCAAAACTAATACAGAACCTAAACCAAAGACTAAACACAACACACACAAGCTATAATAGAAACCAAACAAGAAAGAGCCCAAAACCAAAACTAATTTTAAAGACCGGAGAGTTAACTAATACATCAAAATTAACAAACAGCTGAAACAAAAACCCAAATCCTGACAGCATGGCATCCAATAACTCGCTTGTGGAGCAATCTTATTCGAGAGATATAAATTACAGAGTGATTTTAGTCCAGGTTTTGGTATGTGTTTTTATCTTCATTAACCTTTTTCTGATTACAACTTTTTTTCTCAAGGATTACTTTCATACAACGATGCGCTACATCTTATTTGTTGTCACGTTGTTTTCTGACAGCTTGTTTCTGATTTTGACAGATGTGCTGCTCATTCTGAGCTACTTTGCTTTTACCATACAAATGTGGCTGTGTTTTCTCATCTACATTGTTTTGTCTTCGTGCACGTTTCTCACACCGCTCACTCTCACAGCAATGGTGCTGGAGCGCTATGTGGCAATCTGCATGCCCATGCGACATGCAGAGCTGTGCACCACACGCAGCACCTTCCACCTCATCCTCACCATTCACTGTATCAGCGCAGTTCCCTGTGTTGTTGTTATCTCTATATTTTCTGCATCCTCGACACTTGCTTTCTACACCTCACGCAGAATATGCTCTGTGGAGATGTTCATCTTGCACAAATGGCAGGGTCATCTGCGATCGGCTATAAGTCAGTTTTACTTTCTTATGATGTGCATTATCATTGTTTTCTCCTATGTTAAGATAATGAAAGTGGCCAAAGCTGCATCAGGAGAGAATAAAAAATCAACATGGAAAGGCATCAGAACGGTGATTCTTCATTCTTTCCAGCTGACACTCTGCCTCATCCAGCTGTGGTGTCCCTTCATTGAAGCTGCTGTGCTTCAGATTGATTACATGTTATTTATCAATGTCAGGTACTTAAATTACATAACCTTTATTCTAGCTCCAAGATGTCTGAGTCCGCTGATCTATGGTCTAAGGGATGATTTGTTTTTCCAGGCTGTCAGGTACTATGCTCTCTGTGGGTTGTACAAGAAACAGCAGTCATGTTAAGGGAAACATATTTGAGCTTTTAGTTTCTTAGAATATTATTTATTTCAAAATGTTAGTGACAAGGTTTGTACAAAGACAGATATGATGAACTAATACTTGTACAAATCTTTAAAATAAAAGTGTAGAAAGTATTTTTTGTACCCCCTCCCCTATAAATGCTTAAATCAATAATTTTTTCTTCTTTCCAACAGACAACATTCTGACTAACATTCATCAATAAAAAATGGTGATGTTAAACAAATTCTCCATCACCTTAAATTTTTGATATCAGCCTATTATTTTATGTTTATTTTGGCTCACGTCTAGAATCTAGAATCCATAAATACCCGTGATACCTTCAGGACATTTAAAATATTTATTGTTATATTTTCCTCTATCAAGAATAAACATAAATTAAGAAATTTTGGACAGATGTAAAAATGGATATGTAAAACATGAATTTGAACTGTGTTTATTTTATGCTTTAAAGCAAGGCAAGGGACAGCAAGTTTATTTGTGTAGTACATTTAAGCAACAAGGCATTTCATAGAGCTTTACATGTTGAAAATATTAGAAAAGAAACATGAAAAGTACTTTGCAGTTACAAAATATAATAAAGAAAAGAAAAGTTGGGCTACAGGCTGAAATTTATTTGGAGTCAATAGTTTAAATAGAACATTCAAAGACAACCCTAAACAAATGGGGTTTTAATTTTGATATAAACGATCTCGGGATATGAGCATTTCTGCAGTTTTCTGGATGTTCGTACCAGATTAGTAGAGTATAAAAACTGAATGTGGCGTTTTCATGTTTGGTTCTGGTTCTAGGGAAGTAGACCAGAACCAAAATATGTGAGTGGTCTGGAATCTTTAATGTTTTTTGGTTTTTTTATGGCGCTAAACTATTCAGTGATTTGTAATCTAACAATACAATTTTAAATTCTTTTAAAGCATATTATAAAGCTCTGAGCAACCGGGAGCCAGTGTGAGGATGTTAGAACTGGGGTGATGTGCTCTACCTTAGTTTTAGTGAGGACATGGGAAGCAGCGTTCTGATCAGATGCAGAATGGTTGATTGATCTTTCAGACCTGTAAAGATACTGGTGCAGTAATCAGTTTGACTAAAGATAATCGCACTAGTCCTTTAATCCTAAAAAGGTTATTAGATGATAAAAGTGAAACCTTGTAATTGTCTTTATGTGCCTTTGAGTGTGTCCCTAAACCCAGATTTTCAGTCCGTAGTTTCTAGCTGGATTTACAGAAGCTGTGCGCTGATTCTTGATCCAAAAATAATTACTTTGGGTTTGTTTTTAATCAACTGAAAAAAGACACATCCACACATTGATTTGTTCTCTGCATCTACTCAATGCTTGAATGGGTTCCTAGTTAGCTGGTCATGTAATGAAGAACTGTGTGTCATCTGTATAGTTATAGTTACATATCTTGTTATTTGTTATAATCTGAGATAGCGGGAGCATGTAGATATTGAACAGGAGGAGAATCCTGCGTAGGATTTCTGTCAACTTCAAACAATCTAGTTGTCCAGTTGGTCGAGTAATATGTCATGGTAAACAACTTTAAATTCTGTTCTGAGATCTTAAAAAAAACAGTACTGTGGTTCTTCTACAGTCTGCCTTCGTGGAAATGTCATTGAAAACCTTGACAAGGGCAGTCTCAGTATTGTGGTGAACTTGGAAAGTGACTGGAAGATGTTAAAATCTGCTGATCCAACCCACTTTACTTTATCATTGCGAATGAAAGTGTCCCTTAGATAATTTCCATGCATTCCATGTAAGATCGACACACAAACCAAAGCACATTTACATCTACATGACAAACAGAGGAATATTTACAACTTCCATCTGACTAAGGTTGTTTCTATCATTTCTGAGGTGTGTTATGTTATTGTATGAGGCTAAATGTAATTCTATTTTTTCAATTCAATTCAACTTCATTTATGTATCACCAATTCACAACACATGTCATCTCAAAGCACTTTACAAAGTCAAATTTAATCAAATCATCCAGATTGGCCAAATGGTTTCCTATCTAAGGAAACCCAGCAGGTTGCATCAAGTCTTGACAAGCAGCATTCCCTC